>CM062817.1:106105271-107305271 GCA_031772625.1 Pinus tabuliformis
ATAGCATGTTCTTGCGCTGTAATTTCATCCTTTGGACAAATTTAACCTAGTAAGTTTAATTATCCCTAGGAAGGAGAAGCTCATGTTTGTCATGGTGACGAATCCAATGTCCTTTAGTATTTTAACGAGTTCGACAAAGGGGTAACTCAATATATTTTTCATGTTTAGAGAGTTTAAAAAGCACACAGACAATAAAACTCCACATGGTCCCGTTTCGTACATTTGTGTCTCTCGAGTGCGAAAAGGTAGAAAGCGATACCTGAAAGCACCTCTTGACCATTTCATTCAAGGAGTACATTTTTCATAAATAGTTCATGTGAGCCCAAAAAAGGGATAAACGTATACTAGGCGAACACCATTTCGCAACCTTTAACGAGTTCAAAACAACAAGAGTTCGACAATCGTTTCGTGTTTTAAGAGTCGGAAAAGAGCTCAAAGAAGACCCCCCGTTTTTATTCTCTTTAACGAGCCAAAAAAGTGAAAAAAATACTCGGTAACCATTTCATCTTTTACGAGTCAGAAAAGAGCTTAAAGGTGACTTGTCGTGGAGGAATGAGTGGTATAAAGGGTAGCAACTGGTTCCAGAAATGGAGGAAATACTCAAAACATGTAATGGTCAAGAGGTTGGCTAATAAAACCACTCATTATTGTGGTTCCTCAAGAAAGGAAAAAATAACCAAGTGAACGCATATGATCAACCAAAGAGATGGTGGCGATGGTGTTGGGCCTTAGTTTTGGTCTTATTTTTGCTCTAAGAAACTTACTAATCCATCTATTTGCCATCCATTTTCCCTTCATTCATCCCATTTTGATGTATATTTGATATCCATTCAGGTATTTAATTTTAATTTTTCAATTTCTAAAGTTTTTATGAAAGTTTGGTTTTTAGTGCAAAATTGGCAGATTCAGAAATTCCCGTAATAGCTCTATGGTTGATATGGTTGTAGGACACTTGGGCACGAATTGAATGCATGTATGGACAGCTTGGGAACTAGGACTAAGCCATCTCTGCTTAGTTTGAACAGAACAAGCCTTATTAGGCCCATTTGGTTCTAGTCAATCATGACTAGTCATTCAGAAATCCCATAGAAATAGGGCAATTTTGAGATTCTATGGGATTGGTCATATTTCTTGGGATGGGAGTAATGAATTCGACTTAGATAGGTGGATGAGAAGTAGATGGGTTTGTTTGAGTGAATATAGATCAGTTTGTTTCATGAGACTTCTTATTTAAGGGCCAAAACTTTGATGGCTTATGTATTGACTTATTATACTTTTATGTTGTGACACCTTTGGATTGAAGAGTTAATCTGAAGACTTGTGTTGTTATTATTTTTTTGTTCAATTCTATGGATGTGTGATTGAATTTGAGCTTCTGATATCAGCTCTCAAGTGTGCAAGGCAAGGGTGGAGGCCCCCCATTCCAAGCTAAGAACACTTCCTTGTTAACTAGTTTCATTTCTTGTAATCTGGTTATTGTAGAACTGGTTTTTCAAAGCTTTATTTCAGATTGATTTATGGTTCATGCATGGTGATTGATTTCATTATTTCTTAGCTTATTCATCACTTTATTAAGTTGGAAAAACAAGTGTTCAAGTTGAGCATCCCTTCTACTAAAATGATGAATTAAAACTAGTTTCCTTTGTTTGCATGCAAGTAGTTTCTTATTGAGATTTTGATATTGAGATGAATGAATTATGATGAAATACCTTATGTGTCTCTTAAGTTAAGAGCTTCTTTCATTAATAATTTATCCATCTTAAGTTCTTGGTTTTAACCTCTGATTCATTAAGTGGTAATTGAGGCAAAAGTGGACTTCTTGAGTCAAGAACCATTTCAATGTTTTTCCTCTTTTAAACTAATTGAATTAGAGTTGTAGGATGTATTACTTTAAGCTTTTGAACAACTTATCTTGCAAGGTTTGATTACATCTGATCTTCACATATAGTGAACTTACCTCAAAGCATAAACAACCCGGATTGATAAGAAATAATTGTGTTAATTTAGGTAAACAAATTAGCTCAACATTTTGGCGTCGTTGCCGGGGATCGAACCCGGGTCACCCTTGTGACAGGCGCGAATACTCACCATTTGAGCAATGGGAACTTGACTTTGTTGGACCTATCAATCCACCATCAAATGGGAAAAGTTACATCCTAGTATGTGCAGATTATGCAACCAAATGGGCAGAGGCTAAAGAGTGAAAGAGCAACAGAAGATACAGTGGTCACCTTTCTCTTTGAAGAAATCTTTGTCAGATACAGAGTACCTAGACAAATTGTAACATATCAAGCGACGCAGTTTACATCAAAGCTAGTACAAGATCTAACATAGAAATACAAGATCAAACACAGGAAATCTACACCATATCATCCTCAAGAAAATGGGCAGGTTGAATCAACAAATAAAGTCCTAGAAAATATCATGACTAAAACAGTACAGCTGAACATAAGAGATTGGTCTGAAAAATTAAAAGATGCACTATGGGCCTATAGAATCACATGGAAGAATACAACTGCTTTTAGACCATACCAGTTAGTATATGGAAAAGAGGCCTTATTGCCTATAGAGTTTCAGATACAAACATACAGACTAGCAGCTGAACTAGGACTAGACCTGACTGAAGCACAACAGCATCGGATCATGGAACTGAATCAATTAGATGAGCATCGTCAACAAGCCATAGAACATAATACATTTGTGCAACTACAAAGAATGAGGCGACACGACAGATATATCAAAACAAAGACATTTCACAAGGGAGACTGGGCATTACTTTTTGACTCCAAATTCAAAGACTTCAAAGCAAAGTTCACAACACACTGGCTAGGCCCATATGAAATTGACGAAATCTTTGACAATGGAGCAGTAAAGATCAGGACAATTGACCAGGACTCCACTTCATTTATAGTGAATGGACATAGGCTCAAAGTTTATAATAGGCCTATCAGTAAAGAAGCATTTATGAAACAACTGATAGAAGATACAGAACTGGAAATCATGGCACACCAGGCTCATCCATCTTCCAGTCCTGTAGTTGAATAAAAAAAAAGATAAAAAAAAATATATATATATATATAAATAATTTGTTTGCTAGTGGAAACCAGGAAACTGACACTAAGCAAACACGAATTCATAGGGGAAAACCAGGGCAACTTGGACTCTATGAATTCATTATTCTTGTTCTCCTGTTCTCACATAATTTCAATGTAGGAACTCTCCACAGACAACTTGTTGGCATTATGATTCAGGTGTTGTCCTTGATGGCAACCCATTCAGGTGGTAGATCACTATTCTTGATGATCAGCTCTCTATTTTTAAGAAGGACGCAGGAAATCTGTTCAGAAAGTGCGTCCCCGCAGGTATACCATGCAGAACCCGCGTCCAGGGACGCAGGCCAGCCGTTCAGGGGGTGCGTCCACCCAGTGCACACATTTCAAGACAGAGAAAAGCACGAGGGGGTTTCTTGTGTGGTATCTAGCCGACGGTTTTGTGTTTCTATGGTGTCGGCTCGTGGTATTGTTCCATGTTTTGGGGAGGAGCTTGCCTATATAAAGCAAAGGAGTTCATTTGGATTAATGATCATCTTTGGTTGAATATCTTTTGGTGTGATCTAGTCCAGATCTATGAGGGCGAATCTTCTAGTGGACTGTGATCTCTATGGCGCATGATCAGATCTGCAGATCTGACTGTTTGGGCTAGTTCTGAAGTCTTGATATCTTTTATATCTGAAGGGACGCAGGTTCAGTGAAGTGCAAGTGCGCCGAGACGCAGTACAGTAAGGGCTCAGGTGCGTCTCTGAAGCAAAAGACGCGGCGCGATAGTATTATTGGGTGCGTCTCTGAAGCAAAAGACGCGGCGCGATAGTATTGTTGGGTGCGCCGGTACGCAGAGCAGTTTAAAGGAACAGTGCGTCGGTACGCAGAGCAGCAGAAGGTAAAACTGCGTCCAGTCGCAGGCCACAGAAAGAAAAATTGCGTCCCTGTCTTAAGATGATCTGTTGACTGTATTTTTCTGTTCATAAGGTGTTCTGGGTTAGTTCTGTGATTACTGATCTGATAACTGTAGTGGACTGTAACTGTTGTATACTTGTTGATCATTTGATTCTTCATGAAAAGAAGTAGGGGGTTGTAGCTCCCTTCCAGGAGAGACTGGAGAACGAGAGAGAGTTGTAGCTCTCTGCAGGTTGCAGCCTGCGTACTGGTAAAGGACTGCACCAGTACAAAATCATTGTAAAAGAATTTCTAAATTGAAAGAAGATAGAGACATATTGCAGCAGGTGGTTTTCTCCCACATTGGGTTTCCACCTTACATCTTGTGTTCTTTGGTGTGACTGTCTATTTTCTTTGTTCATGCTCATTATTTTATGGTACTGATATGCAAGAATAATTCAAAAGATCAAATAAGGAAGATTTGTTAAATTGCTAGATAATACTGATTCACCCCCCCTCTCAGTATTATTTCCAACAATTGGTATCAGAGCAGGTCCTTCAGAAAAGCTTGATCGCTTGAAGGTAGATCGTTCATCATGAGCAACTACGAGAGAGAAGCATCAATCAGGCCACCGGTTTTTGATGGGACAAACTTCAATTATTGGAAGGTAAGAGTTACTGCATATCTTCAATCTCTTGGTACAGAAGTTTGGGACATTGTAGAAACAGGCTATGCTTTTCCTTCAGCCACTCCTACAGATCCAGCTGAGAAAAAGAAGTATGAAACAAATGCAAAAGCAGTCAGTACTCTATTAGGAAGTATATCCCAAACAGAATTCATGAAGGTAATGCACTTCAAATCAGCAAAAGAAATATGGGACAAAATGATCACGAGCTATGAAGGAGATGAACAGGTAAAACAAGCTAAACTTCAAACTCTCAGGATTCAATATGAGACTCTCAAGATGTATAATGATGAAAGTGTGGCTAATTATTTTCTTCGGGTAGATGAGATTGTTAATTGTATGAAAAATTTGGGTGAAGAAGTAAAAGAGTCTATAGTAGTTCAAAAGATTCTAAGATCATTATCCCCCAAGTTTGAATCTAAAGTATCTGCAATAGAAGAAAAAGAAAATCTCCGTGTTCTCACTATGTCTCAGCTACATGGAATTCTAACTGCTTATGAAATGAGAAAGGGAGGTCCATCAGACAGAAGGGAGGCTGCTTTTAAGGCATCAGGCAAAGAAGATCACTATGAAGCAAGCCATGTTCCAGAAGAAGAGGAAGAAGAATCAAATTTTGTCAGAAATCTTCAAAGGGGTTCTGGAAGGTTCAGAGGTAAGCTACCCTTCAAATGCTTTGCTTGTGGAAGAGTAGGTCATTATGCTGCAAAATGTCCTTATAAGGATAAAGGAAAGGAACCAGCTAGATGGAACAAGAAACAAAGTGCAAATAAGAAAAGCTACTACACCCATGAAGATAGTGATGGCTTATCAAACAGTGATGAAGATGAACAAGGTAATAAATATAGGTTGTTAATGGCATTTGAAGATGATGATTATGAGGATGCTGTAGATGTGGATAACCTTTATGATGAAATTACTAGACTCAAGAGATGTATAGAAGAAAAGAACATGATCATTGATACTCTACAATTTCAAATTGATGAAAAGGAAAAACATCTTGAAAAATTAGAAGGTGAAATTGTTGGTCTTAGAAAAGAAATTGAGAAAACAAAAGCTATTAATCTCAAGTTTGTCAAAGGATCTGAAACTTTGGATGAGATTATCAGTGTGCAGCGGTCTCCACTAAATAAGACAGGTCTGGGCTATAATGGAGAAACTTCTCAAGCATCCACTTCAAAAAGTTATCTTGATGCAGCAAGAAGAAATGAGCAAAAGCACAATGAAGATCATCAGGTAAAGCAGGGACAAACTTCAAACAGAAACTATCAGGGGCAATCCAGCTTAAGGGTGAACAAAAGCCACAACCAGCCACAGGTAAAATCTTCCCAGTTTGGTTCAAGAATAGATGAAAATAGAAATTACAATCAGTTGGCTGGTAGATTCAATAACCGCAGAAGCTTCTTCAATGGACAATGCTTTTCTTGCCATAACTTTGGTCACAAAGCAGCTCAATGTGTTGCGTATAAAACAATCATGACTAGGGAAGCTCAAAAACAAAGAAGTATGACAGGGATTACAAAAAAGACCTATAACAGCTTTTCGGCTCTTGAAAATGAAGTTGAATGTTCTATTTGCAATAATTTTGGTCATGAAGACTTTGAATGCAGAAGCAGGTTTCAGGAAAGAAAGGAACAAGAGCGGAAAAAGGAACAAGCCTCAGGAACCAAAACATGGAGAATAAAGGAACCTCAAACAGAAAGATGTGGGATAGCATTTTATGCAGAAGGACAGGAAAATCTATGGTACATTGACAGTGGATGTTCGAAGCATATGACAGGTGATAAAGAAAAACTTGAGTCTTATTCTATTTTAGAAAAGGGAAAGAAAGTCTCTTTTGGAAATGATACTCCTGCAACTATAAAAGGAAAAGGTATTGCTCCTTTAAAAGAAGATGTTAAGGCTGGAAATGTTTTGTTTGTTGATGGATTGAAGCATAATCTACTAAGTGTCAGCCAGATGTGTGATCAAAGAACCGAGGTTATATTCAGATCAAATGGATGTCTTGTTCGTGATCTTGATACAGGAAAAACAGTTCTCAAAGGGAAAAGAACTCCAAATAATCTCTACATATTTGAAGAAGGACAACAACAATGCTATCTAAGCAAGGATGAAGAGCACTGGTTATGGCATCGAAGATTGGGACATCTAAGCTTCTCACAAATAAGGAAAGCATGCAAATATCAGGCAGTTCGCGATCTTCCAGATATCAAAATTCCTGACAACACCATATGCAGATCATGTCAGTTTGGAAAACAAACCAGGACTAACTTTCCAGAGAAAGAAGGATCAGCTAGCATGCCTCTTGAGCTAGTACATACAGATGTATGTGGACCATTCAGGAAAAGAACACCTAGAGGAGAGGAATACTTGATATTATTTATTGACGATTTCTCCAGGTTTGTTTGGTTAGGACTTATGAAGCACAAAGATGAAGCATTCGAAAAATTCAAATCCTTCAAAGCCTTGGTTGAAAATGAATCAGGTCACAAAATTAAGTGCCTCAGATCCGACAGAGGTGGGGAATTTACTTCAAATGAATTTTTCGATTTCTGTGATGAACATGGGATAAGGAGAGAATTCTCTACGGCTAGAACTCCTCAGCAAAATGGAGTTGTTGAAAGAATGAACAGAACAATCCAACAAATGGCTCGTGCTATGCTTGATGAATCAGGAACTCCCGCAACTTTCTGGGGTGAAGCTGCACATGCTGCGGTTATTATTCTCAACAAGACAAATGTCCGGGTGAACAGCACTCAAACTCCTCATGAGCTCTGGAGTGGTAAAACTCCTTCGGTAAAGCACTTCAAAATCTTTGGGAGCAAATGCTATATCAAGAATACTGAAGAGCAGCTTGGCAAACTTGATCCTAGAGCAGATGAAGGCATTCTTCTTGGCTATTCTCCACATAGCAAAGCATACAAATGCTACAATAAAAGACTTGGCAGAATTGTTGACAGCATTGATGTAGTGGTTGATGAGAAGGGATACATTCCTAGGCAAATACATCGTGAAGACATCGAAGAAGATGAAAGCTACCCTCAAAGACAGAATGATGAAGAAGAAGAACCTCAAGAAGAATCTCAAGAAGAACCTCATGAAGACGCAGAAGAACGAACAAGAATAGAAGAAAAGACTCCATCCAGATATGTTCAGAAGAACCATCCAGAATCTCAGATCATGGGACAGAAAGAAGCAGGTATACAAACTAGAAGAACAGTTGCAGAAGCTTCAAGCTATTTGGCATTACTCTCCTCTACTGAACCACAAAATGTGAAAGAGGCATGCAAAGATGAATGTTGGGTGAAAGCAATGGATGAAGAACTTGAGCAAATCGAAAAGAACAACACTTGGGAGCTGGTTCCTAGACCAAAGGATAAGAATGTTATCGGAACAAAATGGGTCTTCAAAAATAAATTGAATGAAAATGGAGAAGTAATTAGAAACAAAGCCAGACTTGTTTGTAAAGGGTATGCGCAGCAAGAAGGAATAGACTTTGAAGAAACTTTTGCTCCTGTTGCAAGACTTGAGGCCATCCGAATGTTCCTTGCTCTCTCAAGTTTTCAGAACTTCAAAGTATTTCAAATGGACGTAAAATCAGCCTTTCTGAATGGAGACTTGGAAGAAGAAGTGTACATTGAACAGCCAGATGGGTTCATTCTTGGAAATGATCCAAATCTTGTATGCCGATTGAAAAAGGCTCTCTATGGTCTCAAACAAGCCCCAAGGGCTTGGTACTACCGGTTGGACAAATATCTTCATCAACAAGGTTTTTCAAAAGGTTCAGCAGATAGCAATCTGTATATAAAAGTTGAAAATGACAAATTGCTAATACTTGTTGTGTATGTAGATGACATTATTTTTGGCAGCAATGAAGAAGCTATGAGTCAAAGCTTTGCCTCGGTCATGCAGAAAGAATTTGAAATGTCCTTACTAGGAGAACTGACATACTTCCTTGGTTTGCAAATCCAACAAAAGGAAGGAGGAATCCTTTTATCTCAAACCAAGTATCTCAAGCAGATTTTGAAGAAATATGGCATGGAAGATGCAAAACCAGTATGTACACCCATGGTCACAGGATGTAGTCTCAGTGCAAATGATGAATCTGCAGCAGTACATCAACCAACCTACAGATCTATGATTGGAAGTTTACTATATTTGACAGGTACCCGACCAGACATCATGCATGCAGTTGGAATAGTTGGAAGATTTCAGGCAAATCCGAAGGAGACTCATCTTCAGGCAGTGAAGAGAATTTTCAAATATCTTCAAGGGACTCAAAATTATGGCTTATGGTATCCTAGAGATACAGATCTCACTCTTCATGCTTATACAGATGCAGATTGGGCCGGAAGCGTGGATGACAGGAAAAGCACAAGTGGTGGTGCGTTCTTTATGGGTTCCAGACTGGTATCTTGGTTCAGCAAGAAACAGAGTTCAATTGCCTTGTCTACAGCTGAAGCGGAATATGTTGCTGCTGCATCTTGTTGCACCCAACTCCTTTGGATGATGCAGACCTTGCAGGATTATCAAATCACTTGTACACCTCCAATCCCTATCTTATGTGACAACACAAGTGCAATCAGCATCTCAAAGAATCCGGTTATGCATTCAAAAACCAAGCACATACCAATCAAGTACCATTTTCTCCGGGAACAAGTACTTGAACAGAAGGTCAAGTTGGAGTATGTTCCTTCTAAGGAACAAGTTGCTGATATTTTCACCAAACCGTTGCCCAGGGACACTTTTGAATACCTCAGGCAAAAACTGGGGGTTGTTGATGCATCATCTTGTTGAACCTCTTCTTATTGGTGGTACAGGCTCAGGGGGAGCACATAATGCATTGTTGGCATTATGAAGAAGGAGATCTTGGAAATAGCTGCAATATGTCTCTATCTCTTTCATGGTGGATTTCTGGTTATTTGCAGATCTGGAGGAGCATGAGCGTAGGGGGAGCATACCCTTTGCCCTTGATGTCAAAGGGGGAGAATGAAGCTGAAGATCATGAGGTTGCCATCAAGTCCAAAGGGGGAGATTGTTGGCATTATGATTCAGGTGTTGTCCTTGATGGCAACCGATTCAGGTGGTAGATCACTATTCTTGATGATCAGCTCTCTATTTTTAAGAAGGACGCAGGAAATCTGTTCAGAAAGTGCATCCCCGCAGGTATACCATGCAGAACCCGCGTCCAGGGACGCAGGCCAGCCGTTCAGGGGGTGCGTCCACCCAGTGCACACATTTCAAGATAGAGAAAAGCACGAGGGGGTTTCTTGTGTGGTATCTAGCCGACAGTTTTGTGTTTCTATGGTGTCGGCTCGTGGTATTGTTCCATGTTTTGGGGAGGAGCTTGCCTATATAAAGCAAAGGAGTTCATTTGGATTAATGATCATCTTTGGTTGAATATCTTTTGGTGTGATCTAGTCCAGATCTATGAGGGCGAATCTTCTAATGGACTGTGATCTCTATGGCGCATGATCAGATCTGTAGATCTGACTGTTTGGGCTAGTTCTGAAGTCTTCATATCTTTTATATCTGAAGGGACGCAGGTTCAGTGAAGTGCAAGTGTGCCGAAACGCAGTACAGTAAGGGCTCAGGTGCGTCTCTGAAGCGAAAGACGCGGCGCGATAGTATTATTGGGTGCGTCTCTGAAGCAAAAGACGCGGCGCGATAGTATTGTTGGGTGCGCCGGTACGCAGAGCAGTTTAAAGGAACAGTGCGTCGGTACGCAGAGCAGCAGAAGGTAAAACTGCGTCCAGTCGCAGGCCACAGAAAGAAAAATTGCGTCCCTGTCTTAAGATGATCTGTTGACTGTATTTTTCTGTTCATAAGGTGTTCTGGGTTAGTTCTGTGATTACTGATCTGATAACTGTAGTGGACTGTAACTGTTGTATACTTGTTGATCATTTGATTCTTCATGAAAAGAAGTAGGGGGTTGTAGCTCCCTTCCAGGAGAGACTGGAGAACGAGAGAGAGTTGTAGCTCTCTGCAGGTTGCAGCCTGCGTACTGGTAAAGGACTGCATCAGTACAAAATCATTGTAAAAGAATTTCTAAATTGAAAGAAGATAGAGACATATTGCAGCAGGTGGTTTTCTCCCACATTGGGTTTCCACCTTACATCTTGTGTTCTTTGGTGTGACTGTCTATTTTCTTTGTTCATGCTCATTATTTTATGGTACTGATATGCAAGAATAATTCAAAAGATCAAATAAGGAAGATTTGTTAAATTCCTAGATAATACTGATTCACCCCCCCTCTCAGTATTATTTCCAACACAACTGACTTCAGGACAAGTCATATCCTAAACAAGGGGGAGAATTGCATAAGATCTTTAGCTGGAAAGCTGAGGTATAAAAGGAACTTGTATTGTCAACAGAGGGACTTGAAATAAGAAATCATTGTAGAGGGACTTGAAAGACCTGCCAATGTCAAAACAACATGTACATATTCCATAAGCATTGCAGAGGGACCTGAAATAAGAAATCATTACAGAGGGACCTGAAAAACAATTCAAGAATGAGAGCATGAAGAACAAGGAGAAGCAATAAAGTTTACTTTTCAATCCATCTACAACATTTGATCAATTGATTTCATCCCACTTGTACAGACATCATCCAGGGGAGTATATGTATAGTCATTTTGTGCTTGAAAATTCAATTTTTTCTTAGAAATTTTTAGTCTTTGTTAAGTTGAAATTAGTACCTGAGGATATTCATTATCATTCCCTATACATACCCTATAATCCTTATACATCATATTCCATTACATTTCCATACATATTCCCTATTTATTTCATGATCATTAACCCCTAAGTATTTTTATTTAGAAGCATAAAAAGACCAAACTGGGACAACTTTTCAACCTGCACATACAACTCAAGAATTAGTAATGGTGATAATTTTAAATATGACCCAAGATTGTCATTTTGAAATTATAAAGATGTGCATATAATCAAAACAAAAAAATCATGCGCTATATGAAAATCAAAGCAAATATATGCCATATGAAAATATATGCCATAGTCCAAATGGTTTGCATGCGCTATAGTCATACATATATCATAACCCAAAGCGCATGTATATGATATAAATCAAAGCATATATATATATATATATATATATATATATATATATATATATATATATATATATATATATATATATATATATATATATATATATATATATATATATATATATATATATATATATATATATATATTATATATATATGGTATAAACTAAAGGCATGTAAGGAAGGGCGCATATAATATAAGGTATGGTGTATAAAGGGAAGGCCGCGTGCAAACCATATGGCACGACTGCATATATAAGTTAGGAGTATTGCATATGTGGCAGCGGGGTATTGTTTAAATGATAACTGCACATCAAACTCATTGCAATACGAATGCATTGTTGAACATCATTGCATATGAGAATGCATGAGGAGCACGGGTATGAATACATGACGGTGGAAATCATATTGTATGCAGCCACAGGTTAAGCACTGAATGACACAACATCAACAAAACGACAAATCCCGGCCAGCACACAGGTACGGGGTAAACACTGTGGCATGGCGATTGTTTGTTATTGGACTGTGCACTTTACACGAGTTATGCGCATGACTTTCAAACTAAAAATATGATTCAACCATCCTCATGACACAGTCAGGCGACTGGTCAAACAGGACACCCATACCAACCACACACTGTAACACCAATAAACAAGAGTGCACAGTACACCCATGAAACGGTCATGAACTGACCGACGGTTCTTGCACTGTTTAACCTCATTCTTCATTGCCGAATAGCTCAGAACGATGGTGTTTGGAGCTGCAAACTAGTGAAAAGGAGATTGAAGCGGGTTTGAGAGGATTTAAGAAGGAAAATTATCCCGGCTTTAACGACAAGTGATCACTGATTTTCGGGATTCATTCAGGTAATGGAATAGTTTGTTTAAGCTCGGCAACTGTGGAGTATAGTTGTAAACTGTCTGTTATTAATGGTTAAATTATTCTGCCCTTGCCACCAGTCAGTTGAACGAATGAACAGGGATTTGGAGCGCCGTTTAACATTCCTCAGCGCTCGTTGACAACCAGGTAACGCCGAAACCACTCATTAACTCTAGCAATAAGTCGGTTGATTCACAGCATAAATTATGGCATAAAACACTAGTGAATCGCGCAGAATTTAAATGTAAACTTATTGCATGAATAACACGTTAGGGTATGGAATCGCATGTGAAGTTTTAACGGCGTGCAGTGTTGTAAATCACAACAAAGTCTATACACAGAGGAGGCACCAAAATGTGATTTTTATCGCATGTTTGTGTTGAATGGCGCTGTTGGTTGAATGGCACTATTTGTTGCATGGCACTGTTGGTTGAATGCGCACTATTGTTTGACTGCGCATTGTTTTGATTGCACATTAATATACATCCTTTGTTTTATTGCGTGTTGTCCTCATTCATATAACTGATATATCATATGCCTGTGCATGGAAACGACCGAATGGTAAACAAACTTAATGGATGTGTCTCTGTTATGAACCCTTTTTGCTGTTGTGCATCTTTGTTTTGACCAAAACAATGGATTGAAGTTTATGTGGGCCGAACGAGCTATGTCATGCTTAAAAGAAGAGCTGTGCGATTTAGTTGCTGTGTAATGTGTCTAAGACCGAGCGTTGATTGCCAAAGGGAGTAGGGCCGAGCCATTTAAAATTCATTTTAAATGCGCTATTTTTTTAAAATTTGTTTTGAGGCCGAGAGAATTTTGGCGATTTTCAAATTTTTATGATGAGGCCGAGAGCCATGTGAATGCGCTGCTAGTCAAAACACTGTTTGTTTTTAATGATTGTATATACACAGTGAAAATATGGCTTGATTTTGGTGACAGTATACACAGTGTAGGGTGATGAGCATACATGGAACAGTATGAAAAATTGTTTTCATATGTATTTTGTTTACCAGAACAGAGATTAGCATATTGACAGGGATATAGAGGTGTTTGATTACTTGAACAGGGAGTTAAAATAGTGCTGGTGCAGAGAAAGAGTAAACAGAGGCTAAAGAAATCAAAGTTAAATTGTTGTGAAGAGGAAGGTAAGCTTCTCTGCTTTCAGAATTTCATTTTGAAAAAGAACAATAGTCATAAATTTTTATTGTCAAGATGAAATTAGTAACAGCAGAAGCATACATTCACTGGTTTTCAGAAACAATGTCAGCCAGAGTAGAGCCAAAATTTCAGATAGAGAGCTGGGGGAAGGAAACTATAGAAAAACTTTACCAAGCGGGGATGATAGGCTTTTTACAAAAATTTGATGGCCACTCTGAAGAGATAACCAGGGACTTTATAAATAATTTCAGTCAGGACCAGACACGGGTAGGAGATGTTATTATTCCTGTGACTCAGGAATATCTTTCCCAAGCTTTAGATCTACCAATGATAGGTGAGAAATATTACAAAGGCCTGCACTTCAAGGAGAAAGCATGGACTTTCTTTCTTGAGAAGAACCGGAAAGGGACTTTTGATAGAACAAAGGGGATACCAAGGGAATGGTTCAATGAACCATGGGGTGAGTTGGTTTTGGTCATCCAGAAGTTTTTGACTTGTGATAGAGGATATAGTGTTGCCCACTTGTATCATGTCAGGCTTCTACAACATATTAAGGGAGAGGATAGGATTAACTTGCCATATTTCCTATATAGGAGCCTCTTGAGAATGATTGAAACAGTGAGACATGAACACAGGCCTAAAGCAGGACAGATTTACCACCAAGGATTGATCAAAATCCTAGTTGAGTATCAGGTGAGGTCACAAGGCATAGTATGGAGAGAGTTCATGTCTAAAAATCAGTTCATTGAACATATTAATGAAGTACAGGATAAAATAGAGCAGGAAAATAGAGGATTGATGAATTCACCCTTGTATCCTAGAACAAGAGCTAAACAACAAAATAACATGTCCATGTAGGAAAATGAAACATTTGTTATGTCTATTCCTAGAAGATTTAGGAATAAAAGTCCCATTGACTTAGACAAGGAAGTAGAAACATATTCTCCAAGAAAACAAGAAGAAAATGACATTGCACAAGAAGTATTTGAGATGGATTCTTCATATGATGATGCAGCAACAGCATCATTAATGTAAACAACACAAGATTTTGAAAAAGAAATCAATTTGGGAAGAATCGGGGACTTAACTCACCAATTGGAAATTAGCAAAATCCTGGAAAAACAATTAAAAGAGGAAAAAAAGGAAAATAAGAAAGATAATGCTAGGTTGGTCAAGGAAAATGAAAAGTTAAATGAAGAGTTAGGGAGACTGAACGGAAAAATGATCTACTTTCTAAGCAAGCATTTAAATGGTTAAAGGAAAAGAATATGTGGCAGGCAAAGTATGAAAAACAGAAGGTAAAAGCAGCTTTGTTTAGGGAAAGACATGACACAGGTTTGGATTGTTTGGTCAGGGCAGCACAATAGCAAGCATCTACAAGTACAACATCTACTACAGAGAGAAGAAGATCAAAGAGGAGTAAGCAAGCATGGGGACATGCTTGATGATAAGCAAGGGAGAGATGTTGGGCCTTAGTTTTGGTCTTATTTTTGCTCTAAGAAACTTACTAATCCATCTATTTGCCATCCATTTTCCCTTCATTCATCCCATTTTGATGTATATTTGATATCCATTCAGGTATTTAATTTTAATTTTTCAATTTCTAAAGTTTTTATGAAAGTTTGGTTTTTAGTGCAAAATTGGCAGATTCAGAAATTCCCGTAATAGCTCTATGGTTGATATGGTTGCAGGAAACTTGGGCACGAATTGAATGCATGGATGGATAGCTTGGGAACTAGGACTAAGCTAGATATTCTTAGTTTGAACAGAACAAGCCTTATTAGGCCCATTTGGTGCTAGTCAATCATGACTAGTCACTCAGAAATCCCATAGAAATAGGGCAATTTTGAGATTCTATGGGATTGGTCATATTTCTTGGGATGGGAGTAATGAATTTGACTTAGATAGGTGGATGAGAAGTAGATGGGTTTGTTTGAGTGAATATAGATCAGTTTGTTTCATGAGACTTCTTATTTAAGGGCCAAAACTTTGATGGCTTATGTATTGACTTATTATACTTTTATGTTGTGACACCTTTGGATTGAAGAGTTAATCTGAAGACTTGTGTTGTTATTATTTTGCTGTTCAATTATATGGATGTGTGATTTAATTTGAGCTTCTGATATCACCTCTCAAGTGTGCAAGGCAAGGGTGGAGGACCCCCATTCCAAGCTAAGTACACTTCCTTGTTAACTAGTTTCATTTCTTGTAATCTGGTTACTGTAGAACTGGTTTTTCAAAGCTTTATTTCAGATTGCTCTATGGTTCATGCATGGTGATTGATTTCATTAGTTCTTATCTTATTCATCACTTTATTTAGTTGGAAAAACAAGTGTTCAAGTTGAGCATCCCTTCTACTAAAATGATGAATTAAAACTAGTTTCATTTGTTTGCATGCAAGTAGTTTCTTATTGAGATTTTGATATTGAGATGAATGAATTATGATGAAATACCTTATGTGTATCTTAAGTTAAGAGCTTCTTTCATTAATAATTTATCCATCTTATGTTCTTGGTTTTAACCTCTGATTCATTAAGTGGTAATTGAGGCAAAAGTGGACTTCTTGAGTCAAGGACCATTTCAATGTTTTTCCTCTTTTAAACTAATTGAATTAGAGTTGTAGGATGTATTACTTTAAGCTTTTGAACAACTTATCTTTAAAGGTTTAATTACATCTGATCTTCACATATAGTGAACTTGCCTCAAAGCATAAACAACCCGGATTGATAAGAAATAATTGTGTTGATTTAGGTAAACAAATTAGCTCAATAGATGGAATAAAACAACCAAGGATCATCTAGAAGAAAGCAACTGATTAATATGGCAATAACGAGATGTAAATCAGGAATGGGTTCATTTTTACAGAAGCTTGAACCATGGAGAAGTTTGCATGGATTTAGTTTCATGTTTACACAAGCTTGAAACGAAAAACTATGCTTGAGATAAGTTTGCATGCCCCGGACATAATGACTCAATTCGAGGTACATGCCCCCCAAGCTTCATTTCATTCAAGTAGGTGAATTGAATGAAGGTTCACTTTTGATATCCAAGAAAGACTCGACCGAGATTTTATGAGATCTTAATCAAACACTCAATTTGGAAAATGGAGGTGCTTCATTTTTTAATGAGGTTGACACAGTAAAAGAACTATCCTCGAGACCCTTGTTTCATTTTTTTTAACGAGCTTGACACAAGACAAGGAACTATCCTCATGACTCCTTGTTTCGTTTTTTAACAAGATTGACACAAGACGAGGAACTATCCTCACCCCTTCTTCCATTTTTTAACGAGGTTGACACAAGACCAGGAACCATCCTCGTGACATTGGTTCATGGACCATATGAGAACATGGCCCCCAAGAGGTACTCAATGGACAAGAGAACTATGCTCTAGGAGGAACACGTGTCAACTGGTACAAATGAAAAATTAGGTTCCAATGCCCCCAATACATAATGTACTATACCATTTGTGTGATCATCAAGAGATGTGGAGATAGAATGGGTATCCACATAATTGACCTGTGGCGGGGAAGGTACTTCTTGAAAACAAGAACCAATAGGGGATGATGGTTGCATAGGAGGTACTTGGTAACCAATGAATGACAATTGATCAATGGTAACTATTCTCCCTTTGTGTGGAAAACAAACCACATGGAAAAATGAAGAAATAATAGCTCCCATGAGATCAACATAATCGTGTCCAAGGAGAAGATTGAAATATAAGGGACCTTGGGCTACCATCATGTCTATATAGACGGTCTTTCCTCCTAAGGTAATAGGGAACTTCAGAAGGATCCCTAAGGGCTAATTAGTTCCTCCATTGAAATCCAACAGATTCTGGGAGACAAGCACAAGATGTGGGGAACCTAAAGCTTCTCAAGTAGTACAATACATGATTCTAACATATGCACCTTCATCTAATATAGTCCCATGTACTACTATATTATAGGCATGTATTGTGATCTGGAAAGGCACATAAGAGGAAAGGCCAAATGCACTCAATTGACTCCAATCAAAATAAACGAAAGAATTGCTTGGTGGGGGTATCATATGATTGCCCCCATGCTCTACAGAAATGGGAGAAGGACTCTCCTGAAAAGCCAGGATGAGAGGGTCACCCTTTGATTGATGAGAATCTGAGGAGATGAGAAGAACATGAGAAGTATGATCACCACTGAAGGCGGAGCCAAGTCGACACTCTTTTTGACCAATGGTTGGTTGAGAATAGACACAAGAGAGTCATGCTGAAGAAGAGTAGGATGTGAAAGAGATGAATCCAGGTTAATCTCTTTACCATCGAGGAGAGGGTTAGATGAAAGTCTTTGATAACCAATAGGAAGTTGGGGTTGAGGAGTTGTAAGGTTTTCCAAAATTTTGGAAGCTTTACCCATAAGTGGACAAAGGTTAAGAAGATGCTTCCCTTCACATAATCTATAGGGGAATCTAATATTTCTCTTCTTATTACCATCATTAGCTGATGGAGTAGCATCGACATGATCTCAGGAGGTCGACAGGGATGGTCGATTCTAGTCTTGAGACCATACCTCTAAGGTTCTAGGAATACAAGGACAATCTAGAAGGAGATGGTCAGACTTACATAGCCTGCAAGGGAATTTTACCTTTCATGCAGGATTAGAAGCTTTGTCTATGGGAGGTGCATTTGGAGTAACACTTGCAAGGTTGGCCTCTCGCTTATCTTTCTTCTTCTTCTTCGTCTTCTTATTCTTCTTCTTAACCTCCTGTTTACTGGATTTCAAACTTTCACTAGGAAAAGTAGAAGAGGAAGGTGAAGAAATATGTGAAGAAGGTGAGAGGTCAACCTTAGAATCAACATGATGTGGTTCAAATCAAGGAGATGGCTGGGAAGGGGTCGAGACACTCGGGACCATCGAGGTCGAAAATAACCAAATAAATAAACCAATGGTTAACCTAGGGAGGGATAACGTTGCCATATAAGGATCACCAGGGTTTCCAAATGAAGGAAAAGGACTAGGATTCCAATCCGAGGGGAATCCTTGACTAGTATACTCTTGAAATGTTGCCATTGGAATTGACCCTAAAGAATTACTAAGGAAGATAACTTTAACCAAGAATATTTCATGGGAAGTTAATTTTAAAACACTGAAACAAAACTTTGTCTTTTCATGTTTTAAGAGTCGAGAAAAGGGAAAAAGGAGACTCTAGTCTCTTTTAGTTTGAATGAGCTTAAAAGGACAAGTGCTCGATGATCTTTTAAATTCAAAAAGTTAAAAATACCAAAACAACTGCTCGGGATCATCTAGGCAAAAGGATTAACAGGTAACCGTGAACTGTAGAATACTTCATGGCGAACTGAGAAGTATGGGCAGGGAATCTCCCCAAATGTTGTGTTCGGTGTATCATGTTTACAAGGAGGCAGACTTGGATTCCTACGGATAAAGGATTGTAGAACTAGTGGGGTCCACCTTTATATACATGATGGTATCGGGAGCACAGGTCCGTACTAGCGCTGTCTAGTGCCAAAGAGAATGAAAACTACTAGGTTTTAAGATGTTGGAACACGTCTCTAGCCTAGAAATATAAATGTAAGCGTTAAGTTTCAATGATTCCTTATGTTAATTCAATAAATTTTAACATTTGATCTTGAATTAGGTTTCAATTACAAGGCTCTATTGCTGTCATCTGACAAAAATCCTACATGTAGCTATATGAAAAAATATGTTTGTCTTCGATGAAATTTAACACTAATTGAGAGATAGGGAACACACAATCAATGCAACAATCAAAGAATAAAATCTTTCACTAATAGATCTCCAAAATGCACTAAATATTCTTATGGAATGCACTTCAACTAGTTCTTTTAACAATAAAGAGAATTCATTTCTTTTTGAATACAAATGATGATGTGACTCTAGTCTTCAATGATGCTAATTAATGTAACATATTTATTCAAAAAACTAGAATCATGTATTTTTCAATGGAATGATAACATGAATCTTTCACAAAGAATTCAATGAAATTTTTTCAAAACAATCAACATCAATCAAATGGAAAGCACGAAAAGAGAAGTCCTTCCAAACCAATGATACAACTATTTGATCAAGAACAAGACGAGCAATGTAATCTATGCCCGAAAAGAGATGCTTAATCAAGAGAAGAACAAACGCATATTTCCGAACTTGTTTAATTGAAACCAAAGCGATAAAAGGACTAAAAAATGAAAATGCATGGAGCAGCTAACCAACAACTTGACTTGCTGAGCACACAAACCACTGAATGGATGATGACCTAGATGCCATATGGCCACAAACCATCCAAAGACTCCAAAAATCAAGTAACAGAAGGCAAACCAAATGAGCACACAAACCAAGCCAATGAAGCTTTCTAGTCAGGGAGAACAAAGGAAAAACGAGCTAAGAGGCAGAAATCAAAAGGGCAAGACACACTGGTTATGATCTAGGGGAAACCATGATGTTCGCCTATAGGAATCGACATGACTGCCTAACTGACAACAAGTGTTGATCGGCATGATCGAAGTGACCGCCTAACTGACAAGAAGCGATGATTGGCCTGATTGGTGTGATTGTTAGAAAAATAAATGCATTGATCGGGGATTCAGGGAAAAAAATAAAAATTTTCAAAGGCTAAAACTAGACTTGCCGCTCTAAATTTTAGGCTCAGAGAAGTAATGGAGGCAAAGTGGAGAAAAATAAAGCGAAATGTTGATACTAGAAAAGTTCACACAAAACCATAAAATGAGAATCAATCAAAAAGAAGGGTTGGCTACCCAGTGGAGTCACCAATTTGTGGTGCAAGTAAATTCTGAGTGTGGACACAAACAATTCCTCTAGCCCAAGAGAGCCAGTCTAGCCACAAACAAACAATCTATGGAAAATCTCCTCAAGCTAGAATCGGCCTACCTCTTAGAACGCTATTCTGCTTGATGATGATCCTACTTCCTCACTGCAATTATCTCGTGTTTCCTTCCTTCGAATACCTGAAATAAGAAAACAACAACAACAACAACAAAAAATGTGATATCATACAATATTGTATTCATCCTACTTAATAGATCAAGGAACATTAAGCCATAAAGATTTAAAATGACACTTGATATAGGAAATCAATCAATAATTCCGTTTATATAAACCAAAAAGAGATTACAATCGGTGGCTTGACATTGTTGGTCTCCTCCGACGTATCTGGGTTCCCACTCTTCTGGTAGCACTTCATGGATAACCTCAACAATGAACGTTTTATGGCCTCTTTCCCTCTAGTCTCAAACCAAACCAAAATCACACTATTCTCCCTCAGACATAAACTAGAAAGCTACAAGCTATAGATGACTTGTTGCTTATTCAAACTTGCTCCAAAACTCCAATTATCTTTTTCTTGGGAAAAGGAGAGGTTTTTATAGCTTGGATGGATGGGAGATGGTTCCTCTCATAATGGGAGAAGGTCTTATCTCTTGAGGTTGTTCCATCCTAATAGGGGAAAGGAGCCCAAACTCAGTTCCTCAGCTCTATCTAGCCCAACCATCTACCAGACTTATGTTACAAAGCTTCTAGACATGGAAGCTTCATCTCGTTATCTAAAAAAAACTTCCAAAAGAGTATCAATGCAACTGCAAAAGGGCTCAGTCACTTCATATGGTGTGAGGGCTAGTTCTAATCTCTGCAATCGGCACGACGATGAAACTGGTCAGTAGCATCGGTATTGTAAACTGGGATAAAAGGAAGATTCTTTGGAAATGATGCAAAGGGGAATTATTCTTCTCATGAAGAGGGACATATTGGGAGTTTCTTCATGATGGGAAAGCATATCGGGTACATTGTAGAGGTCCTCCAGGACCGTAGACGGGGAGTACGGGGACAGTGACAAAATGTTGTGTAACAGGGGTTGAACAGTGATTGTTGTCCACTATAGTTATATTTAAATTTCCAGGCACCAGTATAGTTTATTTTATCTTGGTGATTGGTATGTTTCTTCCTTCATTTACATGGAGAGTGAAATATCTGGCATGATATTTAAATTCCTTGTAGCAGACACACCTAAGAATTGATGATTTGTGTGTTCATAACTTTGGGATTCTGTGGCTCTTATTTTTCCATTACAATTTTTATTGTAAATTTTTTATTATGTATAAATTTGGTTGGAGCCATATAATACTCATATTTAGTTTGAATTTGTTTGTTTGTTGTGATCCCCAAGGAAAACTAATCATTTTGCAGTTGACAAAATGGGAATTTATTAAGCAACTGGAAACTAGATGTTGTTGCTAGTCATTTTTTTAACTCTTTTCCATTTGGGTTATGGATAGACTCATCTATAAAATTATTGAATTTTTAAATTTTAACAAAATACACATGAAGATTATCGACCATTTCTGCAAAGACACAATGTACTAATTGTATCATTTGTCTGTTGCCATCTTTATAGGACCTTGTATTTTGCTGGTGTAGATGTATGTGAAAATTTAGAAGCATCTGTCAGTATTCATAGGTATAATCATATGATATTTCTTTGGTATTCCAACATCACTTTCCAGACTTAATGTATATGTAGAATGATTCAATTTGGTTTTAGAGTGCTTCTGGTCCATGGCTGTGAAGGAATATTGTGGTCACTCATCCTCAAGTGATGCTCCAAATATTTACAGGTTAATATAGAATCTATATTTCCTATTGGGTCTCTGTGCTCGTTGAGCACGCTACCTACATTTGTTTCTTCATTACTATAACAAAGTATACAATCATATGTTCTAATTAGTATACAATATCTAAACATTGCTTGTAATCTTCTTACAGTTTGGTCTCTGCCTTGTTTGCAGGTTGTGTATTGTGTTTCTCACATTTAGTTGTATAGGTTATGCCATGCCATTCATTTTGTGTGCGACAGTATGTTGCTGCCTACGCTGTATAATACATATTCTTGGGTTTCGAGAGGACCAGAGTCAGACAAGAGGAGCTTCACCTAAAGTGATTAATACTTTGCTAACTTACAAGCTCAAAGTAAAAGGAACAACCGAAAGTAATGGAAATAAAGACAGGTGCAATAAGTTCTTGATTCTGCACAATTGGATAAAACCATGTATACATAAGCATGTATACATTCAATTGGCATTTGGTCTAGCCCACACCCAAATTTGTATTTGGAGTGTTATGGCTTGAATGTATGTTGAAGGGTAGATATATGGCTGAACCGGATCAGGTGTTGTGATTGAAAATTCAAGCTAGAACATAGTGCTTAATGTTGACACAAAATAATTGAAATCGTTTTTCAATTGTTTGAGTTTCAACTCGTCACAAAATTGTAACATGTAGAGTGTATTTGGCATTGTAAGAAAGAATAGTATTTCTTTTAGGCAACAATTTGTAAAACAAGAGTAGGCATCACTTTCTTAGAGTTTTTCCCCATAATTGGGAATTGGTCTTGACACCATAAACAAAGAATCCAAGCCCTACATAGAGTTTGGAAACATAGCTCGTTCATGCTTGCTGGAGAATAGCCCAAAGAGAATCATGAACTCAACATAACTTAGTATTGCACTAATATAAATACAATGATATAAGGTGGCTAAAGAGTTGTCACAATATCTAAAAATCCCACTTTTCATTTAGGAACAAACTGTTTGGATGGTTTTTGCTTGGTAACAACTTAGTAGTTAAAGATAAGCTTCAACATTGTCTACTAGAGGGTTGTTGTGTCATTTTCATGAGATAAACGCAGTAGATCAATGCATTTTGTTTGAATTCCATCACATTAAATTGATGGGTTAAGGAACTGAATGGTTGACTTTGCCATGCTATGGGTGTATGATAGAGCACTTTAATTTTTTTTTTTTGAGAAACAAGTACTCAAATTTCTTGTCTGTTAATGACATTGCAACATGCTCTTTGAGCAAAGGAAGACCATTAAACCGTTCTTAACCATCCTTAAAAAATTCACTAATGTATGTCAGATCATGATTTTTTTTCATATAGAAATGTTACTTAATATCATATTTCAATGAAATTTTATACACAAATATATCACATCTCATGTCTTGTACATTATTCTGTGCAAATGGTTCTTATTTGAATTTTTTTTGTTCGATGCAACACAATTCATTTGATTTCTGATATAGTGTAGGTTTTGGTTTTGTTTTGAATTTAGATTTTTAATATTGATGTTACCTTTGGATAATGTAATGCTTAGAAATGAAGTCATAGAAAAAATCAGAAAGACTTGTTTTAAATTCCTTTAATAAGGGAAGAAAGAAAATGAAGGACTCCCACTGGTAAAAGAGGATATATCAGATCGAGTGATGAAATGGACACTCTTGAATAGGTTAATAACAAGCACAGCGAAAAAATATACATCTCACCTTGAATGCAAAGCTTTGTTTTTTTATAGAATTTCAACAGGCAACCTGGAGGTGGACACATATCTAGCAATGAAAATCCCCCAAGAAGACTCATCTTTTTATGGTCAACATTGATAAATAGGGAATTGGGATTGGAATTCATGTAGAGGCGGTGTAGATAGGGACCACATATTTGAATTTGTGTAGAGAGTAGGAGCATAATATATTACACTAGTTAACAAAATGTCCTTATGCTCACAAATCTCGAAAGAGTGAGAGAAGATCTTGGGTATCTCAAATGTTGGAAAGAGAAGACAATGTAGTAAATTTTGAAGAAGTGATATATCAAAAAATAGTTGAAAGAATTTATAGCCTTGACATGCCTAATCATTTGGGAATCTAGATGGCTAGGAAGAGTCAAATCTTTGAAGATAAATACATTCCTCACCTTTCGAGTCTTCTCGCAATTCAGATTTAATTCTGACAAATCAGATCAATGGTTTCAAATGTTAGAATGCCTTTCAAGCAAGATGCTCCTCATCAGTTGAAGGAGCTGGGACTAGATAATATTCAAGCTTGGGGGATAAACACATTCCCCACCTCTCAATTTTTCTCACCAGTCAGACCTAATTCTGACAAATCAAATCAATGGTTTCAAATGTTGGAAGCAAGATGCTCTTCATCAATTGAAAGAACTGAGACTAGACAAAATTCAAGCTTGGAGTCTTTCTGATGTAGCTAGGCAGGGTCCACTAGAGTTTAGCAATGCTAGAGGAGTTCCGTTTGTATATGATTCTCATCATGTCACATTTAAAGCAGGCATTGAGGCAGGATCCAATAACTATGTAGAGCTTATGACTTTGAGGTTATTGCTTTAGTGTGCACTAGAAAGTAGAGTCAAACATATTCATAATGTTGATATGCCTCGTTTGTCATACACTGGATGAAGGGAAGTGTTGAGTTCCATAATATCCTGCTTAGACTTAAAAGAGATCAATTACATGAGATAGAAACCACCTTCGACATAATTTTGTTTACTCAGATGTTCACAAAAATAAATGAGGAAGTGCACACATATCGAAATAGGGTTAGCAATTAGCAGTGGGGTCCATGGCTATGGAGAAAATAAGAATGGATTCTTTGTTGTTGCCCTAATTTATGAACTATTTATAATGCTTATGTTTCATTTATTTTTCTGAAGATGAAGGGTTTTGTAAGTCTTGCATCTGATGTTTAGCTAGAACGAGTCTCTGAAGGCAATGTTGGAATTGATATTTTTCGTTATTTTGTGATTGTTTATGATGTAAAAGCCTGAAACTATAAAAGGACTATTGACAGATATGTTTGATGGTATATAACAGCTTTATGTTGGGAGACAAATTTTGGGTTTAAGGGACCTAGTTTTTGCTAGGCACCGTTCTTGTTTTCACATGCACCTAGACAATGAGGATGGCAATGTACTGCTTAGAAATATTCTAGATAATCACAAAGCTAAAGAGTTTAGTGATGTCAGTGATGAATATGGACATGCAATTACATAAATATATTGAGACCATGAGCCTATACTTTTAATTTATGATTTCAAATGTCTCTAATTGATATCATGTTGCTTCATTTGTTCTTTCATGTTAAAAACTTGTGTATTGATTTATTTTTTTAACACTAAGGATTCTCGTAAGATTAGTGAGGGAATCAAGATGATGAGATCATATATGTCACATTGGTATGTGTTATGTTATATTTCAACTTGGTTTTCAATGAAGAAAGACTGTTAGTTTAAAATCTTAGATGCTTTATGTATATTTTTTAATTTTCTAAAAATTTGGGGATGCATGTTTTCATATCTATAAAGATGTCTACTTCGAAGTTTTAACCACCTTGAATTTTTTGTTGTTTCATATTATCTCCAATGTTCCACGGGGACCTGTCCCCCATGTATCTCATGCTATGCGTGGGACCAAGGGAAACATTTCCCAATGTGGGGGACACATTTCCCCAAAATGGGTGTATCTAGGCACCCCCTCCCCATCTCCCCACCAACTCTAGGAGGGGATGCCTAGCAGCCTGGGTGCCATGACCCCCAATTTTTTTGTTCAACAACCCTTTAAGACAAAAAGAAAATATGGGATAGAAATTTGAGGAGTTTGTGTAGTATACCTAGGGGGGATAGTATGGGGTATAGAGGGAGGTACCCAAGGGAATAATGTAATAATGGGATGGACCATAGTAACTATTGGGCCTCCAAAATGTCTTCAAAATGACATCCACTTTCACCTTTATCACCACCATTTCACTCACATGTCACATCTCCATAACCATATAACCTTTCATTAGCTACCATTTTCATAAATATATGGGTTAGGATCCTTATTTACCAAAGTTATTTATTTTATGTGTTTAAAGTGAACTTATGATTAAAAACTAGGAGATTAACATGATTTCATGTATCTATATATGTGGCTTGAGTTTTATGACATGTGTAGGTCATTTGGAAGCTCCCAAGGCACCCTTATGTGGCCTCCAATGCTCAAATTCGAATTCCCTTCAAAGGAGATTTGGATATGTGTCCTATTTGGATTGTAACTCTATGAGGTGTCTCATCATTTCCTAATTGGATTAGAACTCTATGATACACCTAGGGGATATGTCTCTCATTATGAGCTATTTGGCTGTAACTATATGATATTTTAGTGGAACTTCATTAAATAGGGTAGCTTCTTATGTTTTTGTATAAATAGGAGAGCCTTTTCCTTTGAAAGGCATGTGTAAAGTTGGGGAAATGCTCATGTTTTGAATATGGAATTTGGATTTGGAACCATGCTCATGAGTAATGTTCACTTTGATTTGGTTATGCTTGTATATGGAGCTTCTTCACTTTCTATCCTCATACACCATTGGAATGGCCATCTAATGATTGTGAGATTTAATTTCTTTTATAGATTAAACTTCATTTGATTTCTTAGTATTAGCTTTAGCATAACTATGAAGCTTTCTAAAAACATCTCAATAGGGAAGATTCATGTATTTCCTAATTGGATTATGTTTGAGGTAATGGATCATAGTTATTTAGTTTCCTTTCATGTTCTGTTATTTAATTTCTTAGATAAAACCATCAATTCATTATATAATTGAATTAAAGATCAAGACAAGAAGGTGACTTCAAATTGGGTGATTGAATGTTCAAATTGTGCAATCATTGAGCTTTACTTTTTCATTCCTTTATATTTTTCTTTCAAGATCCTCATTTAGTTGCATTAAGTCATATTCCTAAAGATCATTTCAAGAAATTGATTTAATCATATTTCAATATTGAATGGTTGAATATTGAACACATGCAATTACTAAGTTATTTTCTGCACACTTTACTTGTTTTTCTAGGACATTAGAATTTAATGTATAAATAATTGCTTACACCTCATCTCAAGAAGGTAACACTTCATAATTGGATGTTGGAGTAACTAAGTATACATTAGTTGTTTTTGATTTCATAGGTTAGTTGAATTTCATTTTTATTATTTGATTTCATAGATTAGATGAATTGGTTTTCATTATTTTGTATTTAGATTGATCTAAACTAAAAGATAATTTCTAGCACATATAGTTCACGCATGCTTCATAAGTTTACGAAACCCCCGGGTTAACAAATTAAATGATAGGCAATCACTTTGCCCCAACAGTATCAAATAAAGTGGTTAACCCGTATCATCTAGGGGACCTAAAGTAGTTAGAAATAATGTAATAAGCCCATTAGATAGATGGTATTGAGGGAACCATGGTAATGACACATGGTATTGTATGTATGAGGTCTATATAGAGGCTAGAGACTCCCCATTGAGAGGTGTGAAGGAATATTATATTGTCAAGAATATGGCTTGTGGAGTGTTCTCCTTCCTTAAGGAGTGAACGTATGGTGATACCATACCTTAAGGGTTTGATCAATAAAGAAGAATTTATATCTATATTCAGATCGATTACAACTGGTATCAGAACACTTTCTGGGGCAAAGCAGAATTTTTTATTTTTTATTTCTGCAAGAACTTTTTGGGGTGATGAGTTTGCATATCAGATATATATGTTCTAGCGAACAATTTGCAGAATATAATTGCTCATATGGGTTTTTCACAAGAAAATACCCAATTTGAAAAAAAAATCGGCCAAATCGGAGTCCGGATGAGGGAGATATCGTTGATTTAAAAATCAGCTGTGTTATAGACATTTTTCAGGGCGGAGAGTTTGTAGATCAGATTAGTATGCTCTATTGCAATATTTGCAGAATATAATTTCAGATATTTGTTGCCTGTGAAAAAATACCCAATTTCAGTAAAAACATCGGTCGAATCGGAGTTTGGATGAGAGAGGTATTGTTGATTTAAAATCAGCTATTCTTTTTTAGAAATTTTTGCGATGGTCAAACAACTGCAGCACGAAATGGAAATTGCAGTGCCTTGATGAGGATTTCAATCATAAGGGTAGATGCAAAATCATCATTCCATTTCTAAAAATAGCTCATAGTAAGGAATCTAAGCAATATTGACTGAACTGTGGCCATTTTAAATTTTCGCCAACAATATGTTTTAAGGAAAAAATGATGGGTCGACTATTGAAAAATTTATACAAGAGAAGAAGGTTGACTTTGCAGGGTATTGGAAGGAAAAAATAGGGTATTATTTGGAAGATGAGGCAGCTATATGGTGGAAATCACTTAACAGTGAGTTTATGAAGTTATGTAGTGTTGATGAAATTGAAAAACTATTGTTGGACAAATGGTCTCATACTGGAAAGAAGAAAACCAAAAAAACTAGATTTTATTTTTACAGGAAAAGATAATGGTCTTACAATTGAAGAATTCAAAAGAGATCTTAAGAAGAACCATCTGGAAAATTGGACAAGTTTGCTATGGCTTAATTTGAAAGAAGAGGTTGCCATATGGTGGAACTCACTCGACACCCAGTAGTTCAAATTTTTAGATCAAGAATTTTAAAAACTCCTTGTGGACAAATGGCCTCATGATAGAAAACAGGGGAATGAGACATGTAAGGAGTCATTTTCTATTGGTATCTCCTTATTACGGGTCCATGGATATATTCAGAAGGAGAAGATCATTGTGTCTATAAATCCTAGTTTCAAGAAAAATCTTATAAATGTCAATTTGACAAAAAATTTGCAAGTTCGAGCAAAGCAAATGGAGCACACACACGTTAATAATGAAGAGGTGCAAGTTTATAAAGGTTTGAAGATTTCTATGGACAAATATGTATTGCATTCTGATTTTTATGCCTCACATATGGCTAATGTGGATGTTGTTTTAGGATACCCTTGGATGGAATCTGTGGGTACTATCAATATTAATGTACAAAATATATTCCTGAAGCTCTAGTATAAAAAGAAGAAAATTACATTAGAGTTTATTTCTATCAATAAACATGTAGAGTCCAAGGAGGTTGAAGTAGAAGATGTTCCAAGGACTGACACATCAAATGATGGGCCCTTGATGGTCAACAACCAAACGCAAGCATCAAACCAGGTACAAGAAAAACAGGTAGAGTCCAAGGAAGTTGAAGAAGAAAATGTTATAGGTAGGGAATCCATGGTTGAAGTAATATTGGAAGATAAGCAACAACAACAGACACCACAAGATGCACCAAATACCAATCAGGCTCCATTGGATGGTGAATTAAAGAAAAATACACCATTGGTTAAAACTTCAGCATATCACCACCCACATCACCCTGCAAGAAAATAACCAACACGATGGCAACAAATTAGCCACAAGGACAACAACCCCCGCATGACAGATAGAGAGAGGTGACATTCCACCTACTTCACATCAACATAGAAGAGCCACCAGGGTCAACTTCCATCTCAAGTGAGCGAGGCACTAGCTAGATCGAGGGTTTACCTTTCTCTTAGATGGCTAGATGCATGTGCATGGTACCAGTGGACTACTCTTTTGAGTAGATCTTATTATTTGTGTTCTTCTTATGTTTAGGGGACGATACATGTTTAAGGGGGAGTATACCTAGGGGGGATAGTATGGGGTATAGAGGGAGGTACCCAAGGGAATAATGTAATAATGGGATGAGCCATAATAATAAATAAAGTGGTTAACCCATATCATGTAAGGGACCATAACTAGTTAGCAATAATGTAATGAGCCCATTAGATAGATGGTATTGAGGGAACAATGGTAATGACCCATGGTATTGTATGTATGAGGCCTATATAGAGGCTAGAGACTCCCCATTGAGAGGTGTGAAGAAATATTGTATGGACAAGCATATGGCTTGTGGAGTGTTCTCCTTCCTTAAGGAGTGAATGTATGGTGTTGCTCCACCTAAAGGGTTTCATCAATAAAGAAACATTTATATTTATATTTAGATCTATTACAATTTGTGACCTTGAAAATTAAGGGAAATATAAAACTCTTAAAATAAAAGTGACATTCTCCAAACGTTCTCAAATGAGACATTCTCATTTATTTCTACTTTTTCTATTGAAACAGTCTCATTTATGACTGTTTGGAGAATGTCCAAAGAATGCCACTTTTTTAACATTACCATTAATTGTTTTTGGGTGTTTGAGAGTGTTTCCAACCTCATTGGACTTATATGGAGAAAGTGGAATTTCATATCCCATCCAGGATAATTGATTATGAGATTGACTGGCTATCAAGACTTTCAAAAGAACACCAACAATAATTCCTTGTCAGATTTGCATAACAATGGGCACCATAATTTCAAATTTTTATGTCCATGGCATACATAATGATCAGGATTGACACAGATGGAAGCTTTCTCGTGTTCAAATAATATATATTGGTAGTTTACAAAATGCATCAACGATTGTTGTAAGAAAGGACATTAATGAAAGGTCAGTTTAAATTTTCATAAAGTTTCAAGAAAAAAATTAAATGGACATTAGAGCCATTAGCTTGGAGAATGATGCAGGAGCATTCAGCTCAGAAGAATAATTGTATTTTGGTAGGCATAGGGGGGTCTTGCATTTTAAGGAGTTGGTTTCCTAAGTGTTGAATTAATGTAATTATTAAGGTTTTGAGTGACTTTAAAGAGAGAAGCTAGAATAGGGATTTAATTAAGTATAGTGAGGCATATTTGTTAATGTTCTCGAATGTTGGAGAACATGAGAGATTTAAGATAGTTGAGAGATTTGAGAATCAGTTGTAAATCTTAGATTAGGAGTTGGTTTCATGATTTGTGGATTAAAGAGGATCCTTAGGGATAAATATGAGATTTTAGGATTTTGTTGAGAAGTTTATGGATCTAAACCAGGAATTGGTTATAGAATCCTTTTGTATAAATGTAAGTGAAAAAGACAATGAAAAATTTAGTCAAGTTAGATAGTTAGTTGGTTAGCTAGTTAGAGGTTTGATTGTAAGCCTACGAGAAGTTAGGAAAACAAAGGCCACTGATACAGAAGATCAGGCCAAGGAGAGAGTAATTGTGTAAATACCTATTTATTAATACAAACAACTCAATTTTGAGTTTGTGTGTGTATGGAGTAATTTAGTTGTAATCTGTGTGTGAGCTAGGGTAAGTTCTGTGTAACAGAGGTTGCAGGTGGAGTTCGAGCATAACAAAGAGACGAAGAATGATATGAAGGATCGTGATGGGACCTTGAATCCATTCGAAGGATCACAGTCAAGATCCAAGAGTGACTATGTTATGAGCATGCAGATTTAATCTCGGGAGGAAGTTGTGATGCAGGACGTCTAAAGACCGAAGCCTTGGAATAAACTCGAACCAATAGAAGAACACTGAAGAAGTGACATAAAAAATGAAGTAAAGGGAAGAATGAAGAAGTGAAGTGTCGATGCATAGGAGAAATTGGATCAGTTAGATCAATGGACGAGATTGTTTGTGATAAGCTGCCAAGATTAAGTCGCGTAGAATGGAGTCAAGTAACGAAGGTTGGAGATCAAACCCAAGTTCTTGCGGAAGGTGAATCGTGGAAATTGATCTGGATCATCAGATCAATAGATCAATTAGATCAACGGATATTAATGGTGGAAGAAGAATTGTGGAGGAATAGATATAGATCATCAGATTGATAGATCTGTTAGATCGACGGTGATCAACAACCGCAGGGGTAGGATAGTACAAATTTCCTTGATCGTGGCTGAAATCCCGCACTCACTCTTAGCCTTCAATATCATATTCAACTCTTAGATCACATTCAAATGTGGGGGTTAAGGCCATTTTAATCAGTGTGCTAGTTGAACTCCTGCAAACCATAGATTGATGTCCTCTTATATCTAATGGATATTGGGTCATAAAGTGATCAGAGGTTAATTTCTAAACCAGACCCGAACATTTATAGGTCAAGGATTTATATTCCTTATCGGCTCCGTAAGGGTGGGTAATCCTCATGCAAGTGCCTCAACCGATACCGTTGTTAACCATTGGATCAAGTGTGCTTTGATCAATGGTGGAGGATCATCGATTAGTTTCACATCGCAATATTTCATGAGTAGATGAACCTTGGCCTTAAGAAAATGCAATTTGCGATGTGCGATGCTCAGGTGTATCATCAACTGTCGGATTGAAGGGTGATATCAACGGTAGAGATTGAAGCTGATAAGACTTTTTCCTCAGCAGATCCGTGAAGTTTATCAACGTGAGTTAAGTGATTTGAGGCTGAATGCGATAAAGGTGAGCGTCAGAAAGAAGTGCAAGGTCGTGGAATGGAGGAAAGAGAAATCGCATATTGCAAATCGGGAGTTCTAAATGCCATATTCTTAAGAGTCCTTTGAATCTCTGTGATTATGATAAATGATGAGTTGGCACATAGATTTGGGGAATTTCTAACTTAAAACATGTTTTCCGCTAGATAGGTTGACTAAAGTTCAGACTATTGAATAGTCGAATAAACGGTTCCGTATGAGATTTAATTAAGGACCTTAAACCTTTATTTGAGAAGGTTTTCACCATGGATCAGGTGATTAAGGCTTGGGACCAGTGACACACAATTTTATTTGCATAATGTGGGTATTGTCGGCTTAGGCTAGCATCAAGTGGTATTAAAGCAGCATAAAGAAATTCTATGTGAAAATTTCTTTGAGAATAGTTAGAACATAATTATGTTTCGAAGGTGTGTATATAGGTGAATGGTGATGAAAGAAGGCAAGGGGGATTAGATTCTAATCTGACAAACAGTAGGAACACAGAGATAATGTGTAGTAGAACATGCAGATGCAAGGGAACAAAGGACAATCCATTCAAAGTGCAGGTGAATGGTAGAATAAGATCATGCAGAGATATTGAAGGTGAGATGATATGTTTTTAGTTTAATTTGATTTGAATATTGGAGAGCGTATGGTCTTTGCATTGATGCACAAGTAGCAGCATAATAAGGTTGGAAGATTGCAACAACCTAGAGCAAGGAGTGCTCAATTGGATCTAGAGGAAAGAACCAGAGAGATGGAAAAAGACTGAGCTCAGAGGAGAGAAGCTTAGTGAGGCATATGCAGCAAGAAGGAGACTTGTTACTGCAGAGGTATTGATGTAGCTCACAAATTCCATAGAGGATGTGAGTACGATTTCTAAGTAATAAAGGAAGCTAATAAGACTTTCTAAGTAAAAGATGAGGTGGTCAGAACCAATTATTTCATTGTGATTGAAATACAATATGACAATTGTGTTCTTAGAAGATGCAGATGAGTTGAAGCCTAGAAGGAGTAGAGAGAAGTGCTCAAAAGAGGATCCAGAGATAGAGAACCAAGGGCTTGCCAAAAGACCAAGTATATAGGAAGGTTGGTGAGGTAAGTGGCAGTAGGGAGGACTTGCTATTGTAGAGGCTGTAGTGCAGCTCATAGTAAGTGTGTAAGGAGCTCATGAAGATAAAGAAGGAGGAAATAACTACTGATAGTCATAGTAGAGGTTCTAAAGAAAACCATAGTAGAAGGAAAGTGAAGAAGGAGGATGCCAAGGAAAATGACAAGATAATGAGTCAAGAGGAAATTGACAAACAAATTGTTGAGATGAAAGAACAACTCAATGTATTGAGGATGATACTTGAGGAAAGCCAAAGACTAGGTCGGGTATTACAGAAGAAGCCACTGAAGTGGTCTAAGTTACAGAGAAGGCTACAACAGAAGCAAGTAAAGTGGATGATGGAAAAAATCAAAGAAGATGTGTTGGAAATGGAAGTTTCCATTTGTGAAGTGGAGCAGGGTGAAGTTCTGAGTGAAGAAGAAGGAATTATTGATGATTTTCTGAACTGTTGGAAAAATGCAGACCAACAGGGGAATGTAAAACCTTATATTGTTGAATCTAATAATTTTGATGTGATTACAGGTTTTGCAGAGGATGAGCAATCTTTTGAAGCCGTCAAAAGTATGGAAGAGTATCTTTCAGAAGATAAAAACTCTGAAGTAAAGAATGATGGAGAATGTCTCTTGAATGAGAAAAGCAATGAATTATTGCAGCAGAAAGAATTTAGTAATACATTGATTTTTGAAGCTCTGACAACACAAGAAAAATTTCTTGTGAAAGGAGATGCAATTCAGTCTAAAGAACTGATATGTGAAGAAACAGTTGAGACTATTGAACCTTGTAATTTCCAAAATGATAATTTGCATATAAATGCAAGAATCATAAGTAATGATGAAGTACTTATGAAATATCACAGAGAAATTCAATTGCTGGAGTATTTGCTGGGAAATTTAGAGTATGATAGTGTGATTATAGAGGAAGGAGTTCACTACAGTGGACAAGAGCAGAAATACATCATTAGAGCAGATGATGTGGAGGGGAGTCTAATTGATAGTCTTGAGAGTACTTTAGAGAACTCTTTAGAGAATTCTTTAAAGAGGTTGAATCAGCATAGTGATGAGCTGATAGAAGAGGAGAAATTAGAGTAGCATACTGAAGTGTTGCCAAAGGAAGAAGAGGTATTAAGGCCTTATCTCTTTTATTCTAATAATTGTTTTGTGAGTGCAGGTTTAGTTGCAGATGTTGGAGCAAATTTGGCACAGATGACAAGCCAAATAAATGTGGAAGAAGTAGATTTTGTGGAAGAATTTAATCCATGGAACAGATATGTTCAATTGCTGGAGATAATGCTCAAAATTCAGGATTCAATGCAGAAAGAGATAACCATGAAAGAGGGTAAGGATGAAAGGAAGGTAGAAAAAGTAAGAGTAAGAGTAATAATTCGACAACTTGAAAGAGAAGAACAACAGTTTGAAGAGTTAGTGAATAGTAGCAACAACCTGAAACAAAGATAAAGGGGTAACAGTAAGTGGTAGAGTATGGACCAGCCCAAGGATCTGCTGGAGATGGAGAATAAAGAATTATGGTAGTCGATGATGAAGCAATCCAAGATGAGGGAAATGACAACAGGAAGGATGATAAATTAGAACTTGAACCTGATTGACAAGGAGAGGAATATGAAATAGAAGACAACAGACATACAACAGCAGCAAATGTGCAGAGCATTAAGATAACTACAAACTAAAGTTTGGGACCTTGGAGGTTTTCTACCAACATATGAAGACACATGATTAGGAGATCATGAATGTTTTCTACTTTGGGAGTCTAATGCAGGAGAATTCAGCTCAAAAGAATCATTGTAGTTTAGTAGGCATAGGGGGGTCCTGTGTTTTAAGGATGTTGGTTTCCTATGTGTTGAATTAATGTAATTATTAAGTTTTTGAGTGATTTTAATGAGAGAAGCTAGAATACGGATTTAATTAAGTATAGTGAGGCATATTTGTAAATGTTCTCGAATGTTGGAGAACATGAGAGACTTAAGATAGTTGAGATATTTGAGAATTAGTTGTAAATATTAGATTAGGAGTTGGTTTCATGATTTGTGGATTAAAGAGGATCCTTAGGGATAAATATGAGATTTTAGGATTTTGTTGAGAAGTTTATGGATCTAAACGAGGAATGGGTTATAGAATCCTTTTGTATAAATGTAAGCCAAAAAGACAGAGAAAAAGTTAGTCAAGTTAGATAGTTAGCTTGTTAGGTAGTTAGAGGTTGTGAGTTAGAGGTTTGATTATAAGCCTACGGGCAGTTAGGAAAACATACGCCACTGATAAAGAAGATTAGGTCAAGGAGAGAGTTCCTGTGTAAATACCTATTTATTAATACAAACAACTCGATTCTGAGTTTGTGTGTGTGTATGGAGTAATTCAGTTATAATTTGTGTGTGAACTAGAATAAGTTTTGTGTAAGAGAGGTTGCAGGTGGAGTTCGAGCATAACACATAGAAGAATAATGATATGAAGGATCGTGATGGGTCGCTTGAATCCATTCGAAGGATCACAGTTGAGATTTAGGAGTGACTGTGTTAAGAGCATGTGGAGTTAAGCTCAAGAGGAAGTTTTGATGTGGGACGTGTAAATATTGAAACCTTGGAAGAAACCCAAACCCATAGAATAACATTGAAAAAACGACATAAAATACGAAGTAAAGGGAAGAATGAAGAAGTGAAGTGTTGATGCATAAGAGTCGTTAGATCAACTAGATCAGCGGATGAGATTGTTTGCAATAAGCAGCCAACATTAAGTCGCATAGAATGGAGTCAAGAAATGAATGGTGGAGATAAAATCCAAGTGCTTGCAGAAGGTGAATCGCGGAAATTGATTTGGATCGTTAGATCAACAGATCCGTTAGATTGACGAATATAAATGGTGGAAGAAGAATGGAGGAGGAATATATCTAGATCGTTAGATCGACAAATCTATTAGATCGACAGTGATCAACAACTGTGGGGGTAGGAGAGTACCAATTTCCTTGATCATGGCTGAAATCTCACACTCGATCCTAGCCATTGATCTCATATTCAACTCTTATGCTGCGGGGGTTAAGGCCATTTTAATCAGTGTGCTATTTGAAGTCCCGCAAGCCATAGATTGATGGACTCTTATATCCAATGGATATCGGGTCATAAAGTGATCGGACATTAATTTCAAAACTGGACCTAAACATTTATAGATCAAGGATTTATATTCCTTATCGGCTCCGTAAGGGAGGGTAATCCTCCTGCAAGAGCCTCATCCGATATCGCTGTTAACTGTTGGATCAAGTGTGCTTTGATCAATGGTGGAGGATCGTCGATTAGTTTTGCATTGCAATATTTAATCAGTGGATGAACCCTAGCCTTAAGAAAGTGCGATTTGCAATGTGTGGTGCTCGGGTGTATTATCAATTGTCAGATTATAGGGTGAGATCAACAATGGAGATTGAATCCGATAAGACTTGGGCCTGAGCGGACCCGAGAAGTTTATCAACATGAGTTAAGTGACTTGAGGCTGAATGCGATAAAGGTGAGTGTCGAAAAAGTGTGCAAGGTCGTCGAATGGCGGAAAGAGAAATCGCATATCGAAATCGGGATTTCTGATGTCATATTCTTAAGAGTCCTTTTAATATCTATGATTGTGATAAATTATGAGTTGGCACATAGAGTTAGGGAATTTCTAACTTAAAACATGTTTTTCGCTGGAAAGGTTGACTAAAGTTCAGATTATTGAATAGTCAAATAAATGGTTCCGCATGAGATTTAATTAAGGGCATTAAACCTTTATTTGAGAAGGTTTTCACCATGGATCAGGTGATTAAGGCCTGCGACCAGTGACATGCAATTTTATTTGCATAATGTGGGTATTTTCGGCTTAGGTTGGCATAAGAGAACATCAAAGAGAGCCTATTCCAAAGTAAGTATGTGGAAAGAAACGGCTGAGCTCATGTAATAGATAAAGCTTGAAAGGACTCTCTAGTAGTGTAGGCTAGCATGAAGAAACCTATCTAGCATGCTTTGATCTTTTGAGTGACAAAATGATAAAGGAAAAATAGGGTGTCGACAAGAGGTATGAATTTTCCTAAGAGAAGGCATTTAAATTCCATCAAAATGGAAAACTTCTATCCAAATTCAAAGAATAACCCATTCTACCCAGCAAAATGTCATTAAGATTATACAAAGTATAACAAAATCACAAGTATTAATGATAGAAGTAAGATTTTGCTGACTGTTTTGTTTCATAATAAATCTGCACACTAATGGATTTTTCAAACTTTCCAACAACTTTTGCATTTAACTGGCTATTGAAATATTATTGTGAGAAGTCAGAAGAAGTATATGAGAAAACTAGGAAGGATTGATGATCAATATGCCATATGCAGTAGATGACCTCATATCGAGTGCCTCAAGTGTAGGACATGGAATATGCATGGTGAAGAAAAAATTTCATGACTTTTATATCAAGATGCGAATAAAACAAGAATACTCATCTCTATAATCAAGCTATATGTGTCACAAACAAAAAATAGTAAATCAACGGTGGCCACCTAAATGGTGTTAAGTATGAAAATGATTAATTGTCTACAATCAATGAAACAATACAAGAAAAAGTAGTTACACATCAGCTGACTTTAACAATTAGTTCCATATTTGTACGATTTAGTCACTAGAATGGTCCGCTTGATGGTAACTAGTCAAGCTGGTCTAGTTCACCAACAATGTTGTTAATTTATTTTACAGTTTCTTCTTGAATACCCTCTAGGTGCGAAGATACTGCAACATCCCTTGTATTTCTTAGCGATTCACCATTTTGTACTAGTGATTCACTATGATTTTACAAGATAATATAATTTGGTGAGAAATTTGCCAAAAAAAATATATTTACATATTATATTATTAATAAAATCGCCTTCCATTTTTCCTAAGCCCTATGATGAATTGGTGTAGAAACCATTTAACTTATTTTCTGTGTCAAAGTGCTTTATAGTAGCTAAGAAGGATGAGGCCCCAAGCCAAAGCCAAAATATCCTCTTGATCTCCTACCAACCAGTAAAATGATTCTCAATGATTAGAAGAGGATTTATTCAAGCACAAAGACTAATTTTCGAGAGGTTTCTATTCAAGGGTTCTGGATATGTATGATCCAAAAGAATTTTCCTTGTGGTTTTGTGAGTACAAATACAACGATGAAAATGCAGTTTCATTTGTCACATTGAACAAAGTCACAATATTCTTGAAACGAAGCAATTGTTAGCATACATAGGGTAGTATGGGAAAGAAAATGTACATTATTCTGATATCTGAGTCAATAAAATGAAGGTCAAAACAATTTTAAATGATGGGATGGGTGCTCAATGCCCCTGCGAGTCGATAAAACAATCAACCGTTCAAAACAATCAATGCTTCATCTAACGGTATCCAATGGCACATTGCTTAAACAAATTTAATGGCTTATGTGATTTCAAGAGGTAGTTTTCTCAAACTACCCTTCAAAGAGATCGATGACCAGGATTTGTTCCCACACCACCATCCTCATATCCAGAAACCACCAGGGGTGTTCCAAAGGGCAGTTTATAGTTTTCAATGACTGCACATATGGTTTTGAACACGTGGATACCAACACCTGGGACCCTCAATTCTATTTTTGTGAGATCTAGGACACCTCCAACTTGGCTTCAGGTGGCATCAAATAATAACCAGAGACCCGAACATTTTTAGTGCTCGCTTCAAAATTATTACTTATATTATAATTGTTTTGAAACTCGTAATGTTTATAATAGTGTTGATGTTTGCGCCCTTACAAAATGTATACATATGATGTGTATTGATATTTTATTCTTGAATAGAACAAAGAGATGGAACTAGCATGGGCATGATCAACATGTTAAACACTTCGCTATGCCTAACAACTTTCACTCCCAATTAGTTTTCCATTTAGATTACAAACAATTTTTCTGATTTTTTTAATTTTTACTCTGTATGATATAAAGAATAGACATCATTAGTGCACACATGAGCTATGGAGGTGTCAATTGTACTTACATACCTTTCCTATAAAGTATTGTATTATTATAATATTATTGTTATCGATATGTAAGATGTTTGTAATGAAATTTAATGCTAATGTTAATGATTAATTATTAATCTTGATGTTAAAATAGGGAATTAAGGCTATTAATTTATTTTATTAATTTTGAAATATAATGCTAACAAGTAAAAGATAAATGTAAGGGTAATTATTGAATAGAATAACCATGTTAAAATTCTAGTGTTAAATGCTAATGTTATTTGGTAAATAATATAATTCATTTTAAAGGTGAATAATTAATGAATAAGGAATGAAGAATTTGATTTCATATAATTAGGAACATCTAATTAGAGATAGGGTTGGTGAACTAAAGGTAGTAATTGGACAAAGATGGATAACTTGGTGATGATATTTTTTTTTCTTGGGATAGGCCTTAGAGAGGAGGGAGGTGGAAGAAAGGATTTAAAGGGGGATGAGATGGGTGGAGACAATGGATTTTGTATTTGGATTTTATGGATTAACTTGATTATCATTGGGAGGAGGAATGAAACAAAAGGGTAGGACTAAAGTGGTTTGTCACAAGATAGAGTGTGAATTCAAATACTTATTTGAGAGTTGTTATGTTACACATAGTAGGTTGTGTAACATACCCCCTTACTTTACCTATGTAATACATTCATTAATGGTGAATCTGATCCCCATTTCTCGGTGATGGAAATAGGATTAGGAGGGTCACACCCTCAGTTTATCTCTTTTTTGTTTTTTTTTTCTTTTCCTTTTATTCATTATTATATCTTTCCTCAAGGAATGGAGGTCACCAATCTCAGGCTGCCTATGGTGGTTGACGACACGCTCGTCCAAACGACAAGTGAGCAGATGGTTGGGACGTGAACATTTCCTATTTCACTGCATTGTCTCATATCCCAACCTCCCACACTTTGACATAGTCGAACTCAAACTAATATGTTCCACAGAATTACACTTTTTGATATTGGGTGATAGCTACATTGATGGGTTCCTACCCCATGGGCCTTCCCTGCCTTTAGGTAGGGAATTCCTTGCATAGCGGCGTAGGTGCTCCTGAGTTTATTAAATTCTAGATGCTTGACGCAAGCTTCCAGTAGGCTCCCCCATCTCCTGCTACACGCCAACTATTCTACAAATAATTTCCCATCACCTTGTCATACTTATGATCTGAGGAAGTATTGCATGAGACCCATGTCCTTCATTTCAGTCTCTCTTGCAAGGTACTCCTTGTAAGATCTTATCAACTTCTCATTACCAATTAAAATCAAATCATCAACATATAAGACAATAATCAACAATTTACCTTTTACCAATATATGATAGATATTTGCATCAACTTCACTTTTAGTGAAGACAAAATCAGTGAGACAAATATTGATCCTAGTGTAACAAGCACAGAGTGCCTTCTTGAGACCATACAATACTTGCTTGAGTCTACATAGATGAGGCTCTTGATTAAAAGTCTCAAAACCTTCGATATACACCCGCTCCTTAATAAATCCATTTAGGAATGTTGTTTTTACATCCATCTAGGGGATCTTCCACACCATATGTGCAGCGAGAGCAAGAATTGATCTAATGGATGAACGCCTTGCTACAGGTACAAAGGTCTCCTCATAGTTAGTCCCCTCAACTTGAGAGTAACCCTTGGCAACAAATATGGCCTTGCATTTTTCTATGATTTTGTCTGTTGCATGCTTTACCTTGAAGATCCATCTCAAACCCACAACTCATTTATCTGATAGTCTTGGGACCACTTCCCAAACACTATTCTTTACAATGGATTTATATTCCTCCACCATTGCATCAACCCATATAGGTTGCATCAACACATTTGAATTTCTCCTCGAGAAAGCCTCAATTGATGTAATCATGCCCATAATCTGATGAGAACTCTGGATCTTCAAATAGACCATTGTGTTGCATGCCTTAACCCACAAATTCATAGGTAGGCCTTGATCATGCAACATCGCCCTTGTTCCTCCTAGAATGTCATAGTTATTTCTCTCAACCACCCCATTCTGCTGTGGGTTGTGGGGTGCTAAAAACTCTCATCAGATGCCCTCTTTTGCTCGTAAATTTTTAAATTCATTTGACACATAATCACCTCCATTATTTCTCCTAATAGCCTTCACCTTCACTCTTATTTCTTTCTCAATGAGTGCTTGAATTCTCCGAAGTTGGAGAATGTCTCATCCTTCTTCTGCATGAAGAATATCAGACACTTTTGTGAAAAGTCATAAATGAAAATGAAAAAGTATTTGTGCCTGACAATAGAGCATGTCAAGAAAAGTCCATAGACATGAGAGTGGATCATTTCCAAGACTGCAAGTGCTTTGTTGTCCTAGTCATGGAATATGGATTTTTTGTACATCCTAAAAGTAAATCCTTTGCATACATCATGTTTCTCAAGTGCTCCTTTTGGGATGCCTATGGTTATATGTTGCATGATCTTTATATGTTGCATGATCTTTAAAGCACTTTCATGTAAATGGAAAATTCTTATATGCCAAATTTCAACGACATCGCGGCTCTGCACCTCCTCTGCCTTTGTGCTCAATGCATCACAATCCTGCACATCTAACTTGTATAGGTTCTTCACATGAACCCTAATCTACTTCACCTTTCCCATGGATATGTGTCTCAGGAATTCCTTTCCTTTGTTGAAGATCACATGATAACCACAGTCTTCCATAACTTTAGCAGACATTATATTTTTCTTTAGGTTCGAAACAGGGTGCTTGCTTGAGACCATACAATACTTGCTTGAGTCTACACACATGAGACTCTTGATCAAAAGTCTCGAAACCTTCTGGTTGCTTGATATACACCCCCTCCTTAATAAATCCATTTAGGAATGTTGTTTTTACATCCATCTAGTGGATCATCCACACCATATGTGTAACCAGAGCAAGAATTGATCTAATGGATGAGTACCTTGCTATAGGTGCAAAGGTCTCCTCATAGTCAGTCCCCTAAGCTTGAGAGTAACCCTTGGCCACAAATATGGCCTTGCATTTTTCTATGCTTTTGTCTCCTGCATGCTTTACCTTGAAGATCCATCTCGAACCCACAACTCATTTATCTACTAGAATTGGGACCACTTCCCAAAAACTATTATTTACAATGGATTCATACTCCTCCACCATTGCATCAACCCATATAGGTTGCATCAACACATTTGAATATTTCACCAAGAAAGCCTCCACTGGTGTAATCATGCCCATAATCTGATGAGAACTCTCGTTCTTCAAATAGACCATCATGTTTCATGCCTCAACCCACAAATTCAAAGGTAGGCCTTGATCATGCAACATCGCCCTTGTTCATCCCAAAATGTCATAGTTATTTCTCTTAGCCACCCCATTATGGTGTGGGTTGTTGTGTGCTATCAACTCTCGTCAAACGCCTTCTTTTGCACCTAAATTTTTAAATTCATTTGACACGTAATCACCTCCATTATTTCTCCTAATAACCTTCACCTCCACTCTTGTTTCTTCCTCAATGAGTGCCTTGAATTCTCCAAAGTTGGAGAATGTCTCATCCTTCTTGTGCATGAAGAAGATCCAACACTTTTGTGACAAGTCATCAATGAAAATGAAAAAATATTTGTGCCTAGCAATAGAGTATATCAAGAAAGTTCCATAGACATCAGAGTGGATCGTTTCCAGGACTGCAAGTGCTTTGTTGTCTCGATCATGGAATATGGATTTTGCATACTTCTTAAGAGAAAATCCTTTGCATACATCATGTTTCTCAAGTTCCCCTTTGGGGATGCCTGTGGTTATATGTTACATGATCTTTAAAGCACCTTCATGTAAATGGAAACGCCAAAGTTCAATGACATCGCGGCTCTGCACCTTCTCTGCCTTTGTGCTCAATGCATCACAATCCTGCAGATCTAACTTGTACAGGTTCTTCACATGAACCTTGATATTCTTCACCTATCCCGTGGCTATGTGTCTGAGGAATTCCTTTCCTTTGCTGAAGATTTCATGATAACCATGGTCTTCCAAAACTGTAGTAGAGATGATATTTTTCTTTAGGTTTGGCACAAATATGACATCCTTGAGCCTGAGGGGGGAGCTTGACTCCCTTTGAATGGTGGCGGTACCAATCTCACTCATGTTATACCTTCCATCATCCTCCATATCGATGTGCATATGTAAATATTTCTCTTCTAAGTGACTGAAAAAGTCTCTATTCCCCATCATGTGGAACGATGCACTTGAGTCCAAGTACCACACGCTCCCCATCATTGTGTTGGTCATGCATGCAATGAGGCTAAAGTCAAGCTTGAACTTTGAAGCCAAAGCTTCACTTGGTGCTCGTCCTAGGTTCTTATTTCTTGTCTTCTTTTTTGCACACTTCGTGGTATAGTGCGTGACTTCATGACAAAGGAAGGATTATTTTTTGACAAATATTTCTTCTATCCCCCTTGATAGGATTCTGGTTTGGATTGGGATTTCTTCCCTTTTTCCTTATTTTACTTTTTAGCCAGTGAAAATTTTTCTTCATCCTCACCTTTGGACGAATTCCCATCTCTCGTATTCTCCCTTATTTCCTCTTGTACCAAATCAAATCATAAGCGCTCCCAAATCGGTAGTTTCTTCCTCCCAATCATCGAATACTGATAACTATGTCACGTTTTAGGAAGGCCTAGAAGGGGAAGGATTATCGGGTCATCCTTAGTGATAGTGACACTGACCTCACCAATTTCATCATAACATTGTGTGAACCTTCTCAGATATTGTGGTATACTGTCATTCTGTTGCATCTAGATACTTCAAAATTTATCCTTGAATGCCAACTTCTTGTGGTCACTACTATTCTCGAACAATTCTGTCAATGCTTTCCACACCGCGAACAAAGATCCCGTTCCATGGATATTCGGGACAATATGATCCCATACTCCCTCCAATATTATTCTCCTTGTTCTTGCTACATCTTTCTTCCACTAAGCAAGGTCCTAGACATCAGTTGTTCGTTGTCTTGGAATATTTGTCTTGACATATTCAAGAAATCCATTGTTCCTTCCCTACAATAAAATTTGAGGTTCCTTCGAAGGAATATTCTAGCCTTAGTTCATTGAAGGTCATCTTCTTAGCTCTAAACAAATCCCACTACACTCATCTTCAAATTCAAACTTCTCATAAACAACTTCGAATTTCCTACTCTAATGTGAATCATCTCCAATACCATGTAGAAATTATGGTATATATTTTCAATTCTCATGAAGTTCTAATAAAAATCACGAGACATAAACCTACTCTACTACCTCATGGAGATTAATTAACAATTTACAACAAAACTCTAAGAGATGCAGAATAAATATCACACATGCAACAAGTATTTTTATCTAGGGAAATAAATCTACTAAAAACCCCAATGCCTCCTTCCATTAATCAAATGAATAGAGATGTATTGAAATTTCTTTTCTCAATTGAGCACATCCTGAAAGTGCATAACCTATCTCTCTTCTCACTAAAAGCGTCTAACCCAGACTTAGTAAAATTTTTCCTTTGCTTCATATCTTATTTCCTTGCATTTTTCCTTGAGGAATTAACTCCTATTATTTAGGAAATTACTCTAATTGAATTGCACAATTCCTTAGGTTGATCATATGACTACATGCAACAACTGTACACTTAGGACTAGTCTAAAAGTGATGTTACACTACCTTCGAATCTCCACCTCAACTTGGTAACTCGAATTCTCTGCATACACTAGTTATTTTGGGATGATTGATAAGTTAATTGGATGATCATTTAGTTTGACTGAAGTCCCACTGCTTAACTGAGCTTGCACTAGTTCCTCCAAAAGTTAGAACTAGTTTAACTGAAAACAACCTCAGATAACTCACCTTGATTACTACAAATTAGCAATCATAGATGTTGAAGTCAACTCTAACTCCTCAAAATTGAATTTACTGAGTAAACTTGGCAGCACAATCCATGTCACACAAGTTAACATCATCCAAGTTTTATGTTGATGTGGAAATTCAAATTTTATGAATTTAATCAAGGAAAAATAAAATTGAGAATTTATTGGTGCATTTTTCAACATAAATGGGGAGGCCAAGGTAATACACATGATGAATGAATACTTCTTGAAAGATAAGACCATGTGCATAAAGCTAGACCATAATAGAGAAGTTGGAGTTCGACTAGTGTGTCGCCAAGCGTTGTTGTTGCTACAAAACCCTCCAAATTGTTTCCTATACTAGAAATGTGGAGCCTTCCTTTAATCATGGAAACTTTAATTTCTAGTTCTTAGAGTCATTCCATACTTGTTTTCTAAGATTCCAAGTCTCTTTGTCAATAAATTCCAGGTATCATTATTTGTCACACATTTTGAAAGGGAGGTATATTACATATTTAAGTGAAAATTTTAGTGTTTTCTCTTGTATTAATGGGTTTTATCTATCATAGATCTATGCATTAGAATTATTTCCAAAGTACCATGCACTTTCTTACTGTACATGACATTAGTGTCGCATGATGTATCTTAAGTGTTACACTTAGAGGTATCCATCATTTATTGTTTTTTAATTATTTCATATTGATTTTGGGCGTTAGGTGTCTTCTTTTCATGTGTTTTATCATTTCTAAGTGTCTCATATTGCTCTCCTCAACTGTGCAGTCCATAGTCTCAGGCCCTAGTTAGCTATCCTTGCCTCCTAAAACTATGCAGTATGCAGTCATTTCATTCCAAAACTATGCATTGTGTAATCCTAGTGCCCAGTCCCTACCTCTTTCACTTGCTAACTACACCATATTTGTTTAGTCGGGCCTCCATTATGCATTTCATATTCCTAGCCAGCAGTCTGGCCTTATCCTAGTCCTTGACTTGCTCATTTGCACAGTCAACTGTCTTAGTCCTTCAAGAGTTATGCACTATGCAATCAAAGTGATAAAGCCTACCTCAATGCATCTCTAACTCCCTTAACTTCATTATCTTTCCTCCCTATCCCTTAGTCACCATGCACTATGCATTCCTAGTGATTATACCTTCATCATTGCCTTCTATTTTTGGGCACTACACAATCCCTCCTCCTCAACTATGTACAATGTACTGGTTCAATCAATGTGTTGCATAAGAAATAATATATATTAGGATATTTGGAGACTAATGTCGTCTTTTCATGACCAAATTCCATTTGCACGTGTTGTTATCTTGACATGATAGGATGATGCTCAAGGAGGATGACAATGAGATTATGTAACAAGACACTTGTAAATATGTAGCTACAACGAGATCATGAAGTGAAGAAACAAAGGGGAACCACATTATGAGAAAAGAATGAATACTAAGATCACATTGAAGACTCCCTATCAATCAACCCCTTGGAGGATGAAGATGGATTACATGCAAGAACCACCATGGAGATACAACGATGGAAAAAAGGAGAAAATCTTGGCCTTGAGACATCACAATGAAGTTCCATGTCATCAATACCAAGTCATAGTTTGTCTAAGTCTCACCATAAGAGTCTAATTTTTCCATAGCATTTGTGGATGTAATTATGTAATTTATGAAAAAGGATAAAATGTAAACATGTGGAAGCCTAATGGTCACATATAGAATGTGAAGAGTCATATAGAAGCTCAAGGGTCCCATAGGAATTTGAAATGTCACATAGTAGCTCAAAAGTCACAAGGGAGGTGGTGAGTCACCTAATTTGTTATATATACACCCTCATAGTTCAAGAAAATGACTTTTCATCTTGGCTTCTCAAACTAGGTATAGGCGAGAAGATTAAGATTTTGAGAAGCAAGTATTTTCTTAACATTCCACTATTGGAACTAGTTGTTTATCATTGTAATAGTGTACCTTGGGACTTCAAATTCATAATTCAAATCTCTTGGAGTCGACACACTTTTCATACATATGTCGTGAATTATCATGATTCTATTATTTCATTGTTTGTGATGTATGTTTATATTTATAGATAATAATGAAAAAGAAATACTTTGTTTCCTTTAATATTCATCTTTGAATCATCTATCTTTTTATTTCATGATCGTTATTTATTTGTGAACTATATCACAACTTTATTAATGATTCTTTTAGATATATGTATGTTCTTTTATTAGGATAATATTATTACTTTTCTCTTAGAGGCTCACATTCTTTTCCTTTTCATGAAAGAATCGTTACACAATTTACAATTGAATACATTACAACGTTAACTTAATTGTTTATCTGGAAAGCATATGCATTTCTCTTTTTTCGTTTATTACAACCAAGGGAAATCTTTTTTTTTTTGTAAGTGTAGGTAGTGCCTTTCTTTTAAATTTATAATAACCCAAGAGACCAGATACATCGTGCTCGCGGCCTCAACTTGCCCCAAAGGGAAACCAGGTCTGTTGGCCACCTTAGTTTGTTGTATGCATTCCAAAAACAAAATTTAACAAGTCTTTCCATCCTGGCTATATGCACTATACAACTGAAACTACTTAATAAGCTACTAGCATGCATAAAACTGTGAAAGCAAAAAGGTTCTCTGAAGCACATAAGTAATTCGAAAGGATAATTCCTTTCTGATACCAGTACTCAGGTCCATATCCATGGAAGTATCCATTGGTTCTGCCTGCCTTGGAGCTGTATGAGTCATCCGGGACAGCTGCTGATGCATTTCCTCTAGCTTTTTATTCTGCCTTATCATGATCTCATGGAAATTTTTCATTTCCTTTTGCAGGGTTGGCAGGCCATTTGCAATTTCAGCTATTTCCTTCGCCACCTGCTCCAGAGCCTTTGTAAGAAGGCGTTTTAACACCTGGTAGATATAAAGAGTCTGCCTATACAACGTCAACCTTCCTCGCGTATTCCTCGGGTCCCTGATCTCTTCAGCACGCCCTTCTATCTTGGAGTCAGACTGTTGTTCCATCACACTGGCTTCCATACCTTGAATGATTCGATGAATTTCTTCACTCGCGCCTTCCCTATAAGCTCTGGGAGCATCCTGGACTGCTGTCAAAGTGGATCTTCTCCCTCTGCCTTGGTTACTTGGGGCATTTGCTGGCCGGTCCTCTTGATTGAAACAGGCTCCCACGCCCTCTGCCGCGACCCAGGTGCACCATCCTGCTTTTTACTTTAACTTGTTGACAATTTTCATTCACAGAGGTCAGTTTTTGAAGTTTAGCATCACTGTCTTCCTCCTTAGTTTTCTTTGTGGTTATTCCTCTTCTCCTGCTACATTCACCGCCATTTGTTTGGGTGTTGCCATGCTTGTCGTTTTTGGGATGCAATATTTTAAGAAGGCCTTCAGTCATTCGGATCAACTTTTGGGTTGGGGACAAGATTTTCGTATCCCTTCCTTCAGTCTCCCCCTTTACCTTTGCATTGGATTGGTAGATACGACCCCCCAAGTTTCTTCCCAAACTATTGTCATGGCAACAATTCCTCCACTCATCAGGAATCCCTCCCTGATTCTGACCCAGTTGACCCTCCCAAAACATTGCTGAGTGAAAAGTGGACTCACACCAGCCCTTTTCTCCCTCAGAGGCTTCAAATGTAATAAATTTATCCATTATACCAATTATGACAGAGGAAAGGATTGAATGGGTCTCAGAGATAACATACCCGGAATCGCTAACCTCCTTGGAAACTCCTTCCGTTTGCGCTTCGCCCTGCTCTTCTTCCTCCCCGCTTAGTTTACCCTTCCTTCTAAACTTCACCACCTTCATAAAATACCACTCATCTGTCCCTCTCCCTCTTCCACTACCGCCGCCACTACTGCTAATCTCCTTCATTCCACCTCCCCTACTCCAGTTTTTTGAGAATTGCATTGACATGCAACTCATTGCTTTGGCTGGAAGGACGGCTTCGTACGTATGGGTTAGTCCTGCTGTCCTGTCATGATCATAATCCCATCTGCCACCCTCACCTACTTTTTTCCACATCTCGATCGGGGGCCATCTGTGTCTATTTTCTTTGAATCGTGTCTTCGTGATTATCATGGTTTAGAATCATTTTTAACTGCTCTAATTCTGAGTCCTCTGAATGCATAGTCCATATGTTATCCACTGTTCTTCCTTGTTCCTGGCAGCCCCAGTTCGCAAGAAAATCCGATGCTCTGTTACCCTCTCTTCTAACATGCTTAATAATCATGTATTCAAATCTTTTTAGGATAACTTCCAACTCTTGGATTATACTAGTTTCTCTACAACTCTGCGTAACTTTATCCCATGAGGTCCCATTATTAAGTTTTTTTATTACGTGTATGAACATTTCAGACTCCCCTTCCACTTCCAGGTTATTGTATCTGTTTTTTATTTTTATCTTTAGTCCTCGATGTGCTGCCATCAATTCCACTTCATTGTATCTCATGATGGCCCCATTGTCTGAGTAAATCCATTTTGTTCTACCTTTGTCATCCCGAAAGAGACCCCCAATTCCTGTTAGGCCTAGATTTCCTTTGGATGCTCCATCAAAACTTAACTTTATGAATCCAGCCATGGGGCGAGAGAAGTGCATGGTACTGTTTTATCCTATCTTAGGTTCTTTCCACATCTGTGGAGCCACCATCCCTTGATGCAGGTTTAGCCTCTTTAAGATCTAATCTTCTTCCAACATCATTTCCCAGTCTTCTAACATCCAGGTATCTGCAAGAATGGTCTCGTGAATATGACTCAAATTTTTTCCCCAGATTTGGTCTTTTGTCATCTCTTTGTTGTGGAAGGTTCTTCTATTTCTTTCTTTCCAGATCATCCACATATTCATCCCTACTGCTAGACTCCAGGCTCGTCTTACCACCGGGCTAGTGAATTGTCTGCCACCCCATATTTTAATTATTTTCTTAATGCTCTGTTGATCTCTGTGAGTCCTTCCAAAGAGTTTCCTAACCTCTTCCCATTGTTGTTGAGCTTCTTTACATGAGTTCAGGAGGTGTTCCTACGTTTCCTATTCTTGTTTGCATAGATTTCATCTTGGGGGGCCATGTATGCCTCACTTTTGGAGTTGATCCCAAGTCAAGATGCGTCCTTTTCTTACCATCCATAAGAAGTGGGCCACCTTCGGCCACCAATTACTAGTCCATATTTGTTTCCAGTTCACAGTCATATCCTCTGGTTCTCTAGGAGTTAAGAGATGATATGCCTCTTTGATTGAAAAATTTCCTTTTACTGTGTGACCCCATCTCAGTATGTCTGGTCTAGGTCTTATAGGTATTCTCCTTGTTTGCATTTCCTTCTGATATAATTCCCTTTGTTCTCCAGCAACTTGATCCATCCATTCTTCCGGACTCTTCCAGCTTCTCCATACTTCATCTTGGCTCCCTTCCTTCCAGAAGTCCCTTACAAGATTCATTCCATCCTCAACTGCCTTTTGGCATATCTCCCTTAAAGCTTGAAGTCTGCTCAGTCTTTCTCTTTGCTGCTAGGCTTCCTCCCAAAACCTGGTAGAGATTCCATCCCTAATTTCCCAAAAAGCATGTTTGGTTATTATTTCTTTGTTTAGACTGGCTAGATTCCAAATTTTCGACACTTTCGGGGTATCCCTTATTCTTAATATTTCCTCTGTTGTTGTTGGCATATTATATTTTTTTGTTGATATTCTTTTCCATAGGTCATTTCCTCCATTCATCCAGCACCACATAAGTTTAGCACCCATTGCTTGATTCTGAATATAAGGATCTCTAAGGCCTAATCCTCCCTCATTCTTTCTTTTCACCAAGTCCTTCCAAGATACTAGAGACCATTTCCTTTGATCCTTCTGTCCTCCCCAAATAAATTTTTTAAAAATCTCTACCATCTTTGTGCACGCTCCTTTAGGGGCTACCATTGTCGATAGTTGGTATATAGGGATCGATTGAAGGACTGTCTTAACTAAAACAACTTTACCAGCAAAATTCAAAGTTCTGAAAACCAAGTGGCTAGCTTTCTAGCAATATTCTCAATGGTTTGTTGCCAATTCGACAACCTTAGTGGGTTCAGGGCTAACAACGTTCCTATATATCTTGTTGGGAGATCTCCTAATCGAAATCCAAGTGTTCTTGTTAAAAAAAATTGATATTTTCAGCAGTGTTGAAAAAATAAGTACAGGACTTGTCATTGTTAATTTGCATGCCAGAAGCTGTCATAAAAAGTTCTAGAATTTCTTTGATTCTGCGGGTTTCTCTAAGGGACATAGAACAAAATAGCATAATGTCATCTACGAATTGTTGGTGAGAAATAGTAAGGTTGTTACCCCATATTTGGATTCCTTTTAGCTTTCTTTCTCTTACTTCTTTTTTGATGTACCTTCCTAGGCCTTCTACAGCTATAATGAATAGGAAAGGGGACAATGGATCACCCTGTCTAAGTCCTCTAGACACTTTAAAAGGCTGGGAAGGGGTTCCATTCAAAAGGATGGAGAAAATGGTTGAGGAGATTATAGTAGAGATAAATTCAATCCATCTATTGCAAAAACCGAAGGCCCTTAAAACTTCTTTCAGATAATTCCAATTTAGATGGTCATAGGCTTTGGAGAGGTCAAGTTTAATCGTCATACCTACTTCCTTTTTGACTTTCAGAGAATGCACTACTTCTTGGGAGACCACCAGTCCATCCAGGATTTTCCGGACTTCAATGAAACCTGTTTGTTCCGAGGAGATACTGCTAGACAAAATAGGCTTAAGTCTTTTAGCCATTAAAGTAGCTATTATCTTATATATAACATTACAAAGGGAAATGGGTCTAAAGCCATGGGGAACTTCAGACTTAGTTACTTTAGTAATCATAGATAAGAGGGTTGATTTTAATCCTGTACTTACCTTCTGGTTTCTTCTTGATTCTTCCACCACGTCCAGTATGGCTTGAACCAAGAAATCCCATCCTGCTTGATAGAATTCCACTGTGAATCCGTCAGGACTAGGGGCATTATTCTTTTTCATCCCTTTTACTACCTCTTCTACTTCCTCCAAGGTGGCTACCCTCATCAGGGCTAGGTTTTGGTCTCTAGTAATCCTACTTGGGATCTCTTTACATATTCTTTCAGTAGCTTCTCCACGGTCTACATTGGGTTCCGTGAGGAGATCTTTGAAATGATTCACCAAAACTTTTTCTATTTCCTCATGCTATGTAACTCGTGTCCCTGCTTCATCTTTTGTAGAAAAGATTCTCTTTCGATGCCTTCTATGGATCATTGCTTGGTGGAAGAACTTTGTATTCCTTTCCCCTTATCTTAACCAATTTACTCTAGATTTCTACCTCCACAAGATCTCTTCTTGTTTCCACCTTTCTTCCATTTGTCCTATCTAGATCCCTTCCTCTCTGGCTAGGTCATCACTTCTACCCAGTGTAATGATTTCTTGTTGGATTTGCTTCATCTTCTATTCTATAAGCTACTGATCTTTAAGTATGTGTCTGATTCCTCTTTGCTCCATTTCTTGATATTTCGTTTCATTTCTTTTAGTTTCAGCTGAAATGTCTACATTCTGTTTCTTCCTTTTTGTTGACTTTGCTTCCACCATTCTTCTACTTTCTTCATGAAATTTTTATCCCTGAGCCAGAAGGCTTCGAACCTAAAGGCCTTTCTCTTGGGACTGGCTATAATGTCAAGTTATGCTTTGATCGACCAATGGTCTGATCCCATTGCAGGAAGAATTGTTTCTTCGATGAAAATATCCCAATTTATAATATGTTCTGACATTAAGAATCTATCTAGTTTGGAAGCAATCTGGTGTCTACCTCCCCTTCTGTTGTTCCATGTATAGATTCCATTTTTTGTATGTATGTCTACTAGCCTTTGATCTACTATCCAATCTCCAAAGGCTTCCATGTCTGCCTCTATTCTTCTGAGCCCACCCTTTTTTTCATTTGTTGATTTTATCATATTAAAATCACCTCCCACTATCCAAGGAGAGGTTGGATGGAAGGACCGGATAATTGCTAGGTTCTGAAGGAAAATGCTATGATCACTTTGTATATGAGGTCCATATACATTGGATAAGAGGATCCATTCTTGAGAACCTATAATTCTAAATCCTCCTGAGAGGATGCGAGGTATATTGATCCAGTCTTCAAATTGGACTTCCTCTGGGTTCCATAGGATTGCTACTCCTCCTGCACTACCTGCGACATCTTGACCAATGATCTTGTAATGCGGCTTGAAATTGCTCATAACTTCTTTTAGTTTTCTTTCCTGTGATTTTGTTTCTTGGATTAGAATTATATTTGGTTTATCTCTTTTGAGTCTCTCTTTTAGATATCTTTGTTTTCCCTTACTGTTCAGCCCTATGATATTCCAGGTTGTGATGATCACTTCAATAGTTTGAGCGGTTGTTGGAATACCTCTGACAATGGCACAACTCTTCCTAAATTCACAAGCATGTCTCCCACCATTTGGATTGTCTCACTCATAAGTCTCCCACCTATTTTCCTTCCTCCCTTCCCTATGGGTCCTGTTTCTAAGTTTTGATTTCCTTGTGTTCCAAGTTGCTCTAGTTGCTTTGCTATCACTGTCCCTCGTATTTCTTTGTATCTTTGGAACATATCTTTATAGAGTTGTTTCTGGTCATCTGGTATGAACCTTTCATCTAGATGCTTCCATTCTTGTAAGAGTTTCTTCATGACCTGTTCCTCTTCTCCTTCTTGTTCCTGCTAAGGATCTATTTCCATTTGAATATGTTCTTGAGACCGATCTCACTTCTCTCCCTCTTTTTCCAATTCCATATTATTTGGATCCTTATTTTCCTTTTTATTTTCTTTCAGGATCTCCCCTATTTCATCTTCCCCTTCTTCACCTTCCGCTTCCATTTCTAATTCACGTAGAACCTCAAATTTGTTTTGGCTTCTCTGAGTTCTTTCTGGGTGAGAGGGGTTTAGTTTGGTTTTTCCCTTTTGGGGTCTTCTTCTTCTTAGTACTTTTGTAAACCCTACCCTATTTCCTTCGTTAGTCCTCCTCTCCTGCTCTGTACTTCCCTTTCCATCCCCCTGATATGTTGGTGTATTAACTTCATTCATCGGGCAATATTTAAATAGATGGCCATATTCATGGTACCATCTACATCTGAAAGGGATGTTTTCGTAATCGACTGGCTGTTGCCAGACCTCGTCATGATATTCTATTTCAATATGATCCGGTAGCGGTTATGTGATATTCATGTAGACACAAATCCTGGCATACGATGTATATCTGCCTCTCTTGATGGTTTCGGCTACCTTCGCAAAGGTGCCTATTGAATTCCCAATTCCTTCTAGAATCTTTGGATCCCAGAACTCTATCAGGAGCCCAAATAATTTGACCCAAACTGGTGCAGCTAGCATTTTTTCTTTTTTCGGATTATAGCATTCTTCCCATTGCCTCATAAAGAGCCCTGCGTTGTTGAAGAAGTATGGACCCTCTTCGAAGATCCTCTCTTTATCCTTTAGGTTTGCAAATATTACTGTGAAGAAACCTTTTTCCCCCAATTTAAGATCTATATGCCCTTTGGGCTTCCACCTCTATTGTATCCATTTCATCAGATCTTTCTCAGATGGCCATGTTCCTAAAAACTTGAAAATGTGTGCATGGTCTTTCATATATCCCCTGTACTCCTCTAATTTATTATGTGGAATGAAAAACCTGGGTTTTTTTGCTGCCCGCGGTAGACATTTGTTCCCTGTCCTAGCTTGCCCTACCGCTCCCATTACCAGTGCGTCCTTGCTGTGGTTCCCAGATCTTCCATTTTCTCTGTTTCGGCTTGATTCTCCTACTGTAATCTCCTTGTAGGAGGGGATCTCTCCACCCCCCCTCGTATCAGTCATTTTCCTCCGAGATAATCCTGTTCTCATATCCTTCTTCCCTTAGTTAATTTGTTGTTGTGTTGATCTGTGATTCTGCAGGTGGGTACGGGATCCCCTGCACCCTCACCAGGAGTAGGTCTTCCCGGGGTCTTATGATCCCAAACCCTAACCCTAATCTCCCATCGCCTTTCTCAGCCCATCTCCGCTTCCAACCATCCCATAATCCACAACCAAGGAAAATATTTAAGATTATGACAACCGACCTTATTTTCTGGTTAGGGCTCCTACTACAAAATGTGTGAGGTTTAATTACAACTACATATCGAGGAGACCCCTTTATTTTTCGTGGAATCCAAAAATGTCAACATATCCTTATAAGGACAACAAATTAAGTAATAGTTTAAAATTGAATTCGCAAAAAGGTTAATCACTTGATTGTAGAGATTAATAATTTTGAACAAATGAAAGAAAAATAATAATGATGAAAGGATACACACACACATAGAACCGCAACTGGGCGAGTCTCATACTCGCTGCTACCACTATAATTCCTAGGTAAACAAGGTCACCCTAAGCACGTGGCCAAAACCATGGGTAAAATTAGGGGATTTGAACTTAGAATATCAAGGTACATAACACTTCATTATTACTAAAATCATCAATTGAGTTATCCTAAAGCGTTGAAGGAAGGAACTATATTAATATAATGTTTATAATCATACACATCTAAAATGAAAACTATAAATTTGTATTTTTTTTGTTGTGATATTCTTGAAAGTTGTAAGAAACAAGTCCTACCCATTGTAAAATATTTGATAGTTAGTAATTAAATGTAAAAAAAAATTTCTACCTTTTTTAAACGAGTAATTTCTTTTTAGTTTTTTATAAGTATTAATATATTAGATATTTTATATAATGAGGTGTTAGATATATCTATGTAGATAGGCATGTCATTTCATAATAGGCCTTCCAAAATTTAGTTTAATTATTAGTAATTATAAAGTGGATGGTGGAGATTTAACTTCCATGGAATATGTGTGAATATTCATAGTAGTATACACTAATCAACAATTAAGATTTATCTCCAATATATTTGTGCTCTTCTAATTAATTTATCTAATATTAATTAATTAAGGAAAATGTCATATCAACACATGTCATATTTGTTATGTAGTATTGATAATCCTTGGTATTGGCCCATGTTATTGTAACAAAATCTATTTACAGGTTTTCAATTTCCATGCTAAAGTGGGGGTGAATCTCCACCACTAAGAACATTATTTAAATCAAATACTATTCATTCTTATAATTTATAATAATAATAATAATTTAAAATAACCCTTAATTGGGGTGTTGGAACTTGTGTCAATGGATCCTACCACTTCAACTCCTCACATAACATTTACGGGGGTTTGGCATGGCCATCCCACCCCATGAATTCACACATGAAAATGGATATTCATTCCTTTCACAAGCATATGGAAACACATTCTCCACTTGAGGGGTTGGCATGGCCATTCAACCCCATGTATTCACACAGGCAAATGGATATTCATTCCTTTCACAAGCATATGAAAACACATTCTCCACTTGAGCACTCTAGGTGACACATTTATCTGGTGTCCCTCTGACATCCCTTTGCCACATGGCGGACAATTCCCCCATAGAGCATGCTTTGTGGGGTTTCACCTCAACTAGCACAAATCATTGTTGTGTGGTATGTTAAGTGTTTCATCTTTAGTTTAGAGGATGGATTATTCCCATGACAAAGGTTTTATTCAAATGGTAATTAAGGGAGGTCCTAACCACAGGGACCGTGACCTCCAACGCATGCATCAATTATCGAGTAGTTGTGACGGGATAATGAAAAGGAAAAAAAGTGGAGGTGACCTCGCGGACACTCATGGAAACTAGGGTGGTTGTTCAAGCAGGGAGAGTGGCAGCATGCAATAGTTGACCCTTGTTATGAGGCTTATGATGCAAATTTAAGCTCGGTGGGCTGACCAAGCTCGTTATGACTCACATGTTTTTATTATGACACCTCCAAAAAAAAATGTGAGGTTTGACCAGCATGACTTAATTTCTGAAAGATTGGCCTGGTTTCTAGACAGACCAAAGAGTGAACAAATTTTTCTATGTAACCCTAGTGACATAAAAAAAATGATTTTGATAGTATTGAAAAGCATAGTAAAAGCACATTTGGTCCAGGTGACATGCGAACAAGATTGGCACTAACATAAGGCTTTTTGAGGAACTATATTCTACTAAAATGCAACAACTAATAAACGTTCTAAGCTAAAGAAAAATATAAATACAGAAAGGGTACCTAAGCTACTGGGGTTGGGCCCAAACCCAAGCACCTCAGCCCTCTGAACTAACTCAGTGATGGATCAATAAGAAACTTTACATTATCATTGCAGAAATGTCAAATACATCACATAATAAGTCAAAAATAACAGTCACGGGTTGTTGAGCTTAATAGCTTCTTAGCTGCATTGGCACTAACATAAGGCCTTTTGAGGAATTATATTCTACTAAAATGCAACAACTAATAAACGTTCTAAGCTAAAGAAAATATCAATACAAAAAGGGGACCTAAGCTACTGGGGTTGGGCCCAAACCCAAGCACCTCAGCCCTCTGAACTAACTCAGTGATGGATCAATGAAAAACTTTTCATTATCATTGCAGAAATGTCAAATACATCACATAACAAGTCAAAAATAACAGTCACAGGTTGTTGAGCTTAATAGCTTCTTAGCTGCAACCGGAATTCAAATCCTAATGAGTTCCTTGGATTTTTATTTATACAAAATCATAGATACCAACAAATCCATAGAAAATAGAGGTGTTTGTCTCCCAAAACTCTAGAAAGGTAGATCTAGATCCTTCTTGAACTGCACTGGTTTTACTGCCAATGTCCTCGTCTTACTTGGCTGCCAATGACTCCGAGTTGATGAGAGACAAATTGGTGATATTGGTTGATTGAAGGAGTTATTAAGATAGACAACCTCATAGAATATCTCCATGTTATCTACTCTGAGCTCTTGCATTGAAATTATCTCAAAATTGTCCCAGTTCCTGCATTTAAACTATGTTAGGCCACATGACATAATAACACATCTTGTATCCTCCTCACTAAGCATAATATAACAAAAATTGTAAATAAATGTGAGAAAGATATAATTGTAAAGATGGAGGATGGAATTATGACACTTTTGAATCAAGCTTCAATTTTGGTGAATCCCAAATCAGTGAGACAACTATCGATCCTAGTGTACCAATCACGGGGTTGTTTCTTAAGACTCTACACTGCTCACTTGAGTCTACAAACATGAGTCTCCTAATAAAAATTCTTGAAGCCTTCGGGTTCATATATATACACATCCTCCTCAATAACTCCATTGAGGAATGTTGTTTTTACATCCATCTGGTGGATCTTCCACCCCATATGTGCAACCAGAGCAAGAATTGATCTAACGCATGAGCACCTTGCTAGAGGAGAAAAGGTCCCCTCATAGACAATCCCCTCAACTTGAGAGTACCCTTCTCCACCAATATGGCCTTGTACTTCTCTATGATTATGTCTCCTTCATGCTTTACCTTGAACATTCACCTCAAACCCACAACTGATTTATGTACTAGTCTTGGTACCACTTCACAAAAATTGTTCTTTTCAATGGATTCATATTTCTCAACCATTGCATCAACCCATACAGGTTTCTCTACTACTTTGATGAAAGATGATGGCTCAGTCTCCACAAGATCATTCATTATAGACATGTAGCCAGTGTACTAATGTGGTGACCCTCTCTACCTACATTGATTTGAAGGAGCACACACATTCTCCCTCGCATGCTGCACAAGTCTCTCAGCTTGCCTAGTCCTTTTTCTGCATTCTCTAGAAGGTTCTTCTTGAGTGGTTATTTTCTCTCTTTTATCCTCAACCTACGACTACTCCACAACTTCTTGAGGTTCCTCCTCTGAAGCTAAAATATCCTCTTCGAGTTCGATCTAAAGCTCCCTCTCAAGAGAACATTGCATCAGTTTATCTTCATTAAATTTTACATCCCTTCTCACAACTATCATTCTGAGGGATGGAAAGTACACACTATTGTTGTGGGGAGTTTATGTGTCAAACACAAATACCACTAATTCTGCTATCAACTCTAGCTTCTTCCTATATTCTTTGGAGATATGGCAGTAAATAGAGGCTCCAAAAATCCTGAAGTATGACACATCTGACTTTCTCTCTGAGAACACCTCCTCTGGTGTAATCATGCCCAAAACCCGATGAGGACTCTAGTTCTACAAATATACCGCTCTCTTGCATGCCTCATCCCACAAATGTATAAGTAGGCCTTGATCATGCAATATCGCCCTTGTTGCTCCCATAATGTTACAATTATTTATCTCAGCCACACTATTTTTTTGTCGATTGTGGGGCGATATCAACTCTCATCGAATACCTTGTTTTGCACATAAATTTTTAAATTCAGTTGACACGTAATAACCTCCATTTTTACTCCTAAGAACCTTCACCTTCTTTCTTGTTTCGTTCTCAACAAGTTCCTTGAATTCTGTGAACTTGGAGAATGTCTCATCCTTCTTTCGCATGAAGAAGATCCAACACTTTCGTGGGAAGTCATCAATACAAATGAAAATATATTTGTGCTTGGAAATAGAGTATGTCAAGAAAGGTCCATAGACATCGTAGTGGATCCTTTCTAGCATTGTATGTGCTTTTTTATCCCGACCATGGAATGTGGATTTTGTGTGCTTCTCGTTAGTACATCCTTTGCATACATCATGCTGCTAAATTTATCCTTTTGGGGAGGGTTGTGATTATATGTTGCATGATATTCAAAGCACCATGATGTAAATGGTCGAGTCTTATATGCCAAATTTCATTTACATCATGACTCTACAACTTCTCTACATTTGTGTTCAATGTAGCAAAATCATGTACATCTAGTTTGTATAGGTTCTTCACATGAAGCTAAAGCTTCACCTGATGCTCCTTCTAAGATATTCTTTCTTGTATTCTTGTGTGGACACATCGTGGAATATTTCTAGAATTCAAGGAAATGGAAGCATTTAATTTTTGACAAATATTTATTCTTTCCCACTTGAATGGATTCTCATTTAGATTGGGATTTCTTCCATTTTCCCTTATTTTGTTGTCTAGCCAATGTAAAGTTTTCTTCATCCTCACCCTTGGATGAATTCCCATCTTTGGTATTCTGCCTTATTTCCTCCTCTACCAAATTAGACTATAAGCACTCCCAATTCGGTAGTTTCTCCCGCTCATTCACCGAATCTTGATAGCTATGCAAAATCTTGGGAAGGCCTAGAAGGGCTAGGATTACCAAGTCATCTTCAGGGACAGTGACATCGACCTCTCCCAGATCATCATAAAATGGTGTGGACCTAATCAGATATTGTTGTATAGTGTCATTCTTTTACATCTTGCTACTTCCAAGTTTATCCTTGAACGCGAGCTTCTTATGGTCACTACTATTCTCAACCAATTCTATCATTTCTTTCCACATCGCGAACAAAGTTTATTTTCCTTGGAGATTCGAGACAATATGACCCTGTACGCCTTACAATATTATTCTCCTCGCCTTGGCTACATCTTTCTTCCACTGTACAAGGTCCTGGAAATCGGTTGTTGGTGGTCTTAGAATATCTCTCTTGAAGTATTCAAGCAATCCCTTGTCATCCAATACTTCTTCCATGCAGACCTTTCAAGAAACAAAATTTGCGGTTCGTTCCAAGGCATATTCTAGCCTCAGTCTATTGAAGGTCATATTCTCATTTATGATGAAATCCTACTACACTGATCTTCAAATTCAAACCTCTGAGAAACAACTTCAAATTTCCTACTCTAATGTGAATCCATCTCTGATACCATGTATAAATTATGGTGTAGATTTGCAACTTCTCATGAAGCATTTATTAAAATCATAAGTCATAAACCTACTCTACTAGTCCATGGAAATTAATTTGCATTTTAGAGAAAAACTTCTGAGACATGCAAGAATGAATATGGCACATGCAACAAGTACTTTTATCTTGGGAAATCAATCTGCAAAAAAACCCAATTCCTTCTTGCATTAATCAAATGAATAGAGATGTATTACAATTTATTTTCTCAACTGAGCACATCCTGCAAGTGCATAACCTATCTCTGTTCTCACTAAAGGCCTCTAACCCAAAATTACTAAAATTTCCCCTCTTCTTGAGCTCTTATTTCCTTGCATTGTTCATTGAGGAATTAGCCCCTATTATTTACAAAATTACTCTAATTTAATTTGCAATTCGTTAGGATGATCATTTGAATGCATGCAACACTTATAGACTCAAGAGTGGTCTACAACTGCTAGTAAACTACGTTGGAATATCTACCTCAACTGGGTAGCTTAAATTCTCTACATGCACTAGCAATTTTTAGATGATTGATCAGGTAACTGGATGATCACTAAGTTTGACTGAAGTCCCACTCCTTCACTGACCCTCCAAAAGTTGCTCCAAAAGTTGGAACTAGTTTAACTGGAAAGAACATGAGACAACTAGCCTTGACTGGTACAATTTAGCAATCACACATGTTGAACTGAACTCTAACTCCTTCAAATCAAATTTACTAAGCAAAATCGGTGACACAAGCCATGTCACACAAGTTAACATCATCCAAGTTGTCTGTTGATGTGGAAATTCGAATTGTATCAATTTAATCAACGAAAAATAAAATTCAAGATTTATTGGTGCATTTTTCAACATAAATGGGGAATCCAAGGTAATCCACATGATGAAAGAATACTTCTTGAAGGACTATACCCTATGTATAAAGCTAGACTAGAAGAGAGAGGATGGAGTTCTACTAGTGTGTCGCCAATTGTTGTCGCTGCTACAACACCCTCCAAATTTTGTCCTATAATTGAAATTTGGAGCCTTTATTTAATCATGGGAACTATCATTCTTAGTTCTTAGAGTCATTCCATACTTGTGTTCTAAGATTCCAAGTCTCTTTGTGAAGAAATTCCAAGTATCTTCATTTGTTAAGGGAAGTGTCACATTTTGTGAAAGGGAGTTATAGTGCATCTTTAAGTGACAAATTTGGTGTTTTTTCTTGTACTAATGGGTTTTATCTGTCATAGGGATATGCCTTATACTTATTCCCAAAGTACTATGCACATTCTTATTACAGTGGACGCTAGTGTCACATGATGTATATTAAGTGTTACACTTAGAGGTAAGTGTTATTTTGTTTTGTTTCAATGATTTCATATTGATTTTGGCTGTTAGGTGTCTTATTTTCATATGGTTTATCATTTTTAAGTGTGTGATCATGTTCAAGTCATGTTACATATCCAACCGATCCCTCACTTAGTCAAATTCTAAAGCTTTCTTGTATTCGCAACTTGTTTGAACAACAACTCATCTTTCCCTCCTGAACTGCGCATTGCATAGTCTCAAACCCTAGTTAGTTACCCTTGCCTCCTGGAACTATGCATTATGCAGTCATTTCCTTCCAAAACTATGCATTGTGTAATGTCAATGCTCAGTCCCTACCTCTTGCACTTGCTAACTATGCAATATTTTCCCAATCGGGCCTCCATTATGCACTACACATTTTGAGTCAACAGTCATGCCTTATCTTAGTCATTGATTTTCTCAACTGCACAATCAATTAACTTACTTGTTTATCTCAAAAGTATATGCATTTCTCTTTTGTCGTTTATTGCAGCCAAAGAAAATCTTTAAGACCATGGCAATCGACCTTATTTCCTCATTACTTCTCATACTCCAAAATGTGTGAGGTCTAATTAGGAGTTCATATCGGGGAGACCCCTTTATTGTTGATGGCATCCAACAACATCAACATATCCTTATAAGGATAACAAATTAAGTTATAGTTTAAAATTAAATTTTCAAAAACATTAATCACATGATTGTAGAGATTAATAATTGTGATGAAATGAAAGAAAAATAATGTATATATATATATATATATATATATATATATATATATATATATATATATATATATATATATATATATATATATATATATATATATATATATATATATCCGCAACTTGGCCAGTCTCATACTCGCTTGACATGGCATCAATTATGATATATACTACTATAATCCCTAGGTAAACCACGTCATGAGCACGACCACAACCATGGGTAAAATTAGGGGATTTGGACGTAGAATCTCATGGTACATAACACTTCATTATCAGTAAAATCAGCAATTGAGCTATCTTAAGCGCTAATGGAAGGAACTATATTAATACAATATTTATAATTATACACATGTAAAATGAAAAGTATAAATTTATCAATTTTCTTTCGCGATATTCTTGAAAGTTGTAAGGAACAATTCCTAGCCATTGTAAAATATTGTAAAATATTTGATAGTTAGTAATTTAATGTAAAAATAATTTCTACCTTTTTTAAAAGAATAATTTCTTTTTAGTTTTTTATAAGTATTAATATATTAGATATTTTATATAAGGAGGTGTTTGATAGCCATTTCACAGTAGGCCTTCCAAAATTTAATTTATATATATATATATATATATATATATATATATATATAATAATTATTAGGTGGATGGTGGAGATTCAACCTCGAGAATATGTCTCAATATTCATAGTAGTATACATTAATCAATCGTTAAGATTTATCTCCAAGATATTTATAATCTTTTAATTAATTTACATCATATTTATTAATTACGGAAAATGTCATAGTTGGTATTCCTATAAAATCATGTTTCCACATGTGGGAAAATTACCTGAGAGAGCATGCTTTGTGGGGCTTCACGTCACCTAGCATAGATTTTTTTTTGTCTATTATATTAAGTATTTCACGTCAAGTAGGACAGATTATTCTCATTACAAAGTTTTTATGAAAATTGTAATTCAAGGAGGTCATAACCCCACAGATCATGACCTCCAATGCATGCATCGATTGTCTCATTGCTGTGAATGGAGAAGGAAAAGAAAAAAATGGAGCTTACCTCTAGGACACTCGTGGAAACATCCAATTGTTCACCCTTGTTATGATGCAAATTAAAGGCTAGGTTATTCATACCATGTTCAATACCTACGGTTTTATCAACTCTTTCAATTGTCTAGCTTCTATTTTGGGGTTGTTTGCATATAGTTTTCATAGTGCAGTGGTTGTGTTACTAGTTTTTGTATTATTGTTTCTTTGTGCATATGAGACCCTCTAGAGTCATTTCCTCTTTTTCCATATGATCTTCAACCTCTCAAGAAGCTACTTTGGACTCCCATGGTAAATAATGTTTTCTTTGGCTTTACTTTTATTCTATTCTCTATTTTCAGACCTGATCAGTTTAGTTTTTCTTAGGGGGTGTCTTCACTTTGTTTCCTACTACTTGGAATATCATTCCCCAACAAAGGATATTTTTTCATTGAGGGTTTGGTCAGAATCCCAAGGAGAAAATGCAGAGGAAATTGGTTAACATGAAACCGTGAACACTAACCACCACAAATCCTACTTTGAGTCTGAAATTCAAGCTGAAGTAGCCAACTAGGTTTTTGATCCTAGACATACTATGGGAAGACAAAGTTATTATATGAACACCATTACCCTCGAGTGGTAAATGAAGACACTCTTGAACAAGGTCGTTAAGAAAAAAGGGAAGACCATAATGACATTCTTTTGCTGAATGAAATTCAAAGAGTTTAATGCCATGAGTATTCTTGTCCTGCTAGTTACCTCACATAAAAGACGATCTCTAATGTGGTTTTAAACTTCCAAATCCAACCATTTCTATGCTTAAGATTTCGCCCTAATCACTTCACCAAATAGTTGATGTCATATCTAGCATTCCAACTTATGGTTTTTACTTTTAGTGGTTCATTTTTTTTTTAATTTTCTTGAACATAACAACTATAGTTGTTGGAATTTTGATAGACTGAGACTATTGCACATCATCAACAATACGAGTTTCACTTGTGGAAAATTCTAACTGGACTCAACTCAAACATTGATATCGAGTTTTGTATCAAGCCATTTTGAGGAAATATAATTTCAAATTAGCAAACAAAACAAATAAAATAAGGTTTAGTTCAATTTTGTTATTTTTTTAAATGTGGACAATATGAGAAGTATCTTAGAGTAAGTGTTTTTTTATGTTTATCATGGATTGATGCCTATATGTATTTACCAGCCATATAATTTATATGGATTTGCTAGGTTATCCATATTTTAAAATTTGATTATATATTTTTGGGATGATATATTATTTTTTGAATAATTTATAGGTTTTATATTCATGCTTTTGATATCTACCTTATGCATTTTGAAGATCTAACTTTAGATTTCTAAATTCTTCTTTTGTACATTTAAATATACTTTTATCAAAGAGAAGCCCAATATGGGGGAGAAGTTGTAGATGTTTACACTCGTTTACTAACACTACAACATTTCCCTAGTACTAGGTTGTAGAGAGCAACTCAACCCATAAATTGTAAACATTTGAATGTTGACTTCATATGTGAGAGATGTTGTAGTTGCCTTAAAATGAATTATTAGATATATAACTATATAGGTTACCTTGACTTTAATAAAATTATAAAAAAAATAAAAATATTTCTAGGGATATGAAATTTATATAATAGAAATACTATTATTAAGAACTAATTTAATAAAGTATTAGTTTTGATACTTATTATAAATTATTACCTATACAATTGATAATTAAATTAAAATTTTAAAAATAATATTCTAAAATAGATGATATGTAAAATAATTATTGATCATAAATAATTTTGTGCACCAGTCAAAATTTCTTACAATTACATCCATACAGTATGGTGATCCCTGTTATTTTAAACTTTTAATCAATTATATTTTTTAAATAAAAAATGCATTAATTCATCTCTCGTTATAGGGTGATATATTTGATAAAATGCCTCTATATCTTGTTGAATACGCAAAACATTTAATATCTATTGTAGTGAAGATTAAAGTGTCCGGCATGTATAATGACATGTCCCTCGTCGGCTTAAAAAAATCACAACGTAACCCAATTGCAACACTATTTAGACATGTGGCTAATGCGATTTCGAAATAAATACTCATTTCTGTCAAAGATTTCACATGCAAGGTATTTCATCCAGAAAAGGGTAAAGCCAGATTCGAGAGTGCGGCAAATCCTTGGAAGCAATGGAAGGAAATTCTCATAACGAGTTTCCCAGAGAACTGATTCTCGATGTTATGCGATCTGTGGAAGCAGAAGCCCGCGAGGAAAATGCAGGCATTATTCCTGCTGCTCCACAAACCTCAATAGTCGCTACAACCAGAATTGAAAATGACCATTTGGTGTCGATTGTGAGGTTTCATAAGGTGATGTCGACATATGTCGAACACCAACTTCCGGGGGAGAGTTCATCAGAGAATATTGGTATAGGCGAATTAAATGACCAACTGCATCAAGAGAATAGAATCAGAATCGAGAGTTTATCAGAGAATATTGATATACGTGAATTAGATGATGAATGGCATGAAACGATTGTTACTCGTGTCAGAATCAATGACGAGAGGGAAGACTATCTCACAACATTTACATTTCCAGAGAATACTATTGTTTTTCGATGCATATGTGATTATGGCCAGCCTAACCGAGGACTGGATTTGGATTTTCAAATTATATGGAATTCCAGATTCACATGGAGTCAGATCAAACAACATTTGGAGGACTATACGTATAACTTCGATTTGAGATGTGAAATGATCCATATTTACATGGGTGACATTACAGAGGGAGGAGAAAGTCCAGCGGAGGAAGAAGGGCCTAATAGCCTAATTAGTAGTCCCGCGGAGGAAGAAGTGCCTAATAGCCTAATTAGTAGTCCCGCGGGGGGAGAACTGCCTAATAGACTTCGTGTAGCAGTGGATGCGTTGCCATCATTAGCTGTGGTTAGCGAAGAAAGTGAAAGCAGTGATGGAAACATGTGCTCAATTTGTCACGAAACGTTTTCCAGTGAAGAGCCTGCAAAAGAATTGACATGCAAACACCTCTATCATTCGAAGTGCATTCTCTTATGGCTTCACCGCAGAAACTCTTGTCCAATGTGCAGATGTGAGCCTGTGTTGGTTTGCTTGAACGGCGTAGATTAAATATTGACTGCATAGTTTGGTTTTTGTTTTTATTTTCATTTCATTTAATTCGCATTTCCCTCCACAAGATCATTATGGACTAATTAAAGAGTGTATGAATATGGCATGTTTCAAGCATTTATTTATAGGAAAGATATTTTTCTTAACTATTTAAATATCAACCTTCTATTTAAATTAATTTTTTATATTAAAATTAAAGTTAAATATCAATTGTTTCTGAAATTTGAAATTACATTTTTATATTATTATTTACGTAATAATTATAGATAAGTAAATTACAATTATAAACTTATTTTAATGACATATTTAATCATTGAGTTATTTTTTTACTCTCGTACGAGTACTTCTAATGTTGCGAGATCGAGGACACTTCCAACTTGGCCTGGTATCACATAATTCCTATAAATTATTATCCTATAGTTTTATAATAGTTCCCTATCATCACTTATTCCCTATCATCACTTATTAACTTCATAGTTTTTCCTCATAAAGTGATGAAAATATTTTAATAGAAAACATTTAAGTGATGAAATTATTTTAATAAAAAACACTTTGCGTGCAAAAGCTCCTTTAAGTCATTCCCAACTTCCAAAGCACATGCATAATAAACTCAACCATTTGTGGGGCTACCTCTCACATAATCTTCTCTCCCCTTTACCTGAAAGGTGTATCTAGTGAGGATCATAACATCTAGTGAGCTCCCCATACCCTTCTAGCACAAATGTTTTCTTGCAGGAATAGCGTCCATCCTCTCAGCATGCATGAGGGATGGATCTTGACTTCTTAGGAGGATTTGATACAACAAGGTTATGAACAAAACCAACTACATAGGACAAGGTTTTGAACAACAAACTCAACTAGCTAGACATTGGCAGAAACAACAAACACAACAATTTAGATATTGACAAAACCTGATAAACTTGTTATCAAACCCTCCCTTGTCTCATATACCCATCCTTCTCACCTAGCTATATTGTTGAAATTTGGTACCGGAGGACAAGTGGTTCCCTTAGGCTTTGATCTTTGGCCTAGGGAAAAGTGTCCAAAAGAATTTAATTTTTCTCCTAAATTGACTTTATAATTTTATAAAGTTAAACCTAATTTAAAAGTGACTTTAAGTGATAAAGTTACTAAGTCTAATTTTAAAGTGACTTTTACAAAGTCAATGAAAAATTACAAAGGAAAAGTGACTTTGGAAATAAATGTCTAAGTGGGTCTTTATTAAAGTGGGGTGAATTAAAAAATAAAAAGTGAGATTTAAATGAGCATTTAATCTTAGCCATTGGATTTAGAGATCACCCAAAAGTCACTTGGATCACCCAAAAGTCACTTGGAGTTATATTAAGGGAGGAAAAGGAGGAAAAGATCACATTCGATTCAATTCTTTCATGAGCTCATTGAGAGAAGGAGAGCAAGAGAGCAAGGGAGATTTGGGCGGTGTATCAGCAACAACTGCGGTGTATCAGCAGTTGTGTATCAGCAACCGCTGCGGTGTATCAGCAACGATGTATCAGCAACAGCAGCGGTGTATCAGCAACAGCTGCGGTGTATCAGCAACAACTGCGGTGTATCAGCAGCTGTGTATCAGCAACAGCAGCGGTGTATCAGCAACAGCGGCAGTGTATTAGCAACAGCAGTGGTGTATCAGCAACAACAGCTGTGTACCAGCAGCTGTGTATCAGTAGCGGAGTAACAACAGGCTGAGTTTCAGCAAGGCTGAGATAAGTTGTAAAAGTCTGTTTGCTGGTTTTTTGCTGAACATTTCTCCTACTGTAAAAAGGCATTTTCCAGAAATAAAGAAGAGCTCTCAAACTGGTTTTCCCTAAGAGTTGTAGGGGGTTTTTCCAGGGTCACATTGACCAAAAATCTCAGTGTTTAAATGTGTTTTAATGGCTGTTTATTACTACTGATTTTTATTTTTGCAATTTCCAGCATTCTGTAAAATTTCCAGAATTTGTGTTTTCAGCAAATTTATTTTTTTCGGCTTGTTAAATGTATGGTTATGGGAAAGGGCATTTAACTATATGGGAGAAATAAGGAGAAACTGAAAACCGGGGTGGGAAATGAGAAATTTCTACATGGTAGCAAGCTCCCCGAGCTTGGTACTCCAGGATAGATACATATTTGCAGGGAATGGGTTTCACAAAGAGTGAGGCAGATCCGAACCTTTACTTTATTGTGATTGGTGAGGAGCCTCTTGTTATAGACATTTTTGTGCCTTACAGATCTAAGCATGAAATGTCCATAAACCAAGGGCTCCTAAGTCCCTAAAAGTGTTGTTCTAACTCCTAAAGGAACAAGGTCAACAAATTACAGCTTCTCCCAGAAGTTCTCCACCAGAAATTGCTCAGAACTAGTCAAATCAGGATCATTTCAGCTGCTCCACTGGCTAACTACGTTGCATAGCACCCAAATACACTAGCTAGGTGCATTGCAACGCACCTAAATGCACTACCAGGGTGCGTTGAGCGAGAAATGACAAGTGGCAGAGTCATTCCACGAGGTGGAGAGACAATGGAAGCTTCCAGAACCTTCTCCAATGACACTTTCCTCACTGAATTCGACCAGAGATGAGTAAGAGGCTCTCAGCCTTCAAGTGGAAGCAAGAACTGACAGAGAGAAGCCACTAATCAATTCATGAGCTGACTCATCCTCTTTGCATACATCTATATATGGATCCCTCATCCAAGAGATCCAGAGGCTGGAATATTGTACATTGCAGAGAATTGCTGTTGGTTTTGAGATAGATATCAGAATATTTGGGTGATTTATGCTTTGTTGGAGGTGAAGAGGGGTTTCTTTGCTAGGAAGTTGATGCTGGATCGGGAACCATCGGTTGTAACTCCTCCTGGATCTTCTTGTTATATCAATAAAACTATTTGAGTTTCTCCTACATGCTTGTGTATCATTGATGTTTGTTACATTTGTATGTTTAGCTTAAATCTGATCCTAAGCTATTTATGAATATAAATCCATGTCTTTGTGTAGTTTTCTTCTTCTGTGATCTTACAGGAACTTGGTGAAGCTGGGCAAGTAAGGAAGCAGGTAGCTGGAAGTTGTCAAAGGAGAGAGAGATTGGATCAAAGGACTAACGCAAGAAACAGATTGGTTCATCCTATTCCTCTTTGTTTATAGTTCATAAAGAATAATACAAAGTAGTTTTCTTTGTTTGTTTCTAAGGTCACTGTCACACCTTAGTGGGATAGGGTCGTTCTGAATAAACACTTTTCCCATTAACAAAATGGCGACTCCACTGGAGACGATTGTCTAGTTGGTTTGTTTGTGTTTCTCTTGTTGTTTGTTTCATAAACTAAGAAGTAGCGAATCGAACTGCATTTGCCATTAACAAATGCAAAGTAGACATCTGCTACTTCAATCCATTCATTGGATATGTTTATGATTTGAACAACTGATTCACAAATGATCTGATTGCCCTTTGTGATAGCTCTTAAACCTTCTTTAAATCTACCCTCTGATTGTGCATGACTAATTGCTTTTACTCGGCCAAAAACCATAGATTAAACTGCAAACCCTGACCTAGAACCCGGATAGAATTCTTGTTTCTGCCCCAGCGCAGCTACTGTGAAGAGTTCCTACATTTCAGCGCAGTTCCCGAGAGGGCAACCTGTGTTGCAATCCAGTTTCTCTGTGTAACAGGTGCGCTGATTAGCCTAGCCCTGTGCAGCTGAAGTTCTTTGTTTCATTTTTTCAGTTTTGCCTCTTATTTTTGCAGCCTGTGATCAGTGTATGTGTCTGTTTAAAAACCCCTTTTCTTTGCTGTAATTTCGCCTCAGTTGTATAAAAGAAAATGTAGATCTTTTTTTGTGTGTTTGTTACGTCATTTACAGTTTGCAATTGCAAAAGTAGAATAGTCGTACTGTCGTCCTTTGATTTAGATCTGTCACAAGTGTCGATTTTGATCATAGAAGAAAGTTTATTTGCTGTTGATAGTCGATTATCCTTTTACTTTTGCCTTTGGCTTGAATTTGTCACTTTCTAGTGTCGAAACGAGTATTTATTTCAAAATCATAAAGTGTTGTAATCATCTCTACCTTTTGATTTTGAAAAGAAGCTTGTTTGTGTTTTCCACTTGAAAGCGAATTCAGATTTGTACAACAACTTTCTTTTTAGGCATCAATATTAAGAAAGTGAAAAAACAAAACACATGCATGTGCATTTGCATATTGGCAGTCTGTTTGGCTTGATTTAGGAAAAGTGAATTTACAGTGTGCTCTTTGCTCTTTGTGAAAAGATTGTGTCTTTCTTTTCCCTTAGTAGCTAGGATTTTCATTGCTGAAAAGAGATAAAAGCTTGTTTATCATCTTTAGATTGCATTTTAGGAATTACATATACATCTCGTGGTGATCCCAAAAGGCAAACTTCATAAGAAAGATCAACCTAAAATAAATTCAATGAACTTAACAACGCTTTGTAACTTAACGCACAACATTTAGAGGTCTAGGCTAGAGATGTATTCCGGCGTCGTAAAGCCTGATAACTGTTGTCCTCACTGATGGTTGGGTGATTCCTCCACTTTGAGACGATAAGTGCCAGTACGGACTTGTGCTCCCACGTACCGTCGAGTATATATTGGGAGACCACTATAGGCATAAAACCTTTATCCATAGGAAGCCGTGTCGGCCGCCCTACTGATCACAATGCACCGAACATAGCAATCGGGAAGATTGATTGCCGTACCGTAAAAAGTATTCTGCAGTTTTGCGATTGGTTTGGTACTCACTCTACCTAGACCTCCAGAGCAGTCCATTTCGTTCTTTTTCAGACTCCTTAACGGAAAAGGTCCATCTGAGCACTTGTCACTTCAGGCTCATTAAAAACCGAAGGAGACTAGAGTCATATTTTGTTTTTTCTCGACTCTTAAAAATCGAAAAAACAAGTTGTGTCAAAACCGTCTAAAATTCATTTAATTTGGAAACATACCTTTCCTTTATTTTAGTTGATCGAGTAATCCGCAATCGTGGAAGAAAGTCAATTGAAACCCCGTCATTTGCGTAGGCTTACGAGTCAACCGTCTTTGTCTCCGGAAGCGAAACCAGTACGGACAAAGCGAACTCATTTAACCGGTTCCAAGTCTCCTATCAAAGTTAGAACAAGTGTTCCAACGACATCTGAGACTCCAGTTACTCCAAACATTTCTGGAATCCCTGCCTCAACAAAAGAAGTTCAACAGCCACAGAAGGACAGTGGTACTGATCCTAGTTTGGGAATAAACACTTGTGTTACTGAACTAGTTCCATCTATAACCGGTTCAGAGAGTCTTACTCTTAAAACATCTGTCGCTGCCTCTTCGGCACCAGAGATATTTTACGGACGTGACGGTCTTCCCCTTCCACCTGGTCTGATTGCGATAGAAGAAATTGTAGAAGATCCTCAAACAAGTACTCCAACGCACTTTGGAGTCGGGATCACTCTATATCCTTCGACATCAGAAGTTAGTCTACCACCAGTGAAAGTTCCTGTAGAATCGCTAGGTAATCTTTTGGATAAACTACAAATGTCTGAACAACCGTCAACATCTAGGACTGTGTCTTCTGACACAGCGACAACAGAACTCCCTGCTGTCACTCCGACAATGTTCGCCGGCATACCATCTGTCCCGACTAGCTCACAACCGCTAGAAGGAGCCCACCCAGGGTCTATTTCGACAGTCTGGTCCGTTCCTGTTTGTTCATTCGGAATTATATCTGGAAACTCTTATGTTGAGTCTCAACAAATTGATCCATTTGGAGGTCAATTTAGGCAGTCCGGTCCCCAAGGGCAAACAATTCCCTTGAGTTCTGGATTACCAACGTATGGGGGGCAGTATGCCCTATCATTATCCCCTCCGGGAGGATATCCATACGGGAGTTCACAACAACATTCAGGTTATACTGGAATTACTTCAAGTGGTTGGGTACCTATACTACCTCAACAACCAAGAGTTGTGTATTCAATGCAACAATGCGTACCTATGTCAAACATACCGACTACGCCAGCTATTGTGACGGTGTCACAAGTTCAAGCGCTACCTGTTGTATGCCAACCTCAAGTTTCTCAGGTTGTAATGCAACAGCCCCTTGACCTTGCAACTCAACCACAATCACTGACTAGTGGGTCGACACAGGTCCAGACGGGTACAATTACCCCTCACCTTGGTCAAACGGTTAGTATCGGGCAACAGCACATGACTTCACAACCGTGGCTGGTGCAATACCAACAACCACAATTCCAACAAGTATACCAAGGTGCTGAGAAGCAGATCTTTGCGAACAGTGGACAGCCGTACATTCAAAACGGTCAAAATCAACCATTTTATAATGGTCAAGTCCACCAACCTTACCAAACATACCAGCATCAAATGCATTATGTCGGTATGCAAAGACCAACTGCTCAGGTGATTCCATCGTATCCTGGGTATGCTTCACCTAACCTGAATCAACAGTTACCATTCATGGCAACTTTAGAGTTACCTGATTTAAACCGGTTAACAAACGATCCAATTGCTTACGCCCCTTGGTGGCCAGCGATTCCGCATAAACTTCCATCAGATATTCCTAAATTTAATGAAATCCGGGTGAAGATTCATCGAGTCATGTGATGACCTTTCATCTATGGTGTTCATCAAACACCCTAAATGATGATTCGATAAGACTTCACCTCTTTCAGAGGACGTTAATGGGTCCAGCGGCAAAATGGTACATTGAATTGCCTAGAGCTTCGTTCGACAACTTCAGTACCTTAGCCACAACCTTTTTAACCCATTTTCAATTACCAATAAGGTATGAAACGGGAACAGAACTGCTTACCAACTTCAAACAGACGACGGCCACTCACATATCTGATCATATACATGAGTGGCGATGTCGTCGTAGGATGGTAAAAACGTACATTCCCGATCAGCTATTAGCTGAATGGTTTATCAAGTCATTACTGCCTTCCATCACGGAAGATGTGGCAAAGGGGGGAGTCGTAACGGAAGAGCAAGTGATCGCTCGTGCACAATATCTGGACTTGATTTACACTCAGTCCGGCATGCTCTACGACAAAATACCTGACGCCCCTAGACCGGAATTCTCAATTCCTCCTCCTCCTAAATCGAACAATGACTCTCATGCCGGCGATGGCATGATTGGCGCAATAGACACGAAATCGACAAAGGCTACATCCAAGAAGGCCCGTAAGATTTCAGGTCAAAATGCAAAAGACGAACTTCTTGCTTCGAGAGTAAATGTCGTATCGACAGATAAGGGAAAAGAAACCAAACAACCAGGAAGCAAGAAGAAAGGCAAAGGGAAGAAGAAGAAACAAGATGAGTCATCTCCTAAAAAACCTTCTGCAAACCCTTCTGGGCAAAGGAAACCCCCTGCAGGGTGTCATATATGCGATGAGGATCATTGGACAAAATAATGTCCATACAAAGCTGAGCTTAAGAGATTCTTTAAAGGTTCGAAAACCTCAGCAGTGTTAACTGATCCGTTTCCAAACCCAGGAACGAATCTGGTTGAAAGTGGAAATGCTTCCCCATCTCAAGTGCTAATGTTGTCGATTTCAAAACAGCAGAATGATGCTTTGATTTCGACAAGGAACAAAGATTACAGGAATCCGCAGCTGTCGAACAACAAGGATAAAGGTCAACCAAGTAGTTCGACAACAACTTCGACAGAAGTTGTACCACCCACCATCCCTGAATTGACAATAAAACCGCCGAAGGCAGTAGTACACAAGTCGACATTTAATCCCTGCGCTAGAGCGGCGCAACATTATAACATAGTGGAAGATTTGGCCCAATCGCCATCCGCTATGTCAGCTATTGAAGTACTACAAAATTGCCCATCCCAAAGGTAGGCGTTATTATCGGCCATTGGTGGGATTGATCCAAAGGATTCCAACCTTGTATCCTTCGACCACAAAGGGTACGATCCTCAGTTACCAGCTCAATTAGCTTTCCTTGTTCAAGTGAAAGCCCTCAACAAAAATGTTCACCGAATGATTATTGATGAGGGAGCATCCACATGTATTATGTTGATGAGTTGCTGGAAAACTTTAGGATCTCCAACCTTGTCGCGATCTGTGACAACATTAAAAGCATTCGACGGAAGGACATATACCCGATACGGTATCCTAAATAACTTGAAAGTTGAACTAGGAGGGAAAACGGTAGAAATAGATGTTGAAGTCATCGATGGGAATCTTGATTACAACATCCTACTAGGACGACCATGGATATATGCCATGGCAGTTGTTGTGTCGACCTATTTTAGAAAGATTGCATTTCCCTTTCAAGGAGGGATTACAATCGTCGACCAGCAAAACTTCCTCCCCAATGGTTCTCAAGTTACACGAAGCATTCCCATGATCCATGGAAGCCCCCATTCGCTTCAGAATATCGGAGTAGGCCTACTAAAAGATCCTATATTAATGGGAACTTTCGCTCTTCCACCTCCAATCAATCTGGTGGAAGTAGCATCAATAGGAACCTGCAACATGATATCTTCCACAAAGATCTCAGAAAACGATATCAACATGGATCATGCAATGGTTTTGCCCCCAAGCCCAATGGAAATATTATAGAAATCAATGTTTTTGGCATGGGAGGCAAACCCAAATCAATGCTCATCAAGCGTTTGGATGGATAGGTCTAGAGAACATGGTACTCCTTCAGATCCTTGGTCGCAAGTGCATGGCACCGACGAAGGAATTCTCCAAGCTATGGTAATTGAAGGAGCACCATGGAATGATTCCCACCATCGTTCTCTTCTTCCGAATTATGAAGAAGATACTCAAAATTACCTTTACCATCCTTCAGTAGTTGATGTCAGGCCAGGGTAACTCCAAAATGGGCAGAAGAAAACTGACATACTATTTCATTAGATAACTATTGTTTATATACATAAAATGGGACGGATCAGTTCATCTTCTTGATGACTGTTTACGTTCCAGTTTACCCAACCATTGAAGATTAGGTGTGAACATTCCCCCCTTAATCTGAAGGGATGTTGGTGAGTCCAAGCATCGTTCTGAATCTTTCAAGCTTTTCTCTTCCAAGTGCTTTGGTGAAGATGTCTACAATTTGTTCATTTGTGGAACAATGACGGAGATGGATTGTTTTGGCCTCAACATGATGTCGGATCAGATGATATTTAGTATTGATGTGCTTAGTACGATCATGGAACTTTGGGTTCATGACCAACTTTATTGCAGAGGTGTTATCAATCATGAGTGGAGTTGATTGTACTTGTTTTACCTGCAAATCTTCAAGAATTTTCCTGAGCCACACAATTTCTTTCGTTGCTTCAGCTGCTGCCACGTATTCTGCTTCTGTTTTGGAATCTGCTGGAATTGATTGTTTGCGTGATCTCCAGGAGACAGCTCCTGATCCAAGACTCATAGCATATCCTGAAGTAGATACCCCAGTTTCTTTGTCTCCATCGAAGTCTGAATCAGAGTATCCAATCAAGCTGAAGTCGTCCACCTGTGTATACTTGATTCCAAGGTCTTGAGTTCCCTTCAAGTACCTTAGAACTCTTTTTTGCAGCAGACCAATGTCCCTCTCAAGGCTTTTGCATAAACCTGGAGAGGATTCCAACAGCAAATGAAATGTCCGGTCTGGTAGTAGTGAGGTAGATGAGACTTCCTACAAGCTGTCTATACTTTGTTGCATCCTCAAATTCCTTTCCTTCAATAGATGTGAGCTTCTAGTTTTGTTCCATTGGAGTAGAAAGAGGATTGCACTCTGTCATGCCAAATCTGTTTAACAAATCTCCAATGTATTTCTTTTGAGAAAGAAATATGGATTTTGGATGTTGGGTTACTTCAATGCCAAGATAGTAATGAACATAGCCCAAATCAGTCATTTCAAATCTTTTTCCTAATTCTTTCTTTATGGATGCAATATATCTTTCATTGTTCCCTGTCATTAAAAGATCATCTACATATACCACAAGATATACAACTATTTTGCCAACTTTCTTGACAAATAAAGTTGCATCATCAAGATCAAAATGTTTGAAGTTGAGTTTCAGAAGATGCTGAGTTAGTTTTTCATACCAGGCTCGTGGTGCTTGTTTGAGGCCATACAAGGACTTCACAAGTTTGCATACTTTGTGTTCATGTCCTTTCACAGCAAATCCTTCAGGTTGGGACATAAAAACATTCTCTTTTAGATCTCCATTCAAGAATGCAGTTTTTACATCCATTTGATGGACTTTCCAACCGTTCTGAGCAGCTAGTGCAAAGAGTGTCCGGATGGTGGCCCATTTTGCTGTGGGGACAAAAGTTTCCTCATAATCGACCCCTTCCTTCTGTGCAAAACCTTTTGCCACAAGCCTAGCTTTGTGCTTGTCAAGTGAGCCATCAACTTTGTACTTGTTCTTGTAGACCCACTTGCAGCCAATTGGTTTGGTTCCAAATGGAGGATCAACCAGCTTCCAAGTGCCATTCTTTATGAGGGCATCATACTCCTTCTGTATTGCTTCTTTCCATTCATCATGAGAAGCAGCTTCTTTGAAGGAAGTTGGTTCAAAATCTGTAGACAAGTTCATTTCACAATCATAAGTAGCATCCATATCAACAGGTGAATTAGAGTTATCTACATCACCTCCATCTTGTCGGTTTGTATTTCTAGTTCCTGTTTTTCCGATTTCATTAGGATGAACACTTTCAAGTGTCTTTGTCAGCCACTTTGGGGGACCTTTCTGAGATGGTCCAGGCTACTCTGTTGATTGAGTTGGGACTGAATCAAGATTGAGTCTCCCAATTCTATCAATTACATCACTTAAAGGATCATCCGGTGTTGGAGTTTCATGCAAGGGAGATTGTTCTTCAGAAGAAGATTCCACATGTTGATCTAGTATAGGAATCCCCCCTTCAAGATGTGGAATCTGATTATCAAACTCTTGAAATGATTTCGTTTTTGTGAATCTATCCAAGCGATCAAGTTGCCGCTCAACAACACTGTCAGATTTGGATGATTCAAGAAAAATGACATCTCTAGATACAACAAACATTTTATTTACTTCATCATAGAGACGGTATGCTTTAGAGGTGTTTGAATACCCCAGGAAGATACACTTACGACTTCTAGCACCAAGTTTGTTTCTATGTACCTTTGGTATTAAAGCATAACAGGTGGAACCAAAAATCCTGAGATGTTTTACCGAAGGAACATGTCCATACCACAATTCATAAGGAGTCTTGTTTCTTATAGCACTAGATGGACATCTATTCTTTATATATGCAGCACATAGAACAACATCAGCCCAAAACATTATCTTTACATTTTTGAAGAAAAGCATGGATCGTACCATATTCAAAATTGTTCTATTCATTCTTTCTGCTACACCATTCTGTTGGGGATTATAAGGTACAGTTGTTTAATGTTTGATACCATGTTGGCGAAGATAGTTTTCAAATTCATTTGATGTATATTCTTTTCCATTATCAGTGCGAATAGACCCAATATGAGATTGTGCATCATTTTCAATCCACTTATGAAAATTCTTGAATGTTTGAAAAGCATCAGATTTGTTCTTCAATAAATAAACCCAACACATTCTGGTGTAATCATCAATAAATGTCATGATATATTTATTTCCATTTGCAGAAGGAACAGGCATTGGACCACATAAATCTCAATGAATGAGTTCAAGCTTCCTATGTGCTCTTGAAGGTGAATCATGAAAAGACTGTTTGCTATGCTTTCCTAGAATGCAAGCATCACATTGCTTATGTTTTCTAGGAATTGTAGGCAAACCAGCAACACCATTTTTCTTTAATAAGTGGAGACTGTCATAGTTTAAATGTCCAAATCTAGCATGCCATAATAAACTTGATGGAAGTGTACCTTCTTCATGATGAGAAATATATGAGAAATGTTGTGCATGAGCAGAGGTTCCTTGCAGTTTAAGAAGTCTTTCTTCTTCTATTCCCCTCATGACAAGTGAGTGGTCAGATGCATTTCTTACCTCAAGCTTTCCATGAAACATATGAATGGAGTGACCTTGCTGGTGGATGTGGACCAAGGACAACAAGTTTCTCTTGAGCTGTGGGAGATATAGAACATGATCCAGAAGAAAGTCTGGAAGACCATGCAGTTTAAGCCTGATTGTGCCAAGCCCTGATGGCTTGATTTTTGACTGATCTGCAAAGTATACTGCTCCATCAACATTGTCAGTGAAATCTTCAAAAAAATCTTTCCTATGAGTCATATGACAGGTTGCTCCTGAATCAAGCAACCAATCATTTTTCGAAGAAGTAAGTGAAGCATTAAACAAATCTTCATTTAATCCAATGTTACATTGTGCCTCAATATAGTGAGCGGATTCAGGTGCTTTACCTTTTTCTGTATCATCAGTTTTACCTTTCTGTTGATTTCTTCTCTGCTCAATTTTGTCCCATGGAAGCTTGCATGTAGCAGCATCATGTGATCCATTTTGTTTGCAGCGAATGCAATGCAGATCTGCTTTTTCTGCTTGAGAGTGTCTGCCCCCCCTGCCTCTGAAGTATCTTCCTCTTCCTCTTCGTCCACCTCTTCGTCTTGTAGAATCTTGAGCAGGATGCTTTTCTTTATGAGCAAGGCAAACAGTCTCTTCAGAAGATTCAGGGACTGTTTTCTTTCCAAAGGCTTTCTCTCTTTCAGCAAACTTTTTCACAAGAGAGTCAAAGGTTATGTCTTTAAGATTTCCATTTGCTTGTAAAGACTCAAGATAATTGGAGTAGGTAGGATAGAGTGCTTTGAGAAAGGAAATAAGAGAGATATCCAGCTCAACCTTAGTGGACTTAATATCATGCATTATAGACTTTATTTCAGATGTAAGAGCAAGAGGATAATTATTTTTCAGTTCAAGAGTGAAGAGTTTAATCATGAGCTGAACAACTTCAAGTGCAGAATGTGAGTCATAGAGTTCTTTCAGCTTTTGTAAAGCTTCAAAGGCAGTGGAATAAGATGAAATATGACGACTTACTTCTTCATTTACAGATGCTGCGATTAATGCATAGGCTTTGCTGTTCTTATTTTCCCAAATGGCGAGTTCTTTGTCTGATGTAGGCTGCACAGGGTCTTTGTCTTCTTCTCCGACACACACTCCTTTCCACAACTCATTGTAGATGAGGGTGTGTTTTACCATCCGGGACCATTCAGGATAGTTCTCCTTGCCAGTGAGAACTATTCCTACCATAGAGATGATTGAATGCATTCTGTAAAAAATACTTCTGCTAAAAAAAAAACTTTTGCTGATAGAAAGAACTTCTGCTGATAAAAAACTTTCTGCTGATATACAGTGAAATTGTACTCAAAAGGGTAACAGATTTCAAAATCTTTATGCACTAAGTTTTCTTCAAATGTCTCCAAAATTTTATAAAATATCCTCCACAAAATATTCAAACAGCTTCCAAAACTTATTGAAACAGCGTCCAAAACGCATTCAAAAACTTATTCAAACAGCTTACAGCGCATTCAAAAACTTATTCAAACAGCTGGTCAATATATATATGCTGGTTAATCATCAACAAGGCATATACATGCGGTTTAATACCAAACTTTATGGAAACATATACCACTCGGACGGTGCCAATAGTTCTCTGACAGGAGCTTTCAGGCCTTCGAATAGTTGTAACCTTCGATGGATTGAATCGCTATGTGCCTTCCAAGAGTTTGGCATTGAGCACAGGTCGTTGGCTCCAAAAACAAGCCTAAACCCCACTATTTTTACAGCAGAAAGCGCAAACACCCTCAGAACTTACTGAAGGTTACCAATGGATATAACATAGAGGTGAGGTTGGCAACATTCGCATGCAGGTCACAACGAGGGATTCTCATTCTCAGTGGGAGCGGGATTGTTACCAATGTTACCCTCCAGCAGTCGGTCGCTCCTAGCTCGATCCTAACCTTCCACGGACGCCGCGAGATCTATGACCATAAATGAAGGGGCATTGTGATAAGCTCGGTCCACAGCGTAATTCTCCACAACTTCCAGATAGGCGACGTTGCAGAAAGCGATACAGTTCATATATACAAGGGGGTGACCAAGGTGTGGATCGATCACTTGACCTCCTTCAATGGGAAACTGGGCCTCGTCACAGTAATTCAGGGCTCCACCGATGTGACCATCTCCAACTCTCTGCTTTCCAATACGAATTTCAACATGCTCTTGGGTGGTTCGGACATGGATACAGTCGATCACAAGCTCAGGGTTACAGTTTATCGAAACTGGTTCTTGAATGCTTCATGGACGCGGAGACTATGACCATAAATGCGAAGGCAAATCATACACAGTCACCCTTGATTGGACTCTGTGCTATTCAAAACCTACGAGTGTGAAGACCAGAGCCGAGGCGCAGAGCGGATTGGTAGAAGGTGTCTTGCGAAAAGATTTGAATCTGATACGCCGTTTCCTTTGAAATCTCCTCAACGGAAGGATTTCAGAGCCGGTGCATCAGGTGTGGACAGAGGCAATCAATGCGCAGAGAATCAATGACTTTTAATGGATGCGCATAGAGTCAAACGTTCAGGCATGGCGTTATGGACAGGCCAGGCAAATGTTTCAGGCAGAGGCGTTATGGACAGATGCAGCGCTCATGACAGAGCAGCGCTCAGGACAGAGGAGCTCTCAGGATAGAGATAAGGGAGTTACAAGGAATCTGGAACCTGGCTTTGATGCCATGTCAGGCCAGGGTAACTCCAAAATGGGCAGAATAAAATTGACATATTATTTCATTAGATAACTATTGTTTATATACATAAAATGGGATGGATCAGTTCATCTTCTTGATGACTGTTTACGTTCCAGTTTACCCAACCGTTGAAGATTAGGTGTGAACAGTTGATTTTCTATCAAATACTGTAAATACGGTGGATTCCGAGCGAAACTTGTCCAACATTGAAGAAACTATAGCCATAAATATCTCGACCAAAACAGATGTTGTAGAGAATATTTATGTCGGCAAATGTTGTTCTCCTTTAGAGCTGGAAATATATGACGCTCTTTTTCGCGAATTCAGAGATGTCTTTGCTTGGCCATACAGTGAAATGCCAGGCATCGACTCGAGTATCGTTGAACACGAAGTTAAGATGTATCCAGATGTAAAACCAGTGCGACAACGACTAAGGCAGGTGCACCCCAAGAAAGCCGCTGCCATTAAGGCAGAAGTTGAAAAACTTCTCCATGGTGGTTTCATCTACCCGGTTCCGCTAACCGATTGGGTATCGAATATTGTCCCTGTTATGAAAAAACAAGGAACAATTAGAGTGTGCGTCGATTATAGGGATGTAAATCAAGCTTGTCCAAAAGACAACTACCCTACACCCTTCATTGACCAGATAATTGATGAATGCGCCGGATGCGAAATCTTTTCATTCATGGATGGATTCTCCGGGTATAATCAAATAAATATCTGCCCACAAGACTAGTCAAAGGCTGCATTCATTTGTCCGTGGGCCACATTCGCATATCGAAAATTAGCCTTTGGTTTAAAGAACCCCAGGGGCTCAGAAAAGCAGGGAATAAAGCACAGAATGCAAAAAGGAAACCATGAAATGAAAGAGCTCAGGTTTAGCTCCTACCTGGTCCGGACGGCACCGAGAATCGTCCATAGAATCTCCCAAAATGAACTGATGAAAATCGAGGGGGAAAGCACCTCCAAAGCTCCAACAAACCAAGTTCAAACGAAATGGTAAAATGAGAGGTAAAAAACACTTTTTATTCACTTTTACGTAGTTCAAAGTAAAGTATTAGCATTTTAATCTCGTTCTCAAGCAAATATTGTTCATTTCTAACTAGTTTGATGAAGCAGTTGAAAATACAGTACGATCTTTGGAAGGACAAAGCTATCTATGGTAAAAATCAAAACAAGACCATCTGATCGAGCAGTTTTAGCACATAGTTCAAGCTCGTTAAAAAATAAACATAAGACCAAGCAAACGTTTCCACCCGCGTTTAAGCTCATTAAAAAATGAACTATCCCCCCGGTAAATAACCACCGTGAATGAAACATTTCAGCCATTAAAGCCTTGGTCATGTTTGCAACGTCACCTCCACTTTTCCATTGGCCGATCATTCACCTCCATTTGATTGTTTACCCATTTTGAGGAACAGCTACGAAGAGTGATTTCACTAGCCATCCTTGTGACACTGCCGTGATTGGAAAATTCCAAACCTTACCTGGAATCGGCTGCTACCCATTTTATCACTCGTTCCTCAAAAGATGAGTCTTCTTTAAGCTCTTTTCAACTGACTCGTAAAATATGAAAAGATTTCCGAGTTTTGGCCTTCCAGCTTGTTAAAGCGACCGGAAGTGCTATCCCTCCTCTAGATTTTAATCTTTTTGGACCTGAGGGATTATTGCACAAAAAGATTGAGCGCTTGTTTGTTAGGCTCGTTAAAACGATCGAAAATTCATCCCTTCTGTATTGTTTTATACTTTTTCGGACTTAAGGGATTAGATGACGAAAAAGGAATTTCGGAGTTACCTTTACGTACCTTTTCAGACTCTCTAAAAATGAAAAGGACCGAGTTATCTTTGTCGTTAGACTCGTTAAAAAGATTAATAGCGACAAACTTGTCTTTAGACGAGAACGAGTTTCACTATTACTAGGCTCGTTAAAACATAGCGATGGGTTTGCCCGAAGGGCAAATTATAGAACAAGCATATGTTATCCTCCTCAGGCTTGACAAAAATAAAGAGGTACTGGTCAGCAATGACTAGGGAAAAATTGGGAAGAAAACTCAAAGAAACTTTATTGGTAGCAAGTCGCTCTTGAACATGACACTTCCACTCCGTGCCTGAGTCGGGTTGGGTTGTTTCATTCACCGGTCACATCGCCATGGTCTCGCCATACCATCCACATTTGGGGTAAATGCTACCAATCCATCACATAAGTGTCGCCGACATGTTCAAGAGAAGTCATCCAGAGAAGTCACCTGTGTCCCATCCACTACCCTACATCATACTTCATTCTTTCATGACCGCCACCCTGAACCATATATCATCAGATCGTTTTCATCTCCATCAAAATCATTTGCTCCGTTCCGTGTCATTGATGTGGGATTCATTAAGGCCCTCCTTTGACGGATCACTTCTTGTCGACATCAGCTCATTATCCAAGAAGTTGATCTAGGAACACCCCATTCAGTACTTTGAAGCTTGCATGCCTCAATGGCAAGTTTCTCACTTCCGGCGACAGGTATACATCAATGACCTTCGACCGAAAGATTTTGCGTGGTGTTCGACGCCAAGTCCTTTATTCACACCACGTGAATTGTACTGCAGTAACTTGAGGGTCATTATCATTATCGGTGATTCCTCTCATGCTTGTTAACAGTTTACATCATTGACTGGTAATCAAGCGATGTCTTTCCATGTTCGACTTCAAAACATTTCTCACATGGATCGACTTGTACTTTGAATGAAGATCGGACGAGATTGAAGACCCCGGATCTAGTTTCATCCATCCGGGCTGCGACATATATTCAGGAAAATAAAGACATTGAAATGTACAACATTGCAGCACAGATAATCATCCTACCAAAAGGATGATGGCTCTATCAGAATCATCAGTCTACCATCAGACGATTGTCTGTCCTATGTACATGAAAATGAATTTATAAAAGCTGAGCATGGGAATGCCCGCCTCCGCTAGATCATGAAAACAGTATGAAGATAATGTATTGTATTGTATCTTATTACAGGTCTCCTCCCAGCATTGAAAGAACTTCGGATCCTCCTAATAAAGCATTTCACCCGATAAACGGCCTCATACTTTAGGGGGCAACTGTTATAGACATTTTTGTGCCTTACAGCTCTAAGCATGAAATGTCCATAAACCAAGGGCTCCTAAGTCCCTAAAAGTGTTGTTCTAACTCCTAAAGGAACAAGGTCAACAAATTACAGCTTCTCCCAGAAGTTCTCCACCAGAAACTACTCAGAACTAGTCAAATCAAGATCATTTCAGCTGCTCCACTGGCTAACTGCATTGAATAGCACCCAAATACACTAGCTAGGTGCGTTGCAACGCACCTAAATGCACTACCAGGGTGCATTGATCGGGAAATGACAAGTGGCAGAGTCATTCCACGAGGTGGAGAGACAATGGAAGCTTCCAGAACCTTCTCCAATGATACTTGCCTCACTGAATTCAACCAGAGATGAGTAAGAGGCTCTCAGCCTCCAAGTGGAAGCAAGAACTGATAGAGAGAAGCCACTAATCAATTCATGAGTTGACTCATCCTCTTTGCATACATCTATATATGGATCCCTCATCCAAGAGATCCAGAGGCTCGAATATTGTACATTGCAGAGAATTGTTGTTGGTTTTGAGATAGATATCAGAGTATTGGGTGATTTATGCTTTGTTGGAGGTGAAGAGGGGTTTCTTTGCTAGGAGGTTGATGCTGGATCGGGAACCATCGGTTGTAACTCCTCCTGGATCTTCTTGTTATATCAATAAAACTATTTGAGTTTCTCCTACATGCTTGTGTATCATTGATGTTTGTTACATTTGTATGTTTAGCTTAAATCTGATCCTAATCTATTTATGAATATAAATCCATGTCTTTGTGTAGTTTTCTTCTTCTGTGATCTTACAGGAACTTGGTGAAGCTGGGCAAGTAAGGAAGCAGGTAGCTGGAAGCTGTCAAAGGAGATAGAGATTGGATCAAAGGACTAATGCAAGACACAGGTTGGTTCATCCTATTCCTCTTTGTTTATTGTTCATAAAGAAGAATACAAAAGTAGTTTTCTCTGTTTGTTTCTAAGGTCACTGTCACACCTTAGTGGGATAGGGTCGTTCTGAATAGACACTTTTCCCATTAACACCTCTCATTCTGGTGCTGTATGTGGATGACTTGATCATTACAGGTGCAGAGAGACTCATAGAGCACTGCAAGAGAGATCTTGCGACGGAGTTTGAGATGAAGGACATCGACTTGATGCATTACTTTTTGGGTTTGGAGGTATGGCAGAAGGAGGGGCATTTCTTCCTGGGGCAGGGGAAGTATATTATGGACATCCTTAGTAGATTCCACATGGAGGATTGTAGACCCATGTCGACATCGATGATCACCAACTGGAAAAAGCTTCATGCTTCGGATTCTGAGTTGGTGGATCCCACATTGTACAGGCAGCTGATTGGTTCCTTGATGTATTTGGTCAACACTAGACCAGATATCTGTTTTGCAGTCAACACGATGAGTCAATTTATGTTTCAGCCTAGGAAGGTTCACTGGGTGGCTGCAAAACACATTTTGCGATACTTGCAGGGGATAGTGGATTATGGCCTGGACTACAGGCAGGGAGATGGAGTGAGATTGGCAAGATACACTAATTCTGATTGGGCAGGTTGTGCTTCTGATAGGAAGAGCACTTCAGGGTGTTGTTTTGGGTTGGGTTCAGCAGTAGTGTCATGGTTCAGCCGGAAGCAGTAGTCAGTAGCACTGAGTTCAGTGGAAGCAGAGTATATGGCAGCCAGTCTAGCTAGTTGTGAGGCTATCTGGCTTCGCAAGATGTTGTTTGGATTATTTGGTCAGCCGTTGAGACCTTCAGTGATTTACTGTGATAATCAGAGTTGCATTAAACTCACGGAGAATCCAGTATTTCATGACAGGTCAAAGCATATCGGGATCAGATATCATTTCATCAGAGACTATGTTCAGAAGGGAGCTGTGAAGCTTGAGTATATTTCCATTGATGAGCAGGTTGCAGATATTCTTACCAAAGCCTTACCACGGGGCAAACATGTCTACTTCAGAGACAAGATGGGTGTGGTGAGGAACACCTTCCTCGGTAAGAGGGAGTGTTGAAAGTTGGTACCGGAGGACAGGTGGTTCCCTTAGGCTTTGATCTTTGGCCTAGGGAAAAGTGTCCAAAAGAATTTAATTTTTCTCCTAAACTGACTTTATAATTTTATAAAGTTAAATCTAATTCAAAAGTGACTTTAAGTGATAAAGTTACTAAGTCTAATTTTAAAGTGACTTTTATAAAGTCAATGAAAAATTAGAAAGGAAAAGTGACTTTGGAAATAAATGACTAAGTGGGTCTTTATTAAAGTGGGGTGAATTAAAAAATAAAAAGTGAGATTTAAATGAGCATTTAATCTCAGCCATTGATCTAAATCTATTTCAGCCATTGGATTTAGAGATCACCCAAAAGTCACTTGGAGTTATATTAAGGGAGGAAAAGGAGGAAAAGATCACATTCGATTCAATTCTTTCATGAGCTGATTGAGAGAAGGAGAGCAAGAGAGCAAGGGAGATTTCTGGGCGGTGTATCAGCAACAACTGCGGTGTATCAGCAGCTGTGTATCAGCAACCGCTGCGGTGTATCAGCAACAGCTACGGTGTATCAACGGCGATGTATCAGTAACAGCTGCGGTGTATCAGCAGTTGTGTATCAGCAACAGCAGCGGTGTATCAACAACAGCAGTGGTGTATCAACAGTAGAGTAAATGCAGGCTGAGTTTCAACAAGGCTGAGATAAGTTGTAAAAGTTTGTTTACTGATTTTTTGCTGAACATTTCTCCTACTGTAAAAAGGCATTTTCCAGAAATAAAGAAGAGCTCTCAAAATGGTTTTCCCCAAGAGTTGTAGGGGGTTTTTCCAGGGTCACATTGACCAAAAATCTGAGTGTTTAAATGTGTTTTAATGGCTGTTTATTACTGCTGATTTTTATTTCTGCAATTTCCAACATTCTGTAAAATTTCGAGAATTTGTGTTTTTAGCAAATTTATTTTTTTCAGCTTGTTAAATGTATGGTTATGGGAAAGGGCATTTAACTATATGGGAGAAATAAGGAGAAACTGAAAACTGGGGTGGGAAATGAGAAATTTCTACATATACCACGTAAATTATAATTACCCATAGAAATTAGAATGGGTTTATCATGTAACTGAAAGCAAATTCATGGAAACAATGAGATTTTTATCCATAATTGAAAAGTTGGAGGTTGTTCGTGGAAATCAATTTCAATAAAAATACCTAACATCAAAAACTTCTCGAGAAGGAAAGGTGTCAAATGCATTAATTGGCTCATCTACAAGGTGACAACACGTGTATTCCCATGCAAAAATCAAAGTGGTCACTTTTCAACTAAAGACAACTCCCCGACCCATATAATCCCTGACCCATATTATATGAAAAATAGAAATCAAATTCATATCGTTGATTTATTTATAATTTTATTTACAACTTTTATTGTCTACAAATGTATTTACCAAGTGTTCATTTATTATACCTTGTTGTTATGGGAATGTGAATATATGATCACCAATTATTGAAGCGAAAAGGTCATTTAGAGATTTCCATTTGGGAAAGTTTAAGAACCATATTATAGGCAAGACCAATTCCTAACATATTCTAATATCAAAATCCTAAGGGTAAGGAGCATGAGACACATATAATGAACCAACTTTGACCCATACACTTTTATATTTGTGAAGTATTCCCCTAAAAAATAATGCACACCTTCCTATGCTCAATGCTCACTTGAACTTAGAGCTTAATATCTTGGGGCATCCTTCTTGGTTATGTGGTAGTCAATTCATGCGAGGAAAAAATAATGAGGATCTTGAGTGAGATTCATAAAATATGGCACTAAGTCTCTAATTGGTTCAGTGCCTTACACATAAGGACTATTTTATTAAGGCTTTTGATATTATATGATAAAAAATTATAATTTTCTTTTGAGAAAAAAATTATGTTCGGCCTTTCGCCAAAAGTATGTTGGGCTTAATATTGGGTCTGAACCTCATATCTAAGTCACAAGTCTAATATCATATTTATCAATTGATGATCAAAGTAGGTTGATTGATCCATGCCAACTCACTCACAAGGCATTGAGAAGTGGAGCCACCGAGGAATGTTGTTACATAATGTGGGGTGTCTGAAGGGTATAAATTATTTGATCTTTGATAGAGTTTTTTTATGAATGCATACATATATATAAAATGATTAGGGCATTGGGGCATGAATGTGAACAAATGGTATTTCAATAAGACTAGACTATGTTGAATGGTAGTGTAGAATTACATTCCTAAAGAATTGAGAATCTATATAATAGCTACAGTGAGATCCACTTGTTTCAAAGTTTATAGAGAGACAAAGACATTAGAGAAATCCCTCTATTTCCTTATATTATCCTGTTGCTACTATTATAAATTGAATATTTCTCATAGTTATTTATGAGGATTAAATATTAGAATCTATATAATAGCTACATTGAGACCAGCTTGTTTTAAAGTTCATAGTGAGCCAAAGACATTAGAGAAATCTCTCTATTTCCTTATAGTATGGTGTTGCTACTATTATAAATGGAAGATTTCTCATAGTTATTTATGAGGATTAGATCTTAGATGGAGAGTCACCTTGTTGGCTTCTCATTTAACTATAAAACATATTGGCATATGACACATGATAGTCACATGGTATAAGTGAAGCTCATGTTCTTGTGCGAGAATGAAATGATTATAATACCTAAATGTGCTTAATTAGTATTAAATGTGCTTAATTAATATTCAACGGTATCTCCATACTCATGGCAATTGTTTGACAGAGTGGCTCTCTCATTGTACAACTTTCTTTGTGGAAGCAAATGATCACTACAACTACATTTTTCATAAATTCATCAAACATGATCTTGTTTCGGACAATGGAAGGAAGAAGCATATGAGAAACCATTTAATGGAGGTGATTCTTAATGAGGTATCGTTTTTTTTACATTGAAATCTAGATTCCAGGGTGAGAAAAATTAACACAAGTGTTGTTGAGAAATTAGCCCATGCTGGCAACTATGATTCCACTTCTAGAAATTGTGTTGTGCCGCACATTCTTCATCTGGAAAATTTCTCAAGTGGTATAGGGATATTCAAGTGATAATGCCCATCTCAAATAAAGATCCCGATGTTGGGTTCTGTAATTTTGCAAATCATTTTCAACTATCCAAGTGACTTTATTTAGTAGTTTTGCTCAAGCTTTGCATCCATGAAAAGCGATGATATTCTTGAAGTTACAAAACATCCTGGTGGTAGTCGATTAATCGAAGCTTTCCATTACATTATTAATGTATGACTTAAGCCCTAGGATAAATGATGTAGAAACCATTTAACTTATTTTTTGTGTCAAAGTGCTTTGTAGAAGTTAAGAAGGATGAGGCCTCCAAGCCAAAGCCAAAATATCCTCTTGATCTCCCGCCAACCAGTAAAATGATTCTCAATGATTAGAAGAGGATTTATTCAAGCGCAAAGACTAATTTTCAAGACGTTTCTATTCAAAGGTATTAGGATATGTATGATCAAGAAGAATTTTCCTTATGGTTTTGTGAGTACAAATACAACGATGAAAATGCAGTTTCATTTGTCACATTGAACAAAGTCACAATATTCTTGAAACGGAGGAATTTTTAGCGTACATGGGGCAGTATGGGTAGGCAAATGCACATTATTCTGATATCCGAGTCAATAAAATGAAAGTCAAAACAATTTTTTTTTTGTAAACTGCGGCGGTATTCTATTACTGAAAATAAAAGATATTACATACATAGGCAGGTCTCAACCCGCCCTTAAGGGAAACCGGGTGACCATCGAAGGTTTTTAACAACCATCCAAAAAAAGTATATGACCAGTCTATCTAACCATGCAAAAAGCCCAGCTATTGTTTCTACAATCAAACTGTTTTTTCTTTGAAGCATTACCATCCAAGATTACAAAAAAACAAAAAGAAATAGATAAAAACCTCCTTGCAGCAATTCCATATCCTACTGATTCATTGTATCTGGCTTGGGTCCGCTCTCTGCCTTGATCTCCATTCCACTCGCTTTAAACATCTACATAATCTTGTCCATCTTTCTGTCTTGCATAAGAAGAGTAACCTGGATATTCTTCAGCTCCCTTTTGAGGGTGGGGAATCCTTGAGCCAATTCCACCATCTCCATGGCCACCTGTTCCATAGCTTTGGCCAATAATCTCTTCATTCCCCAATAAACATGTAATGACTGCTTGTACAAAGACATTCTTCCTCTTGTGTGCCCCGGGTCAGGGATAAACCGCTCCCAATCCTCCATTTCAGGGTCTGAAATTTCCTGCATGGCCTCTTCCTCTAAGTGGTCAATAATTCTTCTGATATTCGGGTTTGTTTCAAGAAGATATGCTTCCTGTGCCTCTTGCAATTTTTTCCTAATATCTTTCTTCCCTCTTTTTCTGCCTCTGACCTCACTAGCTGATCCCTCCTCATATTCAGATCTTTGAGCCCTGCTCCCTCTACCTCTGCATCCTCCAGTCCTCCCTCTACCCCTCTGTTTCCCACGTCCTCGCATTCCTCTGCTTCTTCCGCGTCTTCCACCCGCTCCCTCTTCATCATCTTCCTGACCCTCATTCTTATCTTCCCTTTCTTCCGTTTCATTGCTATTCTGCTTCCACTTACCTACTTTCCCACCTGTTGCCCGACGCGGCTCCTCATCTGCAAAGTAGTCTCGTATATCAAACTCCTCCTCCGACTCGTCCGGGATGTCAAGATAAATCCTCTGTAAGGATTCCTCTGCAAGACTCTTTCCTTTCTTGTCTAAATTCGCCCCCTTGCTTCGCGTCCACCGGCCTTCTCCCTGATCTTGGTTCACGGCCATTCTGCTTGTCTTCGTCTGCTGCAAACTCGTAACTCTCCTCCTCTCTTTGCTGCAATTCACTTCTGGTTTCTTCCTTTTCTCCGTTCGACCGCATGCAAACAGTAATGACTCCCTGCTCGGCCACCTTTTCTTCTTGAAAGCCAAAACAATTTTAAATGATGGGATGGGTGCTGAATGCTCGTGCAAGTCGATAAAGCAATCAACTATTCAAAACAATCAGCGTTTCATCTAAGGGTATCCAATGGCACACTGATTAAAGGAATTTAATGGCCTATGTGATGTCGAGAGGCAGTTTTCTCAAACTACCCATCAAAGAGATCGATGACCAAGATTTGTTCCCACAACACAATCCTCATATCCAAAAACCACCAGGGCTGCCCCAAATTATAGTTTTCAATGACTGCACATATGGTTTTGAACACATGGATACCAACACCTCGGACCCTCACTTCTACTGTTGTGAGATCTATGACACCTCCAACTTGGCTTCACGTGGCATCAAATAATAACCATGAACCCCAACATTTTTAATGCTCACTTCAAAATTATTACTTATGTTATAATTGTGTTGAAACTTGTAATTTTTATAACAGCGTTGATGTTTGCGCCCTTAGAAAATGTATACATATGATGTTTATTGATATTTTATGCTTGAATAGAACAAAGAGATGGAACTAGCATGGGCATGATCAACGTGTTAAACACCTCACTATGCCTACCACCTTTCACTCCCAATTAGTTTTCCATTTAGATTACAAACAACTCTTTTGATTTCTTCAGATTTTTACTCTGTATGATATAAATAATAGACATCATTAGTGCACAAATGAGCTATGGAGGTGTCAATTGTACTTACATACCTTTCCTATAAAGTATTGTATTATTATAATATTATTTTTATGGATATGTAAGATGTTTGTAATGAAATTTAATGCTAATGTTAATGATTAATTATTAATCTTGATGTTAAAATAGGGAATTAAGTCTATTTTAGGGTTAATGTTAATTTATTTTATTAATTTTGAAATATAATGCTAATGAGTAAAAGATAAATGTAAGGGTAATCATTGAATAGAATAACCATGTTAAGATTCTACTATTAAATGTTAATGTTATTTGGTAAATAATATAATTCATTTTAAAGGTGAATAATTAATGAATAAGGAATGAAGAATTTGATTTCATATAATTTCATATAATTAGGAACATCTAATTAGAGATAGGGTTGGTGAATTGAGGGTAGTAATTGGACAAAAATGGATGACTTGGTGATGATATTCTTCTTTCTTATGATAGGCCTTAGAGGGGAGGGAGGTGGAATAAAGGATTTAAAGGGGGATGAGATGGGTGGACACAATGGATTTTGTATTTGATTTTTAGGGATTAACGTGATTACCATTGCGAGGAGGAATGAAGAAAAAGGGCAGGACTAAACTAGTTTGTCACAAGATAGAATGTGAATTCAAATACTTATTTGAGAGTTGTTATGTTACACATAGTAGGTTGCGTAACATACCCCCTTACTTTACCTATGTAAGACATTCATTAATGGTGAATCTGATCCCCATTGCTCGGTCATGGAAACAGGATTAGGAGGTTCGCACCCTCGCTTTATCTCTTTTTTGTTTTTGTTTTTCTTTTCATTTTATTCATTATTATATATTTCCTCACACAAGGAATGGATGTCACCAATTTGAGGCTGCCACGTGGTGGTTGACAACACATTCATCCAAATAACAAGTAAGCAGATGGTTAGGACACGCACATTTCCTATTTCACTACATTGTCTCACATCCCAACTTCCCAAACTCTGATATAGCCGATGTCAGACTAAGATGTTCCATGGCATTACCCTTTTTGATATTGGATGATAACTACATTGAGGGGTTCCTACCCCGTGGGCCTTCCGTGCCTTCAGGTAGGGAATTCCGTGCATAGCGGCATAGGTGCTTCTGCATTTATTAACTTCTAGAAGCTTGATGCAAGCTTCCAGTAGGCTTCCCCATCTCCTACTGCACGCCAAATATTCTACAAATAATTTCCCATCTCCTTGTCATACTTATAATTTGAGGAATTATTGCATGAGACCCATGTCCTTCATTTCAATCTCTCTTGCAAGGTCCTCCTTGTAAGATATTATCAACTTCTCATTACCAATTTAAAATCAAATCATCAACATATAAGACAATAATCAACAATTTACCTTTGACCAATATATGATAGATATTTGCATCAACTTCACTTTTAGTGAAGCCAAAATCACTAAGACAACTATTGATCCTAGTGTAACAAGCACAGGGTGCTTGCTTGAGACCATACAATACTTGCTTGAGTCTAAACACATGAGAATATTGATCAAAAGTCTTGAAACGTTCGAGATACACCCCCTCCTTAATAAATCCATTTAGGAATGTTGTTCTTACATCCATCTAGTGGATCTTCCACCCCATATGTGCAGCCAAACCAAAAATTGATCTAATGGATGAATGGCTTGCTACAGGTGCAAAGGTCTCCTAATAGTTAGTCCCCTCAACTTGAGAGTACCCATTGGCCACAAATATGCCCTTGCATTTTTCTATGCTTTTGTCTGCTGCATGCTTTACCTTGAAGATCCATCTCGAACCCATGACTCATTTATCTGCTAGTATTGCAACAAATTCCCAAACACTATTCCTTACAATGGATTTGTATTCCTCCACCATTACATCAACACATTTGAATTTCTCCCCGAGAAAGCCTCCACTGGTGTAATCATGCCCATAATATGATGAGAAATCTGGCTCTTCAAATAGACCATTGTGTTACATGCCTTAACCCACAAATTCAGAGGTAGGCCTTGATCATGCAACATCACCCTTGTTCCTCCTATAATGTCACAATTCTTTCTCTCAACCACCCCATTCTGCTATGGGTTGTGGGATGCTATCAACTCTCATCAAATGCATTCTTTTGCTCCTAAATTTTTAAATTCACTTGACATGTAATCACCTCCATTATTTCTCCTAATAGCCTTCACCTTCACTTTTATGTCTTGCTCAATAAGTGCCTTGAATTCTCAGAAGTTGGATAATATCTTATCCTTCTTCCGCATGAAGAAGATCCAACACTTTTGTGAGAAGCCATAAATGAAAATGAAAAAATATTTGTGCTTGACAATAGAGGATGTCAAGAAAGGTCCACAGACATCAAAGTGGATTGTTTCCAAGACTGCAAGTGCTTTGTTTTCCTGGTCATGGAATGTGGATTTTGCGTACTTCCTGAAAGTAAATCCATTGCATACATCATGTTTCTCAAGTGCTCCTTTCAGGACGCCTCTAGCTATATGTTGCATGATCTTTAAGGCACCTTCATGTAAATGGAATATTCTTATATTGCAAATTTCAATGACATTGCGGCTCTACACCTTCTTTGTCTTTGTGCTCAATGCATCATAGCCTTGCACGTCTAACTTGTACAGGTTCTTCACATGAACCCTGATCTACTTCACCTTTCCTATTGCTATGTGTCTAAGGAATTCCTTTCCTTTGCTAAAGATCACATGATAACCACGATCTTCCAAAACTGCAGCAAATATAATATTTTTCTTTAGGCTTGGAACAGGGTGCTTGCTTGAGACCGTACAATATTTGCTTCAGTCTACACACATGAGAATCTTGATCAAAAGTCTTGAAACCTTCAGGTTGCTTGATATACAACCCCTCCTTAATAAATCCATTAAGGAATGTTGTTTTAAATCCATCTAGTCGAGCTTCCACCCCATATGTCTAGCCAGAGCAAGAATTGATCTAATGGATGAATACCTTGCTATAGGTGCAAAGGTCTCCTCATAGTTAGTCCCTGCAGCTTCAGATTACCCCTTGGCCACAAATATGGCCTTGCATTTTTCTATGTTTTTTTCTGCTGCATGCTTTACCTTGAATATCCATCTGGAACCCACAACTCATTTATCAACTAGTCTTGGGACCACTTCCCAAAAACTATTCTTTACAATGGATTCGTATTCCTCCACCATTGCATCAACCCGTATAGGTTGCATTAACAAATTTGGATTTCTCCCCGAGAAAGCCTCCACTGGTGTAATCATGCCCATAATCTTATGAGAACCCTCGTTCTTCAAATAGACCATTGTGTTGCATGCCTCAACCCACAAATTTAGAGGTAGGCCTTGACCATGCAACATCGCCCTTGTTCCTCCCAGAAAGTCAAGGTTCTTCCTCTCCCATTCTGCTGTGGGTTGTGGGGTGCTATCAAATCTCATCAAATGCCTTCTTTTGCACCTAAATTTTGAAATTCATTTCACACGTAATCACCTCTATTATTTCTCCTAATAGCCTTCACATTCACTCTTGTTTCTTTCTCAATGAGTGCCTTGAATTCTCCTAAGTTGGAGAATGTCTCATCCTTCTTTTGCATGAAGAAGATCCAACACTTTTTTGAAAAGTCATCAATGAAATTGAAAAAATATTTGTGCCTAGCAATAGAGGATGTGAAGGAAGTTTCGTAGACATCAGAGTTGATCCTTTCCAAGACTACAGGTGCTTTGTTGTCCTGTCCTTTGGATGTGGATTTTGCATACTTCTTGGAAGTAAATCCTTTGCATACATCATGTTTCTCAAGTGCTCCTTTGGGGACACCTACGGTTAGATGTTGCATGATATTTAAAGCACCTTCATGTAAATGGAAAATTTTTATATGCCAAAGTTAAACGACATTGCGGCTCTGCACCTTCCCTTCCTTTGAGCTCAATGCATCACAATCCTGCACATCTAACTTGTATAGGTTTTTCACATCAACCCTGATATGCTTCACCTATCTCGTGGCTATGTGTATCAGGAATTCCTTTCCTTTGCTGAAGATCGCATGATAACCACAGTCTTCCAAAACTGTAGCGGAGATGATATTTTCTTTAGGGTTGGCACAAATATGACATCCTTGAGCCTGAGCGGGGAGCTTGACTCCCTCTGAATGGAGACAGTACCAATCTCAGTCATGCTATACCTTCCATCATCCTCCATATTGATGTGCATATGCAAATATTTCTCTTCTAAGTGACTGAAAAAGTCTCTATTCCCCATCATGTCGAACGATACACTTGAGTCCAAGTACCACACGGTCCCCATCATTCTGTTGGTCATGCATGTAATGACGCTAAAGTCAAGCTTGAACTTTGAAGCCAAAGCTTCACTTGGTGCTCATCCTAGGGTCTCATTTCTTATCTCTTGTGTGCACACTTCATGGTATATTGCATGACTTCATGACAAAGGAAGGATTTATTTTTTGACAAATCTTTCTTCTGTCTGCCTTGACAAGATTCTGGTTCGGATTGGGATTTATTCCCTTTTCCCTTCATTTCCTTTCTAGCCAGTGTAAATTTTTCTTCATCCTCACCCTTGGATGAATTCCCATCTCTCGTATTCTCCCTTATTTCCTCCTCTACCAAATTAGATCATAAATTCTCCCAATTCGGTAGTTTCTTCCTCCCAATCACTGAATATTGATAACTATGTCAGGTATTAGGAAGGCCGAGAAGGGGTAGGAGTACCAGCTCATATTTAGGGATAGTGACACCGACCTCACTAAGTTCATCATAACATTTTTTGAACTTGCTCAGATATTGTGGTATAGTGTCATTCTGTTGCATCTCGATACTTCAAAATTTATCCTTAAATGCCAACTTCCTATGGTTACTACTATTCTTGAAAAATTCTGTCAATGCTTTCCACACCGTGAGAAAAGATTCCTTTCCATGGATATTCGAGACAATATGATCCCATACTCCCTACAATATTATTCTCCTTGTTCTTGCTATATATTTCTTCCATTATGCAAGGTCCTAGACATCAATTGTTGGTGGCCTTGGAATATTTGTCTTGACATATTCAGGCAATCCATTGTTCCTTCCATGCAATAAAATTTGAGGTTCCTTCGAAGGCATATTATAGCCTTAGTCCATTGAAGGTCATCTTCTTAGCTCTGAACAAATCCCACTACAGTTATCTTCAAATTCAAACTTCTCGTAAATTACTTCAAATTTCCTACTCTAATGTGAATCCATCTCCGATACAATGTAGAAATTATGGTATATATTTTCAATTGTCATGAAGTTCAAATAAAAATCATGAGACATAAACCTACTCTACTACTTCATGGAGATGAATTATCAATTTAGAACAAAACTCTCAGATATGCAAGAAGAAATATCGCACATGGAACAACTATTTTTATGTGGGTAAATAAAGATGCTAAAACCCCAATGCCTCCTTGCATTAATGAAATTAATAGAGATGTATTGAAATTTCTTTTCTCAATTGAGCACATTCTGAAAGTACATAACGTATCTCTCTTCTCACTAAAGTTATCTAACCCAGAATTAGTAAAAATTTTCCTCTGCTTCAGATCTTATTTCCTTGCATTGTTCCTTGAGGAATTAGCTCCTATTATTTAGGAAATTACACCAATTGAATTGCACAATTCCTTAGGTTGATCATCTCACTACATGCAACAATTGTACACTCAAGACTAGTATACAAGTGATGTTACACTACCTTACATCTCCACCTCAACTGGGTAACTCGAACTCTCTACATGCAATAGTAATTTTGGGATGATTGATAAGTTAATTGGATGATTGCTGAGTTTGACTGAGGGCCCACTACTTAACTTACCTTGCACTAGTTCCTCCAAAAGTTAGAACTAGTTTGACTGAAAACAACCTAAGATAACACACCTTGATTGCTAAAAATTAGCAATCATAGATGTTGAAGTAAAATCTAACTCCTCCAAATTGAATTTACTCATTAAACTTGGCGACACAATCCATGTCACACAAATTAACATCATCCAAGTTCTATGTTGATGTGGAAATTCAAATTTTATGAATTTAATCAAGGAAAAATAAAATTGAGAATTTATTGGTGCATTTTTCAACATAAATGGTTAAGCCAAGGTAATCCACATGATGATTGAATACTTCTTGAAAGACGAGACCATGTCCATAAAGCTAGACCATAATAGAGAAGTTGGAGTTCGACTAGTGTGTCGCCAAGTGTTGTCGTTGCTACAACACCCTCCAAATTGTTTCCTATAATAGAAATGTGGAGCCTTCCTCTAATCATGGGAAATTTAATTTCTAGCTCTTAGAGTCATTCTATACTTTTGTTCTAAGATTTGAAGTCTCTTTTTCAATAAATTCGAAGTATCGTTATTTGTTAAGGGAAGTGTCAGACTTTCTGAAAGGGAGGTATATTGCATCTTTAAGTGAAAATTTTAGTGTTTTATCTTGTACTAATGGGTTTTATCTGTCATATATATATGCATTAGAATTATTTCCAAAGTAGTGTGCACTTTCTTATTGTACACGATATTAGTGTCGCATGATGTATCTTAAATGTTACACTTGGAGGTATGTTTCATTTGTTGTTTTTTAATTATCTCATATTGATTTTGGGTGTTAGGTGTCTTATTTTCATGTGGTTGATCATTTCTAAGTGTCTCATAATTCTCTCCTCAACTGTGCACTCCATAGTCTCAAGCCCTAGTTAGCTATCCTTGCCTCCTAGAACTATGCACTATGCAGTCATTTCATTCCAAAACTATGCATTCTGTAATCCTAGTGCCCAATCCCTACCTCTTGCACTTGCTAACTATAACATATTTTTTTAATCTAGCCTCCATTATGCATTGCATATTCCTAGCCAATAGTGAGGCCTTATCTTAGTCTTTGACTTGCTCATTTGCACAATCAATTGTCTTAGTCCTTCCAGAGTTTGGCACTATGCAATCAAAGTGAGAAAGCTTACCTTAATGCATCTCTAACTCCCTTAACTTCATTATCTTGTCTCCCTATCCTTCAGTCACCATGCACTATGCATTCCTAGTGATTATACCTTCTTCAGTGCCTTATGTTTTTGCTCACTACACAATCCCTTCTCCTAAACTGTGTACAATGTCCCAGTTCAATCAATTTGTTGCATAAGAAACAATATAGATTAGGATATTTTGGGACTAACGTCGTATTTTCATGACCAAATTCCATTTGCACGTGTTGTTATCTTGACATTATAGGATGATCCTCAAGGAGGATGACAATGAGATCATGTAAGAAGACACTTGTAAATCTGGAGCTACAACGAGATCGTGAAGTGAAGAAACAAATGGGAACCACATTACGAGAAATGAATGAAGACTAAGATCACATTGAAGACTCCCTATCAAGCAAACCCTTGGAGGATGAAGATGGAGTACATGCAAGAACCACCATGGAGATACAACAATGGAAACAAGGAGAAAATCTTGGCCTTGAGACGTCACAATGAAGTTCCATGTCATCAATACCAAGTCATGGTTTGTCTAAGTGTCACCATAAGAGTCTAATTTTTTTATAGTGTTTTTGGATATAATTATGTAATTTATGAAAAAGGATAAAATGTAAACATTTGGAAGCCCTCTGGTCACATATAGAATGTGAAGAGTCATATAAAAGCTCAAGGGTCCCATAGGAATTTGAAATGTCACATAGCAGCTCACAAGTCACAAGGGAGGTGGTGAGTCACCTTATTTGTTATATATACACCCTCATAGCTCAAGAAAATGTCTTTTCATCTTGGCTTCTCAAACTAGGTATAGGCGAGAAGATTAAGCTTTTGAGAAGCAAGTATTTTCTTGATGTTACACTATTGGAACTAGTTGATTATCATTGTAGTAGTGCACCTTGGGACTTCAAATTCATAATTCAAATCTCTTGGAGTTGACACACTTTTCATATATATGTCGTGAATTATCATGATTCTATTATTTCATTGTTTGTGATGTATGTTTATGTTTATACATAATAATGAAAAATAACTACTTCGTTGCCTTTAGCATTCATCTTTGAATCATCTATCTCTTTATTTCATGATGGTTATTTCTTTGTGAACTATATTACAAGTTTATTAATGATTCTTTTAGATATATGTATGTGATTTTATTAGGATAATATTATTACTTTTCTCTTAAAGGTGTTGGGTCGCGTTATATTCTTTCCACGACTAACCCACGTAGTGAACTTGGGGGTTAGAGCGGGGGCGGAGCCCCCCCTTCGTTGCGCTGATTGCGCAGCGGGGGGTCACAGGGGGGGTGGCAGCCCCCCCTGTCCGGGGGGTTTGTGGCTCAGGGAAAAGAAAGTTTTGGACCCTATATTAGGTTGGGCGAACCTACCTATGGTATTTCAGTCCATGGTTTTGGATGCGATGGTTTTCGGTCCATGGTATTGGATGATTCGACATGTATAAATATGTATTGTAACATTGAAATGAATATAATGAAAAATCAAGCTGGTAGTCACGGTTTTGGGATCCAGGGGAAAATCTCTATATATATATGTGTTTTATGTGTTATGCTCTCACATTGTTTATTTTCTGTGTTTTAGAATTCATATGCAGGTAATTTCTGTACAGGGTTAAAACCTACATTTGGTTTCAGAGCTGTTTTGGCTTCAAGGGGACACCTTTGTTGCTGAGGGGTTTTGCTCGGGCTTATGGTAGACCCTGTTCAGTGGGAGATCTGGGGGATCGATTCTGGTGGTGAAGGAAGATGGCGAGCAACGGAAGGATAGAGATCGAGAAGTTCAATGGTTAGAGTTTTGAGTTGTTGAAACTCTAGATGGAGGATCTGTTGGTGGATAAATATCAGTGGATCACGGTAGATCCAGGTACTAAACCAACAGGAGTGATCGATGAAGAATGGAAGAAGTTGGATCAGAAGGCAAAGAGCACAATAAGATTGTGTGTCTCAGATTTAGTATTGTTGAATGTATGAGGGGAAGCTATGACGAAGGCTTTGTGGGACAAGTTAGGGACTTTGTACCAATCTAAGTATCTGGTGAATAAACTATTCCTGTGGAAAAATCTGTATAACCTGAGTATGAAATATGGAGACTCAGTGACAGAGCATCTGAATGCATTTAATATTGTGGTAAGTCAGTTAGGGTCTATTGATATTAAAATTTCAGATGAAGATAAGTGCATCAGTTTGTTGTGTTCTCAACCAGATTCGCGGATAATCTGGTTATTGCAATAGGTAGCAATGCAACTGCTTTGCAGTTTGATGAAATAGTCTCAGCCTTGCTGACAGAGGAGATGAGATGGAAAAATATGGAGAACCAAAATGGTGATGCCTTGTCTGTACGAGGATGGTCCTAGAATAGAAACAAAAATAAGTCATCGAGTGGGAGACCTAAATCTAGAGGGAGATCTAAATCTCCAGGAAAACCTGTAAAGGTGATGTGCTAGAAATGCAGAAAGGAAGGGCACTTCAAAAGGGACTGTAAATCTAAAGCTCCTGATAAAGGAAAGGGATCTGATGATGCTCCTTCTGCAGAGGCGATAACCACCTCAGATGAAGGTGGGGATGTGTACTTGGATTCTTCAAGTACACATGTAGATCATGAGGCATGGTTGATTGACTCAGGTGCATCCTTTCACTTCACTCCCCATAGAGAGTGGTTCTGCGAGTATCAGAAATACGATGGTGGTGATGTCTTCTTAGGAGATGATAGGAAGGATAGAACCATTGGTCGCAGAAAAGTAAAGTTGAAGTTGTAAGTTGGAAGGGTTAGAACACTTCCGGGTGTTCTTCATATTCCTGCATTGGCCAGAAATCTGATTTCTATAAGCAAGTTGGATGATGCAGGTGTAAAAACAGTGTTTGAGAAGGATACCTGCAAGATGGTTCGGGGAGCACTGGTATTAATGCGGGGAGTTCAGACTGGAACTTTGTACAAGCTGCAAGGTAGCATTATTGTTGATGGGTGCAATAGTTCTGTGATTCCTAAAAGTGGAGCTAAAAATCTAGTGGTCTCTGGAGAGAAGACCATGTTATGGCATCAAAGGCTTGGACATATTGGAGAGAAGGGCCTTCTAATACTTCATGGTAAAGGTATGGTAGAAGGTATGAGCAATAGCTCTCTGGATTTTGATTTCTGTGAAAATTGTGTATATGGGAAGCAGAATTGGGTGAGTTTCCCCTCTGGTGCTAAGAGGGCGAAACAAATATTAGAGCTTATGCACAGTGATGTGTTTGGACCTGTGAAAGTTCCATCACTGGGTAAGTCTATGTACTATGTATCATTTATAGATGACTTCTCAAGGAATACATGGATATATTTCCTTAAGAAGAAATCCGAAGTCTTTGATAGGTTTAAAGAATTTAAGGCTCTGGTGGAAAATCAGACAGAGAAGAAGATAAAGGTGTTGAGGACAGATAATGGTTGAGAGTTTTGCAGAAAGGAATTTGAAGAATTCTGTAAGAAGTGTGGTATAGCACGGCAGAAGACTACTCCATATACACCTCAGGAAAATGGAATCGCAGAAAGAGTGAACAAGACGTTGATGGAAAGGGCAAGAAGCATGCTCAGAGGTGCTAGGTTAGGACAGGAATTCTGGGCAGAGGTGGTGGATACTGCATGTTACTTGGTCAATAGGTTACCTTCATCAGCGTTGGAGGATAAGACTCCACAAGAAGTATGGACCGGTAAGAAACCCTCTCTTTCACATCTAAGGGTATTTAGATGTGATGCATATGTACATGTTCCAAAAGAGAAACGAACCAAGTTGGATAGTAAATCTAAAAAGTGCATCTTTATTGGGAATAAGGATGGTTTAAAAGGTTATAAGCTTTGGAACCCAGTCACAAGGAAGGTTGTGTATAGCCGAGATGTGGTGTTCAGAGAGGTGAAAGATGTTATTAAACATGAAGTCCAACCAAAGGAACCTGAGAAGATAGAGTTTGAGCTAAAGAAGGAAGAATCAGACTCTACAATAGAGGAGGAATCAGAAGATGAAGAGCCACAAACTCCGGCTCTGAGAAGATCAATTCGAGAAAGAAGGCAGCCAGAAAGGTATATTCCATCTGTTTTCTATTCAAATTTTGCTTTGTCTGTTACTGATGATGATCCCAGAACTGTGAAGGAAGCAGTGGATTCAGAGGGTGGAAAACTTTGGAAAGAGGCCATGGTTGATGAAATGTCATCTTTGCACAAAAAGGAGGCTTGGGATCTGGTGGAGATGCCGGCTGGAAGGAAACCCATTGGCAGCAAATGGGTGTTCAAAAAGAAGACAAATGCAGAAGGGAAGGTGGAGAAATACAAAGGTCGGTTGGTAGCAAAAGGTTATGCCCATGTGCCGGGAATTGATTTTGGTGATATTTTTTCTCCTGTTTCCAAGGTAACTTCTATTAGGTTACTTTTATCTGTTTCTGCTACTTTTGATTTTGAGGTAGAACAGATGGATGTGAAGACAACATTTCTTCACAGGGATTTGGAAGAGGAAATCTACATGAAGCAACCTGAAGGCTTTGTGGTGAAGGGTAAGAAAGAACTAGTACGCAAGTTAAAGAAGTCTCTTTATGGGTTAAAACAGTCACCAAGGATGTGGTATTAGAAATTTGATACATTTATACGGGGACTTGGCTTCACTAGAAGCAAAGAAGATTACTGTGTGTATTTTAAATTAATTGGTGACCGTGTTAGTTATCTGCTCTTGTATGTGGATGATATGTTGCTGGTTGGAAATGACAAAGAAATTATCCAGGATTTGAAGACCCAACTGTCCTCCAAATTCGACATGAAAGATCTTGGTGCTGCAAACTATATTTTGGGCATGGAAATTAAAAGAGATCGGGCAAAGAGGAAGCTCTGGTTAAACCAGTGGAAGTATGTCGAGACAATACTGCAGAGGTTTAATATGCCAGATAGTCAACTGGTGAAGGTTCCTATTCCTGCAGGTGTGAGGTTATATGCTGAACAATGTCTCAAGACACAAGAAGAGGAAGAGGACATGTCCGTTTTCCATATGTGAGTGCAGTCAGTAGCCTGATGTATGCAATGGTCTGTACTAGACCAGACATTGCACATGCAGTGGGAGTATTGAGCAGGTTTATGGCAAAACCAGGGAAGGAGCAGTAGACATCAGTGAAGCGGGTTTTCATGTATTTGCGTGGCACTAGTGATTATGGTTTGTGCTACCAAGGAAGACCAGGATTGGATAGAGTATTGGATATTCATGGCTTTTTTGTTGCAGACTGGGCTGGAGATCTCGATCAGAGAAGATCTACAAGTGGGTATGTGTTTAACCTATTTGGACGTGCAGTCAGTTGGATGAGTAAGAAACAATCTGTAGTGGCACTATCAACTACAGAGGCAAAATACATGGAAGCCACTCATGCATGCAAGGAAGCAGTTTGGTTGCAGAGATTGTGTTCAAGTATGGGGTTAGTACAGGGAGCTATAAGACTAGACTGTGACAGCCAAAGTGCAATTTTCTTGGCAAAGAAACTTGCTTATCATTCAAAGACAAAGCACATTGATGTTCAATATGACTTTGTGAGGGATATGATAGAAGACAAAAAGGTGTTGCTGGTAAAGGTGGACACTTTGAAGAATACTGCAGATGCATTGACAAAATCTGTGAGCTCTGAGAAGTTCTCTTGGTGTAGAGAAACAATGGGCATTTTAGGGCTGGAAAAATGACTAAGCTCTCATGTGGCCCCCTGTGGAAAGAAAACAACAAGTGGGAGATTGTTGGGTTGTGTTATATTCTTTCCACGAGTAACCCACGTAGTGAACTGGGGGGTTAGAGGGGGGGCGGCAGCCCCCCCTGTCCAGGGGGTTTGAGGGGGGCAGGTAGCCCCCATCTATGGGGTCTGGGGTAGCGCCCTGTGAAATTTTTTTTTTGGACCCTATATTAGGTTTGGTGAACCTACCTATGGTATTTCGGTCCATGGTTTTGGATGCGATGGTTTTCGGTCCATGGTATTGGATGCTTCAGCATGTATAAATATGTATTGTAACATTGGAAGGAATATAATGAAAAATCAAGCTGGTAGTCCCCGTTTTGGGATCCAGGGGAAAATCTCTATGTATTTGTGTTTTATGTGTTATGCTCTCTAATTGTTTGTTTTCTGTGTTTTAGAATTCGTATGCAGGTAATTTCTGTACAGGGTTAAAACGTTCAAGAGGCTCACATTCTTTTCTTTTTCATGAAATAATCGTTACACACCTTAAAATTGAATACATCACAAAGTTAACTTACCTGCTTATCTTGAAAGCATATGCATTTTTCTTTTGTCGTTTATTACAACCAAGGAAATTCATTAATATTATGACAACCGACCTTATTTTCTCATTAGGGCTCCTACTACAAAATGTGTGAGGTCTAATTATGACTTCATATCGAGGAGACCCCTTTATTTTTCGTGGAATCCAACAACATCAACATATCCCTATAAGGAAAACAAATTAAATAATAGTTTAAAATTGAATTCACAAAAATGTTAATCACTTGATAGTAAAGATTAATAATTTTGAACAAATGAAAGAAAAATAATAATGATGAAAGGATACACACACACACATAGAACCGCAACTGGGTGAGTCTCATACTCACCTTTACATGGGGTCCATTCTTGTCAGTACCACCATAATCCCTAGGTAAACAACGTCACCCTAAGAACGTGGGAAAAAACATGGGTAGAATTAGGGGATTTGAACTTAGAATCTCAAGGTACATAACACTCCATTATTACTAAAATTGCTAATTGAGTTATCCTAAAGCATTGAAGGAAGGAACTATATTAATATAATATTTATAATCATACACATCTAAAATAAAAACTATAAATCTGTAATTTTTTTGTTGTGATATTCTTGAAAGTTGTAAGAAACAAGTCCTACCCATTGTAAAATATTTGATCGTTAGTAATTAAATGTAAAAGATAATTTCTACATTTTTTAAAAGAGTAATTTCTTTTTAGTTTTTTATAAGCATTAATATATTAGATATTTTATATAATGAGGTGTTAGATATATCTATGTAGATAGGCATGCCATTTCATAATAGGCCTTCCAAAATTTAATTTAATTATTAGTAATTATAAAGTGGATGGTACAGTGATGTGTGGTTTAACGGTAAGACACATGGGCGAAGCCCGGGAGGTCTGAAGTTCAAATCTCATTGAGTACAGTGACCTGCTGTGGTGGCGGCTAGAGGGGCGGACCCCCTTACCGTGGGTGTGCTCTTGCTAAAACCATAGGATCTTAGTATACCCGACTTGCAGGTGGTTGGTTATGCTCTTGGTGTTATAGTGGCAGCAATGAGGTTTGATCCTGGGTCTCCCGTGGATTAAACTTGATAGTTACCGATTCACCATGTGGTTAAAAAAAAAAAAAAATTATAAAGTGGATGGTGGAGATTTAACTTCCATGGAATATGTGTGAATATTCATAGTAGTATACACTAATTAGCAATTAGGATTTATCTCCAATATATTTATGCTATTTTAATTAATTTATCTAATATTAATGAATTAAGGAAAATGTCATATCAACACATGTCAAATTTGTTATGTAGTATTGATAATCCTTGGTATTGGCCCATGTTATTGTAACAAATTCTATTTACAAGTTAACAATTTCCATGCTAAAGTGGGGGTGAATCTTGACCATTAAGAATATTATTGAAATCAAATACTATTTAATCTTATAATTTATAATAATAAGAATAACTTAAAATAACCCTTAATTTAGGTGTTGGAACTTGTGTCAATGGATCCTACCACTTCAACTCCTCACATCACATTTACCAGGGGTTGGCATGGCCATCCCACCCCATGCATTCTCACATGCAAATGAATATTCATTCCTTTCACAAGCATATGAAAACACTTTGTCCACTTGAGCATTCATGGTGCCGCATTTATCTCGTATGCCTATGACACCCCTTTGCCACATGTGGGACAATTTTCCCACACAACATGCTTTGTGGGGCTTCACCTCAACTAGCACAAATATTTGTTGTGTGGTATGTTAAGTGTTTCATCTCTAGTTTAGAGGATGGATTATTCCCATGACAAAGGTTTTATGCAAATGGTAATTAAGGGAGGTCCTAACAAGAGGGATCTTGACCTCAAATGCATGTATCAATTATGGAGTAGATGTGATGGGAGAAGGAAAAGGAAAAAAGTGGAGGTGACTTCGGTGACACTCATGGAAACCTGGGTGGTTGTTCAAGGAGGGAGAGTGGAAACATGCAATAGTTGACCCTGGTTATGAGGCTTATGATGCAAATTTAAGCTTGGTGGGCCCACCAAGGTTGGTTTATTCATCTTAGGTTCAATAACTCCACTTTTATCAACTCCTTTAATTGTTTAGCTTATATTTGGTGGTTGTTCACATATATTTTTTAGAGTGCAATGGTTGTGTTACTAGTTTTTGTATTCTTATTTCTTCATGGGTGCGAGACCCTCCAGAGTCATTTCCTCTATTTTCATGTGATCCTCAATCTCTCAAGAAACTTCTTTAGACTCCTTTATTAAATCATGTTTTTTTCTGGCTTTATCTTTATTCTATTCTCTATTTTACCACCTCATAAGTTTCTTTATTCTTTGGGGAGTTTCCTCAATTTTTTCTTTCTACCTCACAGACAATCCCAATCCCAAGCACAAAATGAAAATACCATATTTCACTCCTCCACTCTTGAAATTAAAGAGGAAATTTATTAACTTGATGCCTTGACCACTAACCACCAGAAAGACTACTTTGAGTCTAAAATTCATGTTGAAGTAGCCAATTGGGTTTTTTATCCTAGACATTCTAGGGGAAGATGGAGCTAATATATGAACTCCCTTACCCTCCACTGGTAAATGAAGACACACTCATGAACACGGTCCTTAAGAAAAAAATCAAGATCATAACTACTTTCTCTTTCCTCAATTAAATTCAACAAGTTTAATGTCATGAGTATTCTTGTCTTGCCTATTTTGATGCTTATATACCTCACATAAAATACCATCTCTAGTGTGGTTTTAAACTTCCAACTCGAGTTATTACTAGTGGCTACCATCTAGCCTAAATCACTTCACCAAATACTTGATGCCATAATCATCCATCCAACTTATGGTTTTTACTTTTAGGGGTTCATTTTTCTTGGAGTTGTGTTTAACATAACAACTATAGTTGTTGGAATTTTGATAGACCTAGACTATTGTATATCATCACCAATACTAGTTTCCCTTGTGGCAAATTCTAACACTACTCAACTCAAACATTGATATCTAGTTTTGTATGAAGTCATTTTGTGGAAATATAATTTCAAATTAACAAAGAAAACAAATAAAATATATTTAGTTCATTTTTGTGATTTTTTTTAAGTGTGGGCAATGTGACAAGTATCTTGGAGTAAGTGTTTTTTTTATGTTTATCATGGTTTTATGCCTATATGTTTTTAGCAAACATTTAATTTATATGGTTGTGTTAGTTTATAGATATTTTAAAATTTGATTATATGTTTTTTGGATCATATATTATTTTTTGAATAATTTACAGATTTTATATATATGCTTTTGATATCTACCTTATGCATTTTGAATATCTTACTTTAGATTTCTAAATTCTACTTTTGTATTTTTAAATATACTTTTGTTGGACAAAAGCCTAATATGGGGAAGACTTTGTAGATACTCATTTGCTAACACTACAACATCTCCTCCATACTAGGTTGTAGAGAGCCTCTCAATCCATAGATTGTAAAAATTTGAATGTTACTTTATATGTGAGAGATGTAGTAGTTTCCATAAAATGAAGCATTAAATAAGAATTTAATAATAATAAAACATATAATAATGACTCAATCAAAATATCAATAAAAAGTAATAATCAATAAAAACAATAAATCTATTCCATTTAATTTTTTATTGATTTTTTATTTATTAATAAAATCATAGACATTTTATTCTAAGAAGAAATTATAATACACATATTAGATTAAAATAAATTTAAATATCTCCCATGGGGCCTAGAATAGAAGGTGATGGAGTGTATTGTTAGGTCACTTGTTGATTGGTTTGAAAGTCAGCTGGAAAAAATCTAGTCATGTTAAGGGCTCATGTGATTTCAACTGCTTAGAAGCCACTAAGTCCTGATTTCTCAAATGAAATGAGACCACTTAGACAAAAAATATAATAAAAATTCATATTGTCAGATAATATTCTACAACATATAAATAATAAACATATAAAAAAATAAACCTAATTAATAAAATTATGATTTTCAAAAATATATTTTAATTCTAGAAATGTGAAATATATATTTAATATAAACGATAGTTATAAATTAATATCCATTTGGCCATTTAGATTAAAATAAGTATTCAAATTCTTAAGTATTATATTTCATAAATTTATATTTAAATATAATTATCAAGCATATAAAAATTTAGTATTAATAGTACTTTTTCATATATATATATATATATATATATATATTTGAAATTGGAAACGGTATTTATTTTATATAATTATGTGTTGGTTCATAGAAATTACATTAAGCATTACAAAGCTAATTCATCAAAAAAATTCGAATTGTTTTCTCCTTTCCAATAGGAATACATGATTTTGACGAGGAGAATATATTTTGGTAACAAAAAGAAGGGTTTTGTTGGTGAATACCTTATAAAATTGCCCTAACAAAACTGAAAATTCACAACACATAAAGCTACTAGGGAATTTTATTAATAGAATTTATCTACAATTAGGAATTACAATATAGAGAATATGGCCATTAGCATGTAATTCAAATATCTTCAATTTACACCACTGATTAGCATACTTGTTTGCTTCTTTGGTGAAGTCTCTTAAGAGAAGGAAATATACTTTCGATGAAATATCTTCCACAAATTTGATGATTCTTTTCATGATGATTTACATAGATTTCTCCTTTGGTAATGAGTCTTTGACTAGATGATGAAGGATTTAGAGTGAATATCACATAACCTTTAGTGTGTTATGATGTTCTTTGGTTAACAAAAGACCTATAAAATATGTGAAAATTATGCCCCATATATGTAACTATATGCATTTAATCAATTAAAATATATATATATATTTCTAAGAATGTGAAATTTATATAATATAAACAATATTATTTAAAACTAGCCTGATAAAATATTGGCTTTGATACTTATTATGGATTTATATTTAATTTTATTTCTCAGCTATATCATGAATAATTAAATTAAAATATTGCAAATATATAATAGGCCAAATAATTATTAATGATAAATAATACACATCTAAATCAAAATTTCTTACAATTACATCCATTCATAATGGTGACACTGGTTATTTTAAACTTTTAATCAATTAGATTTCTTAGATAAAAATGCATTAATTTATAGGTTTTATAAAATGCCTCTATATGTTTTAGGTTTGAAAGCCCAAAACATATATAACATGTATGATGACATGCACCACCATCGGCTTAAAAAACCATCACAACCTTAAGCCAATGGCAACACGATTTAGCCATGTTACTAATCCTTGGATATTTGAATTAGTTCATTTGGAAACCATGAAAGGAGAAAATCGAAACAGGTATACAAATTCCCATAACGAGTATCTCACTGTTTTCTATGTTATGCTAACTGTGGAAGCAGAAGCTGTGGCAAATGGAGGTATTATTCCTTCTGTTCTATAAACCTTAACAGTCGCTACAACAAGCCAAACTAATACACTCCGTAAACCCCAAACCCCATACTTAAAATACTATTGTTTTTCGATACATACATGATTTTCTTTGGTGGTCAAATTATATGGAATTCCAGATTCACATGACGTCAGATCGAATAACATTTGGAGTACTATACGTATAACTTCGATTTCAGATGTGAAATTATCCATATTGACATGGGTGACATTACAGAGGGAGGAAGAAGTACCTAATAACCTTCGTATAGCAGTGGATAGGTTGCCATTAGCTGTGGTTAGTGAAGAAAGTGAAAGCAGTAATGGAGTGATGTGCCCAATTTGTCAAGAAACGTTTTCTAGTGAGTTGCCATGCAAACACTTCTATCATTCGAATCCTCACAGATATTCCTGTACCGTTGGTTTGATTGAACGACGTGGATTAAATATTGGCCTGAGTTTGGTTTTTATTTTCATTTCATTTAATTAGCACTTCGCTCCACATTAGGATAAAGTTGAATGAGGTTCAGCTACGAGAGGTTAAGATTTCATAGGTTAAAACCATAAAAATGAGAAGTATCAATACATAATAACCAGTATTAAAATATTTGTTTTTATGGAGATTGTTACAAGAATACGTGACAGGTTTCAAGCACTTATTTATATGATAATTTTTTAGTAAAACAGATATAATTAAGTTAAATAAATATCAAACTTTTATTCGAATTAAGTTTTTATTATTTACAAATTAAGTTGAAATGATAAAAAGTTTATTTTAAAAAAATAAACAATACACTTAATCGTTGAGTTATTTTTCCCATAAATAAAATTAATTCTTATAAATTATTTTCACCATACCCCTCATAGCTTTATAATAGTTTTTCCTTTCATAATACACCTCATAGTTTTATAGCTTTGTTAATTTTTTCGGGTTTTATTCTATATGAAAAAGTAGACGTCATTAATACACAAATAATATATGTAGGTGTTAATTGTACTTACATACCATGCATATAAAACATTGCATTATTATAATATTATTTTTATGGCTATGGAATATGTTTGTAATGAAATTTAATGTAATTGTTAATATTAAAATAAGAATTAAGGTCATTCTAGTATTAATGTTCACTTATTTTAGTAAAAATTATGTTCACTTATTTTATTAATTTTTACTGGAGTATCAATGTTAAAATGTAAATTTTAGTGTTAGTATTGGAATGTAAGGTTGATTTTCAGGCTAACATTATTTGTTAATATAATTTATTTTAAAGTTGAATAATTAATGAACAAGGAATGAAGAATTTGATTTCATAGAATTAGGGTCATCTAATTAGAGATAGACTTGGTGAATTGAGGTAGTAATTAGACAAAAATGGATTAGTAGTCATGATAGTTTTGGTTCCTAGGATTGACCTTAGAGGGAGCGAAGTGGAAGAAAGGGTTTAAAGGGGATGTGATCGGTGGAGACAATGAATTTTTAGTTGATTTTTATGGATTACATTGATTACAATTTAGAGGAGGAAAGAGACAAAAGGGAACGACTCGAGAGGTTTGTTACAAGATAAAGTTTGAATTGAAATACTTATTTGAGAGTTGTTGTGTTACACATACTAGCTTGGTTGTACTTTTGAGGGGTTGAATTAATGTAATTATTAAGTTTTTGAGTGATTTTAATGAGAGAAGCTAGAATACGGATTTAATTAGGTATAGTGAGGCATATTTGTAAATGTTCCTGAATGTTGGAGAACATGAGAGATTTAAGATAGTTGAGATATTTGAGAATCAGTTGTAAATATTAGATTAGGAGTTGATTTCATGATTTGTGGATTAAAGAGGATCCTTAGGGATAAATATGAGATTTTAGGATTTTGTTGAGAAGTTTATGGATCTAATCCAAGAATTGGTTATAGAATCCTTTTATATAAATGTAAGCCAAAAAGACAGAGAAAAGGTTAGTCAAGTTAGATAGTTAGCTTGTTAGCTAGTTAGCGGTTGTGAGTTAGAGGTTTGATTATAAGTCTACGGGAGTTAGGAAAACATAGGCCACTGATAAAGAAGATCAGGTCAAGGAGAGAGTTCCTTTGTAAATACCTGTTTATTAATACAAACAACTCGATTCTAAGTTTGTGTGTGTGTATGAAGTAATTTAGTTATAATCTCTATGTGAACTAGAATAAATTTTGTGTAAGAGACGTTGCAGGTGGAGTTCGAGCATAACACAGAGAAGAATAATGATATGAAGGATCGTGATGGGTCGCTTGAATCCATTCGAAGGATCACAGTTGAGATTCAGGAGTGACTGTGTTAAGAGCATGTGGAGTTAAGCTCAGGAGGAAGTTTTGATGTGGGACGTGTAAATATTGAAACCTTGGAAGAAACCCAAACCCATAGAAGAACATTGAAAAAACGACATAAAAGACGAAGTAAAGGGAAGAATAAAGAAGTGAAGTCTTGATGCATAGGAGTCGTTAGATCAACTAGATCAGCGGATGATATTGTTTGTGATAAGCAACCAGGATTAAGTCGCATAGAATGGAGTCAAGAAATGAACGACGGAGATAAAATCCAAGTGCTTGCGGAAGGTGAATCACAAAAATTGGTTTGGATCGTCAGATCAACAGATCCGTTAGATTGATGAAATTTAATGGTGGAAGAAGAATGGAGGAGGAATATATCTAGATCGTTAGATCGACAGATCTGTTAGATCGACTGTGATCAACAAGTGTGGGGGTAGGAGAGTACCAATTTCCTTGATCATGGCTGAAATCTCACACTCGATCCTAGCCGTCGATCTCATATTCAACTCTTAGGTCACAGTCAACTGCGGGGGTTAAGGCCATTTTAATCAGTGTGATATTTGAAGTCCCGCAAACCATAGATTGATGGACTCTTATATCCAATGGATATCGGGTCATAAAGTGATCAGACATTAATTTCAAAACAAGACCTAAACATTTATAGATCAAGGATTTATATTCCTTATTGGCTCTGTAAGGGAGGGTAATCCTCGTGCAAGAGCCTCACCCGATATCGATATTAACCGTTGGATCAAGTGTGCTTTGACCAATGGTGGAGGATAGTCGATTAGTTTTGCATCGCAATATTTCATGAGTGGATGAACCCTGGCCTTAAGAAAGTGTGATTTGCAATGTGGGGTGCTCAGGTGTATTATCAACCGTCAGATTATAGGGTGAGATCAACAATGGAGATTGAAGCCGATAAGACTTGGGCCTCAACAGACCCAAGAAGTTTATCAACATGAGTTAAGTGACTTGAGGATGAATGCGATAAAGGTGAGTGTCGAAAAAGTGTGCAAGGTCGTCGAATGGTAGAAAGAGCAATCGCATATCCAAATCAGGAGTTCTGAATGCCATATTCTTAAGAGTTCGTTGAATATATGTGATTGTGATAAATGATGAGTTGGAACATAGAGTTAGGGAATTTCTAACTCAAAACATGTTTTCCGCTGGAAAGGTTGACTAAAGTTCAGATTATTGAATAGTCAAATAAATGGTTCTGCATGAGATTTAATTAAGGGCATTAAACCTTTATTTGAGAATGTTTTCACCATGGATCAGGTGATTAAGGCCTGCAACCAGTGACATGCAATTTTATTTTCATAATGTGGGTATTGTCGGGTTAGGTTGGCATAAGAGAACATCAAAGAGAGCCTATACCAGAGATAATTATGTGGAAAGAAACGGCTGAGCTCATGTAATAGATAAAGCTTGAAAGGGATCTCCAGTAGTGTAGGCTAGCATGAAGAAACCTGTCTAGCATGCTTTGATCTTTTGAGTGACAAAATGATAAAGGAAAAATAGGGTGTTGACAAGAGGTATGAATTTTTCTAAGAGAAGGCATTTAAATTCCACCAAAAGGGAAAACTTCTATCCAAAGTCAAAGAATAACCCATTCTACCCAGCAAAATGTCATTAAGATTATACAAAGTATAACCAAATCACAAGTATTAGTGATAGAAGTAAGATTTTGCTGACTGTTTTGTTTCATAATAAATCTGCACACTAATGGATTTTTCAAACTTTCCTATAACTTCTGCATTTAACTGGCTATTGAAATATTATTGTGAGAAGTCAGAAGAAGTATATGAGAAAACTAGGAAGGATTGATGATCAATATGCCCTCTGCAGTAGATGACCTCATATCGAGTGCCTCAAGTGTAGGACATGGAATATGCATGGTGAAGAAAAAATTTCACGACTTGTATATCAAGATGCAAATAAAACAAGAATACTCATCTCTATAATCAAGCTAGATGTGTCACAAAGACAAAATAGTAAATCAACGGTGACCACCTAAATGGTGTTAAGTATGTCAATGATTAATTGTCTACAATCAATGAAACAATACAAGAAAAAGCAATTACACATCAGCTGACTTTAACAATTAGTTCCATATTTGTATGATTTAGTCACTAAAATGGTGCGCTTGATGGTAACTAGTCAAGCTCATCTAATTCACCAACAATTTTGTCAATTTATTTTAAAGTTTCTTCTTGAATACCCTCTTGGTGCGAAGATACTGCAACATCCCTTGTATTTCTTAGCGATTCACCATTTTGTACTAGTGATTCACTGTGATTTTACAAGATAATATAATTTGGTGAGAAATTCGCCAAAAAAAATATATTTATATATTATATTATTAATAAAATCGCCTTCCATTTTTCCTAAGCCCTATGATGAATTGGTGTAGAAACCATTTAACTTATTTTCTGTGTCAAAGTGCTTTGTAGTAGCTAAGAAGGATGAGGCCCCCAAGCCAAAGCCAAAATATCCTCTTGATCTCCTACCAACTAGTAAAATGATTCTCAATGATTAGAAGAGGATTTATTCAAGCACAAAGACTAATTTTCGAGAGGTTTCTATTCAAGGGTTCTGGATATGTATGATCCAAAAGAATTTTCCTTGTGGTTTTGTGAGTACAAATACAATGATGAAAATGCAGTTTCATTTGTCACATTGAACAAAGTCACAATATTCTTGAAACGCAGCAATTCTTAGCATACATAGGGTAGTATGGGCAAGAAAATGCACATTATTCTCATATCTGAGTCAATAAAATGAAAGTCAAAACAATTTTAAATAATGGGATGGGTGCTCAACGCTCCTATGAGTCGATAAAACAATCAACCGTTCAAAACAATCAATGTTTCATCTAACTGTATCCAATGGCACATTGCTTAAAGGAATTTAATGGCTTATGTGATTTCAAGAGGTAGTTTTCTCAAACTACCCTTCAAAGAGATCGATGACCAGGATTTGTTCCCACACCACCATCCTCATATCCAGAAACCACCAGGGGTGCTCCAAAGGGCAGTTTATAGTTTTCAATTACTGCACATATGGTTTTGAACACATGGATACCAACACCTGGGACCCTCGATTCTATTGTTGTGAGATCCAGGACACTTCCAACTTGGCTTCAAGTGGCATCAAATAATAACCAGAGAACCGAACATTTTTAGTGCTCGCTTCAAAATTATTACTTATATTATAATTGTTTTGAAACTCGTAATGTTTATAATAGCGTTGATGTTTGCGCCCTTACAAAATGTATACATATGATGTGTATTGATATTTTATGATTGAATAGAACAAAGAGATGGAACTAGAATGGGCATGATCAACATGTTAAACACTTCGCTATGCCTAACACCTTTCACTCCCAATTAGTTTTCCATTTAGATTACAAACAATTTTTCTGATTTTTTTAATTTTTACTCTGTATGATATAAATAATAGACATCATTAGTGCACACATGAGCTATGGAGATGTCAATTGTACTTACATACCTTTCCTATAAAGTATTGTATTATTATAATACTATTGTTATCGATATGTAAGATTTTTGTAATGAAATTTAATGCTAATGTTAAAGATTAATTATTAATCTTGATGTTAAAATAGGGAATTAATACTATTTTAGGGTTAATGTTAATTTATTTTATTAATTTTGAAAAAGAATGCTAACGAGTAAAAGATAAATGTAAGGGTAATTATTAAATAGAATAACCATGTTAAAATTCTAGTGTTAAATGCTAATGTTATTTGGTAAATAATATAATTGATTTTAAAGGTGAATAATTAATGAATAAGGAATGAAGAATTTGATTTCATATAATTAGGAACATCTAATTAGAGATAGGGTTGGTGAACTGAGGGTAGTAATTCGACAAAGATGGATGACTTGGTGATGATATTTTTTTTTCTTGGGATAGGCCTTAGAGAGGAGGGAGGTGGAAGAAAGGATTTAAAGGGGGATGAGATGGGTGGAGACAATAGATTTTGTATTTGATTTTTAGGGATTAACTTGATTATCATTGGGAGGAGGAATGAAACAATAGGGTAGGACTAAAGTGGTTTGTCACAAGATAGAGTGTGAATTGAAATACATATTTGAGAGTTGTTATGTTACACATACTAGGCTATGTAACATACCCCCTTACTTTACCTATGTAAGACATTCATTAATGGTGAATCCGATCCCCATTGCTCGGTGATGGAAATAGTATTAGGAGGGTCACACCCTCGGTTTATCTCTTTTTTTTTTTTTTTCTTTTCCTTTTATTCATTATTATATCTTTCCTCACGCAAGGAATGGAGGTCACCAATCTCAAGTTGCGTGTGGTGGTTGAAGGCATGCTCGTCCAAACAACAAGTGAGCAGATGGTTGGGACATGCACATTTCCTATTTCACTGCATTGTCTCATATCCCAACCTCCCGCACTTTGACATAGTCAAAGTCAAACTAATATGTTCCAAAGAATTACACTTTTTGATATTGGGTGATAGCTACATTGAGGGGTTCCTACCCCATGGGCCTTCCTTGCCTTTAGGTAGGGAAGCGGCGTAGGTGCTCCCGAATTTATTAAATTCTACATGCTTGACGCAAGCTTCCAGTAGGCTTCCCCATCTCCTACTACACGCCAACTATTCTACAAATAATTGCGCTTCACCTTGTCATACTTATGATCCGAGGAAGTATTGCATGAGACCCGTGTCCTTCATTTCAATCTCTCTTGCAAGGTACTCCTTGTAAGATCTTATCAACTTCTCATTACCAATTAAAATCAAATCATCAACATATAAGACAATAATCAACAATTTACCTTTTACGAATATATGATAGATATTTGCATCAACTTCACTTTTAGTGAAGCCAAAATTAGTGAGACAACTACTGATCCTAGTGTAACAAGCACATAGTGCCTACTTGAGACCATACAATACTTGCTTGAGTCTACATAGATGAGACTCTTGATTAAAAGTCTCAAAACCTTCGATATACACCCACTCCTTAATAAATCCATTTAGGAATGTTGTTTTACATCCATCTAGTGGATCTTCCACACCATATGTGCAGCCAGAGAAAGAATTGATCTAATGGATGAATGCCTTGCTAGAGGTACAAAGGTCTCCTCATAGTTAGTCCCCTCAACTTGAGAGTACCCGTTGGCAACAAATATGGCTTTGCATTTTTCTATGATTTTGTCTGTTCCATGCTTTACCTTGAAGATCCATCTCAAACCCACAACTCATTTATTTGATAGTCTTGGGACCACTTCCCAAACACTATTCTTTACAATGGATTTATATTCCTCCACCATTGCATCAACCCATATATGTTGCATCAACATATTTAAATTTCTCCTCGAGAAAGCCTCAACTGATGTAATCATGCCCATAATCTGATGAGAACTCTGGATCTTCAAATAGACAATTGTGTTGCATGCCTTAATCCACAAATTCATAGGTAGGCCTTGATCATGCAACATCGCCCTTGTTCTTCCTAGAATGTCATAGTTATTTCTCTCAACCACCCCATTCTTCTGTGGGTTGTGGGGTGCTAAAAACTCTCATCAGATGCTCTCTTTTGCTCGTAAATTTTTAAATTCATTTGACACGTAATCACCTCCATTATTTCTCCTAATAGCCTTCACCTTCACTCTTATTTCTTTCTCAATGAGTGCTTGAATTCTCCGAAGTTGGAGAATGTCTCATCCTTCTTCTACATGAAGAAGATCAGACACTTTTGTGAAAATTCATAAATAAAAATGAAAAAATATTTGTGCGTGACAATAGAGCATGTCAAGAAAGGTCCATAGACATGAGAGTGGATTGTTTCCAAGACTACAAGTGCTTTGTTGTCCTGTTCATGGAATGTGGATTTTCTATACATCTTAAAAGTAAATCCTTTGCATACATCATGTTTCTCAAGTGCTCCTTTTGGGATGCCTCTGGTTATATGTTGCATGATCTTTATATGTTGCATGATCTTTAAAGCACCTTCATGTAAATGGAAAATTATTATATGCCAAATTTCAATGACATCGCAGCTCTGCACCTTCTCTGCCTTTGTGCTCAATGCATCACAATCCTGCACATCTAACTTGTATAGGTTCTTCACATGAACCCTGATCTACTTCACCTTTCCCATGGCTATGTGTCTCAGGAATTCCTTTCCTTTGTTGAAGATCACATGATAACCACGGTCTTCCATAACTGCAGCAGACATTATATTTTTCTTTAGGTTCAGAACAGGGTGCTAGCTTGAGACCATACAATACTTTCTTGAGTCTACGTGCATTAGACTCTTGATCAAAAGTCTCAAAACCTTCAGGTTGCTCAATATACACCCCCTCCTTAATAAATCCATTTAGGAATGTTGTTTTTACATCCATCTAGTGGATCTTCCACACCATATGTGTAACCAGAGCAAGAATTGATCTAATGGATGAGTACCTTGCTATAGGTGCAAAGTTCTCCTCATAGTTAGTCCCCTCAACTTGAGAGTAATGATAATGCTTTTGTCTACTGCATGCTTTACCTTGAAGATCCATCTCGAACCCACAACCCATTTATCTACTAGAATTGGGACCACTTCCCAAAAACTATTCTTTACAATGGATTCGTACTCCTCCACCATTGCATCAACCAATATAGGTTGCATCAACACATTTGAATATTTCACCGAGAAAGCCTCCACTAGTGTAATCATGCCCATAATCTGATGAGAACTCTCATTCTTTAAATAGACCATTGTGTTGCATGCCTCAACCCACAAATTCAAAGGTAGGCCTTGATCATTCAACATTGCCCTTGTTTGTCCCAAAATGTCACAGTTCTTTCTCTTAGCCACCCCATTATGGTGTGGGTTGTTGTGTGCTATCAACTCTCGTCAAGTGCCTTGAATTCTCTGAAGTTGGAGAATGTCTCATCCGTCTTGTGCATGAAGAAGATCCAACACTTTTGTGACGAGTCATCAATGAAAATGAAAAGATATTTGTGCCTAGCAATAGAGTATATCAAGAAAGTTCCATAGACATCAGAGTGGATCATTTCCAGGATTGCAAGTGCTTTGTTCTCCCGGTCATGGAATATGGATTTTGCGTACTTCTTGAAAGAAAATCCTTTGCATACATCATGTTTGTCAAGTTCTCCTTTGGGGATGCCTGTGGTTATATGTTGCATGATCTTTAAAGCACCTTCATGTAAATGGAAATGCCAAAGTTCAATGACATCGAGGCTCTGCACCTTCTCTGCCTTTGTGCTCAATGCATCACAATCCTGCAGATCTAACTTGTACAGGTTCTTCACATGAACCTTGATATTCTTCACCTATCCCGTGGCTATGTGTCTAAGGAATTCCTTTCCTTTGCTCAATATTGCATGATAACCACGGTCTTCCAAAACTATAGCAGAGATGATATTTTTCTTTAGGTTTGGCACAAATATGACATCCTTGAGCCTGAGGGGGGAGCTTGACTCCCTTTGAATGGTGACGGTACCAATCTCACTCACGCTATACCTTCCATCATCCTCCATATTGATGCGCATATGCTATTTCTCTTCTAAGTGACTGAAAAAGTCTCTATTCCCCATCATGTGGAACGATGCACTTGAGTCCAAGTACCACACGCTCCCCATCATTGTGTTGTTCATGCATACAATGAGGCTAAAGTCAAGCTTGAACTTTTAAGCCAAAGCTTCACCTGGTGCTCATCCTAGGGTCTTCTTTCTTGTCTTCTTGTGTGACATTACAAAGGGAGGAAGAAGTGCCTAATATCCTAATTAGTAGTCCCGCGGAGGAAGAAGTACCTAATAACCTTCATATAGCAGTGGATAGGTTGCCATTAGCTGTGGTTAGTGAAGAAAGTGAAAGCAGTAATGGAGTGATGTGCCCAATTTGTCAAGAAACGTTTTCTAGTGATTTGCCATGCAAACACTTCTATCATTCGAAGTGTATTATCTTATGGCTTCCTCACAGATATTCCTATACCGTTGGTTTGATTGAACGACGTGGATTAAATATTGGTCTGAGTTTGGTTTTTATTTTCATTTCATTTAATTAGCACTTCGCTCCACATTAGGATAACGTTGAATGAGGTTCAGCTACGAGAGGTTAAGATTTCATAGGTTAAAACAATAAAAATGAGAAGTATCAATACATAATAACCAGTATTAAAATATTTGTTTTTATGGAGATTGTTACAAGAATACTTGACAGGTTTCAAGCACTTATTTATATGATAATTTTTTTAGTTAAACAGATGATGGACTCACTTCGTAGTCCGAAACATTGGGTTCACAAAACTCTTCAACAGGTCATTCCTCCTCTATCTAAAACCATTCTCACCTGTATGGATTCTCTATTTAGATATAATTAAGTTAAATAAATATCAAACTTTTATTCGAATTAAGTTTTTATTATTTACAAATTAAGTTGAAATTATAAAAAGTTTATTTAAAAAAAATAAAAAATACACTTAATCATTGAGTTATTTTTCCCATAAATAAAATTAATTCTTATAAATTATTTTCACCATACCCCTCATAGCTTTATAATAGTTTTTCCTTTCATAATACACCTCATAGCTTTATAGCTTTGTTAATTTTTTCGGGTTTTATTCTATATGAAAAAGTAGACGTCATTAATACACAAATAATATATGTAGGTGTTAATTGTACTTACATACCATGAATATAAAACATTGCATTATTATAATATTATTTCTATGGCTATGGAATATGTTTGTAATGAAATTTAATTTAATTGTTAATATTAAAATAAGAATCAAGGTAATTCTAGTATTAATGTTCACTTATTTTAGTAAAAATTATGTTCACTTATTTTATTAATTTTTACTAAAGTATCAATATTAAAATGTAAATTTTAGTGTTAGTATTGGAATGTAAGGTTGATTTTCAGGTTAATGTTATTTGTTAATATAATTTATTTTAAAGGTGAATAATTAGTGAACAAGGAATGAAGAATTTGATTTCATAGAATTAGGGTCATCTAATTAGAGATAGACTTGGTGAATTGAGGTAGTAATTAGACAAAAATGGATTAATAGTCATGATAGTTTTGGTTCCTAGGATTGACCTTAGAGGGAGCAAAGTGGAAGAAAGGATTTAAAGGAGATGTGATCCGTGGAGACAATGAATTTTTAGTTGATTTTTATGGATTAAATTGATTACAATTTAGAGGAGGAAAGAGACAAAAGGGAAGGACTCAAGAGGTTTGTTACAAGAAAAAGTTTGAATTGAAATACTTATTTGAGAGTTGTTGTGTTACACATACTAGCTTGGTTGTACTTTTGAGGGGTTTTTGGCTTGAAGGGCTAAACAACCTCTAGAGTTTTCATGGAGATAAGGAGTTAGAAGGGTTGTTCCTAGTTGGCTAGGAGAAAAATATGTAGTTGCACAATTCAAAGAGAGAGTCTTCTACAAAACTAAATTATATAGAAATTGAGGTCATTTTTATGTTTATTCCTTTATTAATCCTCTCTTAAATTTCTAGATTAATTTTTAATTTTGTGCAATAAATTACTATGATTTGATTTGCATAATTCAATAAAAACCAAATCCTTCTATCATGACAAATGAAACCAAACATATGTTAACCAATGTCCCTTTTTGATGGTAGAAAATTCCTATCGTGGGATTTAAAGGACATCAATAGACACTCATCTCGTTTATGTTTTAATAGAGGAATTAGATCAATTTACTTTGACTATGTCTACCTTTGATTGAACTCTTGTAATGAATTTTTTAGATATGATTTTTCCTTTTGAAACGGATATCATAGAGGCTTTGGTTCTTATTGAGAGGCCATGAGAGGATATGCATAATCTCCCATGCTTTCTTTCTAAATTAAGTATAGTGGAGAGTAGAGATTGTTTGAAAAAAATAAAATTTCTTTGGTGTTAAAAATAGGGGAGACTTAATTAGAAACAAAGAAAAGTGTTTTCATTGTCAAAACTAAATTAGAAGAAGAAAGGAAAATTAAAAAAAATGGTAATAATCTAGCTAGAAGAAAAGGAAGGACATCATAAGAAACTAGAGTTTTCCATTATTTCCCTAAGAAATGATCTTGTAAAAGAAAATGATTTAATGAAGTTTAGAAGGAGCTATGAAATCTTGGATAATATATTTAGTAGCCAAAGATCCCCATTTATTAAGACATGAATAGGTTATCATGAATTTGAAGGGAGAATCATGTGCAAACACATTAAGATAGAATAACCTAAGAGATATGTTAGTTTGGTTAAGACAACCAACAATCAATCTAATTGAGTGAAAAAAAAAGACAATTATAATGAGAATATTGAATCAAGCTAACCACACAAACAATGGTAGTGAGGATCAGTTAATGTAAAAATCAAATTAGCATGAAAAGTAATGATGTAGTAAGAAAGAGAAATCTAAGTTTCCTCAAGTAAACATCCAAAAGTATATAATTCCTCCAAAAGGATTAACTCCTCCAAGAATACCATTCACATCAAAGTACTCAACTTTATTTAATGGATATTGTTTTATTTTTCTTAACTTTAGCCACAAATTAGACTATTGTAGATTGAGAAACAATAAACATCTTTATCATATCTCCGTCAGAAGATATATTAGAGACAGACTTTGTTGTGGCTTTGGCTACAAAAATATTCGTCTAATAATGGAATCATAGACGTCATTTCATTTTATCCCTTATTGAATCATATTAAATGCTTCAAGTGCAACAATTTTGGACATTTATAGAAGTAGTATATTAAGGTCTCAAGATCAAAGAATAAAATAGTACATCATTATCCATTGAAATAAAAGTATGAAGATATGGAGAAGAATTCAAGAGCAATGTGGAAATGCAATCTAGATCTATGTGTTCAAGAAAATCAAAGCCAATGGTGTATATATATGTGTTAAATAAAATAAAATCCAATGGAGTATATAGTGGATCCTCAAATAATATGTCACATGATAAAATAAAATTTCTATCTCTTAAGGAAGTTAAAGAAAATATTGTCTATTGAAAATTTCAAATGTGGTTGTCATTCATGTCAACCCAAAAAACACTAAAATATGCCTCACCTTTATTGACTAAAACGACATAGAAAATCATATTCTTTACATAGATAACCACCTTACCACCTTTATTGGATTCTCATTATTTTTCCAACTCCAAGTACCTATATTCTCATTATTTTTCCAAGCACTGTACATCTATATCACATCCACAAAATCCTTGACAATTGAGAATACTAATTGATGATGTGACAACTTCTCTTTAGGTAACATAAACTCCAAAATCATAACGTCTTTTGTTGTGAATTAAAGTAAAATTTAATCATGGGAAAAACCTCTTTGGGGTGGTTTAAAAAAAAAAAAAAAATCTTAAAATCAGTTTCATGTTGGGGTTTTGGGACACCAAAACTTTTAGCTCGAAACAAATTTAAAATTTGAGTTTTGTTTTAGTTTCCATCAACTATAAAACGGCTTCATCAATAATGTATTCTATAAACTATATAGAGGCTTCATTTCTTCTCATCAAAGTATAATGTTCAGAGATCCGTATGGCCAGGAGTAATCGAAGTATATCTTAAGGACTCGTCGAAGTTCTGATGGGTATAAGCTCGGTGGAATTCACTCTGCTATGGGGATATGATTGTTGGCTTCCTGAAGCTGTTGTTACAGTGAATCATTGTTCCACGGCTCTATAGTTTTTGGATAAAATTTACATTTTCTTGTGGTCTCATTTTGTCCTCCGATCCGACCCTGTCCTGTAACGTCTCACCTTCATTTGGGCCAGGACAAGAGCCCTAATCGCAATATAAATTTCATTGGCGCCATTGTAATTGGCATTGTGTCCTGAGATAGCTTCTCATTTACCTGCAGCTGCTTCTATTTCAAGCTACCTTATATCACAACGAAATTTGTTTGATTGCAAACTCTTGTAGTTTCCAACGTGCAAAAGATTGACATTCATAGTTGCTGCCTCACCTAAATTTTATTTGTGGTTTCTTTGATGCACATTAGTGGCTGAAGCATTTGTGGATTCTGGAAATATATGAAGGAAACACCTTACAATTTGGTGAGAATTTGTAAGGCACAACCACCAGTACTAAGGAGTTTGGAGGTTTCCCACTCAAGAAACTAGGAGAGAAAATGAAAATAAAAATAAAAAATGTAGAGTTAGTTTCAATTTTCAATATAGTTTCAACTAAATTTCCAACCCAAATTTTATTAAAAAACTAAATAATTTGAATACCAAACTGATGCTTAGCAAATTGACTATTAAATATATACATTCTTATGCATTTTGGGCCTTCCTCTCATTTTTTTTTTTTTCCGAAGGTGGTAAAACCTATCAACTCAGGTGTCAAACCAACAGTGAGGACAGCCATCTCTGGCTGCTATCCGCGAATGCTGGGTTTGACTCATCACTGTTAAATAGGAAAACCACGCCACCTGGCATAACCCTGCTGGTGGTCCGTAATCGGGAGCAGGCTCTCACTCCTGCCAGATGCCTCTGGGTCTTGGGCCGTTAACGTGTTTACTTAGGAAGACGAGCTCTTAGCCAAGCAGATGCCTCTGGGTCTTAGCCTTCCTCTCATTAATGTTTCCTTAAAAAAAATCCAAATAATATATTATATATATATATAAACAATAAATAGAATTTGCAATTAAATGTGAACTTCTTGAGCCATATATAGAATAATGTTTAAATTATGAATTTTAACAATATACATGTTAAAGGAAAACAAATCAACTAAAAAAAGACAATACTACAAAAGTGATCAACTCTCTTTATACTTGACATAGGCCTCTAGGTTATTGAATGAATACATGTATAAAATCTACAATAAAAAGTGAAAATATAAAATTGAAAAACAAAATAGCCAACTACTACCGGTAAAAGATTTCCCGTAAAATATATGCACCCGTCTCGTTTCTTACACGTTTTTTACGGGAACGGTGGCAACCGTCCCGTTTCTGATAACATAGCTATGAAGCATTCGACCTCCGATATAGTTCCTATAAAAATGGGCATTTCCCAACCTTGTAACCAACATCAAATCGTACTTGACTGGAGGAATATCTCCGCTCCGGCAAGAGATACTTTAAACATTATTCTACAGGCCTGTGTGTTGGAAATTTTGAAGCATTTAAACCCAGAACATTTTCAACATTTTCATGCTGAAGCATATTTATCAAAAGTCCTCAGCATATTACATATCAACGATTAGTTTGTTCTTACATATCATTGTTAATTTCATTTTTGGAAGAATATTTGTAGCCCTAGGTAATGTATGACTGCGTCTCCTTCAATGAGAATGCTCTAAAGATTACAAGGTCTGTTTAAGCTCAGTAGTATGGATCTTTTGATGGTATGAGATAAAAACCTGGAACTAATTCTTGACAATTGCATCAAACAACAAACCAAGACTGGTTTTGAAGCATGATCAGTGGTTCTAATAGCTGTAACAGAGGTTTTTGAACTGAAGCAAATCTCTGGCACTCTTGGGCAGTTCATTGAAATTGGATACACTGCTTTATTCTTCATTTAAGAACTCTATCCAATTTGAAAGAAAGATGTTCCTATGTATTTGTGAGCCTGGTATATGTAGTCAAAGGAAGAAGTAGAAGCATCAAGTTATTATTCATCAACATTACATCAAGCCAAGTGCATCAACTGATTTGAAGGTGCACTTGTTCAGTTTGAAGTAGTGTGTTTGCATTATTCTTCAATAGTTAGAGTAGTGCAGTTGTCACGTTTTATCATTTGTTTAATATTAAGGGTTTCATTGTATCATTGTACATAGCAAGTATATTTGCATTAAGGGTCTCATCATTGTACAACTATCATACAGTGGAAGTTATCATATATTTGAAGTTTATTAGTTGTAAGGGTTTTGTTGAAAATGGGTCATTATCCTTGGTATTTGAGCAATTGTTTATTTGTTCTACTATCATTTGCATGGTGATTAGGTGGTGCGAGGGTAAGTTGGAGCTTGCAAAGGTGCTAGAGTATCCTATCATAGTAACTGATAAAATCAAGGCTTTGGAGGGTCCTTCTAGTTGGATATGGAATATTGAAAGTTTTTCTTGAGTACTAGAGAGTTCGAGCTTTCTTTTTAGTTCCACATTAAACATATGATGTAATCATAAAATTATTAGAGAATTCTTTAGTGGTTTTCCTCCCTAAAGAGTTTCCACCTAAAATATGTAATCTATTATCTCATGATGTTGTGTGTACAGTTGCTTTAAGTTTAACTTGATGTTATAGCTAATTAACTAATTGTAAGTGAAATATTGATTGAACCCCCTCTCAATATTGCCAACAATGTAATCCCTAGAAATAATTATATAGGAAGGATTATCAGAGAAGGGAATAATTTCTCTTTATGATGGAATGAAAAAAATTTCAAAAGCTCTCTTAGTTGAATAACTGAAGCACAATCTACTCACTGTAGGTCAAATTGTAGTAGCAAATGAAATCATATCTCCAAACAATGACATGTTCTCAATGAAATTAAAAGAAAGAAAAACTCCTATATGGGAATAATATCCCTAACAACTCATGATTAAAAATGAGTATAGTTCCAAGTGAAGTAGGAGGTTACAACCCTCATCAAAAAGATGGAAGTGTTAGAACACAAGATGCAAGGGAAGAATGATAAGTATGTGGATGTAGATGGTAAATGACTTGTGATGAAAGTAAAGTAAATGGTGTATTTCAATTAATATCAATGCATCAAGTGGAGAAAAATATTTCCCTTTACATCAACAAATGAGGAGAACATGTATACATATGTGAAATAGAAGATAGGGGCAGTAGTTGTAATCACTAAGAAAAGTTGCATATAGAAGAAAATTTATAGATGAGGAGAAACAAAAGCTCAAGGGGAGCATCCTTTTGATATTGATGTAAAAGGGGGAAGTTCTACAATATTATTACATAATTGATTAAGGGATGACATCAATAAGTGAGTATTTCAAATATTGCTCTCATTGGCTTAAAAGACATGGGGATACTACTTATGTCCAAGATAAATATTGGGAAATGAATATTGTTTGAAATAGTTGTTTGGAATTTCGATCTTGTATTTGGATAAACTATAACTCAAGGACTTTTTACTCTAATTTCTCACCTCAAATGAGAGTATAGAATATATAGTGGGAACTTTTATTCCCATAGGTTTCCAATGATATATGATGCTTTCTCTAACTCTATAGTAATGAGGAGATATGAAACATTTCATCAATATGACCCCACCAAAGTACAAGTAAGCCAAACCAACCTATTTTACACCTCAACATACTAAATGAATGTACTAACACTATAAATAAAGGGAAAATGAGATAATTTGAACACCATCAAGGCAAGAAGAAATATGAATTTGTAAGAGGATCTATGGAATAAGGTGATTTTGAGAGTCCAAAGGTGGAAGAAAAAATGTGATATATAAGGTGAATGGGTCATCAAATTTTCCTCTAGGATTTTCTGAACATGAAATTTGGAGGATATATGTAGAATATCTTCATGTACCTATGGTTCAAATTTCATATGTATATTCACAATAATGTTTTATATATGGTCTAAGGAGGTTATGCTTCCTCAATTCTCCTCAAATATTATTCAAATAGGACACCATGGAATTTTATCCATAAATTTTATTCTACATGATGAGGCTCATCAATAGGTATATTATATGGGTCATAGTGCCATCCTCTAACTTATTAAATTATCCTTTTCTCACATTTATCTACAAATTTTGTTATATTATGCTTAGTGTGAGGAATAAAGATGGGTTAGTATGTCATGTGGAGTAATGTGTGTTAAATGCATAGATTGGATCACTTTTGAGATTATTTGAGTGTAGGTACTCGGAGTAGACAGGCAAGAGAGATTCTAGGAGGTGGTCCACCTCATTAATTACTCAAATGAGTGGAAGATCCCCCACTCTATCTCATCAATTCAGTGTTATTGGAAACAGACCGAGTTCATTGGCAGTCAAGCAAGCGAGTGCAAGTTAAGGAAGAGTTAGATTCACTTATTCTTGAGTTAAGGAGGAACATATACCTATTTTCTAGGGAGATGTGGGTAGCTCAATTTTTTTATAAATAAACCAGCTAAGGGACTCATTAAGATTCAAATTTTTATAGTAGCCAAGAGACCACTAAGGTGAAGCACATTTGGATGTTATTGTAATGATGTATTTGCCACGTTTTGAATGATAATGAGAAGTTTTGTTTTGATTGAGAACTGAGGGTTGAAGCTCTTCCGTTAGGGCCCAACCCTAGCAGTAGAAGTTCCTCTATTGTATTTGTATTCTTAGGCTACAATGTTGATTAGTTGGTGCAGTTTATTCATGACTCTTTTATCTTAAAAGATTGATTAAATTTTTGGTTTATTCATGCTTCCATTAGCTTAGAGGATAAATTAGTTGTTGTAGTGCAATAGAGTAAAATACCACAAAAATATTATGACAGTGACCCTTATCTCATCTCCCTCATGGGATCATGAATAGAGGACCCCACTCTCACAGCCCAAAAATAGAGCTTGATTTCTTCTCGACTGCATAGATCAAGTTTTAGCATTTGTTAGATAGCTTTTGTGATTTCTTGGAAAGTGTTAGACTTGTTATTTTTCTTCTCCGAATTGTTGTAGCTTAGAAGATATTTTCGTTCATAAATCAAGTTCTTAACATCAGCTAGATTATATTTTTTGAATTGAATTCATCTTTTCCATATTGACATGAAAGAATTTATAAATGAAAAGTAATAAGTGCAAGTGTTATGTCAAGATTTTTGATCTCCAAGAAAGGAACCTTTCCACCAACTCCATTTAGGTCCTCTTCCCATTCTCTTGATGCATCCCAACACATGTTCTAAACCTCTGTTTTGAGGTCACCGCATGTAAGCCATCTTAGCCAAACCCGACCTTTTTGAAGTATTGGGCTTAGCCAAGGGGGAAGATCACCTTCCCCACACTTTCCAAAGCTGTCATACACCCTTCCAACACTTCATATCACCATTTTTTTACTGTTGAAACCCTCTCAGCCAACTTCCTGTAGCATTTCATGATATCGTGTAGTAGTACAAGACATCCTATAGCAACATCCTATAGCTCACATATAACATATTGTTTTGACCCTACTTTGACCTCTAGTGATATCCTAGCCTAGTTTAGGAGAAGTTTCACCCCTCAGCTTGGACTCCATGACTAGAAGTGGCACCTAAATGATACCTTTCACTCCTTTTTCCCTTCCTCCAAGACTTAATAGCATAAGTCCCTTTTCTTCCAAACTTAATAATTAGAACTTCCTTTCTTTACAAGAGTGAATTAGGTAGACAATGAATACACATTTGATTTATGAAATCATAGAGTAATATGATGCTTTGAGGCAACCCTAATAGATACATGATTGAGTGCAAGATAGCATAGTTTCCTTTCTGCAACCTAGCATAGTATTGTATCCTTTCATGGCATTTACAAGTGGACAACTCTCATCTTTTGAGTATAAAATCATTTGATTTCTCTTTATTAGGAGTAGACTTCACATTCTTCTTTTAGTAGTTAGACTCGTTTGAGTTCAATAGATTAATGGTCGAGAACCCTAATGATCAATTGACTGAGTTGAGGGTGGAATGAGTAGAATAATGCATCTACTGTGTATACATCAGTGTCACCTCTAAGCTTGTACGAAACCCTGGGTTGATAAAGTAAAGTTTGTATCCTCAAGATTTGCAACATTATTATTGCAATACTTGGACTCATCACTAGTATGTTTCAAAATTTAAAACTTGGATAATACATATATAAGACTATCATGTATTTGTGGTTTAAATTTCAAACCATGGAATGAGATAGTTTCATATATATTCTCTAAGGAATTTAGGCTTCTTTGATTGCTCCTCAAATCTTATCCAAATATGCCAGCTTTCTATTTTCACTAAATATTTCTTTTTGTGACCTTTCAAAATATAAAATATTGATGCGACAAAGAAGATCTCTCAAGGTACTTGTGATGGAAATTTCATACCTTGTTTCATTATAATTTTGGAGATATGATATGAGGAAGTTAGTCATCCTCAATGCTCCTCAAATGTGCTTCAAATAATTAAACATGGAATTTTTGCTATAACTTTACTTTTGAGATGTTTCAAAATGTGAAATTTGGACGAGATAGAGAAAATATCTCTGGGTACCTATGGTATAAATTTTAGAACTAGCTTTACAAAATTGGATACATGGCATGATGTACAAATTCATCCTTTAGAAGAAACCAAAAGCAACAAGTTTTTGGAGAAGTAGACTTTGTGAAGGTAGAAAAACTAATAGAGGTAGTAAATTCAGAAGAAAAAAGTAGACTTGTTGAAAGAAGAATATTGAAAACACTTCAAAAGAAACAATAGAGACCTTGCTTGAAAGAGAGTCCAATCAATTATTTTTATTACCTAAGAAACACATTTGGTAGCTCAAGGTGGGTGTGTTAGGCATTACATGCTTATGCCTCTCCCTTTTTATAAATAATAGTTGGTGACCTACGTACTATGGTTTTATTAGGAGTATTGGCTCACACATGGTTGGAATCCCTATGATATGTTGGATAAGTACTAGTAGAATAAATTTTGGTGTTCCCTTCGCTACTCCCTGGGTTCAATCCTAGATTTGAAAATTAACTAGTGGTAGCAACTTATTGGATATGGGTACACCCCTATTAAAGCATCTAGTTACAAAATTGTAAGCCTTAATTGAGTGGGGTGAGGTATATGAGTGAGAATGTTGGGATATTAAACAACTAACAACCATTATGGACATGTAAGAAAACTCAATGAAGTAGGATGGTGACTACAAATATTTGTAAAAGCAACAAGTTTTTGGATAAGTAGACTTGGTGAAAGTAGAAAAACTAATAGAGTTAGTAAATTCAGAAGTAAAAAGTAGACTTGGTGAAAGAAGAATCTCGAAAACACATCGAAAGAAATGATAGAGACCTTGCTTGAAGGAGATTCAAGTCAATTAGTTTTATTACTTGAGAGACACATGTGGTAGGTCAAGGTGGGTGTGTTAGGCATTACATGCTTATGCTTCTCCCTATTTATCAGTAATAGTTAGTGACCTACATACTATGGTTTTCTTAGGATTATTGGCTCACAAGTGGTTGGAATCCCTATGATATGATGGATAAGTACTAGTAGAATAAATTTTTGTGTTCCCTTCATTACTCCCTGGGTTTAGTCTTGGATTTGAAAATTAACTAGTGGTAGAAACTTATTGGATATGAGTACACCCCTACTAAACCATTTAGTTACAAAATTTTGAGCCTTAATTGAGTGAGGAGAGGTATACGAGTGATGAATGTTGGGATATTAAACAACTAACAAACATTATGGACATGTAAGAAAACTCAGTGAAGTAGGATGGTGCCTACAAATATTTGTAATAGCAGGTATTGGTGTCCCTTGTAGGTTGGTTCCTACAAAGAAGTGTATGGCATTGGTGTCTCCTATAGGTTATTCCCTACAAGGTAGCAGAGGGGATTGGTCTGCCCCTTAGGTTAGTGTGTAAAAGGAAACAAAGGGTAGTTGTGTAGGTTGGTTCCTACAAAGAAATGTAGGGGATTGATGTCTCTTGTACATTGGTTCTTTCAAATTTATCTAACAATAGGTTGGTTCATGTTATCCACCACGAGTGGGTCACCCCCATAAAAGAAATGTTTCTCCTAGATTTGTCTCCATCTAGTAGCCAACAACCCCTTGCAACCATCATAGAGCTAAATATGCCACCATATGATCATATGTTCGAAGGTGGGCCTTCCAAACCCAAAGGTATGGATTTTCATTATGTAATTTGGTAGTTTTTCTTGCTTATCATGGACACATCTAGACATGGATTAGAGGGGCAATTTAGCAGAAACAATGCACCTAGTATGTATTGTTGTCCCCTTGTCCAACTTGGTGCTTAGTCTTATATCTTAGTCCTGTAAGATCCCCTTTATTGTTTACTAACTTTAGGAGTGGCACAACATGGGAAACCCTGATTTTGTTTGTGTGGTACCACTTACTAAAAACATATACATCAGTCCCCTCCACTCATTATAACCCATTTTCACTATATTCCCATTCAGGTTCACATTTGTCCATTAGGTCCACAAGGAGATAGCTTCCCCCTCCCCTTATCTATGATTTGGGTTTGTCTTGGAACGATGCCAAGGAGGTTTATGAAACTAAAAATAAAGTTAAAAGAATAATTTGTCCACTTACAATAGGAAATGTACCATAATATGGAAAAAATGGCTAGGATATAAAACTTTAGCACATGGGAAAAATCCAAACATGTGCTCCACCAATTATAATTATGCCCATCACCCTCTCTCCTAGGGCCCTCTATATGACCCCCCTACATCAGTAAGGAAACCATGATTCTTCCAAAGCCTGGTGGGTAATGAACTGCCAAACCATAAGGGGGTAATCACTTCTATATCATACACATCATGCTCTCATTCCCTCGAGCCCTCAACAGCTAAGTGCAAGAAAAAGCATTGAAAGGAAAAGGGGATATGAAGAAGAGTGGAAAAATAAAGGCTGAGGTAAATCATACACCATGATTTATCCCTCCTACATATATACACTCATGTGTGGTATTCCCTCATTTTAGCTACCCTTGTACCATTACATGTGGCTTGGAGCCTTCCTTGTTTCCCCACATAGTCCCATAATTATTTCACATGACACCTATCATTTGAAAAATGTACCATGGATCTTTAAGTCCCTTAAAGGTTGAAATTACCTAATAGAGTCCTTTATTAACCTCCCTCTTGAGCCTTAGAACACCTTTACACTCCAAAGTCCATTTAGAAGGACGTGCTACTATGAAGTCTCCACTTGGGCCTTTGATTTGTAAGTTCATTTACTCAATTATAGTAATGACTTATTGTACTACAAGGTGAGGAGACTCATTGGATCTTATACAAGATTACATGTGGGTCCTTTCCTTGGGTTCTACATCCCTATATGAAATCTGAGCCCTTTAGAGGGTCATGATCGAACTTGTAGGGTGAGCATTGAGAGCAATGGGCCTCCTCCATAGTAGAGAATCAATTTCTAGGTCATGGAATGCTTAAGCACCACATTCTGCTTGCTCATTCCCCACCTATGCAATGATGGTGATGCACTTGGACCACATTGCCCAGGTGACCACATACTTGTACCAGACACTTAGAATTTGATCCAAGGCCCATATGGTGGTTTGTCTCACCTAGCGAGATATGGGAGACCATGTATCATCATCCCAACCCTCATGGATGGACTATTGACGTGTTTGATCTAGTTGGAGACACATGAGACTATTCATTGTGCCCCACAACCAGTTGGGAGCACAAAAAATGTTTTATTTGGAAACCAATGGGACACCCCCTTGGTCATCATCATGAGAGCCCTCCTCTTTGATTTGGAACATGGAGGAATTATCTAGGCCTTCCAACATCCCTATTTCACCACTTCTCTATCATTTTAGCCTTATAAGGAAGGCTTGTTGAGTACTTTTAAGATATTTGGTGGGCTTGTCACAAATTGTATTGTTATTTTTCACATTAGAGTCATGCTTAGGGGCTCATTAGGCTAATTTGACCCATTCAACTTATTGGGTAGTCATATAAATACAAGTGAGGCCTAATTTGTAAAATATGACTATTTAGATTGGGTTTCTCTTGTCAAAAGAATTCACAGCTCCAATTGATCGACATAATTGGTTCTTCTTGATGAATTTTGATGTTTGCATCTTTGCTATGTTATTTGAAAACATGATGGATGGCAATATTTTTTTATATTGTAAGTTCTACATTGATGGTACTTATTTACTTTTTTCAGATGATTAATGTATGGAATATATTGTCATTATGTTATTGTGTATTAATTTGTTGTGAAATTCATAAAACATCGAGATTGTGAAGTATTGCATGAACTACATGTTAAATATAGTGAATGAATGTTCTTGGAGGCTTTTGTTGACTTGAAAACCTTGAAACCCCATTATCTTTCCAAGCAAAGTGTAAATTCCTTTATTGTTGGATTGTTTCCTCATTCGAGTTAGTGAAAAGTTGCATAGGATTCCTTGATAGAGAAAAATTCCTTCATCAAGGTCAATATCAACTCCATTTCTCATATTTTCTAAGGGAATGGGTCCTAATAGTTTTTTATCACCTTAAACGCCTTTTCTTTCACCTTTCCCATCTATCTGCCCTAATCCTAGAAGTCTCCTAGGGCCTATTGCGAAATGTGTTAGGCTAGTCCATATGAAGAGCGATTTTCTCTACTACTGTATTGGGGTCTCCTCCAAGGTTCAACAAATTCCCATGGCTAGATTTCTAGGCCTAGGTTTGTTTGGTTAGTGGCTTCCCATAGGTCAACTATACTTGAAAAATCATTGGAATTTAACTATTCATTGGCCTATCCTACCTTTTTGTCTTCGAGCATATTATCCTTCATTTATCTTTCAAACCATAAGCCTAGTTTAGGTGCCCCTAGGTCTCTCTTGTCGTCCCAATAATTATATGATCTCTACCTCACAAATCCCCATGGGAGACCCTTTTCTTCCATTAGGAAGCCTTGATTTAGGTATCTCCTTTTGAGTTGAATAACCCCACTCCTGGGTCTAGGCATACTCATCGTTAGCCTTTCTTAGAGAGCCATTAGCTTCTCTTGGAAGCAATTGAACCTTGATTTGAGCCTCTTCTTTGAATGGGCTTAGGAAATCACATTACACCTTGCTATTTACATTATGTCCTTGCTGATTCCCTTTATACCAGGACACCTCCCATCTACAAAAATTTGTAAATAGCATGGGACATTAACTGAGGTGATAGTGTATCATTGTCCCATTGTTTCCATTTGGTCTAGTAGTTGTCCCTTAGGTACACCTCCTAGTACCCCTACTACATTGTGTGGTAACAGTGCATACAATATTTTTCGTATAAAGAAGTTTTTGGGTTTTATCCCATGTGGGTTTCCATGTTTATCTTATGTTACTTGTTCAATTTTTTAAATTGATTTTTTATGATGTCTCATTTGAATCGAATAAGTAAAAATTTTCATTATAATGATTCACCCCCATCTTAGTATAATTGTGAAATCCAAAAAATATTTTAGTGGCACCATGCATGGATATACTAGTTGGTGTGTGAAAACACCAGTGACATGACTTGTATACCATGCCTATTAACATCTTCAATAAATTGATGTTGTGAAAGATATGTGTATGAGGGTAGATTATTTTCTAAAAGAGACTAATACTTATATTTCCATATTCAAATACTTATAAGATGTTTTCTCTTAGACTTATGAGGAAATGTATGGCATTGACCCAATAATTTTTAAACATGGGATAAAAATGTATGAAAAGGAAAAGCCTATTTGGAAAAAGTTAAACCAAATAACACTATAAAGGATGCTTCGATCAAGTTAGAGGTGGCGACATTGGTTATGGTTAGCTTCATTTACTTAGTTAGGCTTAGTTGAGTGGGTTTTCAACGTTGTTCCTATTAACAATAAATAGGGAACCATTTTTATATGTATTTATATTTTGGATCTGAACAAGGCTTGTAACAAAGACAACTATCCCACTTGTTTCTTCAATTATATTATTAATGAATACACTAGAAGTGAAATATTCTCATTCTTAGATGGATTTTTTTTCTACAACAATCTAGCCTCAAGATCAATATAATATTTAATTCATTTGTCATGATGGTACTTCTTGTCACCAGAAAATCCCATTCGTCCCTAAGAATGTTAGAGCTACCTTCAAATGGACCATGTCATATACCTTTCATTATAATAAACACATGATTGAGGCATGTATTGATGACTTCTCCACTCTCTCTTATAATAGGGAATATCATCCTATCAAACTCCTTTTAGTGTCCAATTGGTGCCATTAGAATAAGATTCATTTCAATACACAAAAGTGAAACCCTTGTTTCATGTCAGAAACTGTTGGACACCTAATCCTCAATGGGTTGGTGTGGAAGCTGAATAGAAAAAAGAAGTCCAAGAGACCTTGGGATGTGAAACCCAACAGTCAAACAATGTACTATAAATGTATATCAGTTGTTAATAAAAGATGTATTCTCGTCTTTTATCTTTCCTATTTGTTGTTGCCCATGTGTGTTTAACATGGAATCAGAGCAGGTGTATTCCTGCCTTGCATAATTTCTTTGAGCCATTTGTTTTATGGTCTTTATGAGCAGGTCCTATTTTTAGTATTCCTGCCTTTGTAACTCCTTGTAGTAGTTTTTATGCCATATTTTCTCTCTGCTCCCTCCGCTCTCCCTTGGCTGTCCATAACTTTCCTTTCTGTGTTTTGGTCTCTCTGCCATAATAATTTTTTGTGCCCTTTTCTTTAACCAATCTGCCTTCTCCCCAGCATGTGTGTTGCATTTACCTTAGATCGAATCTTGTCGGCTATATTTTAGCTATATTTTTTGTCAGCTATATTTTAGCTATATTGTTCTTGATAGAAGATTCGAATGTAACCTCCAATTCTAAATACGTTACATCCACCACTCAAGCCATAGGCTATCAATCCAATTTATGTCGATATCCCTCCATAAAGATTTCAGAAAACTTGAGACACGGTCAAAGACATCGACAGCGGATTTGCCCTCTAGAAATCGGTAAAAAAAAGAAACTGAATCTTTCTCCAGTTTTCTTAATGATATTCATCCCCTTCTCTTCTTAAAAAATTGTTGAAGTCCTGCTCTCTGAGACAAAATGGAGGTTCTACAGTGATGAGAAATTATTGAAGCAACGTTGGTCCAACCTGCATATATTTTGTAGATAAAAATCAATACGTGCCTATGTTTTGTGGTCTGTTACTGGTTTGAATGTTGGTCAGAGCAATATTTGTATGTTTAATGTCTCTTCGTAATTGAAGGTTGGATAAAACTGGTAGAGTCGAAGCCCAAGGAAGCTCTCTCCATGTAATACTTTTTGTTGATTGACTTGAAGGAGTATTCAACATAACTGGCATATCAGAGCATTGAAATATGGCTCTTCAACTTCAAGATCTTCAAATGTTGAAGCTGAGATCTCTGAAAATCTAGCCGGTGCCCATCCTTTTTGTTGGAGAACTGCAACTGCGTTGTTTATATGAAAATTGCAGATCTGATGGACCAACTTCTGCACCATTGGCTGCGATGCACAATGCGACACTAAGAAAAAAGAGTGTTGTACCTAGAAAGATTCATTAGTTTAGCCAACTCCAAACAGATTCTAAGAAAATTTCAAACAATATTTGCATTGGCTAACTAATGATTTTACAGCAATTGGGTGTAAAGTCTTTGCGTTGTCCCCGTGCAGAGTCCATGGTCATATTTCTGTTTTGGCATTGACTAAACTCCTATGCATTGGAACTGTGAATTTTGGTTAAAGTTGCAAAATAACCATTTGCCAAAGACCGTAGAGCCATTCCCTTAACGTATTGAACTAGAGCTGCGAAACAAGTTGGGAAAGATCTCGGCGTCCGGATGTTCTTTTGCATGTGCGTTGATTTTATTATCAATCATTGATTTAAAAGGAGGATATATTTTTGAAGGTCGTGGGCATGAATGGTTGGTAATGTTTCACATATATGATGGGCATATAATATATTAAGGAGAAATATGAAATGCGTTGAATGCCGCGAGCCATTCCTTACGATTGCTGATGCGTTTGGAGGTACAACAACATAAAACTGAGCCATTTCTGAATAGAGATCAACATCTGGAGAGGAGAACTGAACTGGTAGGATAGTTGTGCTTTGCTTTATATTCATCGTGGCTCCTATTGCCTATATATAGGTGCAGCAAGAGCTTTACAAACCCCATGAGCTGAGCGTGTATTTTCTGTCCCCTCCTTCGTCCTCCACCTGCTCTCATTTACTTTGGTTTATGATTCCATGCCCTTCCAATCATATTGATTTAATATATATACATATTTGTGCATTTTGTGAGTTAGTTGAAAACTGTGAACCCATAGCTTCTGTTGAGTGGACCCTCCTTTTTGGGTTTGGATTTTTTCTTCCATAAACAAGATTGGAACCTTCACTTTTAACAGGCGCATACATTTGTTTTGTCTTACAATTTAGCATTGAAGGCGTCACAGCGACGTGGTCTCCAACCGGCCTGCAAACTCTTGGACGAACAGTTTGGCAAGTTTCAAGTGGATTGCATATTCCTGATACATTGTTTTGAATCCATGCATCTTCCTACGATCCAGGGCAATAGAACCATTGACGGAACTTGAAACATCAACAATATAGAGGTTGAAAGCTCTATCAGAGATGTGATTGCATTTCCAAATATAACTACAACATAATGTTCTTTGACAAAAGCACTATCAAGATTTGTTCCAAAGTAGCTTCGAGAACTTTCCTATTCCATTGAGAAGTTTACTGACTAGTGAAGTAGGTCAAGTTGGTTGCATAATTTACATTTTTGTTCTTAATGGTACAAATCGGTATTTTTGGCAGATCATTGTGCTGGGCTTGGTAGCGACAATCCACACATCCACGTATAATGTTTGTTAGTGAGATTTATCTTACAATGGCATAGGGAGGATTTTATAATGGAAGAGTTCTAGTCCATATTCATCCTTGCATTTTGGCAGAGATATATTGGCTTGTGTTCTATGTACATTGAAGCTAACTTGTGACAAAAGAGTTCCTGTGAAGAGAATATATGCCTCCTATATGTTGTATTATATGATTGGATAGCATGAATGTACAGTAGTTCATGTGTTGGTTATATGGTTTGTGTCTCCCCACTCTTTACATGTTCATTGAAGGTGCTCTTCACATAGAGCATTGAAGGTTATACGTTGAAATCATGTCTTTTGGATTGGTATAGTATTGTTATTGAATTATGTTCATGGTTGAGTGCTACACTGAGCCTTTGAAGCTGATATTGGTTATACATGCTCCTTGGAATGATGGGTCTCTCATTTTTAACATGTTTATGAAGATAAATTAGAATTTTGTTGCAAGCATTGTGATTATTTAGGGTACATTTTCACCTCAACTCATACTAAAACAAGCTTTTAGTGGTGCATTTCTAATTGTTGAGGAAAATGGCTACAATTACTAAAGTATTAGAGTTCATGAAAACTCTTATACAATCTACTGTTGATGAAACATTCCAAATCAGCAAAGGCTCTCTCTCAGAAATTCAGACATGTCTACAATATGCACAAGAACAGATTGAATTTTTGCAGCTTGAATCTCGACTACAGCAGGAAGAATTACAATAGTGGAGTCATCATTCTAAACCTGATTCTGTTCAGAATATTGAAGCAAACTCCCATAAATAGCAATACAAGAATGTTGCAAATTCAGATTCAGTGCCTAATACAACAAGAGATTTGCATGCAAAAGTTGAAATTTAGTCTGCACTTCCCAAGCCCATCATCAGACCTTGGGAAGAGCTTCTCCACAACAAGCACAAAACTGCTCTTGGATATGACAAGAACATGTCCTTTCTTATTCCACACTACTCCAAGCCGATTCAGTTTCAGAGTGCTAGATTCATTCATGACAGTTCACTTGCTCCTCATGAGAGTTCACCTTCAGCTATTTCAGATTTTGGTTATCTTCCACAGTAGCCACAATAGATTGTGAAATGCCAACACTATGACCAAGTTGGCCATTTGAAAGATCACTATTTTGATCTTCATGCATGTAAGCACTATCATAAAACCACCCATTCTTCACACAAATGCTTCAGAAACAAACGTCCTGCAAGAACAAAGATTCATCTTGGATGGATTGCTTCTTGGCAATGGGCATCAACAGCCAAGAAGATATTGCAATCACATGTCAAAACTTGTTCTAGAGTATTGAATAGTCCTGCAGTTGAGTTTTCACCATCATCTTACCTTGTATCTGACATGGGAGAAATGATGGTCATCTACAAACATCAAAGACACATCAAGAAAGCCTGAGCCACAACCTACCACACCAGTTTTAGAGTTGTAGCCAGAAAAAAAGATGCCCCTGAGCATGCCTTCAATTGGTAATCTGGGACACTTGCTCTAGCCAAAGACTTCAGCTTCTTGTCAGTTTCGGGAGAATTCCAGCAATAGAGTTGAGAACACTTCCTCTAGCAGAAGACTTCACCTTCTTGCTAGTTTTGGAAGAGTTCCAGGAATTGCATTAAGCATTTTGGATTTTTTGGTCGTCCTTAAACCATCACAGATTGAGACTTCCCTTTTTAGGTTGAAGTTCTCCCTTTTATGCGGGGTGAAACCTCCCTTTCATGGTTGAAGGGTTCCCTCTTCAAAACATCAGGAGCACTTCCTCTAGCAGAAGACTTGAGCTTCATGCCAGACTTGGAAGAGTTCTAGGAACCGCACTAAGCATTCCAGTGTCGGTGGTCATCCTTAAACCACCGCCCTTTATACCAACATTTCAGAGAGCACATTCAGTTTAGTGTTGCCATGCATTTTTTGCACATTTTGGATTACATCTCTCTTCTTGGACTCATACATAACCCTTTGGATTAAGGGGGGGAATCTTGGACACCTAATCCTCAATGGGTTAGTGTGTAAGCCGAATAGACAAAAAGAAGTCCAAGAGTCCTTGGGATGTGAAACCCAATGATCAAACAATGTACTATAAATGTATATCAGTTGTTAATAAAAGATGTATTCTCATGTTTTTTCTCTCCTATTTTTTGTTGCCCATGTGTGTTTAACAGAAACATTGCTAGGTTTATTATGTCTAATTAGAGGTATTGGGCGTGGGATCCCCCAATGGAAATTTTGGGGCTTATAGCCCAGATTTTGGTCAAAAATTGTAATTCCGATGTAAAGACTCCACATTTTGTGGGCGCGGAGCGCGTAGCTTGTAAAAGAGTCATAGGGTTGTCTGCCCTTAATTTTTTTATTGTAAACTCGGCTGTAGAGATCTACCCATGGTTCACAGACCATGGTATTATATAAATAGAGTGAGGCTCTAAGTAGTTAAGAAAGAGAATCTAATCACAATGAGGATGAATAATTGAGTCATATCTATGGAGTAAAGTCTAGTTTTGGGTCGTAGAGTAGGAGAAGGCTCTACAACTGAGTGCACAGAGGCCTAGTAGTCCACAGTTGAGTGTGTGGACCCCTGCAGCTAGGTGCATAGGGCGAGTTGAGTTTGTAACAGTTGGAAGCATTAATAAAGAGAAGTTCATAACATTTATGTGTATTTATTTCTTGTTTTATGCATATGTTACATTGGATATACATTGCACTTTTAATGCTTATATGATATGCGAATGTGTATAAATGTGTTGATTAAGTAAATGCAAGATAGAATATTTGTTTATGCGAAGTTAAGTAGGGTCTGTTAAGAAGATAAGTAAGATATGTGGTGTAGTTTGGGGAAATAGCACAGGTCGCTGCCATAACAGCGTGAAAGCATCCTGGTCCCTAGTTAGGTCTGTGCAAAAGACGATTATAACAGATCATGAATATATCAAAGGTTAGAACAGTACGTAAAGCGACCTATGCAAAGGTAGGCACACTTGGACTAAATCGACACCACAGATATCTCAAGGGTGCGGAAACTTAGTTCCAACATCCCCCCATACTGCTTCAGGTGAGACTTCAGTCTGTGCTCTGTGGGCTGATGTCGAAAGGGCTAGTAGTGTATGGATTTGTTTGGCTAAATAACTCTGAACCTGGATCAGGCCCCCATAACCCAACAAATTGTTCCGTTGTTGGGATCGGAATCTGAATAAATATGTATGATGTCGTATCATTGGAAGCCAACTAAGAAAGAAATTGAAGGTTGGTTGGCCTAAAAAATTCATGAGTTCAGAACACAGGAGAACAGGAACCCGCGACTATCAAAAGAAGAGTGATTAGACTGCTACATATACACAGAGATCCATGAAATCTTCGTCGCATCCTTCCCTACTGAGCTACACGAGTGGATCGTGAAGCTAGTAGATAGCCAAGGAAGGTGGAAACTTGACAATACTATTGTGTGGACCCCAGAGTTAGTGTGAATATTGGAAGCATTAAAGAATAAGATCACATGCGCCAATGATCATTTTCTTGATCAAATTATAGGAGTATTCATTACTGAATTCGCAGTAGACACCTCAGTCAGCTATATTGAGGCAGAAAGACACTTTATCAAAGGACCATGAGGTAAGTACATAAAATCTTTAAATACTTAGATTAAAATGCTATTGTGCAAAAACAGGTTTATGCAGTCACCTTGAGGTTCGTGGCTACGCAAAGTGGAAAAGCTTATAGGAATGAAGGGAATAAGGGACCATAAAATAGCCCCTTGATTTCACCTCTACGAGGGGATAAGGTGTTGGAAATAATATTGGGGGGGGGGGTGAATTAGTATTTTGAAATAAATAATTTTATTTCCCAACTAGATTTATATATGCTACATCAGCTAAGTGAACTAGCGTGTACACACAATTTTACTTAAAGCAACCAGCGTATATGCAGAGAACTTTTGATTTAGACAATTTATAATGTATTGAGCTTTAACCAGTATATCATAGATTTATTAGACAGTGCAGTAAAAGCATAATAAAGCATCACACATAAGAAACACACATTAACGCCAAGATATATGGTGGAAAGCCAATGTGGGTAAAAACCACCTGCTCTTTTCATCTTTGTCTTCTTTTAATAATAAGAAAATCTGTTTACAATTTTTTACTGGTGCAAAATCATACCAGTATGCAGACACTCACCTACAAAAGGTTACAACCTTCTCTCATTCTCCCGCTACTACTAGAAGGGAGCTACAACCCCCTAGCTCTTGTACTAGGCAGTATGTTTACTAGTACGTAGGTGCTAGCCTACAAAAAACTCCACTCATCTACCAGGGACCATGTTTCATGAATATTCAAACTAGATACTCTTGGAACACAACACCACATTTTGAAGGCCATGTTTCATCCAGTTTTCATACTAGACCCATCAACAAAATTGAAACTCAAAAAATCATTACTACATTAAATACATGTGCGTCAACCAATCACTGAAACTCAATCATCACTTTCTGAATCAACTGCAACTGAATCAATCAATCACAGACAACCCATCATCACTGAAGAAAATCACAATCAATCAATCTTATCATTCAGAACATTGTTACCAGAATACAGTCATCAAAACAAAACCCAGAACTATGCAACAACAAACAAAGACTCCTGAAACTTTAAACATCATGCTTCATAAGGTATACGCTACTTCCATGTGTTGAACCAACGTGTATATGCACATTTACCAAAGGGAACCAATGTACAGATCTGCAAATTCCAATTTATGATGTATACACTACTTTGATATGCTGAACCAGCGTGCATAACACTTTTACTAAAGCGAACCTGTGTACAGATATGTAAATGCTAAATTAAAACATCACAACTATTCTAGACTTCAGTCATGCCCAGATCATAACATTTACAGAATAAAACACGTGTCAGTATTCAGATCTAGGCCGTTCAAGATCAAACCACATAATGAGAATACTTTTAAGCCTTTACGATCTCGGTTCATCAACCTTCATCAGCCATATAGGTACCTCCTTAGATCAGATCAAGCAAACCATCAGAAGCTCATTAACCTACATATATGATCCAACACCTCATAAGATATTCAAAATACTTGCACACCTTGGCCTAATGTTCTTATCCTCCTTATATAGTTTTAGGCGTTTCTCAATACCATGGACCAAAACTACTTAGGACCAATACCTTGGACCAATTTTTTTTTTCCAAGATATATGTGCTTTTATTTCAGTGAAAGTGTGTGTGTACGTATATGCTCATTTTTTTCAGTAAACCTGTGTGTATACGTAGCTTGGAAAAAGTGAACCTGTGTATACCTTTCTTTCTCCATTATTTGTAGCCTGATATGTAATTATTTGTTGTTGACATGCTACACTATGATCTTTCAACTGAGTGAGTTGCCATCAAGGACAACACTTGTATCATAATGCCAACAATCTCCCCCTTTGGACTTGATGGCAACACCAATGCCAAGTCACTCTCCCCTTTGACATGAATGGAAAAGGGTGAACCAAGATATTTTCTCCCTTTGACATACATTATGTTGTTCATGCTCCCTCTGAGTACATGTTGAATTCTCTGATTGATCTCCCATTTTGTACATGTTGAGATGCACTGCAACCATCCATGCTCCCCTTGAGCATAAGCAGAGTCTGCAAAAAAATATTTTCTAAAAGAATAACATGACTCTATAACTCAACTATGTGAGGATGAACTTCCTATCACAAATGACTCATACATACATCCATCTCCCAACCAAGTGGGGGTATACCGAATTTGACTCATCCACCCAACCAAGTGGGGATATACCAATTGTTTATACATGACAGAAACAATAAATATTACATCATTTGTCCAAGAGGACTCATTCAAATGTAAGAGAAGACCTATCACACCCTAGACTTTTACATGACTTAAGAAACAAATGGTATAAGCATCTGAAGCCATAACTAGACTCAACAACCATATTGCCAACAATGTTGAGTGTATGTGAAGGCTAATGCTCACCCTAACCCTGTGCTACCTGTTCATTGTTAACAGGTCAATGATCAAGGCATCTTTGTCTACCAGATAAAAATTAATGAAAAAAGCATATCGATAGATATTAATCATCAATATTAGTCAGAGCACCCATATCAGAGCCTACCCCATTCTTTTTCTTGTTTTAAAAACATATATGCTCCTTGACCCATAGAAGGCCACATGTGTACGCAATTATTCTCCATGAAACACGTGTATAATAACCTTTCTGAAAAATTGGATTCAACAATAGGATGGTGCAGCAACTACTCCCAGCTTTTGTCTGAGATATTCAAATGTTTCTCTGGGCTGTGGTTTAGTGAATATATCAACAACCTTTTCTTTGGAGGGAAAATACTCCAATTTGGCCTTGTGTTCAAGCACTTGTTCACGTAGAAAATGGTATTTGATGGGTATGTGCTTGGTCTTGGAGTGCATGATTGGATTCTTTGAAATACTGATGGCACTTGTATTATCACATAGAATGGATATGGGTGGATTACATGTGATCTGAATGTCTTGCAAGGTTTGCATCATCCAAAGTAGTTGTGTGTAGCAAGATGTAGTAGCCACATATTCTGCTTCAGCTATAGATAAAGCAATTGAACTTTGTTTCTTGCTGAACCAAGACACTAACCTGAACCGATATAGAATGCACCACCACGAGTGCTTTTTTTTGTCATCAAGACTTCCTGCCCAATCTATATTTGTATATGCATGAAGAGTAAGATCTGTATCTCTGGGATACCATAAACCAAAGTGCTGAGTTTCTTGAAGATATTTGAAAATTCTTTTGACTGCCTGAAAGTGTGATTCCTTTAGATTTTCTTGGAATCTTCTAACTATTCCTACTACATGCATGATGTTAGGTCAGGTACGTGTTAGATAAAGCAGACTGCCAATCATGGATCTATAAGTTGGTTGATGTACTGCTCATGATTCATCATTTGAGCTGAGACTGCACTGTGTTACCATTGGGGTACATAGACGTTCAGAATATTCCATGCCGTACCTTTTCAAGATCTGTTTGAGATATTTGTTTCGTGAAAGAAAAATACCATATTTATTTTGTTGAACTTGTAGACCAATAAAATAGGTAAGTTCACCAAGCAAAGACATTTCAAATTCTTGCTGCATTACTGAAGCAAAATTCTGACTCTTGGATTCTTCATTGCTACAAAATATGATATCATCAACATAAACAACTATAGTTAGCACTTTATTAGTTTCAATCTTTATGTATAGATTGCTATCTACTGAACCTTTTCTAAAACCTTGTTGGTATAGATATTTGTCAAGGCAGAAATATCAGGCCCTTGGAGCTTGTTTCAAACCATAGAGAGCCTTTTTGAGTCTGCATACAAGTTTTGTATCGTTTTCAAGAATGAATTTGTTTTGTTGTTCAATATAAACTTCTTCTTCTAAATCTACATTAAGGAACACAAATTTTACATCCATTTGGTATACTTTGCATTTCTAAAACCTAGAAAGAGCAAGAAACATCCTTATGGCTTCAAGTCTAGCAACAAGTGCAAAAGTTTCTTGAAAATGTATACCTTCTTGTTGAGCATATACCCTTTACAAACAAGTCTGGCCTTGTTTCTAATGACTTCTCCATTTTCATTCAGCTTGTTTTTGAATATCCATTTAGTTCTTATAGTATTTTTATCATGAGGTCTAGGAACTAATTCCCAAGTATTATTCTTTTCAATTTGCTCAAGTTATTCATTCATGGCCTTGACCCAACATTCATCTTTGCATGCTTCATTTACGTTTTCAGGTTTGGTGGAGGATATTAATGCTAGATAGCTCAAGGTTTCTGTAATAGTTCTTCTTGTCTATACACTTGCCTCTTTTTCCATAAAATTTGAGTTTCTAGATGATTTTTCTGAACATACATGGATGAAGCTTTTTCTTCTACCATTATCTCTTCCTCTGGTGTTTCATTGGTTTCTTCTTCAATATCATTGTGATTTGATGTGGGAAAATAGTCCCCATCTTCTTCATTGTTATGATCTTCTTTTTTTATCTGTTTTGGATTTTTGCATGCTTCATCAACCACAACATCAATACTTTCAACAATTTTCCCAACTATTTTATTATAACATTTATATCCTTTACTTCGAGAAGAGTAACCAAGAAGAATAACTTCATCTACTCTGGGCTCAAACATACCAATTTTTTCATAAGTCCTTTTGATATAACATTTTCTTCCAAAAACATTAAAGTATTTTACAGTAGGAGTCTTACCATACCAAAATAAATGTGGAGTATGAGTGCTATTTACCCGAACATTTTCTTGGTTGAGAATAGTTATGGCGACAAATGCAGCTTCACCCTAGAAGGTTGCAAGAGTTCCTTATTCATCTAGCATAGCTCGAACCATTTTTTGAACAGTTATGTTCATTCTTTCTACTACTCCATTTTGTTGAGGAGTCCTTGCAGTGGAGAATTTCCTTTTTATTCCAAGTTTTTCACAAAAGTCAAAGAATTCATCCGAGGTAAATTCCCCTCCTCGATTAGATTTGAGGCATTTGATTTTTTGATCTCATTCATTTTCAAACAAGGCTTTGAAGGCTTGGAACTTTTCAAATGCTTCATCTTTATGCTTTAGAATACCCATCCAACACATTCTGGAAAAATAATCAATTAACAAAATAAAGTATTCTTCTCCACGAGGTGACTTTTTCCTTGATGGTCCACACAAATCAGTATGGAGAAGTTCAATAGGCTTGCTAGCTGACCCTTATTTTTCAAAGAAGTGAGCTCTAGTTTTCTTACTGATTTGACATGGTTTGCATATTGTATCTTTAGGGATGCTCATATCTGGAAGATCACAAACAACCTTGAATCTGCATGCTTTTCTTATTTGAGAAAATCTTAGATGTCTCAATCTTCTATGCCACAACCAATTTTCATCATTTTTGCTTAGATAGCACTATTGTTGTCCTCCCTTGAGCATGTATAAGTTGTTCAGAGTTCTTGTACCTTTCATCATGGTCTCCCCTATATCAAGCTCACAAACAACACATCTGTTTGATCGAAACACCACTTCATTTCCTTAATCACACATTTGGCTAACACTCAACATGTTATGTTTTAAACCATCTAGATATATAACATTTCTAGCTTTAACCTTTTCTTTCAAGAAAACAGGTCCTTTACCTTTTATGACAGTAGGAGTGTCGTTTCCAAATGAGACATTCTTTTCCTTTTCTAAGGAATTATATGAGTGAATTTTTTCTTTGTCACATGGCATGTGTTTTGAGCATCCATTGTTGATGTACCACTGATTTTCTTGTCCTTCTGCATACAAGGCTATACCACATCTTTCTGTCTGAGATTCTTTCCTTCTCCATATCTTTGGATTTAATGGAGTTTTCTCCTTTTGAGATGTTTGCTGAAATTTGCTCCTGAATTCAGATTCTTCATGACCAAAGTTATTACAGATTGAACATTCAATTTCATTTTCAAGAAGAGAAAAGTTATTATAGGAACTTTTCTTGACCCCTGTTACATTTCATGCTTCTCTAGTCATGATGGTTTTGTAAGAAACACATTAAGCAGCTTTGTGTCCAAAATTATGACATGAAAAACATTAAAGAAGTTCTTGCGACTATTGAATCTATTGACCTGGTGATTGTAGCTTCTATTCATATTTGGAGAAAATTGAGTATGATTTACCTGAGGTTGGTTGTGGATTCTGTTCATCCTTGGAATAAATTGAGTTTGATTTACCTGGTGATCTTCTTTATGCCTTCGCTGATGATTCTCATATTGTTCATTGGTCTTTGATACATCAAGATAGCTTTTAGTGGAGGTTGACGGCTTCTGTGATTGAGATGTTTCTTCAATATATCAAAGACCTATCTTTATCATAGGAGAATGCTGCAATTTGATAATTTCATTTAATGTTTCTGATCCATTAGAAAATCTAAGATTGAGAGATTTTGTTTTCTCAAGATCCTTTCTTAGACCCACAATTTCACATTCTTGTTTTTCATTGTGTTTTTCTTTTCAACAAGTTGGTATGTCAAGGTATCTATAATCATATTATTTTCTTCTAAATAGATTTTGAGTTTAGAGATTTCTTCATCAAGGTCATCCTCTTCTAAAGCATCCCAAAAAATTATCATCGTCATAAGCCATTAGAAGTCGGTAGTCGTTACTATTTTCATCTTCATCACTATTTGATAAACCATCACTATCTTCATAAGTAGAGTAACTCTTTTTATTTACAACTTGTTTTCTATTCCATTTTTCATATTCCTTCCCTTTTTCATATCTATCTTTATGAGGACATTTGGCAGCATAATGACTGACTCTACCACAGGCAAAGAATTTGAAGGGTAGCTTACGTCTAAATCTTCCGGAACCCCATTAAAGCTTCTTGAGAAAGTTTACCTCATCTTCTTCTTTTGAAATATGTCCTGATTCATTGTTTTATTCCTTTCCTTTTGTTGAAGCTTTAAATTTGGCTTCTCTAATATCTGATGCTCCTCCATTTCTCATGTCAAATGCAGTTAAGATTCTGTGAAGTTGTCTCATAGTGATAGTTTGCAGATCCTGTTTTTCTTCTATGGCAGACACTTTTTATTCAAATTTAGCAGACAAGGATCTCAAAACTTTCTCAACTAAGGTAAGTTCCTTTATTTCTTCACCCAAATTCTTCATACAATTAACATCCTCATCTATACATAAGAAGTAACTAGAAATAATTTCATCATTGTGCATCTTAAGAGTTTCATACTGAATTCTGAGAGTTTGAAGTTTAGCACGTTTTACCTAAGAGTCTCCTTCGTAGCTCAAAATGATTTTGTCCCATATTTCTTTGGCTGATTTGAGCTTCATGACTTTGACAAACTTTGATTGTGACAGAGTTCCCAATAAAGTATTGATAGCTTTGGCATTGGTTTCATATTTCTTTTTACCTCCCATATTTGTAGGAATTTTTTTTGGAAATGTATATCCTCCTTCCACAATTTCCAAGACATCCATTCAAAGTGATTGTAGATAGGCTATGGTTCTTATTTTCCAATAAACAAAATTTCTCCCATCAAAGATTGGTGGTCTGATGGATCCCGCTCTTTCTTGATTACTCATAATGATGGACCTCCCTTCAAGCGATCAAGCTTCTTCTGAAGGACCTGTTCTGATACCAATTGTTGGAAATAATACTGAGAAGGGGGTGAATTAGTATTATTAGATCAATAAATTTATTTCCAAACTTGACTTATATATGCTACTTCAGCTAATTAACTAGCATGTACACGTGACTGTACTTAAATCAACTAGTGTATATGCAGAGAAATTTTTATTTAGACAATTTATCATGTATTGAGTTTTAACCAGTATATCAGAGATTTATTAGATAGTGCAGTAACAGTAGAATAAAGCATCACACATAAGCAACACACATGAACACCAAGATATAAGGTGGGAACCCATTGTGGGTAAAAACTAGCTGCTTCTATCTTCTTTGTCTTCTTTTAGTAATAAGAAAATTTGTTTACAATCTTGTACTAGTGCGGACTCATACCAGTACGCAGGCACCCACGTGTATAAGGCTACAAAATTCTCTCATTCTCTAGCTACTACTGGAAGGGAGCTACAACTCCCTAGCTCTTTTACTAGCTAGTATGTTTACTACTACGTAGGTACCAGCCTATAGAAAACTCCACTCTTCTACCAGGGACCACATTTCATGAATTTTTAGACTGGATAATCCTGAAGCACAACACCACAATCTGAAGGCCACGTTTCATCTAATTTTCATACCGGACTCGTCGACAGCATTGAAACTCAGAGAATCATTACTGCATTGAGTACATCTACATCAACCAATCACTGAAACTCAATCATCACTTTCTGAGTCAACCACAATTGAATGAATCAATCACTAAAAACCCATCATCACTGAAGCAAATCACAATCAATCAATCTAATCATTCAAAACACTGTTACTAGAATACATTCATTAGAACAAAACCCAGAACACTGCAACAACAAATAGAGACTCCTAAAACTTTAAACATCATGCTTCATAAGGTATAGGCTACTTCCATGTGTCGAACTACTGTGTATATGTACTTTTGTCGAAGGGAACCAGTGTACAGATATGAAAATTCCAATTTACGATGTATACGCTACTTTGATATGTTGAACCAGTGTGCATACAAACTTTTACTAAATCGAACCTGCGTACAGATCTGTAAATGCTAAATTAAAACATCACAACTATTCCAGACTTTAGTCATACCCAGATCATCACATTTACAAAATAAAACACGCATCAATATTCAGATCTATACTGTTCAAGGTCAAACCACATAATCAGAATAATTTTAAGCCTTTATGATCTCGGTTCATTAACCTTCATTAGCCATATAGGTGCCTCCTTACATCAGATCAAGAAAACCATCAGAAACTAATTAACCTGCATATATGATCCAACACCTCATAAGATATTTAGAATACTTGCACACCTTGGCCTAATGATCTTCTCCTCCTTATATAGTTTTAGGCCTTTCTCAATACCATGGACCAAAACTACTTAGGACCAATACCTTGGACCAAGAAATACCTTAGACCAAATACTTTGTTTTTCCAAGATATACATGCTTTTCTTTTTGTGAAAGTCTGTGTGTACGTATATGCTCCTTTTGTTCAATAAACCTATGTGTATACGTAGCTTGGACAAGGTGAACCTATGTATACCTTTCTTTCTTCATTCTCTGTGGTTTTATATGTAATTCTTTGCTATTGACGTGTTGCACTATGATCTTTCGTCTGAGTGAGTTGCCATCAAGGGCAACACCTATATCATAATTCCAACACGAGGAAGATCTTGCAAAGGTCTCTCCATGAATTGCAATCCATCTAATAAGGCAAATAATTACGTGAATACCACCTCCGCCCACACCACCACTAGCTTCACTGCAATCAACTCCATCTTCACGTGTACCACCTCCACCACCACCACGATTCAATATGGCAAGCACAGTGAAGTTGCCTGTGTTCAAAGGATTGGGAAATGAGGATCCAGACCAATTCTAGTTCATAGTAAGGGTTGTATGGGAAGCACAAGGACTTACAGGTGACAATATAAAGAAAGAAACATTCGTTAGCACCCTACAGGGTCGCGCGCTAACTTGGTATATTAAGCACTCCAATGATAATCCAAATGCGGGAACCACGAATATCCAAATGATGCTAAATAAAGAATTTAGGATGTCGAAGTCTGAAGCATAGTCGATCATTGGAATCAAAGAGATCACGATTATACCAGGTGAAACTACTTGGGAGCTGGATGAGAAGCTGAAATGTACGATTCACAAAGCTAATATGAATCTGACGGATGGACAACATCGCGAGTGGTTTGTAACTTCGCTAATGCCACATTTAAGGAGTGCGTTATTGCAGTAGAAGATAAAGAAATAGGAAGAGGCCTTAGAGATCGCTATGAGGCTACATGAGACCCCGATATAGGATCCTAACTTAGGAGTTCAACAGATCCATGCGCAGTTGAAGAATTTATCCCTTGAGATGAAGAGTCTGAAAAAGGATAGGACAGCCTGACTAGAATTGCACGAATAAGTATGGTGCGTAAAATGCAAGGTTCAAGGTCATGACAAGGACCACTACCCTATTTTCGCAAATTACCTTGTAGGAGGAGGGTTGATTCCTTTAAGGACAGAAGCGCAAGTAGGACCTACCACAGTGCTTTCTTTATGGTGCGCGATTTGTCAAATAGTTGGAAAACATGCCACGGGAAACTGCCACTTATTACATAAGTATATGCAAAGTTCACAACAATTATTCTGCAACATTTGTAAGTCAGTGGGACATGATGAGTGCACTTATAGAAGCTATGAGTTGATGATGGATAGAACTCCCACCTATATAGTTCAGGCCGAAACGTGGCCCCCTGACTAGAATGCAGGAATGGTGCGGACAAGATTTTAGGGGCATGGACGAGGCAGAGGTAGAGGAGGACCTGGAAGGGGTCGCAGATAGTTGATATGCTACAATTGCAGAGGGCCAAGACATTATGCCCATGATTACATGAATCCAACATGCCTATTGTGTTTGTATTGCACCTTTTTTGATCACAAGACAGAATAATGTCCTATGCTGATAGTGAGGATATGCGAGAAAGGAGCTGTTATGAAACTAGCTCAAGAAAAGATAGAAAAGATAAATCCACGCCTTAGAATTCAGCCTCTTCGAGGGGGCAACCTCCTTTACATTACATAAATGAACAATTCTTAGATGATTCAAATGACAAAACCTCCTTTTTATATATAGGAGTCTAAGGAGCCACAATATAATCCAGCCGACCTAACAATAATAATATAAAGCCACAAAAATAACAATAGAGGGATTCTATGGGGCACAGAAATAACAATATGGGGGTAATAGGGGCACAACAATATAAATAAAGGGTATAACTACAATAGTAATGGGGTAATCACTAGTATTATAGGGACCCAACATGACCCTCTCCTTCAAAAAAGTGTTGTCCTCAATGCTTGCGTAGTTCTGGATACTTCTGCATAAAGTTCTCATCCTCCCATGTGGAATCTTCAGCAGATAAGTTCTTCCACTTGATAAGATACTCTGAAATTGATCGATTTCATAGTTGTCGAGTTCTTGTTTCTGTGACTGCTTCTGGTTCCAATATAATTTTTCCTTCCTTGTCAAGTTCTGGAAATATTGTTTGAACTGGGAGCTTGTCGCCTATAACCTTCTTTAAACATGAAACATGGAAAATTGGGTGCAATCAAGAAGTTGCAAGAAGCTCCAATTTGTATGCCATAGTACCAATCTTTTGCAACACCTTGTACGGACCATAATACTTTGGTGATAATTTATTATCCTTCTTATCTTGCTTTAGGGACATTTGCTTATATGGTTGTAGCTGAAGGAATACCCAATCACCTACATCAAAACTTCTTCCACTGCGATGTTGATCCCCCTATTGTTTCATTCTATTTTGTGCCAACACAAGGTTATCCTTTAAGAGTTGGAGGAATTGTTGTTGATGATCGATGTGATGTTCCACTGCCTGAACCTTAGAATTTTCTCTTAAATATGATGTGATGGATGGTGGTTGATACCCATAAAGTGCCATAAATGGGGTCATTTTTGTTTTTGTATGGAAGGAAGTGTTATACCACCATTCAGCTAGAGGCAACCATTTGACCCATTGTTTCTGTTTATCAGATACAAAGCAACGAAGATATCCTTCCAAACATTTGTTTACTATCTCAGTTTGCCCATCAGATTGAGGATGATAAGATGAGCTATGAGCTAACTGAGTACCAAGACAAGAAAATAATTATGTCCAAAAATTTCCAGTGAAAATGGGATCTCTGTCACTTACAATAATCTTTGGGTTTCCATGTAGCTTTTGAATAGTTTCCATAAATGCAGTAGAAACTGTACTGGCTTTAAATGGATGTGATAATGCACAAAAGTGTGCATACTTGGTAAGTCTGTCAACTACCACCATGATGACACTCTTTCCCTCAGACTTGGGTAAACCTGTGATAAAATCCATTGAAACCTCCTCCCAATGTTGGCTTGGAATGGATAAAGGTTGTAATAGACCCTGTGTCTTAATTGTTTCAACTTTATTTTGTTGGCAAACCAAACATTCTGCCACAAAATTTTGAATATCTGATTTAAGGCCATCCCAAAAAATTCCTTCTTAACCTTGTGGTAAGTTTTTAAAAATCCTGAGTGCCCTCCTAAGGGAGAAGTGTGCAATTCCATAAGAATCTTTTGTTTTAGCTGGGAATTCTTACAGAGGTATAAGCGATCTTTGTACCATAACGAATCATTTTGCCAGCTAAATGTATCAGACGTACTGGAATCTTGTTGTAGCTTTCGAATAAGTGCCCACACTTCTTCTTCATTCTTCCATTCCTCCCTTGCTTCGTTTATCCAATCTGGTTGGATAATAGAAATGGCGCACAACAATGCTTCCACATCCTCATCCTTTCTTGAGAGTGCATCTGCCACCACATTTTGCTTCCCTTTTTTGTAGATGATTTCAAAGTCATAACCAACATCTTTGTGACCCACTTTTGTTGCTCTTCAGAGGATAATCTTTGTTCTAAAAAGTATTTAAGGCTATCATGATCCGTTTTTACCTTGAAGTGTCCTCCCATTAGGTAGGGTCACCATTTCTTAAGTGCATGGAGTATTGCCAACATTTCCTTCTCATAAATAGCTTTGCTTAAAAACTTTCCCTTGATTGGACGACTTTCAAAAGCAATGGGTCTTTCATCTTGCATTAGAACAACACCAATTCCATTTCTTGAAGCATCACATTCCACAATAAAGGTTTTTGTGAAGTCCGGTGTAGCTAAGACCAGTGCTTGGCACATTGTCCCTTTAAGATGTTCAAAGGCCTTTGTTGCTTCCGGAGTCCATGAAAATGCATCTTTCTTCAATAATGTTGTTAGAGGTGCTGCTATTCTCCCATAATTCTTAACAAACTTGCGATAATACCCTGTCAACCCAAGAAATCCTCGCAGATGCTTTATGGATGTGGGGATTTTCCATTCCTTAATGGCTTTAATTTTGCTAGGGTCTACCTTAACTCCTTCATGAGATACAATATGACCCAAATATTCCACCTCCTGGACTCCAAAGAAACATTTGGATCTTTTTGCATATAATTGTTTCTCCTCCAATAGTTGTAGCACCCTGTCAACATGTTCAACATGATCCTTCCAAGACTTGTTGTAGATTAGTATATCATCAAAAAATACTAACACAAATTTTCTAAGGAATGGTTTGAAAATTGAATTCATCAAACCTTGAAATGTTGAAGGTGCATTGGTAAGGCCAAAAGGCATGACCAAAAATTCATAATGACCCTCATGAGTTCTAAATGTCATTTTTGGAATGTCTTCAATCTTCATTTTGATTTGATGATATCCGGAATGAAGATCCAACTTGGTGAAGTAAATTGATCCATGCAATTCATCCAGTAATTCATCAATGACAGGAATGGGGAACTTATCTTTAATAGTGAGCTTGTTGAGCTCCCTATAATCTGGACACATGCGCCATGATCCATCCTTCTTGTGCACCAATACTACTGGAGCAGAGAAAGAACTTTGACTCGGTTGAATTATACCAGCCTCTAGCATTTCTGCAACCATACGTTCAATTTCACTTTTTTGGACATAGGGATATCTATACGGCCTGATGTTTGGAGGAACACTTCCTGGAATCAGATGAATAGCATGATCATGATCACGCATAGGTGGGAGACCTTTGGGAGTCTCAAATACCTTGGAATGATTGTCCAGGACTTTTTGGAGATCTGGAGAAATAGATGATTCCGATGTGGAAACATCTAGCGAACATAATTGTGCAATTACACCTCTTTGCTCCTTTTTTAGAAGCTTTGTCATACCATTAGAGCTGATTATCTTTCCTGGTTTCCCTGCAATACCCCTTAATTCAACTTCCTTTCCTTCCGTAGAAAATTTGATGAAAAGTTCTTGAAAATTAAAAGCTATTGTACCCAAGGATTGTAGCCATTGGACTCCTAGTACAACATCAGCACCTCCCATTGGAATGGAAAGCATTGGGCTAGTCAATACATATTCTCCCATGGATAGCTTGATATTATGGCACTTTCCAGAGCAATTTATTGTTCCTCCATTTGCAATCATCACTTGACACTCTGGTGCTGGATATAGGAAGCAATTCAATTCTTTTGCTACCCTACAATGAATAAAATTGTGGGTGCTTCCTGAATCAATCAACACTATTACCTTTTTCTTCTTGATTTTTCCTTCTATCTTGATGGTTTGAGGAGTGGTAATTCCCGCCAATGCATTACAAGATATGGTTGGATTTATTTGTTCTTCATCTAGGCTTTGTTCCTGGAGTATATCCTCTTCTTTTGACCTTTCTTGCTCCTTTTCTTCTTCCTCTTCACAATCTATGTAGAATAATTTCTTCTCAGCACACTTATGACCTTTAGTGTATTTGCTATCACAACTGTAACAAAGCCCTTTTGCTCTTTTTTCTTCCAATTTTTTTGGTGTCAACCTTATAGGTTGTGGAAGACTAGGGGCAACAACATTTCCGTCTTTATAGTTGTGAGTGGTATGCTTCTTGGTTGCCATAATTTTGCTTTCCATTTTTCTTGCTAACCTGAATGCCTTCTCTAATGAATCAGGTTCCCAAAGGTGAAAATCATGTTGGATATTATCCTTTAAATACCCTATGAACACATCAATCCTATGCTCCTTTGGAATATCTTTTACCCTTATGTTCAATTTTTGGAACTCCTCAATGTGCTCCATTATTGAACCCTTTTGTTTGAGACTTATCAATTGGCTAAAAAAAGTGTTGCTTTTTGTATCCTCAAAATGTGCTATCAATTCTTCCGTAAAAATTTCCCAAGTGATAAATTGTTTACGAGAACAAAGCCATTGATACCATACAAACTGATTTGGTTCCAAATATACAGTTGCCATACGTACCTTTTGTGTGTTTTGCACATTATTGAGATCGAAGAACTGCTCCATCTGTAATATCCATGTGGCAGGATCCTTGCCATCAAACTTCCTCATATCGATTTTTGGAATATGGTGGGTCTTCGATCAAACATTAGAGTCTATGGAATCATGATTAACAATTCTTTGGTTCACATCATGAGTTTCCTTTACAACCTTTTCACCCTTAGTATGTATTTCTTGTAGAAAATTTGTCAAATCTGTCTTCAAATCTGCCATGTCTGTCTTCAAATCTGTCTTCAAATCATCCATCTTAGCTTCCATGCCCTTTATCTTAGATTCCACGCCATTTATCTTAGATTCCACGCCATTTATCTTAGCTTCTGTTAGCTTTTGTGAGCGTGACATTTGTTGCACTTGTTCTTGTAATTTTGATATATCGTGTAGCATTTCTTCCTCTTCTTCATGAGTCATGCTAGAGATTTCAGGTTCCTTACTAGGTGTTTTCATTTTCTTTCCTTAGGGCATCATTTACCGATAATAATGCTTTACTATGCCCTTTGAATTCCTTCAAACCAAGCTTATGCAAAAATAAAAAAAACTACACACCTTTTTTTCACTTTGTAGAAGCCTGATATTGAATCTGATGTATCTCTGTAATTTTGGATCATCCAGTTTTGAAATTGCAACCTGTGGTATCATTCTGCGTCCTATTCCCAATGCCACAAGTCTGACCCAATTTGGTTTCTCCAAGGGAGAGTTAAACGAAATCTCCCACAGTGACTTGATTATAGACTAGTTCAGTAGAGTGAAATTGTACGACGTGCCATGAGTCACTTTTTCAACCTATGGATCTGAAAAATTCCTGCAAGAAACTACAGTCTGTCCTCTTTCTATACCTTCTTACGAAATTTCAATTCGATCCCCAGAGCGAAAGTTATGACGATTTTCCCCAGGTCACCTGTTTGGATTGTAATTCAAGAGTCTGCAAAAAGACCAACTTCCTCTGATCATATCTCCGCAAATATAGCGCGAAAAGCTTTGAAATTCGGGTCCAAGGTTTAGCGTGATTTCTTCTCAAATGGGTTTTTTTTGCGACTTCTGAAACATCACAGAAAAAAGTTATAGGGAAAATTCCATGATGACCTGTTTGGAGCAGCGAAACCCTAGAATCCAAAGCTTTGATACCAAATGTTATGAAACTAGCTCAAGAAAAGATAGAAAAGATAAATCCACACCTTAGAATTCAGCCTCTTCGACGAGGCAACCTCCTTTACATTACATAAATGAGAAATTCTTGGATGATTCAAATGACAAAACCTCCTTTCTATATATAGGAGTCTAAGGAGCCACAATATAATCTAGCCGACCTAACAAAAATAATATAAAGCCACAAAAATAACAATAGAGGGATTCTATGGGGCACAGAAATAAAAATATGGGGGTAATAGGGGCACAACAATATAAATAAGGGGTATAACTACAATAGTAATGGGGTAATCACTAGTATTATAGGGACCCAAAATGAGCGCTACCACCTCCCTCGACTCAGAACCTGAAAATGATGAGGCCTGAGCCATGTGAGAAAGATCCGAATGTGAATATTGTGCTTCGAAGTGGAATCGTGATAGTAGATAACAAAGGAAAACAACCAAAATATAGTACATCGGTTCAAAAATCTTTGGTGAAAGAAGTGGAGTTTTATTTGGAGCACACTGGGGAAACCTTCATGGAAGCTAACAAGAGCTTCGCTGATGCCTCCACTTCAGGAAGTAAAGATAGACCGGAGGCAGGGATGGACCCATGTATGCTCACAGTGTTCTTGGAAACATTGATGAAGTCATTACGCGATAGTAAGGCTGTAAAAGGATTACAGGAACTCATTAACAGATGTGATGGGATTGCACCAGGAGAACCACACATAGTCCAGAAGATTGTAAAGCATATGACAAGGACGAGAAGAGAAATGAGGCTAACCACATAGATTGGAGAATATGAGATGGATCAAGTCATCCTAGATTTAGGATCAGATGTGAGTGTTCTTCCAAAATAGACATGGGAGCAAATGGGGAGACCTATGCTGCAGTGGTCTCCAATTCAGCTAGGAATGGCAAACTAATAGAAAATAATACCCATGGGATGATTTTAGGGAATAAATATGGATATAGAGGGAGTTAGCACACTGGAAGACTTTGAAGTGATAGAGAATGTTGATGATAGAAATCCCTACCTCGTGCTCCTAGGAATTGATTGGGCCACTGAAATGAACAGGGTGAATGATATGAAGAAGAGCAATGTGATTTTTGAGAAGAAGTCACTATGCCTAATTATACCCCTGGACCTTCCTAAAGGATCGTGCTATACAGATTCGATGCACGACTATGAAAGTGATGATGATTTGGATTGAATCTACAAGATAACAATGCGATAGCAAGACTGGGTGAATCCAACCGTGGATGGGTGAATTTCCTGGGAGCACAAGAGCTCGTGTACTTTGCATTACGATGAGGAGATTGAGCGATGGAAAAATCTGTTACACAAAGTAACTACACTAAATTGTAATACGATGACAAAGTCACTGTGTTTCCTATCAACAGAAGTAAGAGATATGCCTACTTATGATGGTTTAAGTGACGTAGTTACCTTCTTGGATAAATTTGAAGGGGAGGTGCCAGAAAAGCAACACTTCGAGGCCTTGTACTGGGTACTGTGTGCTACACCCACGAGATTGAGGGGTATGCACAAAGGGAGCTTTAACGACTAGCGCGAATGTAGGAGAATGATGCACAAATGATTTGGGAAGCCTAGGGTGCGACTGATAGACAAGTACAATAGACAGGATGATCCACGCGCATGTCTATCCTGGTGGGCACAGGCATATCAAAAACAACCTACACAGATACACATGTACTCTGCGCTGAAATGCATGGTCAGTAAGCATGTGTTGGGGGTACAAATGTGCAAATATCTCTTAATGTTGGAAAGAAATTATGTAATAAGAACAATCGTGCAAGAGGTTCTATGTGCAGAAGCATTCAACAAGGTATGCAATCCATAGCAAAGTGATTGGGACCTACATGTACCTGTAGTATTATGGACTTATTGGACAACATGCAAGAAACTAATGGGACAAACACCTTTTAGGCTTGTCTATGGAGTGGAAGACGTAATGCCTATGGAACATATCATGCCTAGTCTGCACATAGTAGCACTCACGGGTATGACGGATCATGGAGCCCTCAAGGGAAGGCTTGCGCAATTGGAGGAGCTCCAAGAAGAACAATTTTTGGTTGGATTTCATCGGCAGGTACAAAAGTAGCGAGAAAAGGCTCGGCATGATCGACATATTAAGTTTTGCATCTTTAAGGTGAATGATTTGGTGCTTTTGTATGATAGTAAGTTTGATAGATTCTCGGGGAAGCTCAGAATGCATTGGCTGGGGTCGTATGTAATTAAGGAGATCACAGATGGTGGTGAGGTGTAGTTGCTAAAGTTAAATGGAGAACCTTTCCCTGGAAGAGTAAATGGTAGTCATTTGAAGCCATACACAGGTGGCCTGCCCATCTAACTAGCTGACGGATGCATAGAATTAGTGCTCCAGGCAGCTGAAAGGAGGCACAGGACTATAAACTACTCTTCCCGGGAGCTGCGTGATGTTAGGACTGCACGCAGTAGCGAAGTGTCATAGGGTCCACAATAGTGCAAGGGTAGTTGCACTGCTGTGTAGGTCAGCTGGAAAGTGATCATTATAGTCATTATTCATGATGTGATGCTTGGTTTGAGACAAAATGAAGTGGGTAATAGGTATTTAAGGCGAACTTTATGGGCTAGATTCTTGAAAATTTGTGGCCAATCGAGCATTAATGGACCAAATGTGGGGGGAACAATTGAATTCAAATTCAAAAGGTGTGATAAATTACAAAGGGCTGTCCAGCAAACAACACTTGGCAATTTGGGAACTAAATTGCCGCGTGCCCAAACATTCATGAACCCCGACTTTTTTGATCTTCTGAAGGTGAATTCCTTGCTTGAGCAATAACCCGATACATTGAGAGAATTGTGGAATCGCACTATGGCAGCACCTAAGGAAGCCATGGATATGAGAGTAATGATTAGTGAGGAAGATGCACAGGCCATTACGGAAGTGGAAGCCCCAGAAAGTGCCGGGATATTCGCAAAAATCCCTATATCACTGCACACATCGAGACCTAAGAAAGACAAGTAGGCCATGGTACCGGTGCGCTTATCACTTAGGAATCCATTAAGGACTAAGCTTACCATGGAAGAAAAGGGGAAGGCTATCAATTTGGAGACTAATGAGGAGCAAGAATTTGAAGAAATCCTGGTAGAGGAGGAGGATGTAAAAATGGAGGTTAAAACGCAGGGTGTAGACCCTCTGACTAGGTTGCCCGCATATGTTCCTCCGGGGAAGGGTTAAGAAAAGTTGCCTAAAGATATAGATGAGAGCAAGAGCTCTCTATAGACACCGCCACTCCCTAATGACATTATTTTTGGAGTGCACTTGGGGCAAGTGATCGTACTGAAATTTGAAGACTGGGATCTCGCGGAACACGAGAAGTTTGTACATTTGGCAACCACACAACTAATGTGCTAGAAGAAAGATGTGCCAACTAGAATCATTGAGTTGGAGCCACGTAAATGGTTGAGAGGTGTAGAGAAGGCAGTATTGTTAATTCTGCTCTAGGTGATGCATTACCATCGCACCCTAGTGACTATTTTTGTCATCGAGCAACTATTTTGCTTAGTGCATGATGGGTGCTTGTGGCTGGGGGAGCCCATCCCCATCATAGACCATTTGATTCATAGAATTACTCGGCTACCTTGCAAAGGGGAGGACCCAACAAACATCTTCAAGGGAAAGAGTGATGACTTGGCCATTGTGGAGGCCATGAAGAAGAAGTTTAAACTACAGATGAAGAAGAGAGGGTACACCATTTCCAACATCAACAACCATGCATTCAAATTCTCGACGCAAATATTGGCAGGAAAGATTATGAGGAAATGCTGCACAAATGAGGTGCCCATGCTAGTGGCTGCAGTAGTGACGCGATGCATAGAAGGGATCCAGTTCAACTATGCAAACTACTTTTGCACAGAGTTCATTGAGAACTGCCATGAGGCACAGGAGCAGGGAAAAATATTTCACTACGCGTGGCTTTTGTTATCCATAGTACTAGTAGCATGGGAATTTCCCAAAGATAGCAAGTTCACAATGATCACGTAGGACCTTTCAGAGGCAGAAAATTATGCTTTGTTGTGGGTAACCAGGGATGCACAAAGGATAAGGGAACAAAAAATATTCTTGGTGTTCATGGAGATGAACATCAGAATGAGGAATAATCGCAAGCCACGATTATCATCCTGTGTCTACAATAGTCTGGAGAGCTTCACAGAGTTCAAGGCAGATTTTCACCACGTCTACATCAGGGCACAAAATCACCCTTTGAAGACATGGAACGAACTACCCTATCTAGTGATAGATGATGTCATCCTCACAGTCCTTAGGTCACGGCCGCTAGAGTGGCATGCCCGAGCCAGCTCCGCAGTGGAAGTAGAGAAGTCTGCTGCCCAGAAAAAAAAGGAAGAGGTGAAACTATAGATGGCGTAGTTGGCTGAAAAGTGTAGAAATGAAGTAGCAACATCTAAGGTCCAGGTGGAGTGCGATGCTGTGAATTTGGCAGAAGAGTAGTAGAAGAAGAGCTTGAAGGACAGAATTTGCTTGAGCCTGAATCAGAGACCGATACAGAGCAAGGTGGGACAGACCCACACATAGCATCCACTCAGCTGAAATGTCCATAACCAAGGGAATAGGTAGGGTTGCGAAAGAAGTCGAAGGCTTCAAAGACTTTGTTTGACCTGATCACCCTCACTAAGGGGTATCTACATGACATTGGTGACATGGTGAGGGACGTCACCACGAAGGCCCTCCAACAATTCGAGGAGGAACACCATATGGTGTTAGGGGCTCTCCCGGCACAGATACAAGAGTTGCAGGTGCGCACTCCATAGGTTGGCACTGTGTCAACCAGCCACACAGTGACCACATCCACGACTGAGGAAATGTTGTTTGCCTGCATAACCAACACCATAGTGCTACCACATGGAGCACTCGTTACATGAAATGAGGCCTCCAATAGGCCTATTTTCAGCGGGTTGAAGGGAATCAGGTTAAACATGGCTACACTCCCTTGGGAGATGCTCTATGTTTTGTAGGATGGAATCGCTATAGAACTATGAGCCAAGGAGGGTGGCGCACTCCAGGTAATCAGCAAGCTGCGCATCAACATTGAATAGTTGAGCCTGCAATGTGATGAGGTAGTGGCATAGAACAAATAGATAGTGAAGGTGGTGGAGGAAGCCTACCAAATGGTCTCGAAATTGGCCATTCAAGTAGAAGAACCAGTGGAGACATGCACCCGGAAATTAGCAGTAGGGGTGTTCGAGGCAAAGGAAGAAAAGGGTTTAGCTGGAGCTAAAGCTTGAGATAGTCAAACTGCAATTGAAGGCGCAGCCTTCAACTCCACTGGAGTTTAACTAACAACGTGCCATCGCGATTACAATAGTAATAGAAGAGGTTAACAATGGAGTGACAAACTACACAAAGATGTTTGAGCAGTCATTCGAGGTTCTCACCGCCCTACAGGAGGACCCAAACATACAATTCCTAGAGATAGAAGTGCATGAGCTGCAGTAGAGATATGACAAAGTAAAAGGGACTGTGCAGATGGTTTCCCTTACATAGAGGCTCATGAGGATGCAACAGGCTAAAGTGATCAAGGAGCAGGTGGATGCTGCTCGGCATAAGGAAGAAGTTTTTAAGGCACACCTATAGTCGTGGATTAATGAGGCGTATGTCATTATAGCCTCCATTGAAGCAAAGCTCATGCAACTACAAGCAACACAGGAAAAGTTTCAAGGTAGAAATTCAACTACAATGGTCTCTGAACAATGCGTAGAGGAGGTATAGTAGGAAACCGCTTAGTGCATTGTTGATCTTGTGGCGATCCAAGCAGAATTGGGAGGTCTTTGTGCAAATATCTCCCCACTGACAGAGTGACTTGAGGGTGAGTCAGGATGTTTGTATTGGGGGCCCATTGGGCACAAGATACCCTAAGGGAAGTTTTGGGGCTTAGAGCCCATATTTTGGTCAAAAATTGTAATTCTGATGTAAAGATTCTACATTTTGTGTGCACGAAGCACGTAGCTTGTAAAAGAGTCATAGCGTTGTCCACCCTTAATTTTGTTATTGTAAAGTCAGCTGTAGAGATCTACCCATGGTCTATGGACCATGGGATTGTATAAATAGAGCAAGCCTCTAAGTAGTTAAGAAAGAGAATCTAATCACGAAGAAGATGAAGAATTGAATCATATCTATGGAGTAAAGTCTAGTTTTGGGTCGTAAAGTAGGAGAAGGCTCTGCAGCTGAGTGTGCGGACCCCTACAGTTGATTCTGTAGGGTGAGTCAAATCTGTAACAGTTGGAGGCACTAATAAAGAGAATATGCATATCATTTCTATGCATTTATTTCCTGTTTTATGCATCTGTTACATTGGATATACATTGCACTTTTAATGCTTATATGATGTGTGAATCTGTATAAATGTGTTGATTAAGTAAACACAAGATAGAATATCTGTTTACATGAAGTTAAATAAGGTTTGTTTATAAGATAAGTAAGATATGTGGTGTAGTTTGGGGAAATAGCACAGGTCGCTACCATACCAACACGAAAGCATTCTGGTCATTGGTTAGGGCTGTGCGAAAGACGATTATAATAGATCGTGAAGGTATCAAAGGTTAGAATAGTACATAGAGAAACTTTCATAAAGGTAGGCAAAGTTGGACTAAATCGACACCACAGATATCTCAAGGGTGTGAAAACTTGGTTTCAGCATCCCCCCATACTGCTTCAGGTGAGACTTCATTCTGTGCTCCATGGGTTGATACCGAAAGGGCCAGTAGTGTAGGGATTTGTTTGGACAAATAACTCTAAACCTGGGTCAAGCCCCTATAAGCCAACAAGAGGACCATTTTTGATCCATTAAATGTTTAGGTAATAGTTTATTTACCTCTCCTATATACCATATGCAGTTATGAAGGATTCAATGAAAGGCTAACATCTTGTGAAGGTTATGAAAGGGTTCAAATACCTATTGAAGAGAGAGGTCCCATTTATGTGATTATCTTACATAAATATTATTGGATGTTTTAAAGAATTCACTTGTTTTTTCTCCTCTACCAAATCCTTTGGACTATAGTAGAAACATATTACTCTACCTTATGTAATTTGAATAAACCATTGGGATGGTATTGACTCAATAAGATGATTTGCACTAGGATCACATGTTGTACTAGCTAAGAAAAATTCTCATTGGATTTGAGTTAAGGATTTACTATGTTGAATAAATAGCTTTTAGAAGTGAAAAGTGGCTCTACTATCCAATGATTATGGCATTACATACTTATTTAGAAAATAATTGTGATTGTGAATATAAATCCTTTCAATTTTTTCTTAACCAAATGAGTCATTAGAGGTAATTTATAGAAACTTTTAGTGATTTTGGAAGAGTTTGATTTGGAATTCACGTATGAAAAGTCAAAAAAATATTTAATTTTTACTGATCTAATGTTGGAGTTACCTAAATATGGTGAGAACCATGTGAAACTGACTCCTTCCAAGATGGACATTTATTCCTCATTTCCTTATGCAACCATTGGTACTGAGACATTATCGTATATCTTTGAACCCAAATGTTTTTGTATAAATTCTCTCGTGATGGTAATATTGTCTTCACCATCACATAAAAAAATGACCCATCATTTATAACACTTCTTATTATCGAATCGATCAAATTTTTCATTGTCAATTACTTTATCAAGATGCTAACAAAGTCATGAATGATCTCCCTAGTGGAACCTATGGCTTTTAGCAATGCATGTTGTCCAATGAAAATGAAGTTACATACTTCATTAGAAAACCACTTTGATTGTTGATACAATTATTTTAGATTTTTTCTTAATGATATGATTCATTGGTGTTAATTGTAAGAAATGGGTAGTGATTATGGAAGGGTTCGATTTGGAACTCACACATGGAAAATCAAAAAACAAAATATCTAGTTTTAATTGAGTTAATTCAGTTTTGCCTAAATATGGTGAGGAGAATATTGAAAATGGCTCATTCATAAATGAGCATTTATTCCCCATTTTCTTACGAACCCATTGGTGTGGATAAATTATCATATATCTTTCAACTCAAAGGTTTTTGGCTTACTTCTTTATTGATGAGCAGCATTAGTTTCACCATGACATAAAGAACTACCCCTTCATTGAAAACACTTCATATTGTTGAGAAGTGCATAAAAATCTTCATATTCAATTGATTGATGAAGAGGTTGAGAATGTCTTGAATGATTTCCATGGTGGAACTTGTCAATTTTACTAGACCATGTTGTCAAATGACTTTTGCATTACATACTTCTTTGGAAAATCATCGTGATAATTGTGGATACAAATCCTTTGTATTTTTTCTTGACTAGATTAGTCGTTAGAGATAATTATAACAAATAGGTAGTGATTCTAGAAGAGTTTTATTTGGAGTTCACATATGCCAAATAAAAAATCTCTTGTTTTCACTGAGTTTATGTTAGAGTTATCTAAATGAGATTTTATTCCTCATTTCATTAAGAAACCAATGATATGAATACAATATCATATATATTTGAAATAAAATATTTCTATCTAAATTCTCTCATTATGAGTAATATCATGTTCACCATCACACAAAAAACTATCCCATCATTGAAAAGGCTTCATATTATTAAGGTCTAGTTCAAATTTTGCATTGTCACTTGATTGTTTAAGAGGTTTAGAAAGTGTTGAATGATTTCCATAGTTGAACCTGTGGTGATCATATCCCTGTATTGTAATTACTTAGAGATAAGAAAATAAAATAGTGTTGATATATTATATTATGCAAAAGTTTCAGGATTTCCTTTAAGGGGCTCAAAGAATAAAATTAATAAACAATGATTTTTTTTGGTGTTTTATCAAAATATTAGATTTGAAAGAAATATATCCATTAAGAGAGTACTTAATCAAAAAATCAAGATAAATGGATCCTCATTATTCTATACATATATACGATAATGAGGAGTTGTATTTACACCATAGTTGAGGAGTTGTAGGTTCCCCTCCTTCGCTAGAAAATTATTGTAACTATATAGTTTTGGTCATTATTTAAATTTCAATCAATATGGTAGTTTCTATAAGTTGCTATAGTCACTGATTAGATAAGGACAAGTACTCTATTTTCATGATTAAATATTGTTTACTTTATTTCCAATTCCTCTGCCTATTGACTCTATTTTACAAGATTTGAAATTACAATTTCTCTTTATACTCAAATTATTTATAGTGTAAATGTGGTTTCAATATTCCACATAGCTTGTAGTTTAATCCTTTTATCTTGTATCTTTATAGCATTGCATCTCATCTGAATCTTTTTTATAAAATGTAGGATCATCTAGTCCTTGAGAAAGGAACCTTCTTGATGTTTATGTTATATATTTCCTATATGTGTGATGTCTTGTACCTATATAGGTGGTTACAACATCAAGATTCTTATGCCCACAAGATAGAGGAACTATATATCCTTTCCTACAACTTACATTAGTAATTCTACTTGTGTTAGGGGTTAAAACGATAAGATTCCTAATCCCACTAGGTAGAAGTGTCCTATTTCAATTATGCAAGTTTGTTTTCTCGGTGATTTTTGAAAGAGCCTTTTTATCTTGCTCTATGACATTCATTTCAAATGCTACAATGTATATATTTCTCAATCCCCAAGGTTGAAAAAAATTGTTGTAAGAGAAATTCATAATGCTCCTTGTGCTATACAACCAAGATATTAGAAGAGAATTGTTGGAATAAGAGGTCAATATTTTTTTCCAATAATGAAGAAGGGTGTTGTTGAGTATATATCGCATTGGAGTTTCAAAAGGTAAACAATGAACATAGATATATAAATAGATTTTTAGAGTTGTTACCCATTTCTAAGTGGAAATGTGATGTGTTTCAATAATGTTTATTATCAAGTTATGTAGAATAGTGAAGTGGAATAATTCCATCATGGTAGTGGTGGATGAGCTTAGATAGGTTGTATATTCTGTTCAAGTGAGTCTAACACAAAATGTTTCCAACATCCTTCAGAGTCTTGTCATTTGTATCATCCAAGAATTGTTTATTTGTGTACTTTAAAGGAGGTTTCCCCCTCGAAGAGTCTTATTTTGAAGGTTTTTATCTATCTTTTCTATCTTTTCTATCTTTTTGTGAGCTGGTTTCATAACATTTGGTATCATAGCTTTTGGATTCTAGGGTTTCACTAATCCAAGCATGTCATCGTGGGATTTTCACTATAAATTTATTTCTAAGATGTTTTAGAAGCTAAAACAAAACCCATGTGAGACGAAATCATGTTGAACCTCGGGTCTGAATTTCAATTGTTGTATTGCTATATTTTAGGAGAAATGTTATGAGGTAGTTAGGGTTTAGGAAAGCTCCATAATTCTATCTGAAACAGGTCATTGTGGAATTTTCATTATAATATATTTTCTACGAAGGTTCAGACTCTAAAATTAGAGCGCATTTGACCCTAAAAATTGCTGAAGCTCGGGCTCGAATTTTAGATCTTCTTTCACTATATTTTCGGATATACAGTCCAATATATTTAGGATTTCTATAGGCTCCTGAATTACATCCCAAATAGGTGACCTTAGGAAAATCATCATAACTTTCTCTATAAGCATCATATTGAAATTTCATAAGAATTTACAAAAAGAATACAGACTCTAGTTTTCTGTGTATCAGTTGCAGGTCATAAGGGTGAAACAATGATGCGGGGAACTTCGTACAAGTTTACTATACTAAAGCAGTCTATAATCAGGTCAGTGTGGGATATTTGACATAACTCTTCCTTGGAGAATCCAATCTTGACCATAATTTCCGGGATAGAAATAAGACTCATAGGGCTACCGCAGGACGCAACTTCAAACATTGGAGATCCAAAATTATAGAGATACATCAGATTCAAGATCGAGATCCTAAAATAAAAAATAAAAATCAATATTAGGAAGTTTGATGGCAACGATCCGGTAAATTGGATACTACAAATGGAGCAATATTTTGATCTATATGGTGTACAACTGTTACAAAAGGTACATATTGCATCTTTATATTTAGAAATGAATCAATTTTTATGGTATAAAGGCCTTTTCTCTCATAAACCACTTGTCACTTGGTCAATTTTTGTGGAAGAAATGATAGCACATTATTAGGATACAAAGAGTAACACCTTCCTTAGCTAATTGATAAATCTCAAACAAAAGGGTTCAATGGAAGAGCACATTGAGGACTTCCAAAAATTCAATAGAAGGGTAAATGATATTCCGGAGAAGCAAAGGATTGATGTCTTGATAGGGACTTTAGAGGATAACATTCAACATGAGGTTCGTCTTTGGGAACTTGATTCATTGGAGAAGGCATTCTGGTGGGCAAGAAAAATTGAAAGTGGAATTATGGAAACGAGGAATCATACCACTCACAAATATACATATGGAAGTGTTTTTTCTCCTAGCCTTGCAAAACCTACAAGGTTTACACTACAACAATTGGAAGAAAAAAGAGAAAAAGGGCTTTGTTACAGTTGTGATAGCAGATACACTAAAGGCCATAAGTGTGCTAAGAGGAAATTATTTTATATAGATTGTGAAGAGGAGGAAGAAAAGGATCAAGAAACATCAAAAGAAGAGGATATACACTAGGAACCAACTCCAGATAAAGAAGAAATAAATCAAACCATATCTTGTAAGCATTGGCAGGAATTACCACTCCTCAAACTCTCAAGATAGGACATATCAAGAAGAAAAATGTTCAAGAAGTGAAAGATCACATTGAGCATGAAGAAATGAATCCAGCCATATCTTGTAATGCATTGGCAAAAAATACCACTCCTCAAAATCTCAAGATAGAAGGACATATCAAGAAGAAAAAGGTTCAATCAGTGAAAGATCACATCGAGCATCAACAACAAGTTCTCCAACTTTTAAAGGATAACGCGACTTTGGTGCAGAGTCAAATGAAACAACAGGCAGATCAACATCGTAGTGAAAGAAGTTTTGATGTAGGTGATTGGGTATTTTTAAGGCTACATCCATACAAACAAATGTTCCTCATGCAAGCTATTTATGAGAAGGAAATGTTGGAAAAACTACATGCACTTAAGAAGTGGCGACCTTACCTAATGGGAAGACACTTCAAGGTAAAAATGGATCATGATAGTCTTAAATAATTTTTAGAACATAAGAATAGAAAAAATCGGTCACAAATATGTTGGCTTGTGAATTTGAAATCATCTACAAAAAAGGGAAGCAAAATGTTGTTGCAGATGCACTCTCAAGAAAGGATGAGGATGTGGAAGCATTGTTTTTTGCTAGTTCTATTATCCAACCAGATTGGATAAGAAAAGAAATTGATGAATGGAACAATGATAAAGAAGTGTGGCCACTCATTCAAAAGTTGCAGAAGATCCCAGTTCAAATAATATTTCTAGATCTTGATGGGGAAGGAAGAATCATATTGGAACCTGAATTAGTCACAGAAGCAAGAAATCAACAGCTATGAAATCGATCAATTTCAGAGTATCTCATCAAGTGGAAGAACTTACCTACCAAAGATCACACATGGGAGAATGATAATTTTAAACGGAATCATCGGTAACTACTCAAGCGTTGAGGACAACAATTTTGAATGAGAGGGGCATGTTAGGTCCCTATACTACTAGCGTAACCCTTATTTTTAGTAGTGCAACCCCCTTATTATACAGTTGTACCCATGTAGTCCCCATATTGTTATTATTGTGGCCCATAGAAACCCACTATTGCTATTGTTGTGCCCTTTCATTATTGTTATGTCAACTCCAATTATATTATGACCCCTTAGACTCTTATATATAGAAAGGAGGTCTTGTCATTTGTATTATCTAAGAATTGTTCAGTTGTGTAATCTAAAGGAGGTTTCCCCCTTGAAGAGGCTTATTTTGAAGGTGTTTATCTATCTCTTCTAACTTTTTATGATCTGGTTTCATAACATTTTAAAATTAAAACAAACATTTTTTATAATGGATCACCATAGTGGGAACCTGTGGGGTTTGATCACGGGCCACCCACACACCTCCTATGACTCTTTCCAACAAACCATCTGGGTGGGACTTGGTAAGTCCACTCATTCAAACTTATTTCAACTATACCTTTGCATTTAGAGGGAGTGGATGGTGGAATAGGGGTCCACGAATCAGGATATAGGCCATGAGAGGACCCATGCCTAGGCAGGCACATAATTCAAGGACAATTTTGGAGCATATTTTATAGCATATTCTAGGGAATATTCTAATATGTTATGGATGTCTTGAAAATTCCCAGAGGGGTTTATAGGTGAATGTGGTAGAATAATTTGGATTTTATTGTCATTTTTCATAAAATTTTCAGATGAATCCACAAGTGCAGTCAGAATTGGGATCTAAGCAACAAATGTTTGGGTCATCCTTAGATGTGATATATTGCCATGTGTTTACCATTATTTTGCTAAGATAATAAAGAGGCTTGTCCAATCTGAAGCTAGGACTAGAAACATAGCTCACATTGTGAGTGAACTCCATTATCAAATCTTGGTGCATTATTTACATGGTATCATTTATATGTTGCTTGTTCATGGATGTTGCGTTTATGGTATTTTAATTCTATTTAAAATTAACATCACTGAAGGAAAGATAACAAATCATATTGGTTTTAGAGTGGTATTCTTTGATGTGAATTATGAGTGTGGATGCTTACCAAGGCCAAACTGAAAGAGGGTGAAGGAAAAATTGTCTTTTAACCCTGAGATTGGACGTACAATTTGATGAAAGAAAATGGATGATAATGACATGTTCATAGAGAATTAACAACATTTGCACAAGGCCTTCTACTAGATGCTAGATTAGGTGGAAAAGTTGTTTGCATATTGCAAAAGGAGAATGGAAAAAGAGGGAAATCAGGAAGGAGATCCAATAGAAGATAATGTGTCAATACATGAAAGAGGTGGAGGAGAACCTCCTAAATCTCCATATTCAATATCAATCTCTTCCTTTCCCCCTCATTCTCATAATTAAAATAATCGTAAAAATTCCTCTAAAATTTAATTGTTGAAGTTAGAAGTGAAATTTCATTTTCCTATGTTTAATGCAGAAGCTAATGCAAAGAAGGTAAACATTTGGACTAGATAGATTGAAGTTTATTGGCGTATACAACATATTGAAGAGGAAAAAGAAAATATTTAGTTGGGATCTCTTCGGTTGAGAGGAAAAACTCTTGTATAGCAGGAGAAAAAAATTCAGAAAGGTAGTCAACTCAATGGTAAACTCCTTTCATCATTGTCTAAGTTTAATTTTGCATTAAGAAGACAATTTTACCTACTGGGTTACATGTTAGAGCCATTATGGTGTGGTAAAACTTGAGATTGGATAATGGTTATAATGTTCAAAGTCTTACAAAAGTGTTTAGGAAGAAATAATTGGCATTGAGTATTCCTTTAGACTCACCATAAAATTTGATGAAATGCATTGGCACTTTACAAAATTATCTTCTCACTATTTTTTACTCTTTGATCCCACTAATCTAGATGAATCTAGTGTGAAAACAATTCATCTTGAAAATAAGCGAAAGAATGAAAAATAATATCACACAAAGAAGCCTCCATCGAAGCCCCAGAACAAAAAGTTCAAAGGAAAAGGAAAGGTAAAAGATATAGCGACAACCAAGAAAGAGGAAGGAAACCCCTCTGACACTCATTGCAATAAATGTGGGATTGATGAGGAGCACATCTCAAAACTAAATATAGAGTTGAAACCTAAGAATTTTGGTGGAAAAGGGAAGTAAAAGATGATTGATACAATGCAAAAAGATGTAGGTTCTTATTCCACTGATGAGATGCATATCAAAACTATTGGGGTACAAGGTAAAGGTTAATTTCATGCTAGTTCAAGTTCTAAAAATAAATCTTATGATGATGAAATAAAAGTAAGCGAATTATTTAATGTAAGAGTGATATCGAATCATAGAAAAATAGACACATTACTTGATCTAGGTTCTAAAGTTAATTTGATATTAGAATTTTTTTTTTAAGAAACTAGGTTTGGATGTGAGACGTCATTCAAAATACCCTCACAGTTGGGTGTGGAACAATGCAAAACTCAATGTATCCAAGTAGTGTAAGGTCGAATTTGCTATTGATTCAAAGTTGATAGATATTTTGATTTAGATATTGTTTGAATTGACATTTGTGGCTTAGACTTAGGAAGCCCATACATATATTATAGGATGGAAGTTTTTTTCAAGCATGAGAAAACATACCACCTCACCAAATATAGGGTGCAATATATTATGAAAGCTCACCATATGAAATTCAATTCAACTCATGTTAGTGCAGTGATAGATGAAGAGACTTATCAACTCCAACAAGAAGTCTATGGTCTTGGTTATGAGGGAAAAATATCCATAGAAATTTGATGCTTTCAAAGGTTGTAATCCTTCTCACAAGAAATAAATGTTTGATATTGTCTCTAACTATGATATATTTTTTAGGAACCAAGTTGGTTGCTTCCCGAGAGGGAAATTCAACATGACAACCATCTTCAATAAGATGCACCTCTTCTAAATGTGGGCATGTATAGGATGTCAATTGTGTAAATGGAGGAAATGAAGAAGGAGGTGCGAGACTTGTTAAACCAAGGAGTCATCAAACCTAGTTCATTGCCATGTTGTTCTCCAATTGAGTAGGTGCGAAAGAAAGATGACACATGGAGAATGTGCATGGATTATCAGGATCTCAACAAGATCATGGTGAAAAATTATCATTAGAGACATTTTGAGGTCTAAAAAGGACCTCCTAAGGAAAATTGTTAAATATTAGTGGAAATAATTAAATACGATTAGATTACGCATTATGCTTTGGAGGGAAAAAAGAAAAAACTACTTTTTCAACTCATATTTTGAACATAACTCCCTACGATTTTAGTCAAATTTCGACTGGGAGCACTTGTTGGATGTGAAATTTATTTTTCATCAAAGGAGTACCCATGTTGCATACTTTTAGTTGACCCTACTATACAATAAATGTGAGATACATGAAAAATTGTCATTGCAATAATGTATTTCATGTATTTTACATTTTTTGCATAGTAGGTTCCACTGAAAGTATGCAACATGGGTACTCCTTAGATTGAAAATTAAATTATAAATCCAACAAATGGGTACTCCTTGGATGCAAAATTAAATTATGCATCCAACAAATGCTCCCTCTCAAAATTTGAATAAAATCGTAGGGAGATAACATGAAAATATGAGTTGAAAAAGTTTATTTTTTTATTTTCATTTTTACCTTTTTACTCCAAAAATGGTTAATCATCCCCCATGTTTGACATCATCATATTGAATCCTATTGGTTCTTATAAAGTTTATTTTTGTTGTACAATTTTGTTTTGAGGCCCATTTTTTACCTCAAAATTTCTCTAATGATCCTCTCCCCCATATAGAGGATTTTCTTGATCAATTCAAGTTTTTTTTGTATTTCAATAAGTTGGATTTATGTAGTGTTTAACATGAGATATGAATTGCAAAAAATAAGGTGTGGAAAATTTCTTTCAAAACCAGGAAAGGATTTTTCAAGTGCTTGGTAAAGCCATTTGGGCCTTTCAATTCACTAGCTACATTCATGCATGTAATGACTCATGTATTTTTACCATTCTTAGATGATTTTGTGCTTGTATACTTAGATGATATTGTTGTCTTTATTAAAACATGGGATTATAATGTAAGACATGTCAAGCAAGTATTGGATACATAGCAAAATGAGAAATTGTATGTAACCTTGTCCAAATGTGAATTTGGAGAAACCTCTTTCGTATAGTTGGGTCATATTATTGGAGGAGGTCAGCTAAAGATTCACCCTTATAAAGTTGATGTAATTGTAAACTAGCCTAAACCTACAAATGTGGTAGAAATTAGAAGCTTCTTGGGGGCAGTTCAATACTAGAGAAGATTCATAGCTAACTTCTGATTCATTCCATCTCCTTTGCATGCCCTGACTAGTGTAAAATAGGTCTTTCAGTGGGGAGGAAAGTGGCAAGAGGATTTTGACACTGAGAAGGAAAAGATGAACATAATGCTAATACTGGTGCCAGTCCTTCAACATCCATTTGAGATTGAGGACGATGCCAGTGGATATGGCATGGGTGTAGTATTGATGCAACATCATAAGCTTATTTTTTACCACTCTCAAACTTTCTCTCAAGTTGTTCTCAACTATCCCATGTATGACAAAGCGTTGTATGACTTGGTTCAAATTGTCAAGAAATGGGAGCATTACTAAATAGGTAAGGAGACTATCATACATATATACCATCAACCCTTATAGTACCTCGAGTAACAAAACAAGCTACACCAAGCCTTTCACATTAGATGGATGCGATTCCTTCAAAACATCCATTTGGAAATGAAGTACAAGAAGGGTACAAATAACAAAGTGGTAGATATGCTTTCTAGACCTCTTATTTCTACATCTATTGCTTTGAAGAATGCCTCTTTATCTCATGATACCTATGTTGAAAAATATGATTTTGATGGAGATTTTAAGGATGTTTATGAGAGGCTAACCAATGGATCACACGTGGAGGACTATCATTTGCAGGGCAAGTTTCTCTACTAGCTTAACAAGTTGTGTATTCCTACAACTGAAAGAGTCCATGTAATTCGAGAAGCTCACAATTCTCTTCTATTTGGACATTTTTTAGTAGGAAAATTTTTGGCTCATTTGCACAGGTTTTTTTATTGGCCTTGGATGACAGAAATTGTAACCAAGTATATAAATGGGTCATTAGAGAAATTTTTTGGTTTAAAATGGGCCTCCTAAGGAATATTATAAAATAATAGTGGAAATAATAAAATAACATTAGATTAGCCCCAAGGGATAGCTCAATTTCTTGAGCACTCATTGGAAATTACATTTCCTATTGGGAGGTCACGAGGTCAAATCTCCTTGATGCCCTTGGGGTTAGGCCTGATATATTAGGCAGTCTTTGGTCGACCTCTATAGCTTATTTTCCGAAGACGTAGTGGCGACACAATGACTATGAACCATGGTTGTGTTAAAAAAATGTAGAAAAAATAAATAATATTAGATTATCTCATCAAATTTTGGAGGGAAAAAGGAAAAAACTACTTTTTCAACTCATATTTTCGACTTATCTCCCTACAATTTTACTCAAATTTCAAGTGGGAGCACTTGTTGGATGAAAAAATTAATTTTCCATACAAGGAGTACCCATGTTTCATACTTTTGATGGACCATACTACACAAACAATGTGAAATACATGAAAAACCATGATTGCAATCACACTTTTTCATGTATTTCACATTTTTCGCATAGAAGGGTCCATTGAATGTATGCAACATTTGAGTTTAACCACTAAAAATTTGAGTAAAATTGTAGGAAGATAAGTTACAAATAAGAGTTGAAAAGTAGTTTTTTCTTTTCAATTTTGTATCTTTTTTACCTTTTTACTCCAAAAATGATGAATCATCCCCCATGATTGACATCACCATATTGAATCCTATTGGTTCTTATAAAGTTGATTTTTGTTGTATACTTTTTTTTTGAGGCCCATTTTTTACCTCAAAATTTATCTAATGGTGTGATGTGCTCTACTTGTAAGCCCACTAATAGAAATTGGGGTTGTACACAGCACGGCTTGTTATTTCTCATCATTGGGAAGTATATTTGTGGATTTTATAGGGGGTTTTCCTTTTAGAAGAATGGGTTATGACAACTTGTATGTAGTAGTGGATAGGTTTAGTAAGATGTATGTCTTGATGAAATGTAAAAAGAAGATTATTATTGAGAAAACTACTCATCTTTTCTTTCAACATGTATGGGTTGATTTTGGACTACTCGCATCCATTGTCTCATATAGTGTCTCTCGATTCATTGGGGATTTTTGGAAACTTTTGTGGAAAATGATGGGTACAAAGCTAAAGAGGAGTATGAGTTTCCATCCAAAAACCAACAGATAAATAAAGGTCATCAATAGAAGGGTAGTTTATTTGCTCTGAGAGTATAGCAAAAAACATCCTAAATTGTGGTATGAACATATACATTATGTCTACCATGCATATAACAGGGATTTTCCCCTTCCACTCAAAGTTCACCATTTGAGTCATGCTTTGGGTACCTACCAAAGTCACCCTTAGATTTGGTCTTTTGTAAAAACATCATAAACTTTGAAACAGGAACTGATACTCTTACATGTTTCATAGAGATAGCAAAAAATTGACTCGATCTTGAAAAGGGGGGATGCATAACACACATATCTTTTTTATGACATAGTTTTTGGCACTTTAAATCACCGATATGATTACTCGTTTTGTAGTGGTAGTAAAAACGTGGCCCGATTTTGAAAAGTGGTGATGTAGAATACAATTATTTTCTTTGGGAGCATATTTTTGACAATTTAAATTTCCTTATGTATCAAATATAAATATTTCTTTTTAACTGTTAGTGATTTTCATGCTGATTTTCAAATGTGTTGATGCAATATGTAGATGTAGCATACTTTTTTTAAGAAGACTTATTTTTCACAGTTTAAAATTTATTATGTCCATATTTTTTTAAATTATGGTTACTTAAAGAATTTTCAAGTTGTTTTATTTTTCTTTTTTTAAATGTTGATTACTTAAAAAACAAATACAAAAATATATATAAAAAAATAAAAAGACAAAAAAAATGTTAAAAAAAAAAATTTATCAGTCACAAGAGAATTTGGCAAAAAAAAAACAAAAAAAAATATATATATATATATATATATATATATATATAATTAAAAAACAAAAACATTAAAAAAAACTAGCAAAAAAAAACCAAACAAACAAACTAGATTAGATAAAAAAAAATAGGAAATTAACAAAAAAAAAATGAAAAAAACTAGTAAAATTAATATTAAAAACATCTAAAAAAAACTAAAAAAACAAAAATTAATCCAAATTATAGAAAAGAAAGCCAGAAAAATATAAAAATTTTAAAAATATATGTCTTTTCATATATATATATATATATATATATGTACCTTACATTTTTTATTTAAAAACAATAAAATTAGAAATTATTTTTTTTTTTTTTTTAATTTCAAAAAAAATTATTAAAAAATAAATAAAAAATTAAACAAAAATTTTTATTTAAAAAAATTAATAAAAGATAAAAAAAAATTCAGCAAAGTTTTATTTCTTTAAAAATTAAAAAAAATTTAAATTTGTTTTTTAAATATATATATTTTTTAATTAAAAAAAATTATTACTACAAAATTTTATATTTATATTTTTATTTAAAAAAAATTATTAAAAAAGTTTAAAATTTTAATTTTTTAATAATAATTAACAAAACATAATTTAAAAGAAAATAAAAATTGTTTAAAAAAATATTTTACTATTTTTTTAAATAAAAAATAAAATTGTTAAATTTTTATTTATATTTATATTTATATATTTTATTTTAATTTTTAATTTTTTTGTTCTTTAAACAAAAAATGTAAGTTTAATAAATATTTTTTTTCAAATCAAAAATACATATTTCTATATAAACTTTAAATGTTTTTTAATTTTCTTTTTTTTGTTTTCTATAATTTGAGTTTTTTTTTGTTTTTTTTTCTAAATGTCTTTAATATTAGTTTTACTAGTTTTTCAATCTTCTTTTTTTTTTTTTCCGTTTTTTTTTTTTTTTTTTGTTAATTTTCAATTTTTTTTAATCTAGGTTGTTTTTAATTTTGTTTTTTTCTAGATTTTGTTAATGTTTTCTTGTTTTTTTTGTTTTGTTTTTTTTTTTTTTTTTTCTATTTTTACTTAATTTTATATTTATTTTTTTACTTTTTTGAATCTTTTATAGTGTATGAGTTAAGTTTTTTGTTTTTAACATATATATATATATATATATATATATATATATATATATATATATATCTTTTTTAAGTAATCAACATTTTAATCTTAATTTTAATAGTTTTTAATTTTTTTTTATTATTTTTTTTTAATCTAGTATGCTTTTAATTTGCAATTTTTTTTTTAGTTTTTTGTTAATGTTTTTTAAATTTTTATATTTTTACCTATATATATATATATATATATATATATATATATATATATTATTTTTTATTTTTTATTTTTTTTCAATATTTTTGTTTTTTTTCTCTTTTGCCAATCTTTTTTTATGGTTTACAAGATATTTTCTTTTTTTCCATTTTTTTTTAAATAATTTTTTTTTTATTATTTATTTGTATATAATTTTTAAGTTTTTTTTTTTGTTTTTTAATTCTTATCTTTTATAGATTAATTTTGTTTTTTTTTTACATTTTTATGATTGTTTTTTTTTTTTTTTTTATGTTTGATTTTTTTGTCTTTTTTTTTTATATATATTTGATATTTTTGTTTTTTATTTTTATTTTATGTTTTGTTTTTAATATATATTTTAATTTATGTTTATTTTTTATTTTTTTTAACTATTTTTTGTTTTGTGTTTATTCATTGTTTTAATTTTTTATTATATTTTACGTTTTCATTATTTTTTTGAAATTTTAATGTTTTTTGAGGACATGATAAACTATTTTTTGCCATTATTTCGAAATGTTGAAATTTTACCTTTAAAAAAAAAGTGTTATCCCAGCATCAAAACTTTTTGTTTTGAGGGTGTTTTTTCCACAAAATTTACCATTAAAAAAAGAAGTGTTATTCGAACATCAACACTTTTCGTTTTGAGGGTGTTTTTTGGACAATTTTTGCACAAAAAATTGGTTTTCACTGCCATTTTTAAAACATGTTGAAAATTTACCCTACAAAAAAAAGGTGTTATTCCAGCATCAACACTTTTCGTTTTTAGCACTGTTTTTGATGTTTTTACGGGGTTTTTTGGCCAAAGTTCCTGTTTTGAGTTTATAGTTCCCGTTTCAAAGTTTACATTGTTTAAATATGACTCCAATGAATGAAGTGATGAAGACTCAGTTGACGAGTAAATTTAGAGGATCCAGATGATACATCAAGCAGTGCAAGAACATTTGGTGAAGAGTGAAGCATAGTATAAAGCATAACATGATAAACATAGGTTGATCACTAGTTCCAAGTTGGAGATTGAATATGGCTTCACATCAACAAGGAAATGATAAATGGTGAATGTTAAAAGTTGAAACCAATCATATATGGTCCATTCACAATGTTAGAAAATATTGGGACACATGCTTATTGCCTTGATATATCGACCTATATGCGAATATGTAGAGAAATTGAAACTTTATGAACATCACATGATCATGGATCCAAAGGAGAGTGGTCAAGTTCCATAAATGGATGATTTTTTTCTATAGTACTTGGAAAGGTTGCACAAAGACATCATCCTAGACAGAAGGATCAATACTACATGACGAGGAGATGTGGAGTACCTTCAACTGCGTTCCAAAGGAATACATCCCAACAAGGCACAATGGACTGAAAAAGAGAATGTGAGGGAGAAAGTCCCTCACATACCTATTCATTGATAATGATTTTGGAGGCTGAAAATCTTCTTAATGGAGAGGAATAATCCAGGAAGATACGAAAAGGCCCAAAATTTGAAGTTAACAAAATCTCAACAAAACTAGAACCAAGTTGTAGATCTGACAGAGACGATTCCAATGATGCAAAGAACACCTCACACCAAGTGTGTATGACAAAGTTATGTTCATCTGAAGTTTTTTATAAACAATAAAAAAAATTGGCACTGAAAGTGCCACATTAAATAACCATAAGGTTCCATGTGGCACCACCCAAAGAGGACCATGTGGAACCAAATAGAGGGTGCCATGTGTCACCCACCAAATAAGCCACGTGGGTTCCTAGAGGTAGTTGGAGTGGAAGATAGAGATGAGTAGGCACATATGTAGGGTAATTGTATGTGGCCACATGACCCAATCAAATGTGCCACATCGGACTGAGTTCATATCCATATAGGCTTGACTAACCCATAGGCATATGGTGAAGTTTGAGTTAGATTGGCTTCATGGTTAAGTTTGGTGTTGTGACAAACTTGGTGGAGGTCTCAACCAAGTTTGGCGATGGTTGGTTGGATATGTGTTAGTATATATAGAAGTCATATATATGGTTAAATATAAGAAACATATATGAACCATTTTAAAATTAAAACAATCATTTGTTATAATGGAACACCATAGTGGGAGCCCATGGTGTTTGACCTCGAGCCACCCACACACTATTTATCCAACTTGCCAATGAACCAACATATTGAGACTTGTTAAGTCCACCTCACCAAACTTATTTAAACCATACCTTTCAATTTACAGGGAGTCAACAATGGAACAAAAGACTATGACTCAGCATGTGGACTGAGAGGGGACCCACACTCACGTAGGCATAGAATTTACGGAAGATTTTGGAGCATATTCTAGGGAATATTCTTCAAGTATTTTGATCTATTTTAGAAGTCTTCAAGATTACTCGAGGGGTCTAGAGGTGAAGGTGACATAACCATATGAATTTTATATTCATTTTCCATGAAATTTTAAGACAAATCCACTAGTGCAGTCAAAATTTGGATCTAAGCGACATATGTTTGGGTCATCCCCAAAATTAAGCTGTAATTCCATGTATTTTTCCATGTATTTTCCATTATTGTTTTGAGATAATAAAGAGGACTCTCCACTTTAAAGATGTGTTTGAAGACATAACTCACACATTGTGAGTGAACTTACTTATCAAATCTTGGTGCATTATCTATATTGTCTCCAGGGAAAATTTTAAGAACCACCCTAAATTTATATGTATAATAAATGGGTTAATCCCCATGATACATAGGAAAAATGGGAGGTGATTTTATCAATAATATAATATGTATATATAATTTTTTTGGTGAATCTCTCATAAGATTATATTATCTTGTACAGTGATGAAGAATATTTCACTGAATTATAAAATCTTGTAAGATCTTGGCAAATCTTTTACTGAATAATAAAACATTGTGAAGTCTTGGCGAATGTTTTGTTAAAGTATGAGACCATATATGATAATAAGAAAACATATTCATTAAACTGTAATATACTAACATACATGTTTGGAAAAAAGAAACATAATTTTCTCTTCCTACAAACAATGTTCCAAGTTTCAGTGGTCGTGTTTGTCAAGGTTCTTATAATAGACTCTTCCATATCCTTCTATTAGTTTTGATAATATTCCACAACAAAGTTCTTGTCGGTGTTGATATTGACAATGAGTTCTGTCAAGGTAGGAGAGATTAATCTTTCCTTTACAACTTTTGTCAAGCTACCACATTTTTCAAGTTATCAAATTTCTTTCTTATTCCATAGACTCCAACTGCAAGATAAAAAAAAACACATCAAGTTTCTTTACCCCAACACGCCAACAAGTAGCAAGCCCCAACTATATAAGAAAGTATTAAGTATCCCAAAGGCTTGAAGGGGATCCAATTGGAAGAAGTGACCATTGTGAGAACCCTTCCAATCAATATATGAATATATAAATGTAGATTTATTATTATTTTAATTGGAAATCTTCAATTAAATAATAGAATTTATTTACATCTCTCCCAATCTAAATTTCTTATTAGCATAATTCACTACCCTCATAGGTCTCGCATTTTTTAAGAGCGTTGTAACATGTAGATTAATTTCCTTTTTTTGTGAACAATCTCCACCTTTTAGGAAAATATGGTGCAGTGGCTCCAACCCCTACAGATCATTAGGACAAACTAAGAATAACACAGAAGATGAGAGGTTGTACAAGCCAACTTATTTTTCAAACAACTACTTTTTCATGAAGATATCATATTGAGAATGTTTGAAAAATGGTGAGAAATCTTCTGTGAGGGTGATGCGGAAAGAGTGATAAGGTTTCATTGTTTTGAATTTTTTTTGTTAAACCAGAAAAAGTTAAAAACCAATATTAATGGAGATATTGGTATTTTTTACTAAATTTTGTGAAGTGAGTAAATGTAGCTTTAACCATTTACCTTAAGATGTTTTTACAATATAATTTCCTAAGTCTATTTAATATCTTCATTATCATAAAAACCAACCTATATTCATCTTAACTCAACATCTACCACTCTTAGGGGGATGAAATCTATTTATCCCTCTAAGCACTTGGTAGACCCAGAATTAAGATGGATCTAAGATGATAGAATTTCCCCTTTAAATAGTCTATGATCACATGAATACCAGGGTATTACCATGGGTCAATACCATGGATTATCATAAACCTGGAGCTTAAAAATTACTATTAGTAATTTATAAAAATTAATAAAATTAATAACTATTTTTTACTTTATTTTTTATTTCAACCAAGTTAAAACATACATTAAACTACAACATCCATTTTACTCTTGATCCACCAAGCGTCCAGAGGGATCAAATATTTTTTCACTCTATGCTAGTTTGCATATAACGATATTTCATCCCTCTCGGGGCTTAGTAGATGAAGAGTAAAGATGGATCTATGCAAGTTTAATTCCCCCATTTAAATAGGCTACATTCCACATGAATACCATGGGTCAATACCATGTGCCATTTTTATTTTTATTAATACTAATATTAGGGTTAATAATGTTTGTTTGCATGGTATTAATAATAATCTAGCCCATGGTATTTGGCCCATAGTATTTTGCCCATAGGTTTAACCTAAATATAACACATTTTTTGAGTGTCCTTAAACATAAGGTGACTTATGGAGTAAATATAAAAAAATGTTTTATTTGTTTACCATACCTCTCATTTATTTATATTTTTATTAACTTACCATACCTCTTTTACAAATATGGTATTTGGCCCATAGGATTCACTTAAATAAAACCTATTTTTCGAGCCTTCATAAATACAAAGAGGGTTATGGACTAAATATAAAAATAGGTTTTATTTATTTACCATATGTTTAGTTTGTTTATATTTATATTTATTTACCATACATTTTGAGTAAGTATAAAAAGAGGTTCTTTTTATTTACCATACCTCCACTTTATTTATATTTTTATTTGTTTACACCCTTGCATGTATATAAGGTGACTTATGGAGTAAATATAAAAAATGTTTTATTTATTTACCATACCTCTCATTTATTTATATTTTTAATAATTTACAGTACCGCTTTTATAAATATGGTATTTGGCCCATAGGATTCACTTAAATAAAACCTATTCCTGAAAATTAGGGCGAATGGAAGCTTGTAACTCCTAATTTCAAGGGCTAAATTTACCTTGTTTACCCTCTCCCTTAAAATAAGGTGGGCTATTTGAGGCGATTTGTAAAAATGTGCTATGATACAAAATATTCACCCACTAAAAATTTAAAACCCCTTAATTTCGCCTAAGGGCCAACATTCACCCCTAAAATTTTCCATGAGTGTCTCATTTTTGTGTTGATTCTTCAAGATGTTTCATTTATGTTATTTTAATGCTATTTAAAACATTTTGTTTAACAACACTAAAGAAAATATCCTAGATCACTAGTAGAAAAAGTAGTCCTTGGTCTAGACATGTTCAATGAAAGAATTTGACTAAAATCAGAATAATTTGAAGGAAGCATAGGATAGGTAGAAAATATATATATAAAAAGGTATAATAAATTAATAATTCCATGTAGGAGAAATTCCAATTTAGGATGACTAACCAAGCATTTTTATTTAACGTTATCCCATGAACTAGAACCAAATAGAGCATTAACCTTAAACATATTGACCTATATATTTATATCGAAAATTTTAGCGATCTCCTCCTCTTCCTTAGGATGGAGGTTACTTAGGCCCACTTCCTTTTGAATCGTAGCATGGAAATTATTCTCATTTATATCTAAGGTGATTCTTATGTAGTTACCTAAATCCATATCTAGCATGTCCTACACCATGGCATCCTTCTAGTGATTCCTCAGATTTAGTCTCAATGCCTCTTCCAATGCCTATCTTTAATGTGACTGTTGATAAATTACAATGGTTACAATGGGTTTATATCTTTGCACTAATGCAAAATGTTTATTGTCTTCTTTTACTTTCCTTTTCATTCATTTTCCTCCTTGGAGGAATAGTAGCGAATTTATTTTTTGAGCCATATGATGTCCTTTATTCTTACCCATATTATTTATATACGTTTATTACTCATAGGCCTCAATAATGTAATAGATTCAAATAATATCACTTGACTCTTTAAATGGCTATATAGGCCTCGAAAATAGTTGACGAGGACATGTAAAAATGTAAGAGAGATATCTAACATAATGACAATTTATTTGACCGTGAGAGTATAGTACATAGTTTGACCTTACTTCTATTAGAAGTGATGTTAATAGAACCACTATTCCTCTTCCTACATATTGATGGTGCTAGACCCACCAACATTTAGGGGATCTCTTAGGTATGAAGTCCCAACTAGATCTCACACTTTTTGGTCAAGGAGTCCCATCTCGTATAAAGGCTTGGTCACCATGTACTTAGGGATATGTCTTGGCTCTAGCTATCAGCACATGAGAGTGTCACATTGGTATCTTCAAACAACAAGGTAAGTGTACATGGTGAGTGCCTAATGTAAGTCATGGCTTCGTCCTCTTACTACAAAGGAAGAGAGTGAAGTGAGCCTCTAAGTGAGAGGTAATAGTACCACCCAGGAAGAGACACACACAAACTACAAAGGTCGATCCCACATCTAGTGAAATAGTCCACATCAATTGCAGAATTAGATAAAAATGAGGTGAATGGGACAACACATACACCACCAAGAAGAGTAGTCCACTCGGATGTGACGGTCGTTGGAACCAAAGTAAAGGGGGACAAGTGGTACACCACCCAACGGAGTAGTCCACATGGATGTGATGGTAACTATAGGAAGAAAACAAATATGTATGTTGAGTATCTTATGGAGTAGTCCACAAGGATGTGATAGTGGTCATAAAAAATAAACAAGGATGGTATGTCTAGTGTCCTGCGGAGTATTCCATATGGATGAGATAGTGGTGATAACCAATACAACACATTCCCAACAATGTAAGTATTAAAACAACTAAGGTAGTTTGACTATCTTAGTATAGGTGAAACAAACATGCATTACAAATGCTAAAAGAATTGTCTTACAAACATCTACAAAACATGCATGAAAATGTGATGGCCTTTACAGGATTCTGAATTAAGAAAAAGTCCTAAGGCACATTTTTACACCATACATCAGTAGTCCCAGTAGTTGGAGATTGGAGTGACTCCTTTCTCCTCAAAGAACTGATTTTCTACTCCTTTCTCATACAATGGGAGGGATATATATAGCCAAGGGTGATGATTTACCCTTGTGACTCTTGGACTACCCTCATGACTATTCAACTTCCTATGGATTTTCAACTAACATGAATCTTCATCTTCATGTGTGTGTCCATTGGACATCCACTTTACATTACATTTGGTTACAGCCAATATTGTCCATAGTACTGATCTGGCCTTGACAACTAATGGCACAACTTGACATGATACTGCTGACGTCCAGCGGTTGGTTATGGTTTCCATGTCAAATTGTTGCGCTGCTAAGTGATGGATGTACTCTCAGGTGTGCTTTGTCTTCTCCTTTGCATGGCTTGATTTTGTGGGGTATTCAACGATCTTAGTCTCGCAAGATGATTGTATGAATGTGTTCTCTTCGCTTGCTCTTAGATGTGCTTCTCTTGTCCATCCAGATCCAAGTAAGTCTTCCAACATGTGCTCTCCTTCTTAACCCTGTTCATAATCTTACCATGGTCCATCAGTGCACTTGTTCCTACAATTTAATCATGATGGGGAAACATCAAATCCAAAACCTCCTTATCTATGATGCATTCATTATCTTCTGTGTTATGGACCCGTGACAAATGACCGACTGGGAATAGGGCCTAACAACTACACAATGCTTAGTTACAGGTGACAGGGAGGTGGACTAGTCATTGAGAGTGTGACGGATGTTTACATAGCTAGGACAACCCAAACACACAAAGAAAAACCTTCAAAGTAACTAGAACAAGATCGCAATCATGACAAAGAAATCAACATGCCAAAAGGCCACAATTAGTTGACCAAGTGAAAGGGAATAGGACACATAATGAAAACACATGGAATGGCTTTAAATTCTTTAAACTATGCACAAAATTGAAGACAGAAAGATATGACAATGATAAGCAGTCCTCAAAGCTACACTAAGAGGTCTATTTCATAAGATGTAATTTTTTTTTCATACCTACCTTCTAAGGGTTGTGCATCAGATGGAGTCTTCATGTGGTCTCGATATTCTATCATACCTTGGGTTCCTTGGTATTCTTGTATTCTTCCTTAGCTCCTTAAGAGCCTTCTAGCATGTCATGCTTCTTGTGATCACTAAGAAGCACATCTATGCAGTTTCAGTTGGCAATGATTGCTATGGGATGAAGCCCTACGAGGACACATTTGCACAGTTAGAGGATGCAATATAGATTGAGCAGCTGAGGGATGACACTATGTATTTTTTGGATGCAAGACATTGTTGCAGTATGAGGCCCTGCTAGGACACATCTTCATAGTTCTAGGATGCAAGGCAGACTCGAGAGTTGAGGGGAAAAACTGCGCAGTTTCAGGTGATAGTGGGTTCTGGATCAGGGAAGGACATTGGAGGAAACCATTGAGTAGTTTTAGATACTAAGGGAGGCTAGGTAGATTTCCCCTTGAAGTAAAACAAAATTCTCTTTTCATAACAAGCGATAATCCCCATCTCCTAGAGATGACACGTACTATAGAAAGATAAAAACTTGAATAATTCTTAAGATCAAAAAGTGGAGCTTGAAATCATCAACTTACCAATAAGTGGTTGAGGAACGATTGATCACAAGCTCCATAGTAGGCTCTGAAATTTGAGTACAGGAAAAAAATTTGGAGGGTGTTGTAGACACTACAACACTTGGTGACACACTCATTAAATTCCATCTTCTCTGTCTTGGTTCGTTTGGTGCAGGTCCTTGTTCCATCAAGGAGTATTAATTCATAGTGCAGATTAATTTAGCTTCCCCACTTACCCCATGGAATGACATGGTTCACCTTGTACCAACTCAGTTGAGCACAACACAAGATTCAACCAGATCATAGTGTTTCGAATTGGGAAGGGTAGTTTAGCTCGTGAGCTTAAGATTTTCATAGTATAGTTTTTCATATTTCGTGTTTCTTCGCTACTAGTAGGCCTGAACAGTACCTCGATAGAGTCACACAAGAACACAAGCATTGGTCCACTGCCAAGGGGCCTGGACAGTACCCTGGTGGAGTTTCTTTCTTCACCTCTCTGTGTAGGAAGCATTTCTCTTGTTTTAGCTTTATTTTTATTTTTTTAAAGAGTACTGTGCATTGACACTTTTTTATTGTTTGGGCAGAAGAGGGATTCCAACTAATTTAGAGCAGGAGAGGTTGTTCCTTTAGAGAAGCATGTAAAGACCTTTGATTTAGGTTTTATTATTTATATTTTTCCCCTTCTCCATTTCTACTAGTTGAATAAGCTTGAACACATCAAAGTAGAAAAATGAGTACAGGGATGAGGTTTCCCATACTAGACACAGGTTCATGGTTGGACCAAATCTCTCCTTATAGATGGATCATGTTTTATTTCAAGGGTTCTTCAGCCAAAATTTACACCCAAACACAAGGAAGATGGACACAGGACTAGCCAAGGGTTGCAGTGTCACAAGACTCTTTTAACATCAGCCACATACACATTCAGAAGCAAGGACATAGGTCTAACCATACAACTTATTCACATAGTGGAAAAAAAAGGACAACTCAACAAAAAGAAATAAGACACAGAACAAGGAAACAAAATCAAAATGCAAGAGACAAAAATGACCAAAGTAAATAGGATATAAAACCATAATAGAAATTTGGGATAAACTATGAGTGCAAGGTGGGTGCAAGGAAGGGAAAGCTAAGATGCAGCTAGTACTACATCTATCCTAATAGTTAGACAGTTGGGGTTATGTGTAATGAAATTTCTAGTGAATCTAATGTAGTCACTCCCAACCTCTTTTATGGATACCAATTTTCAACAAACCACGGAAGCCTCTTGCGGGAGCGTCCTCATCTGCATCGAGCTTCTTAGAAGTGTGAGGAAGGATTGAAACTTGCTACCTATAATAGAGCTTTCCAAGTAATATTTTTCTATCCATTCATCAATTGGATTATAAAATTCATGATGGCCATCTTGAAAGCCTCTTGATTTATGAAAAGTTGAATTTCTGATTCGAGAAGCAGGATCACAATGGGAATCTTGTAAAGAAAAATAGACCTGATCATCCTCGGTAGTCATGCCAAGACAGACAGGACTTGCCATAACCGTCAGTGAAGGCTGAAGCACCTCACCTATTTGATGGAAATATGAAGAGAGAGATTTTAAGAAATGAAGATCAGAGAGCACAAAGAAACTATCATTAGATGTGCTGATGGGAAAATGATAAGCCAAATGATTGTCACTCATGATAAAGCAATGATCAAATGAGCTAATTGAGACATCAAATTCCTTATTTGCAATGAACAAAGGAAAATCCATTTGAACAATATTGTGAATGCTTCGAAAAATGGACCCAAGTTCAATGTGAGCTAGATATGATAGACAGATTCGTAGTGCAAGGTTTGCAAGAAGGCCAAGGAGTTGATCATGAAGAGGGAAATTCAATAAGGATGATTGCGGGCAAAGATAGTATTTGAGACGATAAACTTCACAATTCCATGAATTCATCAAAGATGAAAATTCCCAACCAAACTTTGACATAAGAGATTTGCATGAAGATGGATACACTATAACATATTCAAGAATTCGGTGATAAGTGAAATTTTGAAGATTCGAGCGATTACACCTGGAATACCAAACATTTTTTACACGAGAATTCACATCGAGGTAACATTGATAATGTCCTCACCTTTTTGCTCCTCTAGATTTGTAATGTGACTTCCTTGTGCCTGGTCGCAATTTAAGCCAGTAGCTTGAGAATCAAGAGAATGCGATCAACTGGATGGCGAAGTAGAATGATCAAGCCAGTCATGGTAAAAGGACTCATGGCATGTAGATGATAGAGGATGGGAGAGGTGCATATCAAATTGGAGACTTGAGTTATGAATGATGAAATCCTCTTGCATAATGGAGGAGTGAGCCTTCATTGTAGCCTTATTGATCCATTCTGGAACATTCTCCATTGAAGTGGGAGATGGATGAGAAGACGAGTTAGGGACTTCATGAGCATATTCTCAGCTTGATGATCACTGCAAGGGGGCACCCACATCAGGACTGGAAAAAGGAGGAGGACACAGAAAAAAAGGGGAAGTGGACTCCTCCTTTGCAGTCTGAGGTGCCCCATGATCCGCAGGATTTCGGGAAGAAGGGAAATCAGGAGGTTCATCATATTAGGAAACATGAACCAAGAATTTGAACTCTTATCTCATGAAATTTGAGTTCAAAAATTGGTGAGGAATTTCAAAACAGAGGTGAAGGAACCACTCCAAAAAGTCCTGAATTGATTCATCGAGCCCCATTTCTAGAAAATGGATTCTTTTATAGACATATTGGTGGTTGTACTTATCAAAAGCTATACACAACATCTTTTCAAGTTGAGAGAGAAAATGTATAGAATAAATAGGTAATGTATGTCACCATCTCTTAACATGACCTTCAAATGTGAGCGTGACTAATCAACCGATGACATCTTCAGAACCTACTTTGTTACAAAAAAAAAACAACAGACAAATTGAAAGATATGTTCACGAAAATTTGATTCACCCTCACTATAGAACTTAAATTCGGACATGTCATGAATGAGTTCCACAGGGATGGTACAATTAATCTCTTTGGGAAAAAATCCTAGGATTATGATTTCAAGTAGAGCTATATTAAAATTAAGAGATTCAAGTCAGACACTATGGGTGAAGCCGAACGTGTGTCCCTCCTTTTAGCACCAGAAATGTTGATGGTGCTAGACCCACAGACATTTAGGGGATCTCCTCGGTATGAAGTTTGAACTAGACCTCACATTTTTTGGTGTAGGAGTCTCGTCTGGTATAAAGGCCTGGTTTCCATGTACGTAGAGATATTCATTGGCTCTACCTATCAACACATGAGAGTCTCATGCTGGTATCTTCAAACAACAAGATATGTGTGCATGATGAGTGCATAATGTAACTCGTGTCTCGTTCCTCTTACTACAAAGGGAGAGATTAAAGTGAGCCTCTAAGTGAGAGGTAATAGTACCACCTAGGAAGAGACACACACAAACTAGAAAGGCCTGTCAGGAATCCAGCAGAATAGTCCACAGCAGATGCAGTAGTCATTAAAACTAAGGTGAAGGGGACAACATGTACACCATGCAACTGAGAAATCCACACAGGTGTGATGGTCGTTAGAACCAAAGTAAAGGGGGACAAGACGTACACCACCTAGTAGAGTAGTCCACACGAATGTGATGGTTGCTGTAGCTAGAAATAAAGATGTATGATGAGTATCCCACAAGGTATTCCACAAGCATGTGATAGTGATGATAATCAATACACAAGGATGGTCTGTCTAGTGTAGCGTGGAGTAGTCCACAGGGATGAGACAACAGTGATAACCAACACAACAAATTCCAAACAATGTAAGTACTAAAATAATTTAACTAGTTCAAATATATTAGTACAAGTGAAACAAACATGCATTACAAATGCCGAAAGAATAGTATTACAAACATCTGCAAAACATGCACGAAAATGTGTTGGCATTAATATCCTTTTGAAAAAGTCCCAAGACACGTTTGTATACCATATATCACTAGTCTTTATATTTGGACATTGGATCTACTTCTTGCTCCTCAAAGAACTAGCTATCTACTCTCAAGGTTATATGGGAGGAGCCAAGATGAAAGGTACTTGCTCATACAATAGAAGGGACATATATATAGCCAAGGGTGATGCTTGACCCTTGTGACTCTTGTACTACTCTCATGACTATTAAACTTCCTATTACTTTTCAACTGACATGACTCTTCATCTTCATGTGTGTGTCCATTGGACATCCATGTTATATTACATTGACTTTACAACAAATATGGCCCATAGTAGTGATGTGGCCTTGAAAACTCATGACACAACTTAACATGATACTGTTGACATGCACTAGCTGGCTATGGCGTCCATGTCAATATATTGCGCTACTAAGTGATGGATGTATTCTCAGGTGTGCTTTGTTTGCTCCTCTGCATGGCTTGATCTTGCAGGTTCTTCAATGGTCTTGGTCTTAAGAGACGGTTGTACGCATGTGTTCTCTTAACTTTTCCTCGGTTGTGCTACTCTCATCCTTCCAACTGCAAATAAGTCTTCTAACATGTGTGATCCTTCTTCATCCTTTTCCCTATCTTTCCATGTTCCATCATTGTACTTTTTACTGCAATTTTCTCATGATGGGATGACATCAAATCCAAAACCTCCTACACTAAGATGCATGCATTGTATTCCATTTTATGGTCCCAAGATAGATGACATGCTAGGAACAGGGCCTACCAATAGTGAAATGCACAGTTCTAGATGACATGGAGGTGGAATGGTCATTGAGACTATGAAGGGTGCAGCTCAGGCTTGGCTGAGGAACTCCTGGGCACAGTATTCACTATTGGGGAAAACTGTGCAGAGGCCACTGGGAGGTAAGATTGTGCAGTTAAGGGTACCCGAGGCAGCTGCAAGATGGGAACCTGTAGTATAAATCTGTGCAATTTCCATAGGGAAGACAAGACAGGACAACAAAGGGACTAGAGGATAGTTTTGCATAGTTTTTTGAGACCAGTGAGTCCCCTCAGAGTGAAGTAACTGGGAGGACATCTCTACAAAATTTTTAGTAGCAGTGTAGGCTCAAGTCTCTATGTAATGTAGGGTTCCAACGAGCAGGAAGGAAGCTCGATGACTGCTCTTGTTAACTGCATAGTTCAGATAGGCAGTGAGGCAGTTTATGTGAAGTTCTAAGAAGGAAGTCAGGTTGCTCACCTATGGGATTACATAGTGCAACTAACCAGGAGGATACCCTCCAGCATTGCATAGTTACAGACATAAAAGAAACAATACTTAGGGCTGATATTCCATAGTGTAGCTCAATCGGGGTGTGGGGAAGTGAAGTTTTTTAGTCAAAAGATTTTCCAAAAAGTGGCTAAGTGTGAGAGGAAAGTAAATCTGTGATAACTTGACATGGTGATCACACACTTAGGATAATTTGACAACATAACAAACTAACCATTGTGACAAAATTGGAAAGCATGACCCTATGTGGGACTGTTTAATACTGAAAGCAACAAGTGCGACACTTGGGATAGACCTTTCGATCACCATGACAGTACCTGTGCGAAATTGATTACAACTTTGTGTGTGAGTGTGACAGATGTTCACATAGCTAGGATAACCTAAACACACAAAGACAAACCTTCAAAATCACCAAAACAAGATCACAAGCATGACAAAGAAACCAACATGCCAAAAGAGAACAATTGGTTGAACAAGCAAAAGGGAGCTAGACACGTAGAGAAAACACATGGAATGACTTTCAGTTCATGCAACTGTGCATGTCATTGAATACATAATGATATGACAATGATAAGTATCCCTTCAAGCTACACTAAGAGGTGTATTTTAAAATATGTAACTTTTTTTTCATACCTCCCCTGTAAGGGTTGTGCATCATATGGAGTCTTCATGCGAACTTGATATTCTATTAAACCTTGGGTTCCTTGATATGCTTATAATCTTCCTCAACTCCTTGAGAGCCCTGCAACATTTCATCATTCTTGTGATCACTAAGAGACACATATGTACAATTTCAGTGGGTAGTGACTGCTACGGGATGAGGCTGTGGGAGGACACATATGCGTAGTTGGAGGATGCAAGGCATACTGAGCAGCTAAGGGAAAACATCATGTAGTTTTAGGATGCAAGACATTGTTGTGGGATGAGGCCCTGGGAGGACACATATGTGCCATTTTAGGATGCAAGGCAGACTGAGTGGCTAAGGGACACATCTGCGCAGTTTCAGGATGCAAGGAAGAATAGGCATCTGAGGGACAAAAAACCAGAGTTTTAGGAAATAGTGGGTTCCAGTGGAGGGAATCACATTGGAGGAAACCATTGAGTAGTTTTTAATGCTAAGGAAGGCTGGGCAGATTTCCCCTTGAAGCAAAAAAAACTTCCATTTGCATAAGAAGTGATAATCCCCATCACCCAAAGATGACACATACTGTAGAAAGATAATAGCATGAATGATTGTAAAGATAGAAAAGGCAAGCTTGAGGTCATCATGTTACTAATAAGTGACTAAGGAAAGATTGATCACAAGATCTAGAGTAGGCTCTGAAACTTGAGTATAGGCCAAATTTTTGGAGGGTGTTGCAGCTGCTACAATGATACCCAACATAGAATAACTAGGACTTCATGAGAGTTTTAAACACCTCCCACTTATTTGATATGGGATCACCATCCAACCAAAGATTTTCCATGTGTCTTTACCACCAAGATCTTGATTAAATAGGTTGTTGTTTGGAGTTCTAGGTTATAATGAAAATTCATTGTGAGAGAAACATACAAACCAATTTTGTGAATGTTTATTACTAGTATTATAAACAACTATCTAGAGAAAATATTATTTTTTTTGGGTGAGAAAATTTCAACATTGATAAGTTTAGGTTCTCATGTTTTTATTATGTGTGTCAATTGGATTTTCCTCACCTAGCTGGGAGGAATGATTCCTAAGCTTTACTCCAAGGATCAATTCCCATAAGTGACATGTCACATCCATAATGAGTGACGTGGGGTGAGACCACTACCAGTGTAATCATTAGGTAAACAACATTATCCCAGCACATGGCCACAACCATGGGTAAACTTGGGGGATTTGGAATTAGAATCTCATGGTACATAAAAATTAAGTATCACTAAGATTGCCAATTGAAATACCCCAGGGGCTTATGAAAGTAACATGTAAAAGGAAAAATATAAATTTGTAAGTTTTCCTTTGTAATATTCTTGAAATTTGTAAGTGACAAGTATTATGCATTATTAAAAGTTTTAATAGTTAGTAATTAAATGTAATCAATAATTTCTACCTTTTTTAAAGAGTAATTTCTTTTTCTTTTTTTATAAGAATTAAAATATTAAACATTTTATACAATGAAGTGTTTGATATATTTATACCTATAAGCATGTCTATTTCATTATAGGCCTTCCAAAATTTTAATTTAATTATCTATAATAGATGGTGAAGATTTAACCTCCATGTAATATGCCAGAATATTCATAGTAATATTGATATGAATGGGAAAATTCGTTTTGTTCTGATAAATTCCTCTTCAGAATATACAAAAGTCCTTAAGGATTCATGAGGTTAATTGCAAGTTTAAACATGAGCTTTTCAGTGTTTTTATGTAGATTTCATATACAAATTAACATAAACAAATGACTGAACAACAACATATAACAGACATGAACATCACCAAAACAGTATCACAACAACACATGCTGAAGGAGATCACCCTTCTTGGGCTCCATCTCCTTGGTCCAACTTCAAATGGATTGGCTCTCTCTATTATGCTCAAAGGTGTGAATACATCAATTTACAATGCTCAGATGGCTCTGGAACCTGTGCCAATGGCTCCATAATGCCCTAAAAGTGCCTTTCTAACCTCTTTTTTCTCTTAATTTTGTTAAAACCTGAAGAATTTATTGATTCCACAAGTATTTCTGCTAATTGCACTGCAATTTCCCCAAATTCTAGCATCGTCCTACAATTTCACCCAAATTTTCACTAATGAGGAGCCATTTTTGTCGATTTTAGGACGAATTTGTAGGACGCTTTAAATGTCCTATAATGCCTAAAATTCACAATTTTTGGGCCATGCCAAGTTCACGTGCCCAGGACTGAGGCCAATAGCCCACCCCTGAGAGTCGGGACCCCTGCTCCACTCCACTAGTGGACATGTGGGTGGCATGTCCAAGGGTTGGCCCACGTGGGTTGGCACTTCCCCACAATGGTGCGGACATAATGTTTAAATAAACATTGAATACATAGTTTGTTAAGAACTATTATGTGTGGCACGTTAGTAGGAGCTTTGGACTTGTGCTTGGAGGTTGTGGGTTCAACCCCCATTACTGTCGCTCAAACCTTACCCAAAATTTTGGTGGTCCTCAGGTTGCCATGTGGTGGCCTCTGGCTAGGCCATGTGGGAGCCTATTGTTGGCCACCAACCATAAAATCAAAAACTAACAAATGCACCCAATCCAAAAACAACCACTTGGCATCATATGATTAACTAAAGGAGCTCGTTAAATATTCAACCCTACCACGTCAGTAGTACAGATTGCTGAATGTGTTGTCACATTTTGCGAAAAATCGCATGTTTGGGAAAGTGAATAAAAAATGATTCTATGAGTATACAGTGTCTGTTTCATGTGAAATGAGTTCCATCAGATTCATGATGACAAGCACTAATCGATTGTTCTGGTTCCACACTAATATGATAACTTTGAATTTTGAGCTATTTTTTGAGCACCTAATCATTCCTGCCCACTAGAATCCTTTTGAATCCCAAATGATCACTTTCATTTATCCACAAGGTGAGGGTACAGTTCTCTCACCTTTGCAATCTTGATCCATTTTGCCTTCGAAGGATTTTATGTTCCTTTGAGCCCCACTCGAAGGTAATCCACATTCCTCATTTTGAAGACCTTTTTCTTCTGTCAAGAATTGTGTCTTGTTGTAGTTCATCAAAGTATTCAGGAAAAAATATTCAATGGAAGGAATTTGAACCTTCCCTCCTTTATATTCAATCAAGGGAGGATCATACAACCTTAAATTTTTCCACATTAACAACAAGATAAATTTGTATAAATGAAGGCAAATCCAACCTTAAGGCATTGTCGCCAATCTTTTCCGGAATTCTGAATGGACCATATCTAATTGGTTTTAGCTTTTTGCCTTCTCCTTGGAGCTTCTCTTTGCTAATTTGAATCCAAACTTCATCACTAACTTGGAACTTGTGATCTACCCGATGCTTGTCATGCCCTGCTTTGTACTTGCATTTACTCTTTTCAAGTTGATCTTTCACTGTTTGATGTACCATTTGGACTCGTTCAATGAACTCCTTGGCTTTTTCCATATTACCATCAATAGTAAGAACCTTCTTACGAAGATTATACAACACATTATGATGCAAATGGTAAAAAAAATACTTTACTTGATTCCTTTGACTCAAGCTTGAATGTACATCTTGAAAGTATGTATTTTGTTGATCATAACTTTCATGCAAAACATAATTACGCTTGAGTAAACTAGTTGCACTAATAATAGGACTAGAAATCATATCAACAACTTTGTTGTAGATACCTTTCTTATACATTATTACCAAGTGTAATTGTTGAATAAAACCCATCCATTGGAGGTGCCTTGATTGCTTCAACTTATATTGAGATTGCAAGTATTGCAATGGCTAATTATCAGTGTGAATGATTGTTTCTTTACCCATCAAGTAGTGTTTCCACTTTTTCACACTTTGCACCAATGCATACAATTCCTTGTCATATTTAGGATAATTAATCACTACACCATTGAAAATTTCTGAATGAAATGAAATGGGCTTACCATGTTGCATAAGAACTGTGCCCGTGGCATAGTTGCATACATCAAACTGAAAGTCAAATGACTTTTTCAAGGCTAGAAGACAAAGTATAAAGGTTGAAATAATCTTTTGTCTCAAATCATAAAATTCCTCTTGTTGTTTTCCTCCCCATTGGAAGACCTTTTTCACAACTGCCAATGAATGCAAAGGAGCTACAATAGAAGAGAATTTAACACAATGCTTCCTCCAGCATTTGGATGCTCCCATAAAACCTCTTATCCAGATGACTATCTTGAGTGCTTCCCAATCCATAATGGCATCAATCTTGAAGAGATCTAACTTTAGCTCACCTTCTCCAATATTACGGCCCAAGTACTTCAAAGAATTTCTACCCAACTCATGCTTTGACATTTTCAATAACAAATGTTCTTGACTTACGACATCAAGTGCTTTTCTCTAATACATGACATGTTCATAATGAAATTTTTTGAAAATGAAAATGTCATCTACGTAGACTATCATGTCTAGAAATGGATTCAATACATCTTTCTTCATATGCAGGAAAGTAGTGGGAGTATGGAAAAGACCAAAAGACATAACATTAAAACAAACCTTGCTTGGTTTTGAATGTCATCTTCCATGCATCTTATTCAACAAATCTACTTGGATGATAGCCACTCCTTGAGTCCCATTTAATGAAATGTTGTCCATTCTTCTTTGGCACCAAAACAATAGGTGCGAAACATGGTAAACAACATGGTCAAATGATCCTTTTGCTCAACAACCCTTGGATTTCTTGTTATTTCTGCAATTTCCCTTCTTGACATACATCATGACGATGTTAGGAAGAAGACACTTTTGCTGCAATGGTATTTCATGTTCGATCATCCTCTTGGGAGGAAATCCCTTTGTTTTTTGAAACACGTCAGCATCATTGTTAACTACATCAACCAAATCAAATTTCAATTTTGAATAACAACCTTCAAACACTTCATAATCAACATCAATATTGGGTTTAATCATAAGAAGCACTAAATTCTTTCTTGAATTCACTAGCATTTTCATTTTCCCTACATTAACTAATGAAAGATTTAGTTTCTTGCGATGAGCTCTCACAATATACTCCACACCATCTTCGAACAAGTGGTACTTGTTTGCATGGCAATGGAATATTTCTTTTCTATCATAGAGGTAAGGACTACCCAAAATAATTTTGAAATATTGATCTGAATGTCACCCTATGAGTGACCTCAGTTAAATATTTATTAAACAAAATGTATTACAGACTCATGTGTTGGTGCGTGTTTTGTGTTACTGAAACAACAGATCAATCAGATTGCTAATACACAGACATTTACAATGGAAAGACAGTAGAGAGATACAACAAGCAATCACAAAGACACAAACAGGTTTTAATAAGGAGTTCATCCTATTCTCCAGGGCTACGTCTCTGGTCCAGCTTTAGTGGTGGCCTTGTTTATTGTGTCTTTAAGCAGAGAATTACAAATGCAGGGACTCAATATGAGTTCTCGTGAAGCAGAATTTTCTTGGTAAGGTGGTCCTTGGATTCCCCAAGCCACTCAGAGTACATAGACTCTTGTTCTTCCTACCAGCATGACCTTGGGTCTATAATAGAAAGAGCCAACTGTGATGCTCAATCCAGACATATTCCTCAGTGGGAAAGCTTGAATTCTTCAAGCTCTCTGGTGCTCGATGTTTCCTATGGTTAGCTCGGCCCTCTGTCTCCTCTGCTCGGATTTACTACTCTCTATGTTCAGTCCTCCTCTCAGAGTTCACTGTTCATTGTCTTCCTGGTCGCTTGGACTCTTTTCTATGTCTTCCTTTTTTTTTCTTGTCTCCCTTGACTATCTCTTTGTTCATGGCTTTAACCAGACGATCCTGTGCCTCTTCAGTTCCTCTTCCACCTACGTTGATTCACCTCTTGCAATTGCACTTGGTGTTCCTTGTTCGACATCAACACAAGTGCTCAGGGAGTGCCATGTGTCCCCATCCTACTGGTGTCAGCATGCTTCGTTAGCTCATTTCATAGATTTTGTCATGGATATGTTCTTTCTCCACCGTGGCGATCAACGGATTCCAAATCCTCTTTAAATCGCAGCTTATTTCCCTATCGGTTCCGATTCTTTACATCGGGCGCAACCTCAGCCATCCAATCTGGGCTCCTCTAGATCCGATATCGTACGCACGTCGAGTGCAGTTGACTTGCTTGATCGTTAACGCGCGATCATGATAGTTTTTCTCTCACCTCCGCTGCCACGCATCGATCACTAAATGTGATTGTTCCGCTTTCTCCATAACCTCTTACTGCTCAAGGGTGTCTCGATCAAACTGTCGGTTTCTAGGCCATGGGTCCCTCCGTCGTATATTAGCGCTTTTTACCTTTTCCACCCACGGTCCTTCGGTTCCTCCATGCAACCAGGTGTTGTAGGCTTTCCATTTTGGCCTTGTTTTCCTAGCAATGCATGATTAGTGCTAAGCACTAATTTCACATCAAAAACTGCCTCATTTTTCCGATCTGGGACTCCTAGGGCTTGTTTTGACCTCCTGCGTAGTCTCCATGGGCCTCAGTTAGTGCACTTTAACTGAGGTCCTCGTCGTTCCACGCCGGCTGCCATGGGCATTGGTTCAGGGGGTTTTTGATGCTTTTTTGGATTTCATTTAGAGATTTGTTCAGCTCGGCACAATCAAAGTTCTTGACAGTCTTTTGTGGATCCGATTTGGATCACGGCCTCCCTACTAAAAAAGCTTTTGGACCACAAAAGGTTGGTTTTTCTTCAAGCATCAACTAAGTGAGGAAACTGTTGTCTCACTTGTACAATCTCAATCCACTTCCTGCTGCTCAGCTTCGAACCTTTAAGTCCAATTCTAAGGTATTCCACCTGTCCACTGTGCGTTTTCCTCACCTTCCTGTCTAGCACTGTGTCTTCCTGCAACTCTTTAAGATATTTAGGTAGTAGGTCATCAACAAAAGGTAATTGACTCTGCTCTTCAGGGTCCTCAATCATTGAAGGGTCAAACAACCTCAATCAATCTGCGTTCATGACTAAGTAGATGTGCATGTAAGTTGGCAGATCAAGGCAAAAAGCATTCTCACCAATCCTCTCAAGTATTATGAAGGGTGCATACCTGTCACACGAAATGAGTCGTTCTTGCGGACAAGACCAACCTCCCTAGTATCTAATGATGTCTAGTGATAAGAAAGCCAATCAAATCCTATCTTTCTCTAAGTATGCAATTTATAAACAAAGGCAAACAAGTGTTTTAGGCCTACCTTGGGTCCAATGCAAGTTTGTGGAAGCCTCGCTCCTTTGATCCAAATGAGCTCCCTTGTAGCAAATCTGCAAACACAAACAAGCACACAAATTAAATAGCATCTGAAAATCCAATATCATAAAGCATACTTATCATGATGATCAAGGAATTCATGAAACAAATGACATAAGACAGTTTGTTGAGAAAAATGAATCTGATTGTATTAATTCAAATCAAAGAAGAACTTTACAACCTGTGCCTTCATGTTGTACAAGCTCCTCCCAGGGTCCAACAAGAAGTCTGGTCTACTTTGAAAAGTTTCACTCTCTTCCCAATGAAGCCAAAAGGTATGTGATCTCTTCTCTCAAGCTTAACTAGGAAGTCTCAATTCCACCAGCATTTACCCTAAAAAATGTTCAAATTCTAACCTCTCTAGCAACCAGCCCAATGCCTTAATTTATAGTGCAATGGAGGGAAGTTACTAGGTCCACCTTCAAAGGGATAAAGCCTTCCTTCAAAGGGATAGCTCCTCTCATCAAGGGATTAGCTCCTTCTCTTTTGGGATGCATGAACCACCTAGGAGTGAACAATCCACGTCAAAATTCCTTCTAGAATCATCTAGAATTAACCCAAAGTGAGTTTTTTAGAATAAACTTGTGCCTTTTTGACTTTCACAGGGGTCCGCACCCACTCCTTTAGAGACAAAGCAGGCAGGTCTGCAGGTAATATGAACAGGAGGTGTGGGACAACAGGTAACATTGAGAGAATGTGCGGAACCAGAGCTTTATTGATTTTTAAAGGTCTTTCTCTCATTTTCAAAGCTTGACATGAAGAGCCGAGGTTTGAGACTTTCTTAGGAGGACAGTATGAATGATGATAGACCCATGGTGACTACAAATAGTCATGGTGACAATATTTTGTGTAACGGATTGCCCCCTAAAGTGCGATGTCTGTAGTAGATGAGGATTTCATTTATTATCTAGGAAGAGTGAAGTACTTTATCATTTCGAGGATCATCTTGTGGAGACCCCGGTTGGAACCTGTAAAAACATTCAATGCAAAATATATATATGAGATCATATCATCGCTGAGGTAGGCATTCCCATAGTCAGATCAAAACTGACTAGAAAACTAACTACTGCTCTGATATAGGATTGATCTTGTAATACATCACAAGTATAGACACATGTAGACATAATATGGACGCAACCATCTGTTTATGAATAGTCCACTATATAATGAATACAAAATTCCTCGCAACCTAGATGGTGGAAACTACATCCAGGGTCTTCATTTCTACTTCCCGAAATAGTACGATTCTATCCATGCGAATGAATGTGTCGAAGTCAAACATGGTAGAAACCACTTGATTACCAGTCAATGATGTAAACTGTAAACAAGTGTGAGAGAAACCACCAGTAATGTCAATGGTTCTCAAAGTACTCAGTACAATCCATGAGATGTGAATAGATGTGTTGATGTCGAACATGTCACGGAATCCTTTGATCGAAGGTCAATGATGCAACCTATCGTCAAAGGCGAGAAACCTGCCATTGAGGCATGCAGATCCCAAGGTACTGACGATTTCTAGATCATCTTTCTAGATAATGAGCTGAAGTCAATAGAAACCAATACGTCCTAGGCAACCCACAACACGAAATCATAGATCAAGTTTGAAGAAATTTAGTTGCAAGGACTGACTCAGGGATGGTCAAGATGGATGACAAATATTTTGCAGATGAATGGCTTATTTGCACTGACCTCTTGAAAACATAATGACACAGCAGATGGTTTGGTGACAATTGACCCAAAGTCAATACCCAGAAACGGGCTGAAGACTTTCAATATGGTTTGATCAACTGTTAGGCAAAGGATTTCCCAACCCAGGTGAATAAAAGTGTCGTGTTCAAGAGTGGTTACAAAGCATGACAAACAGGCTCATTTTTCTCTCTTTTCCCCCACCATTTCTGGCAAGTACCTCTTTATTTTTGACAAGCTTGAGTGTTGTGTGTGGAGCATGATTATTCAAAGGTCTTTCTTTCAGTCGAATGTATACCCCAAGAAGTCTTGTACAGCCCTCCACGGGGGCCGATACCCCCCTGTTGGTGGGTCTGAGGGCCAGCGGTCCCCCGGCGGGGGCTCAGGGACAGTGCCCCCAAAGCTAAAAACAAATGTAAAATTTCCTTGTAAAAGTATAGTAATTTCTAGTCAATCTGGGCCGTTCATTAGGCAGATGATCTGACGGTAGAACTTATGTTTAGTTTAGGGTTTTTTCCCTAGAAGGAAACCCCTCTCTTTGTATGAGGGCATTGTATTTGAGGCTGAGATATAGATGTGTATTCTATGAGCGAGAAACAGAGAGGTGAGACTATGAGAGAAAATAGAGGATATTACAGCGGATTTGCGGTAGGTTGCGTCTCTTCATTTTGCTAGATAATAGAAAGGAAGGACTGGCTGTTCGGGATGGACGTAGCCCAAACTGGGTGAACCACGTATATCTGTGTCTCTCTTGTTTTGTGCGTTTTCTGTGTTTATATTTCTGCAATATTTTATGTGTTCCATTTATCCGTAATATATAATTTTCTAACAAATGGTATCAGAGCCGATGGTCTATTTGGCTGATAAACTCGCAGGAAAGAAGGGTTCCTGGTTCGAGTGGGAGAAATGGCGGAAGATGGTAAGTTTAGGGTCGAGAAATTTAACGGCCAAAACTTCTCACTATGGAAGATGCAGATAGAAGATTATCTGTATCAGAAAGATCTATACCTACCATTGGGCAGAAAAACAAAGATGCTGACGGGTATGAAAGGCGAAGAATGGAACCTTCTCGATAGAAAGGCACTCGAAACAATACGGTTGTGCCTTGCTGCATCATTCGCCTTCAAAATTTTGAAGGAAACCACGACAGAGGGTTTGATGCAGACGTTGTTGAAACTATATGAAAAATCCTTGGCCTCAAACAAGGTATTTCTTATGAAACGGTTATTTAATATGAATATGTCGGAAGGTGGATCTATTGCAAACCATTTAAATGATTTTAATACAGTTACAAGTTAGTTAAGTTCTGTAGGGGTAAACTTTGATGATGAAGTTAGAGGTTTGTTATTCTTGTGCTCATTACCAGAAAGTTGGAATGGTTTGGTAATGGCCATTAGTAACTCCGTTTCTCGATCTAGTACTTTAAAGTTTGATGATGTTGTCGGTGCTATCCTTAGTGAGGAAATGCGACGGAAAAGCTCCGGTGAGACATCGGGAAATTCTTTGAGTGCAGAGTCTAGAGGAAGAAAAATGGAAAGAGGAAAGAGCTCAGGATATCGTAGTAAATCAAGGAAAGGCAGATCCAAGTCCAGATCGGGGATAGTGTGCTGGAAATGTGGAAAGAAAGGAAACCTAAAGAAAGACTATAGATCTCGGAAGGGAAAAGAAGGAGATGCACAGCAAGAAAACAATCATGAAGCAAATGTGACAGGTGAGGTGTTACAAGATGCTTTGATTCTTTCTTTCGAAAATATTACTGATTCCTAGGTGGTAGATTCAGGGGCTTCATTCCATGCCACACGTGATAAGAAATACTTTCATGACTATGTTCAAGGAGATTTTGGACAAGTTTGTCTGGGTGATGATAAACCCTGTAAAATCATTGGAATGGGTAAGGTTCTTGTAAAACAGCAGTATGGAAACCAATGGCTATTAAAGGAGGTAAGGCATGTTCCAGATCTAAAGAAAAATATGATTTCAACAGGGCAGTTAGGCGGTGAAGGTTGTGTGACAACTTTCATAGATAAAGCTTGGAAGGTCACCAAAGGAGCCCTGGTAATAGCAAAAGGCGAAAAGGTTGGTACATTGTATTTATGCAATGGTATTTCTAACTCTGTTAATGCTTTAACTTCCAAAGGAGCAGATGCAGCATTATGGAATCATAGGCTCAGACACATGAGTGAAAAGGGGATGAAGATTCTCCACTCAAGGAATTTGTTGCTGGGTTTGAAGAATGTTGATTTGGACTTCTGTGAGAACTGCATTTATGGAAAACAGAAGAGAGTCAGATTTCTCAGAGTTGAGAAAGAAAAGAAGAACGAAAAGTTAGAGCTTGTGCATACAGATGTATGGGGACCTGCTCAGGTATCATCTCTTGGTGGCTCTCGCTATTATGTTACCTTTATTGATGATGCAGCTAGAAAAACTTGGATTTATTGTATTAAGACTAAATCTGATGTATTTGATACTTTCAAGAAATGGAAAGCTTTGGTTGAGATTGAGATAGGAAAGAAATTGAAGTGTCTTAGATTAGACAATGGAGGTGAATATTGCAGCAAAGAGTTTGATAGGTACTGTTCAGAACATGGAATTCGTAGAGAGAAGACAGTTCCAAGAACACCACAAGGAAATGGTGTGTCAGAAAGGATGAACATAACAATCATGGAGCGTGCAAGGTGCATGAGATTGCATGCAGGATTGCCTTTACAGTTTTGGGAAGATGCTGTATATACTACTGTTTATCTAATAAACAGAGGGCCTTCAAGTTCCTTGGATGGTGGTGTTCCAGAGGGAGCATGGACAGGTAAAAAGGTAAACTACTCTTTTTTAAAGCCTTTTGGTTGTGAGGCCTTTGTCCATATTGATAAAGAAAATAGAACAAAGCGCGAGGCAAAGTCAAAGAAATGTACCTTTATTGGATATGGTGTTAATGATTTTGGTTATCGCTTACATGATTATGAAAATCAAAAAATCATTAGGAGCAGAGATGTAGTATTCAATGAAAAGGTCTTGTATAAGAATCAATTGCAGGAAAATAAGAAAGAAAACGAAAACAAGGAATACACAGTTCTCGATGACATCACTGAAAAGGTAAAGGTGCTTGAAAATAATAATAATCAACAACAGCAACCACCACAACAGATACAGACACCCCAAACACCTGAAAGTGGTGTTAGAAGATCTACTAGGATAAGTAGACCCCCTGAACGATACTCTCCTTCATTATATTATTTATTGTTGACTGATTCTAGTGAACCCGAATGTTATGAAGAAGCAATGCAGGTTGAAAACAGGAAGAAGTGGGAGGTATCCATGGAAGAAGAGATGGACTCCTTAATGCATAACCAGACCTGGGATTTAGTCAGGTTCCCTGCAGGAAAAACTACATTGAAGAATAAATGGGTTTACAGGCTGAAGGAAGAAGATGGAGGAAAACAGAGGTACAAAGCTAGACTTGTGGTGAAGGGGTTTGCACAGAAGAAAGGTATTGTTTTTGATGAAATATTTTCTCCTGTTGCTAAAATGACTTCAATCAGAACTATTTTAAGTCTTGTAGCAGCTGAATATTTGCATCTTGAGCAGTTAGATGTAAAGACAACCTTTCTCCATGGGGATTTGGACGAAGAGATATATATGCAGCAACCACAAGGAAATGAGGTGAAAGGGAAGGAGAAACTAGTGTGCAGGTTGAAGAAGAGCTTGTATGGCTTAAAATAGGCTCCAAGGCAGTGGTATCTAAAATTTGACAAGTTTATGTCTGAACAAGGTTATACTAGATGTCACTCTGATCATTGTGTTTATCTGAAAAAGCAAAATGATGGAAGCTATATTATATTGTTATTGTATGTGGATGACATGCTTGTTGCGGGATATAACATGCAGGAAATAAATGTACTCAAAAGAAAATTGGAAATTCATTTGCAATGAAGGATTTGGGAGCTGCAAAACAAATCCTTCGTATGAGAATAACTAGAGACAAGAAAAATCGCAAATTAACATTGTCTTAGAATGAGTACATACAAAAGGTGTTGAAAAGATTTAATATGAAAAATGAAAAACCAGTTAGTACACCTTTTGCTAGCCATTTCAAACTTAGCAAGGAAATGTGCCCAAAGACCCAAGAAGACATGGATTATATGTCTAAAGTTCCATATGCATCAGTAGTTGGAAGCTTAATGTATGAAATGGTTTGCACAAGGCCTGATATTGCACATGCAGTGGGAGTTGTAAGCAGGTACATGAACAATCCATGAAAGGAAAATTGGATGGCATTGAAATGGATTCTCAGATATTTGAAAGGTACCACAAATCAAGCATTATGCTTTGGTGGTTCAAACATTTCTCTACAGGGATATGTTGATGTAGATATGGCAGGTGACATAGATAACAGGAGGAGCACTACAGGATATGTATTAACTGTTGGAGGAACAACTGTCAGTTGGGTTTCAAAAATCCAAAGTGTTGTTGCACTTTCAACAACAGAAGTAGTGTATGTTGCTGCTACAGAGGCTAGTAAAGAAATGATTTGGTTACAAAGGTTTATGGGTGAATTGGGTAAGGAGCATGATATGGGCACGTTATATAGTGATAGCCAAAGTGCCATTCATCTTGCAAAGAACTCAGCATTTCATTCTAGGACTAAACGCATACAGCTCAAGTACCATTTCATACGATCAGTGTTGGAAGATGGAGAGTTGAAGATAGAAAAGATACACACTAGCCAGAATCCTGCAGATATGCTAACAAAAGTTGTAACCGGGGAGAAAATAAGAACATGCTCAGTTTCAATTGATCTTCAAGGATGACAATGAAGATTAAAAACAACTAGGTCCAAAGAGGAGTCATTGTCCAGCAAATGAAGCAGCAGTGGAGTTTCTACAATCATTCTCCAAGTGGGAGATTGTTGTGTGTGGAGCATGATTGTTCAAAGGTCTTTGTTTCAGCCGGATGTATACCCAAAGAAGTCTTGTACACCCCTCCACGCGCGGGGGTGTGGGGGGGACTTTTCCCCCGCCGCGAGGGTCCGGGGGGGCCAATTCCCCTCGGTTAGGGGGTTCGGCGGCTCGGGGGCAGCGCCCCCGAAGCTAAAAACAAATGTAAAATTTCCTTGTAAAAGTATAGTAATTTTTAGTCAATCTGGGCCGTTCATTAGGCAAATGATCTGACGGTAGAACTTATGTTTAGTTTAGGGTTTTTTGCCCTAGAAGGTAACCCCTCTCTTTGTATGAGGGCATTGTATTTGAGGCTGAGATATAGATGTGTATTCTGTGAGCGAGAAACAGAGAGGTGAGAGTGTGAGAGAAAACAGAGGATATTACAGCGGATTTGCTGTAGGTTGTGTCTCTTCATTTTGCTGGATAATAGAAAGGAAGGACTGGCTATTCAGGGTGGACGTAGCCCAAACTGAGTGAACCATGTGTATCTGTGTCTCTCTTGTTTGTCCATTTTTTGTGTTTATATTTCTGCAATATTTTATGTGTTCCATTTCTCTGTAATATATAATTTTCTAACATTGAGGAGGATAACATTTTATTGATTATAAGCTCATCCTTTGGATGAGTCCAACTTAGTTTAAATTTGAACCCTGAGAAGGAGTGGTCCATTCATGTTTGTAATTGAACAGGTCCTTTACTGTTAAATTTTAACGAGTCCAGTATAGGAGAAACTTGGCGTTTTTCAATTTTAGAGAGTCTGAAAAAACTTAAGAAAACTCCATGGTTGTCCTTTTTCGTAAATTTGTGTCTCCCAAGCCCGAAAAAGTACGAAATAATACTTGAGAGAACCGCTTGATTATTACGACCAAGGAGTACTTTTCGTAATTAGTGCCTCTGATCTGAGAAAGTAAAAAAGCGATCAATGACACGTCGTTTTATAACCAATATCGAATTTGAAACGACAAAAATCCGGAAATCTTTTCATGTTTTTACGGTCAGAAAAAGAGCTATAAGTGGACCTAAAATAAGACATCATACTTTGAAACAATCTTTTCTATATCAATTTGCTGATCAGCATTACAAGCCTCAAATATTCTGGTTTTATCAGGTGTCTTTTCCTTATAACCATCAGTAAGAACTGTTTTCATGAATTTATCATTCTTTTCATCTGTCCTGAGTTTATGAGAGTATAATTATTCTTGAGCTTATGAGCTCTTACAAAGTATTCGATTCCATCTTTAACAAGTAGATGCTTGTTCTCTGCTCTATAGAAAATAGCTTTTCTATCATACAAGTAAGGACTTCCTAAAGCAATTCCACATATATCCAAAGGAATTACATCTAACTCAACCTCATCTACAAATGCTGACCCAAAAGAAAACTTGAGTTTGCACTGTCTAGTCACTTGTAGTTGTGATTTATCATTCAACCATCCTAATGGGTATGGTTTCTTATGAGGTGTAGTTGCTAATCCCAATTTCCTTACAATTGCTTCAGAAATTAGATTTACTTGTGAGCCACTATCAAACAAAGTATCAATCTTTTGATTTTTGCAAATAACTTAAATATGGAAAAGCTCATGTATTTTTCTCTCATGTTTTTCATCAACAACAAATTGAGCAGAATTACTAGTAGATGGTTCATAATTTTTACCTTTTATACCTGTGGCTGCTATGATTGTTTCATCTCCCGAGTTTGACCCCAAATCTTTCTGAATAGCTACAACAGTCTTCTTCTTCTTGCCCTCAGACTTCTTAGGTCTCAGCTCTGGATGAAGAATCCAACAATGCTCATCATCATGGCCCTCCTTTTTACAGTGAGTGCATGAAGCTTTGACTTTTTGTGCAATGTTAGCCTTCCTTGCTTTCCACTTCTGCTTCTTTTTCTCCTTGCTTTTGCCTACAGTGGGTTGGGATGGTCCCCCAACTTCTGGATTTCCACTCTTTCCTCTAGCTTCTAGATGAATAGATTGTACAGAGACCTCATCTATACTAGTGGGATTAAACATGAGGATGGTATGCCTCATGTAGCTGTGTATACCACCAATGTACTTCAAAAGAGTCTCTGGTGAGTCTAATGAGATAACTAACATCAATGCTCTCTTTCTGAACTCTTGAGTATACCCTTGTACACTTTGCCCTTTCAACTGCCGAAGATTTTTCCAAGTCATCATGGCTTGTTGCATGTAGGCCAATGGATAGAACTTCTTTTTGATTGCAGAAACAAATTCACTCCAAACAGAGATGGTCTTACCATGTCTTTTCATATCAGCTTGGGTTCTACCTTCCCACCAAACCAAGGCAGTGCCTCCTAGGCGTAGGCTTGCCAGCTGAATCTTACTCTTGTCTAAGTCTATATTTTGTACTCTGCAATACACATCAATTTGTCTAATCCAATTGTCCAACTTTTCAACATTTAGCTCTCCATCATATATAGGCAAATCAAATTTAACATCTAACTTAATCAAAGATGCTTTCTTATTATGCACAGGGCTATTAGGAGGTGTAGAAAAGCTTTCTTCTTTCCCATTTTCTTTGGAGTGGTCATGGGAATGAGACTCATCTTCTTATTTTTCTTGTTTAGAACCTGATGAATCTTCATCCTTATGCTTTCTAAAGTTCTTGTACATTTCTTCTACCATAGACTTCATAGCTAGGAAACTTTCTATGAACTGGGGGTCTAGTCCTATAGAGCCTTCTTCTGACATTGTCTTTGGAGAATAGACTCTCCCAATCTCAAGATTAGTTTCTACCAACTCACCTTCTCCTAATTTTAAATTTGATCTAGTGAGCGTCCACAGCTAAACCAACAAAATCTTGTCTAACCTTTCAGCCTAGAGCTCTGATACCACTTGATCTGAATGTCACCCTATGAGTGACCTCAGTTAAAGATTTATTAAACAAAAGGTATTACAGACTCATGTGCTAGTGTGTGTTCTGTGTTACTAAAACAATAGATCGATCAGATTGCTAATACACAAACATTTACAATGGAAAGACAATAGAGAGATACAGCAAGCAATCACAAAGACACAAGCAGGTTTTAATAAGGAATTCACCCTATTCTCTAGGGCTACGTCTCCATTCTAGCTTCATTGGTGGCCTTGTTTTATTGTGTCTTTAAGCAGAGAATTACAAATGCAAGGACTCAATATGAGTTCTCGTGAAGCAGAATTTGGTTGGTAAGGTGGTCCTTGGATTCCCCAACCCACTCAGAGTACACAAACTCTTGTTCTTCCGACCAGCTTTGTGACCTTAGGTCTACAGTGGAAAGAGCCAACTGTGATGCTCAATCCAGATAGATTCCTCAGTGGGAAAGCTTGAATTCTTCAAGCTCTCTGGTGCTCGATGCTGCCTATGGTCAGCTCGGCCCTCTGTCTCCTCTGCTCAGATTTACCACACTCTATGTTCAGTCCTCCTGTCGGGGTTCACTGTTCACTGTCTTCCTGGTCACTTAGACTCTTTTCTATGTCTTACTTTTCTTTTTCTTGTCTCCCTTGACTGTCTCTATGTTCATGGCTTTAACCAGTCGATCTTGTGCTTGTTTGGTTCCTCTTCTGCCTGCGTTGATTCACCTCCAGCAGCTATGCTTGGCGTTCCCTGTTTGGCATCAGCATGAGCGCTCAGGGAGTGCCATGTGTTCCCATCCTACTGGTGTCAGCATGCTTCATCGACTCATTTCTTCGGTTCTGTCGTGGATAAGTTCTTTCTCCACCGTGGCGGTCAACGAATTCCAAATCCTCCTTAAATCACAGCTTATTTCCCTGTCGATTCTGCTTCTTTCCATCGGGCACAACCTTAGCCGTCCGATCTGGGCTCCTCCAAATCCAACGTCATACGCATGTCGAATGCGGTTGACTTGCTCGATCGTTAACGCACGATCACGACAGTTTTTTTCTCACCTCCGCTGCTGCGTGTCGATCGCTGATTGTGATCACTCCGCTTTCTCCAAAAGCTCTTACTACTTAAGGGCATCCCAATCAAACTGCCAGTTTCTAGCTGTGGGTCACTTCATCATATATTGGCGCCTTTTACCTTTTTCCAGCTACGGTCCTCTGGTTCCTCCATGCGACCAGGTGCTGGAGGCTTTCCACTTTGGCCTTGTTTGCCTAGCGATGCGTGATAAGTGCTAATCGCGCATCAAAAACTGCCTCCTTTTTCCGATCCGGGGCTCCCAGGGGTTGTTTTGACCTCCTGCGTAGTCTCCATGAGCCTCGATCAACGCGCTTTGACCGAGGTCTTCGTTGTTCCACACTGGATGCCATGGCCACTGGTTTAGGGGGTTTTTGATGCTATTTTGGATTTCATTTAGAGATTTGTTCACCTCGACACAGTCAAAGTTCTTGACAGTCTTTTGCGGATCCGATTTGGATCAAATATCAAGCAGTACAACATCTACCTCAACTTCATCAATGAAGTTTGTTGTGGTTTCAAACTGAAAAATAAATTTTCTTGTAACTCGTAAGTTTGCGTCCTTGCATATCCAACCCAATGGATATGGCTTGGGATGTAGAATGGTTTCAAGATTAATTTTCTTGACTAATTCTTTAGATATAAAGTTGACTTGAGACCCACTATCAAATAGTGTGTTGATTTTTGTATGTTTTGAGATTACCCTCACATGAAATAATTCAATCCTTGTTTATTCATTTGGAGTGCTAGTGTGACAATTGATACTAGTGCTAGAAATGGAGTTTTTTCCTTTTATACCCATCACTATAATTTTATTTTCATCACCCGAATCAGACCCAAAATCCTCTTGAATGATTGTAGTTGTATTTTCTTTTCCTTTGTTGTTGAGTTTCTTAATCCTCATCTCAAGATGAAGCTTGCAATAATGAGCTTCATCGTAAACCTCTTTGGAACAATGTTTGCATGTTGTTGTCTCCCCTTCCTTATTAATGTATGCATTTTTATTTCTTCCCCTTTGAAACCCTTTTCTTTTCCTTTACACTTAAATGGAGTTTTACTACCCTCTTCTAGAGTATTTTTTCCTCTTACCTCAAGATGAGTGACTTACACACACACCTCCTCTAGATTATTGGGATTAAACATAAGGATAGTATGGATAAGGTAACTGTTTTAAACCCCTATATACTTTAGCAACGTGTCTTGTGATTGGAAATCTACGCCTAACATTAGAGACCTTCTTCTAAATTATTCGGTGTAATCTTTCACATTTTGACCTTTAAGTTGTCTAAAGTTCTACCAATTCATGATGGCTTTCTGCATATATGCTAGAGGGTAAAACTGTCTTTCAATTGTAGCAATGAAATCAGACCAAGAAATTGAGATCTTTTCATCTTCTTTTTTCTTAATCTCTTCTTATGTCATAGATTCCCACCATACCATTGTTGCACCCTCCGGCCTCAAGGAAGCTATCTAAATCTTCATGTCATCATCTTGAAGGTTTTGAATTCTGAAATAGACTTCCAACTGATGAACCCAATTTTCAAGCTTCTCTGCATTCACTTCACCATTATACATGGGCAATTCAATTTTAACATCAAGTTTTAACTAAGGTGTTTTACCAGTTCCTTTTGATGTATGTTGATGAGTATGATCAAGGGTTGTGTTAGTGGAAGAGGGAGAAGATGCCTGTGAAGATGAAGATGAAGAATATGGTGAGAGGGTGGAGGTTGACATCCATTTCCATTACCTCCTGCTCATGAAGAACCTTATCCTTTTATAGGCTTGGAGCTTTCACCTTGCAGTCTTATATTCCTCTCTTCATAGAGGACTTACACCATCTCTGTGATGTGAAAGAAAGCCCTCCTATAGACCTTGTCATCCTCTATCATATTTTGCAGCTCTCCTTAATGTGAAATGCTCACTAAAGCTTCAAATGAAACCTGAGGTAGAACTAGTGGTGGAGATTGTGGCAACCTTATACTCCTCCTTGACCCAAATTCAATACTTTCAACCAACTTCCCCTCTCCTCGCTTGAGCTTCAACCTTGCAAGCATCACATTTACTTGCAAACATTTAAATCCTTCTTGCATAAAGTAAGCAAAGAGCTGTGATATCAAACATTATCTTAATGGGAAAATTAGTTTCCCTATGTTAAATTCTTTTTTAGAATATATAAAAGTGATTAAGGATTCATGAGGTTAATTGTTAGTTTGTACATGATTTTTTGAGTGTTTTTATGTAGGTTTCATGTACAAATTAACGTAAACAAATTACTAAAAAAAAACATATAACAGACATGAACATCACCAAAATAGTATCACAACAACACGTGACGAAGGAGTTCACCCCTCCTGGGCTAGGTCTCCTTCGTCCAGCTTCCAATGGCTTGGCCCTCTCTATTATGCTCAAAAGTGTGAATGCATCAGTTTACAATGCTCATATGGCTTTGAAACTTGTTCCAATTGTTAGAAAATTATATATTATAGAGAAATGAAACACATAAAATATTGTAGAAATATAAACACAGAAAATGCATAAAACAAGAGAGACACAGATATAGGTGGTTCACCCAGTTTGGGCTACGTCCACGGAGAAACAACCAATCCTTCTTTTATTATATTATCCATCAAACTGAAGAGATACAACCTACAACAGATCCACTATAACACCCTCTTTGCTCTCAATCTCGTCTCTCTTCCTCACTCAGAATATAGATCTACATAGACGCAATACAATTCCCCCATATATATAGTGAGGGGTTGCCTTCTAGGGCAAAAAAACCTAAATCAAACATAACTTCTACCGTCAGATCTCTGCCTAATGAATGGCCCAGATTAACTAAAAATTACTATACTTTTACAAGGCAATTTTACATCTACTCTTAGCTTTAGGGGTGTTGCCCCCAAAACCCCCCGCCAAGGGGAGGCTCCCCAAAGGTCACAGCACCCCCCCCCCCCCCCCTCATACCTCGCCTACAACGAATATTTTACAGGCGGTATTGCCACCCCATTTTGAACTCGGGTCCAATGCAGCCATACCTTTGAATACAGAAGATAATCAGGCTCCACACCCAACACCAATGGCTCCACAATGCACAAAAAATGCCTGTCTAGCCTCTTTATGCTTTTGATTTTGTCAAAAACTGAAGAAGTTATGGCTTCTCCAACTCTTTCTGCTAATCACAAAATAATTTCACTAAAATCCCTCACCATTCTATAATTTCACTTAGATTTCAGCTAACTGAGTGTTATTTTCGCTGATTTCAGAACGAATTTTTCAGAAGCTTTCAATGTCCTCTAATGCCTAAAATTGACAATCTTTGGGCCACATGGGGGGCAAATCCCTGGGGCTAATGCCAATGGCATGCCCCCACTAGCCAAGCCCCCTAATCCACTCCACCAGTGGACATGTGGGTTGTGCGTCTAAGGGCTTGCTCTCGTGGGCTGGCACTTTTCCTAGAATGGTACTCACATAATATTTAAATAAATGCTCAATACATATTTTGTTAAGAACTATTATGTGTGGCGCATTGGTAGGAGCTTTGGGCTTGTGCTTGGAGGTCTCAGGTTTGACCCCCACCACCTCTAGTCAGACCTTAACCAAAAATTTTGTGGCCCTTTGGTTTCCACATAGTGGCCTCTAGTTGGGCCATGTGGCAGCCTATGGTTGGACACCAACCATCCAATCAAAAACTGGCAAATGCACACAATCCAAAAACTACTAGTTGGCATCATATGATTCACCAAAGGATCCTGTTGACTAGTCAACCCTACCACATCAACATACAGAGTCAGTTCCACATGAGCAGTACGGACTGTTGACTGGGATATCACATTTTGCAAAAAATCACCTATTTGGGAAAGTGAACAAAACATGATTCTAAGAGCATACGGTTTATGTTTTAGGTGAAACGAGTTGCATCACATTCACGATAATGAGAATTATTTTGTCGTTTAGGTTCCACATTGATCTAACAACTTTTAATTTTGAGCAGTTTTTTGAGCACTTGATCAAATATACATTGATCAAGGGTTAAGATTTATCTCGAAATTTTCTATGCTCTTTTAATTAAGTTATCTCATATTAATTAAGGAAACAGTTTATATCAACGCATGTGATATTGGTTACGTAGTATTGATAAGCCATTATATTGACCCATGTTATAGCACCAAAAACTATTTACCAATTAATATTTCCCATTGTAAAGTGGCAGTGAATTTCCATGGTCAAGAATAATATTTATATCATAAATTAATTCCTTTTAAAATTTACAATAACAATAATTTCAAATAACCATTGATTGAAGTGTTGGAACTAATGTCGATAAAGGAGGGTGGTGGGTGGTGTAGCCATCCCATCCCATGCATTCATACTTGAAAATAGATATTCATTCCTTGCACAATCATATGGAAATCTATTCTATATTTGAGAACTCTTGATTGAGAGATCTCGTCTCCACATTTATCTATTGTGCCTGCGAAATCTCTCTACCACATGTCGGAAAATTCCCCCATGGAAAATGATTTTTGGGGCTCAAACCCAAATGCCATAACTCTTTGTTGTGTGGTAAGTTAAGTATTGTTTCAACTCTAGTTGAAAGGATGGATTATTCTCATGGAAAAGGTTATGTGTGAATAGTAATTCAGGGAGGTCATGACCCCCAAGATGTTTACCTCTAATGCATGCACTAATGTTTGAGCAACTATGATGGGAGAAGGAGATCAAGGAGCTAACCTAGTGTTGGGTGTGGATCCTGATTATCTTCTATATTCAAAGGTATCGATATATTGGACCCCAGTTCGAAATGGAGGCGGCAACGCCGCCCGTAAAATATTCGCGCAGGGGGGGTTTGGGGGGGGGTGGCTGCGACCTTTGGGAGCCCCTCCCTGGCGGGGGGTTTCGGGGGCAGTGCCCCCGAAGCTAAAAAAAACTATAAAATTGCCTTGTAAAAGTATAGTAATTTCTAGTCAATCTGGGCCATTCATTAGGTAGATGATCTAACAGTAGAACTTATGTTTAGTTTAGGGTTTTTTGCCCTAGAAGGAAACCCCTCTCATTGTATGAGGGCATTGTATTTGAGGCTGTGCGATAGATGTGTATTCTGTGAACGAGAAACAGAGAGGTGAGACTATGAGAGAAAACAGAGGATATTACAGCGGATTTGTTGTAGGTTGTGTCTCTTCATTTTGCTGGATAATAGAAAGGAAGGACTAGCTATTCGGGGTGGATGTAGCCCAAACTAGGTGAACCACATATATTTGTGTCTCTCTTGTTTTGTGCGTTCTCTGTGTTTATATTTCTGCAATATTTTATGTGTTCCATTGCTCCGTAATATATAATTTTCTTACAACTGGTATCAGAGCCGAAGGTCTATTTCGCTGATAAACTCGCAGGAAAGAAGGGTTCCTGGTTTGAGTGGGAGCAATGGCGGAAGATGGTAAGTTTAGGGCCGAGAAATTTAACGGCCAAAACTTCTTGCTGTGGAAGATGCAGATGGAAGATTATCTGTATCAAAAAGATCTATACCTACCATTGGGTGGAAAAACAAACATGCTGACGGGTATGAAAGACGAAGAACGGAACCTTCTCGATAGAAAGGCACTCGGAACAATACGGTTGTGCCTTGCTGCGTCAGTTGCATTCAACATTTCAAAGGAAACCACGACAGAGGGTTTGATGCAGACGTTGTCGAAACTATATGAAAAACCCTCGGCCTCAAACAGGGTATTTCTTATGAAACAGTTATTTAATATGAATATTTCGGAAGGTGGATCTGTTGCAAACCATTTAAATGATTTTAATACACTTACAAGTCAGTTAAGTTCTGTAGGGGTAAACTTTGATGATGAAGTTAGAGCTCTGTTATTCTTGTGCTCATTACCAGAAAGTTGGAATGGTTTGGTAATGGCCATTAGTAACTCCATTTCTGGATCTAGTACTTTAAAGTTTGACGATGTTGTCAGTGCTATCCTTAGTGAGGAAATGCGACGGAAAAGCTCTGGTGAGACATCGGGAAATTCTTTGAGTGCAGAGTCTAGAGGAAGAAAAATAGAAAGAGGAAAGAGCTCAGGATATCGCAGTAAATCAAGGAAAGGCAGATCCAAGTCTAGATCGAGGATAGTGTGCTGGAAATGTGGAAAGAAAGGACACCTAAAGAAAGACTGTAGATCTCGGAAGGGAAAAGAAGGATGTGCACAACAAGAAAACAATCATGAAGCAAATGTGATAGGTGAGGTGTTACAAGATGCTTTTATTCTTTCTTTCGAAAATATTACTGATTCTTGGGTGGTAGATTCAGGGCTTCATTCCATGCCACACCTGATAAGAAATATTTTCATGACTATGTTCAAGGAGATTTTGGACAAGTTCGTCTGGGTGATGATAAACCCTGTAAAATCGTTGGAATGGGTAAGGTTCTTGTAAAACAGCAGAATGGAAACCAATGGCTATTAAAGGAGGTAAGGCATGTTCCAAATCTAAAGAAAAATCTGATTTCAACAGGGTAGTTAGGCGGTGAAGGTTGTGTGACAACTTTCATAGATAAAGCTTGGAAGGTCACCAAAGGAGCCTTGGTAATAGCAAAAGGTGAAAAGGTTGGTACATTGTATTTATGTAATGGTATTTCTAACTCTGTTAATGCTTTATCTTCCAAAGGAGCAGATGCAGCATTATGGCATCATAGGCTCGAACACATGAGTGAAAAGGGGATGAAGATTCTTCACTCAAGGAATTTGTTGTCGGGTTTGAAGAATGTTGATTTGGACTTCTGTGAGAATTGCATTTATGGAAAACAGAAGAGAGTCAGATTTCTCAGAGTTGGGAAAGAAAAGAAGAATGAAAAATTAGAGCTTGTGCATACAGATGTATGGGGACCTGCTCAGGTATCATCTCTCAGTGGCTCTCGTTATTATGTTACTTTTATTGATGATGCAACTAGAAAAACATGGATTTATTATATTAAGAATAAATCTGATGTATTTGATACTTTCAAGAAATGGAAAGCTTTGGTTGAGATTGAAATAAGAAAGAAATTGAAGTGTCTTAGATCAGACAATGGAGGTGAATATTGCAGCAAAGAGTTTGATAGGTACTGTTCAGAACATGGAATTCGCAAAGAGAAGACAATTCCAAGAACACCACAAGAAAATATTGTATCAGAAAGGATGAACAGAAAAATCATGGAGCGTGCAATGTGCATGAGATTGCATGCAGGATTGCCTTTACATTTTTGGGCAGATGCTGTAGATACTGCTCTCTATCTAATAAACAGAGGGCCTTCAAGTTCCTTGGATGGTGGTGTTCCAGAGGAAGCATGGACAGGTAAAAAGGTAAACTACTCCTTTTTAAAGCATTTTGGTTGTGAGGCCTTTGACCATATTGATAAAGAAAATAGAACAAAGCTTGAGGCAAAGTCAAAGAAATGTACCTTTATTGAATATGGTGTTAATGATTTTGGTTATCACTTATATGATTACGAAAATCACAAAATCATTAGGAGTGGAGATGTAATATTCAATGAAAAGGTCTTGTATAAGAATCAGTTGCAGGAAAAGAAACAGGAAAAGGAAAACAAGGAATACGCAGTTCTTGATGAAATCACTGAAAAAGGAAAGGTGCCTGAAAATAATAATAATCAACGACCACAACAACAGCAACCACCACAACAACAACAGGCACCCCAAACACCTGAAAATGGTGTTAGAAGATCTACCAGGATAAGTAGACCCCCTGAACGATACTCTCCTTCATTATATTATTTATTGTTGACTGATTCCGGTGAACCCAAATGTTATGAAGACGCAATGCAGGTTGAATGCAGGAAGAAGTGGGAGGTAGCCATGGAAGAAGAGATGGACTCCTTAATGCATAACCAGACTTGGGATTTAGTCAGGTTGCTTGTAGGAAAAACTACATTGAAGAATAAATGGGTTTACAGGTTGAAGGAAGAAGATGGAGGAAAACAAAGGTATAAAGCTAGACTTGTGGTGAAGGGGTTTGCATAGAAGAAAGGTATTGATTTTGATGAAATATTTTCTCCTGTTGTTAAAATGACTTCAATCAGAACTATTTTAAGTCTTGTAGCAGTTGAAGATTTGCATCTTGAGCAGTTAGATGTAAAGACAACCTTTCTCCATGGGGATTTGGAGGAATAGATATATATGCAGCAACCACAAGGATATGAGGTGAAAGGGAAGGAGAAACTAGTGTGCAGGTTGAAGAAGAGCTTGTATTGCTTAAAACAGGCTCCAAGGCAGTGGTATCTAAAATTTGACAAGTTTATGTCTGAACAAGGCTATACTAGATGTCACTCTGATCATTGTGTTTATTTGAAAAAGCAAAATGACGACAGCTATATTATATTGTTATTGTATGTAGATGACATGCTTGTTGCAGGATCTAACATGCAGGAAATAAATGTGCTCAAAAGAAAATTGGCAAATTCATTTGCAATGAAGGATTTGGGAGCTGCAAAACAAATCCTTGGTATGAGAATAACTAGAGATAGGAAAAATTGTAAATTAACATTGTCTCAGAATGAGTACATACAAAAGGTGTTGAAAAGATTTAACATGCACAATGCAAAACCAGTTAGTACACCTTTTGCTAGCGATTTCAAACTTAGCAAGGAAATGTGCCCAAAGACCCAAGAAGACATGGATTACATGTCTAAAGTTCCATATGCATCAGCGGTTGGAAGCTTAATGTATGCAATGGTCTGCACAAGGCCAGATATTGCACATGTAGTGGGAGTTGTAAGCAAGTACATGAACAATCCATGAAAGGAACATTGGATGGCAGTGAAATGGATTCTCAGATATTTGAAAGGTACCACAAATCAAGCATTATGCTTTGGTGGTTCAAACATGTCCCTACAAGGATATGTTGATGCAGATATGGCAGGTGACAGAGATAACAGGAGGAGCACTACAGGATATGTATTTACTGTTGGAAGAACATCTGTCAGTTGGGTTTCAAAAATCCAAAGTGTTGTTGCACTTTCAACAACAGAAGCAGAGTATGTTGCTGCTACAGAGGTTAGTAAAGAAATGATTTGGTTACAAAGGTTTATGGGTGAATTGGGTAAGGAGCATGATATGGGCACGTTATACAGTGATAGCCAAAGTGCCATTCATCTTGCAAAGAACTCAGCATTTCATTCCAGGACTAAACACATACAGCTCAAGTACCATTTCATATGATCAGTGTTGGAAGATGGAGAGTTGAAGCTAGAAAAGATACACACTAGCCAGAATCCTGTAGATATGCTAACAAAAGTTGTAACCAGGGAGAAACTGAGAATATGCTCAGTTTCAATTGGTCTTCAAGGATGGCGATGAAGATGAGAAACAGCCAGGTCCAAAGAGGAGTCATTGTCCAGCAAATGGAGCAGCGGTGGAGTTGCTACAATCAGTCTCCAAGTGGGACATTGTTGGGTGTGGAGCCTGATTATCTTCTATATTCAAAGGTATCGCTACATTGGACCCCAGTTCGAAATGGGGGCTGCAACGCTACCCGTAAAATATTCGTTGCAGGGGGGGTCCAGGGGTGTGGCTGCGACCTTTGGGAGCCCCCCCCTGGCGGGGGGTTTCGGGGCCAACGCCCCCGAAGCTAAAAACAGCTATAAAATTGCCTTGTAAAAGTATAGTAATTTCTAGTCAATCTAGGCCGTTCATTAGGCAGATGATCTGACGGTAGAACTTATGTTTAGTTTAGGGTTTTTTTCCCTAAAAGGGAACCCCTCTCTTTGTATGAGGGCATCGTATTTGAGGCTATGTGATAGATGTGTATTCTGTGAGCGAGAAACAGAGAGGTGAGACTGTGAGAGAAAACAGAGGATATTACAGCGGATTTGCTGTAGGTTGTGTCTCTTCATTTTGCTGGATAATAGAAAGGAAGGACTGGCTGTTCAGGGTGGACGTAGCCCAAACTGGGTGAACCACGTATATATGTGTCTCTCTTGTTTTTTGCGTTCTCTGTGTTTATATTTCTGCAATATTTTATGTGTTCCATTGCTCCGTAATATATAATTTTCTAACACCTAGTCTAGATAATTAATCATATGTCCAATATCTCTAGTTTTTTAAACTCTTTAAATTGTTCAGTTTTTATTTGGTGGCTTCTAGCATATAGTTTTCATAATGAAGTTGTTGTGTGTATTGGTTTTTGTATTCTTATTTATTTGTGGCTATTGTACCATATTTGAATTCCATTCCTAAATATTTGAAGAAATTGATTTAAACTCTCATGGCGACCCAAGATTTATTCAACTTTAATTCTATATTTTTAATTGTTTTATGGTGTTATTGATTTCCTTGTTCTTTCGTGGATATCCTCAATTTAGTTCCGAGTAACTCAACATAGAATGCCCTAACATAAGATGTTTTTTTGCTGAGGGTTTGGTGGAAGAGGCCCCAAAGGCCAGATGCAAGCCCTATCCCAGACAAGAAATGCAACTACTATTTTCAATCCTCCACTCCATTGGAAATCCAAGAGGAAATTCATTAACTTGAAGCCTTTACCACTAATGACCACCAAGGCTACTCTGACTCTAAAATCAACTAGGTTTTCGATCCTTGACATAGGAGGGGAAGATTAAGCCAATATTTTAACTTCGTTACCCTCTAATAGAAAATGAAGACATTTTTCAATAGGGTCTTTAAGGAATACAATGAAGACCACAATGGCATTTATCCTTCCTAAATGAAATTCAATGAGTTCAACACCATCAAAATTCTTGTCATGCTAGTTACAATGCTCAACTAGCTCACATAGAATGCCATCCTCAATGTGGCTTGAAATCTATAGCTCCAACAAGTACCAATGTAAGGGATATAACCCCAATCATTTAAACAAATAGTTGATGTCATATTTAAGCACCTGACTTACATTTTTTACTTTTAGAACATTTTATTTCATTTTTCTTGAACATAATAGCTATAATTACTGGCATTTTGATTGACCTAATCTATTTTCCGTGGTAAACAATATTAGTTTCCCTTGTTAGATATAGGACTCAACTGAAACAGTGATATCGAATTTTATATGAATTCATTTTGATGCAATATAATTTCATATAAACAAAAGAAATATATATTTTAGTTTATTTTTATAATTTTTTTCTTTCTTTATAAATCAGGCAACCTCAGAAGTATTTTGGTGTAACTGTTTTGATTCTTATTATGAAATGATTCCTATAGGCATGTAACATCCATTTATTTTTTATGGTTACCCTAGTTTATGCATATTTTTGTCTCTTTTTTAGATCAAATATTCATTTTTGAATATTTTATAGATTTTATATTCAAGATTTTAAAATCTCTTTATGCATTTTGAAGATCTTACCTTATATTACTTAATTATAAGTTTTTATTTTTAAATATACTTTTATTTATTGGCGGAGATGTTGTGGATGTTTACGCTCATTACACCATAAGGCATTCCCCTTTGAGAAGAACTCCCTCATGTGCCACATGTACCTTTCTGCACCATCACCATTTGTAGGCTAATGGAAGAGATAATTCATTGAACTACAACATGGAAATGGTTGATAATAATGCCTCACAATAATACCCAATGACAAATACTAACTAGCATGATGTTTCAGGAGCCTCTCTTGTGATACCTTGTCAAAATCTTGGAGTGCTTGTAAGTATACCACCCCTCTTCGTTAATGCAGCCTTTCTCAGAATTAATATTGAACTCTTTGCAAGTGCATGGCCCAAAATTACTACTAAACTCTTCACAAGTCCATGGCCCAAAATGAAAATTTCCTTATCTAAAAAAAGTAATCAAAATTCACAAATCCATTAGACTATTTGGAACCCAAAATTCTTAAATTTGGAAAAGTATTGGAACCCTTGAATCAACAAAACAATCAAAATTTACCACGACAATCCCAACAATTGATTATGGCTTGTATATTCTTGTTAGAGTTTGGGAATGAGGTGACTCTATGGCAATTGTACAAGTTAACCACACACCTTCCCTCAACATTTTGTAGTAAAGTCCTAGGGTTTCTTGAAACATTCCATTTCTCATATATCCTCTCAGCATTACATTCCAAGAGAACAGATTTCTGGTTGGAATTTTATCAAACAGTAAGCGTGCATCCTGCAAACTGTTGCACATGGCATATAGGTTCATGAGTTTGGTACTAAAGAAAATATCAGGCTCAAAGCCACTCAAAACCAAGTGGGCATAGACTTGTTTTTCCTCTGAGAGAGATTTGTTTCCAGTACATAACTGTAATAAAGAATTATAGGTAACAAGTTTCAATTGAATACCTTGGTGGTCCAAAAACATTAGGATTCCTATTGCCTCCTTCATTCGCCCATCTCTGCACAATGAGATTCTCTCCATTTATTCTCTGTGAGTATGATTTTTTCTTAAGAGCATCTATGTCACTTGTTGTTATGGTTGAGGATTTAGCACTCATTATCTTGATGATTTCCTCAGAAAAATACTGTATGGTGTTGAGATGTGTTGAAGCCATTCTTCACGTAAATGGTTTGCATGGTTTTGGCTTCTGAGGAAAGCATCCTTGCAAAGTCCAGGAATTGTTGTAAAAGCATCGATGATAATCTAAGCTAAGTAGTGCAAGAATGAGACACTATGCACCAGAATGAGAGTGAATTAATGTGGATCAAAATTTCAGTCATGAAGTGTGGAGTGTCCATGTTATCATGAATATCTGTCTATCAACATTGATTATATTTAGGCATGTTTTTTTCTAATTTAATCATATATTTACTTGGTACACCTATGTCACATCTTCATGACCCAACTGGATCATCGAATACAATTAACTTTGATAATTTGGTAGTTCTGATTTTCTTCTTCACAATAATCACATTACTTTTCCTTCCAACCCTTCCCCTATGGTTGCAATTGTTCCCTAGATGAGAGAAATTAACAATGTAAGTAGACCAAATACTATAACTATACTAGGAATTTCATTACTCTACTGCATCACATGGTAAAATTAACTTAGATGCCATTAGGAGGTAGTTAATTGGTACTTATGATTTTCTTTTTCACAGTAAATATATTACTCCTTTAACATTCCACTCTATCCAATGCTTAGGTGTATGCCTCAGTTGGTAGATTTTAACTATGTAAGTATACCAACTGCTAGAACTCTATCATGTATACCAGTTATTGTAGCTACATCACGCCTACATTACTCAACTACATATGTTAACAATGCAAGTAGCAAGTATAGAAAGTTGCTAGAGATCTATCACCTTCATCACTCACTGCATCTGTGGACAATGCGAGTATAAAAATCTACCAAGGTTGTATCACAAATTCATTACTTAGCTTCATACTGGCTGCCAGAGTTGTATCCCACCTTCATTACACCTCTGCATCTGGTAACGATGCAATTTTACTAGCTGCAAGAACTGTATCATAACTTTAATACTCAGTTGATACAAGATTCTATAGTTGTGTCTCTTTCACTACTCAATTGTAATTATACCATCTTACAGAATAGTGTCACACCTTCATTACTCAACTGCATTTGCCAACAATGCAACTATACCAACTACCAGGAACCAAATATGGAGCTAATAATGAAGCTTCCATAGTTCGTCGTGATGGATATACCTCAAAATCTAATGCTCAGGACACTAGAGAGAAAGTACAAAATAGTCCACTTAGGCCCTAGTACACCTGCTTCATATCGAACCTGAAAAGCCTATTTTTACATTGACTCCCAAGATTGGTGGCTTAAAGGATGGCTCGTTGAATTCATAATTAGAGAGGGAGACTCTGGTGCCGGCAACAGAGAGAATCTATTGATGCCCACATTCTTTTCTCTGTGTTTAGTATGTATTTAGGCCTCCATTTATGTTTCCTTCCACTATAGAAGGCCAATCTCATCATATAAACTACTAGTACCCAATAGAGAGCTCAAAAGAGCTTTGAAGATAAAAGAAGCTTTAGAAAAAAGTCATGCAACTAAAACAATTCTACTCATACTAGCCCTTCTTGGGACCTCCATGGTTATTGGAGATGGTGTGCTCACTCCTTGTATCTCAGGTCTTATTCCTCCACCAAATCCAATCTCTCAAATTTCTAGGCAAAATCCTTACTATAAAGACTATTATTCTACTCACTGGTTTTGGGTTTTAATGGCATTGAAAGCTAATATTATTTCCATGCAACAATTTTATCAGCAGTTCAAGGGATATGACAGGTTGACAAGTCAATCATCTAGGGTAAGTACTCATCAAGATGCTCTCTGAGTATATGTTTAAAATGATGTTGGAAATAACTGAATTTAATTTGCAATTGGGTTTGCAGAGGTGGTAGCTATGATATCAGTGGCGATCTTAGTTATGCTCTTCTCTGTCTAGAGATTTGGAACCCAAAAAGTTGGTTACTCCTTTGCTCCAACTATTTTGATATGGTGCTCATTTATTTCCTTCATTGGCATCTACAATATGATATAGGAGCATCAAATGAAATGAATTACCTTTGACCTGACTGGTCAAAATTATTTTCTAAAGTGGGTTGGACCTCTTAAATGTTCTTATTTATTATTTGTTTGTAAAATTTAATGGAGTGCCCAAATTAGGAGTGAAGTGATAGAGTTTTTTTAGCTTAGGTGTGTGTTAGGCCAATTAAATAAGGATTGGATTTTTTGAGAAATTCAAATTTAGAGAGGAGCATTAGAAAAGAGAAAAAACTAATTTTTTTAGGGATGTTGAATGTAGATCATGTCAATAAGGGCCAGAACAATTTTATTTGTTGTGATTTTTCTTTTCATAATTGATTCAGTGGAGTTTCATGGTGTATTTGTCATCATATTAAGTCAAGAAAATTGTTTGTTTCAATTGATGAAAAATCATTATGTTGTGGTTTAATGGTGGAATCATGTAGATTGAGATCGAGTAAATTGTGTATCTTTGAGAATTTTGCATCCAAAAAAGATCGATATATAGGTTTTGTCAATGTTGTGATTATTGCATCCTAATTTCATGTTTTATCAATCATAGATCTAAGAAATTCTCAAATTTCCATGTTTTTTCTTGCTTGAAATCACCCCGAGAAAACAAAACCCTTAGTCACAAAAGGGTCGCGTCGTGGGTCGCATTTGAAGCAGAAAGGTCGAGCCAGAATAAAAAGGGTCGTTCAACTGACAGAAAGGTCACATCATGGGTCACGCCATGGGTCACGCCTGCAATAGAAGGGTCCTCCTTGAGACATAAAGGTCGCACCATCATACAGAAAGGTCACTTCAACTTACAGAAAGGTCGAGCGAGCCTATAGAGGGGTCACGTTGGTTCAGAATTGTGTTTTTAATCAAATTTTAGGATCCCGTTTGGAACTTTTATTTCTCGCTAAAGTAGCCCTGTGTGTCTACTTTCTGTTGAATCATCAAACTCGACACAATACTAGGGAAAGGCCTTCAAAAATTGATTTTTTTCCAAACTCACCCAAAATCACTATGTCTCATTAGTAAATTTTATGAGACAGAAGTCTTTGGGAACACAGTGCTAGTGGGCCAGCATGCCGTCAATTGGTATCACAGAAAGGTTTAGAGTGTTTTTCTCAAAACTTCAACAAATATGCCACCCAGGAGAGAAGGAGCTAGCATAGGTTGGGGAAGACATGTAGCCAATGCAGTACTGCTTGATTAAATTAGACATCTTCACACATGAATGGAGGCGACGGAAATTTTTCAAAGAAGATACCCTAATGAGGGAGATTCCAGTGCTGAAGAAGAATCTTCTAAGAAAGAAGAGGAGGAAGAAAGTGAAATAGTCAAAGTTCAAAATATTTCAGCAAAAGCAAGTGGAAGACCGAAGGTAGAAATACCTCTGTTGGGCAACGGATCCCCCCATAGCAGGTTTTTGGGGGCTTGAAGAACAAATTTTGGTCAAGTGTAATATAGAGACCCCGCGAAATGCAGGCGCAGAGTGCAAGAGTCTCGGGTTGTCCGCGCTAAGAGAATGTAATTTAATGTAAAGTGTGTCGGCCTACCCATGCTCCGTGGACCATGGGATTGTATAAATAGAGTGAGGCTCTAAGTGTAAAAAAGGTCTTAGTTTTGACAAGTAATAGAGAGATGTGAAGGCATGAGTAGAAGTTAGAAGTAGATCTGAAGGTCTTGGGTCATAGTGATAAGTAGAGGCTGCATAGTTGAGTGCATAGAGGCCTAGTAGAGTCCACAGCTGTGTGCGCGGACCCCTATAGCTGAGTGCACAGGGCAGAGTTGGGATTGTACTTGGACATAGAATTAATAAAAAATAAGTTGATTCTGAAATATTATGTGTCTGTGGTTCTGCTAATTTTATGCATCTCTTTACAATTCTATGATTATGTGCTCTTGTTATGAATGTTGAATGATTAATGAGAATATTGAGCCCACACAATTAAGTTAAGATCTATAATAATAGCACAACAAGGATAAAGGATCTAGATAGCACCTATTCACACCCTTTACAGAGCTGTGTGGAAGTAGTTGCACAAGAAACGAAGGATAGATGACTCCATGGAGCAGCGCAAGTGCACAAGTTCGGTTCACGAAACTCCTACATTTCATCAAGACATTCGTAGGGTACGGAAACTTGGTTCCAGCACCCTCCCATACTACCTCAGGTGAGACCTCAGTCTGCACACTGCGAACTATTGCTGAAAGGGCCCGTAGTTTCGAGATTTGTTTGGCTAAATCACTTTTGAACCTGGTACAGGCCCCAACAAGCCAAAAAACGCTTCCGCTGCGAGGACTGCAATATTCCTAAGGGATGTCAAATATCATGCCACTAGAACCCAACAAAGAAGGAAATTGAAGAGTGGTTGGACAAGAAGATTCACGAGTTCGCGGCACAGGAAAAAAAAACTTTATAGGTATCCAAGAAAAGGTGGCTAGATCGCTACATGTATATATAAATCCATGAGATCTTCCTCGCATCCTTTCCTTCGGAACTATATGGGTGGATCGCGGGGTTAACCGATAACCAAGGAAGGTGTAAACTCAACCAACTGATAGTGTGGACTCCAAAATTAGTGTGTAGACTAGAGGCAATAGAGGATAAGATCATGCAAACTGTGGAACATTGGCTCAACCAGATAAAAGGGATATTTATCACTGTGTTTGCGATAGACATGACCGTGAGCTATAGCAAAGCAGAACGTCGTTTTCTCAAGAGATTGTGAGGTAAGTAGATTAATTCTCTGAATACCTGGATTAAGATGTTTTTATGTGAAAAGCAGGTTATGCGAATACATTAATGATTGGAAGGATATGGAGTGGAAAGATCTATAAAGGTAGCAGGGAATTAGGAAATAGTCCCTTAATTTCACCTTCACTAGATAGCGAGGAGGAGCTCACTCAAGTCTCTCTGAGAAGTGTGGTCAGTGTGATAGGATAGCTCATCTTGAAGTTACCACCCCCACCCATACCACCATCCGCTTCAAATCCTTCACCTCCATCTCCACCCACTCCACCTCTACCAACCCCGCAGTTTACCATGGCGAGTGCGATCAAGCTACCCGTATTCAATGGAGTAGGGAATGAGTATCCAGACCAATTCTTGTTTGTGATAAGAGTAGTGTGGGAAGCACAAGGGGTCATAGATGACAACATTAAGAAGGAGACATTGGCGAGCGCGCTATAGGATCACATGTTGACATGGTATATTAAGCACTCTAATGATCACCCAAATGCAGGAATAGAAGTGTTAGAAAATTATATATTATAGAGCAATGGAACACATAGAATATTGCATAAATATAAACATAGAAAACACTTAAAACTAGAGAGACACAAATATACTTGGTTCACCCAGTTTGGGCTACGTCCACCCGGAACAGCCAATCCTTCCTTTCTATTATCCAGAAAAATGAAGAGAGACAACCTATAGTAGATCCGCTGTAATATCCTCTATTTTCTCTCACAGTCTCACCTTTCTACTTCTTGCTCATAGAATACACATCTATATCGCAGCCTCAAATACAATGCCCTCATAAAAAGAGAGGGGTTTCCTTCTAGGGAAAAAACCCCAAACTAAACATAAGTTCTACCGTCAGATCATCTGCCTAATGAACGGCCCAGATTGACTAGAAATTACTATACTTTTGCAAGGCAATTTTACATTTGTTTTTAGCTTGGGGGGCACTGCCCCGAAACCCCCGTTGGGGGACCGCTAGCCCCTGGACCCCCTAGCCAGGGGTGATCGAGCCCCTCAAATGCCCACGGGGGGGACAAGTCCCCCCTACACCCCCCCCACGTGGAGGGGTGTGCAAACTTCCTGGGGTATACGTCCGACTGAAACAAAGACCTCTGAACAATCATGCTCGACACTCAAAAATATCCCACTTGGAGAACGATTGTAGCAACTCCATCGCTGCTTCATTTGTTGGAAAATGACTCCTCTTTGGACCTAGCTATTTCTCATATTCATCGTCATCCTTGAAGACCAATTGAAACTAAGAATATTCTCAATTTCTACCTAGTTACAACTTTTGTTATCATATCTGCAGGATTATGGCTAGTGTGTATCTTCTCCAGCTTCAACTCTCCATCTTCCAACACTGATCATACGAAATGGTATGAAATGGACAAATCCCCCGCAGACCCCCCCGCGTGGAGGGGTGTACAAAATTCCCGAGGTATACATTTGGCTGAAACAAAGACCTCTGAACAATCATGCTCCAAACTCAACAACAAGAAATTCAGAATGCGTTGAACAGAGAATTTAGCCAACTAAAATCAGAGACATAGTCCATCATCAGGTTTAAGGAGATTGCGATGCTTCCAGGCAAGACCCCCTGGGATCTGGATCAGTGACTGAATAGTATAATCCATGAGGCTAATATGACTCTCACAGATGGACAACATCGTGCATGGTTTGTCTCCTCTCTGACACCCCACCTAAGGATAGCGCTATCCCAATAGAAACTTTCTACCCAGGTTGAAGCATTGGAAATGGCGATGAGATTACATGATACACAAATACAAGATCTGGCACTGGGAGTTCAACAAATCCATGTGCAACTAAACAATATCTGCCTGGAGATGCAGAGCTTGAAGCAAGATAGGCCACTGTGGCCAGTGGTGCACAAGGAAGTATGGTGCATAAAATGTAAAGGTCAGGGCCATGACATAGACCAATGTCTAGTATTTGCGAACTAATTGGGAGGAGGGGGGCCAATGCCATTGCGATCGGAGGCACAGGCAAGGCTAAGTATGACACCCACGTTATGGTGTGCAATCTGTCAGATAGGAGGAAAACACACGACCGATAATTGTCATTTGTTGGAAAAGTATACATAGACTCCCCAATAGTTGTCTTGTAATTTCTGCATATCAGTAGGCCATGACGAGCATACTTGTCATAGCTACGAGTTAATGATGGGTCAAACCCCTACCTATATAATGTAGACTGAAATGTGAGGCCTTGATGCAGATGTGGTGATAGTGCACACTGGATTTCAGTGGCGAGGTCAAGGACGAGGAGGAATGGGACCAGGAACGGGTTGCAGACAGTTAATTTGTTACAATTGTGGAGGACAGGGGCACTATGCTCGCGATTTTACCAACCCAACGAGAATATCTTGTTCATATAGTGCTCAGTTTGATCATAAAAGGATAGATTTTCCTACGTTGATCACACAGATGTGCGAGAAAGGGGTACTCCAGTCTCCTCTAACTCAGAATATCCAAATGATGAGGTCTGCACAATGCGAAGAAGACCCAAATGTGAACATAATGCTCAAAAGCAATGCGACCATAGGGAAGGATAAGGGGAAGCAGCCCGAGGAAGGTACATGGGTTTGTAAGGCTCCTAGAAAGGAACCTGAGTTTGACCTATAATGCACAAAGGAGACATTCATGGAAGCTAAGAAGAGCTTCGCAGAGGTCTCTACCTTAAGTAGTAAGGATCAACCAGAGCCAGGGATGGATTCGTCTATGCTTACTACCTTTATGGAGACATGGACGAAGCTGTTGTGTGATAATAAGGTAGTTAAGGGACTACAAGAATTGATCACCAGGTGTGCAGGATCAGGAGAACCGTGCGTAGTCCAGAAATTATGGAAGCATACACTGCGCACTAGAAGGGAGATGAGGTTGACTACGTAGATGGTGAGTATGAAATGGATTAGGTTGCCCTAGATCTGGGATTAGACGTCAATGTATTATTGAAGCAAACATGGGAATGTATGGGCAGGCCCACATTACAGTGGTCCCCTATTCAATTATGAATGGCAAACCCACAAAATATTTTTCCCATGGGGAGTTGCAAGGGGTAATAGTTGATATCGAAGGCACCAACAATAGACAGACTTTGAAGTAATAGAGATTGTCGATGATAGCAATCCTTATCCCAATTTTCTTGCAATAGACTGGGCCACTGATATAGACGTAGTCATCAACCTAAAGAAGTAGAGGATGATATTCGAGAAAAATTCCCTACGCGTAGTAGTTCCACTAGACCCAACTGAGGGAGCGAGTTACATTGAACCAATGCGTGATGATGAGATGGATTGTATTTACTATATAACAACACGAGACCAGGACAAGGTGAACCTGACTAGAGATGGGAGAATCTCGTGGGAGCGTGATAGATCCTGCACTTCGGATTCAGATGAATAAGTAGAATGCTGGTAGAACTGGTTGCATGAAGTGACAACGCTAAATTGCAACATGATGATTAGATCATGGCATGGTGTGATGACAGAGGAAAGGGAACTGCCAACATATGATGGAGTAATAGCCGTAGATAAATTCCTCGACAAATTTGAAAGTGAAGTACTGGAACAACAATAGAGCGGTGTGCTGGAATGGGCATTGAGCACAACACCCGCACAATGGCGGAGTGCACATCAGGAGACCATTGTAAATAGGCATGAATGTAGGAGGTGGATGCGCTTACAGTTTGGAAGCGCGTAGTGTCAAGCAACAGCCAGGAAACCAGGACAAAGCAACTTGCGCGCCCACTTGTGTCGATGGGTGTAGACAAGTGTTGTGCAAGCACATCCCAGACTAAGGATCGAAAATCAAAACCAAACGCGGCATCGGGAAAGGCGATTCACACCACAAATATTCCACGTTGAAGCATTCAAAAAGCTATGTGGAATCATGAACAAAGTTGATCAGGTGAGATGAACTGACTAGGAATTGTGCGTACTAGTGGTGCGATGGGCCTATAGGGCCATAAGAAAAAACCAGAGTGTGGATGTGACCACAACACTGACAAGAAGAGACAAAACAATAAGAATAGAGAAGAATCCCCCCTAAAATAGCTCCCACAATTGGAACAATACGTGAGGACCTGGGTAAAGGAATTATGCAGTTACAGGAAGCCATTCGATAAGGGAACTTGAAACTTCACGAACTCAAAGACGATTGGGTATGAGTGAGAAAGAAAAGATTGGTATTGGACGAAGAAATAAAAAAACTAGAAAATAAAGTCATGCAAGCCTTTTGTGCCAAGAAACTAAGCACGATGGAACAAGGTATAGCCAGCCATACTACTGCATTAGAATAATTTGTGGCCCTGCTACCATGGCTATGACCACACCTTACTAAACAAACTAAATAGGGCAATGCACCACATAAGGAGGAATGCAAGGCACTGACTGGTGCGAGGGTAACTAAGGAAGTCAAATTCAAGCCTGGCACCAGTGGTGTGACCACATGACTATCTGTAGGAAGCATAGTCTCAGCACTCCAAGCAGTTGAAAGAGAACGTGGGACTTTAAAAGAGTCTATGTGGGAGCTACGCGACAAGGAGGTTACACGTAGGATTAGTATGACACATGGGTCATGTCCACACATAGGGGGCTATGCTGCCACGCGGGTAGGCTAGGAAGTGACTGTTGGTGTCACTATTCATGACAAGATGTCCAATTTATGGCAACAAGGAGTAGGCAGTCGACAATTAAGACACAAAGTCAGAACTAGATTTGGGACTAACTATTGTCAATCTTGTATTAATGAGCAATATAAGGGGGTAATGGTTGAATTTGAAATCAGAAGGGCCTATAAATCATAGCTGGCTCTCCACCGGACAGTCCTTGGTGTCTTAAGAATTCAATTGGCACACTATCAATTGGGTATGGACCTAATGAATTTAGAGGCTTTGAGAGCAAGTTCAGTATTTAAGACATTGCCAATAGAGACATAGGATTTCTTGATCAGAATGATGTCAACAACCGAGGGAGATGCGTAAAGATCTATGCCACCAATGGGGGATGTACCTAAAATCCCTAAATTGCCTTTGACACCAAGGCCCAAAAAGGATCCATAGGTAGCAGAACCGGTCTGTATGTCTCCATGAAATCTGAGGTTTGGTAATCTGTCTATGGAAGACAAGGGAAAGACGGTTAATCTTGAGACAGATGATGAGGAGGAGGACCTTCAGGTCATCGTAGAAGAGACTGAACCAGAGGAAGAAATGGCAGAAGACATTCAGCTAGTGCCCACTACAACACAACTGCCTAAATATGTCCCCCCAAGGAGAGGGAAAGAAAAAATACCCAAGTATGTGGATGCCATTGAGAGCGCACTTGAAAGCCCACTCCTCCTAGATGGAATTCTATTTGAAGGATCAGTCCTATGCCGTGTGGTCACAACGAAATTTGAATATTGGGACCTCAGAGACAGTGAAAAGTTCCCACATTTGGAGACTAGCCAACTTAAGAAATAGAGGAAGGAGGGGTCAGTTACTGCACTACAACCACAAAAATGGCTACGCGGGGTGGAGGAGGCTAGGCTACTACACTTACTATGGATTCCACACTTTCACTAGGCACCAATCATGATATTTGTCATCAGTCAACTACTTTACCTAGTGCATGATGGGTACTTGTGGCTAGAGGAGCTGATTCCCATCACTGTGGAGCTTATTCATAGGATTTCTCGGCTTCCCTGTACGGGATGGGACCCCGTGGAAACATCTGGCCCAAGCGGCGACTTAGTGCTTGCAGAGGCCATGAAGAAGATATACAATTTGGAGAAGAAGTAGAGGGGCTATGTCATTAGTAGCATTCAAAACAAAGGGGTGTACGTAAGCACCCAGCTATTGGTGGGAAAAGTAATGAGAAAATGCCCAGGCAACGATGTACCAACAATTGTCATCGCGTTGGCCGAGCAATGCGCTGAGGGGGTATAGTTCAACTAGGAGCAAATCCTTTGTGCGGAGTTCCTAATGACCTACAAGGAGGCCCAAGAGCAGGGTAAGGCCTTCCACTACACATGGTTAATCCTATCTATCTTGTTGTTCGCACGAGAATTGCCAGAGGACAGTTAGTTTCCTCCTCTTGATCAGGACTTGCCAGAGGCAACGAAATACATGTCGCTATGGGAAACAAGGGACACTACTCAGATCCATGAGACCAAGATCTTCTAGATACTTATGGAGGCAAGCATATAGATGGGGATCGACAAATGGCCATCCCTATCACCTATGGTATACAACAGTCTACGGAGCTTTGCAGACTTTAAGGCAGATATGCACAATGTGCATATCAGGGTGCTAAAGGATCTAGAGTAGAAATGGACCAAAATCCCCTTCATCGCAATTGATGATGATGTTTTCGTGGTGCTTGACTCTTGGCCACCTGAGTGGCGTACCCTGGATTTGGTAGCATGTGATGAGATAGTGATTCAAAGACAAAAGGATGCCACCAAGTTGTTGGCACAATGAAAGTAGAACGAGTAGTTCATTGAGGAGGTGAAGGCTTCTCACGAGGCAACAAAGGCTATCACGAAGCAGACCAAGTCCATGAACAAAGCAGCAACAACACCGACAATTGGAGCAACCACGACACAAGAAGGAAGAGGCTCGGATTTGACTGTAGGACAGGGGGATAGATGGCACGGCGGAAGACGCGTCCTAGAACTGGAAATTGTGACAAATCTACCAATAGGAATGTGGATCCACAAATTGTCTAGTGGGTTCCGCGAGGCAAAGGAGGAAGCTACGAGGATCTAGCTGGATCTCAACCTACAAATAGCTAAACTACAATTAAAGGTGCAGCCCTCAATACCCCCAGAAGTTCGAGAACAACATGTCGATGATATGCAAAAAGGGTTGGAAGGAATTGAACAAGTAGTGTAGAGTTGCACCACCTTGTTGGAAGAATCCTTTGGGGTCCTCACAACCTTACAGGAGGACCCCGCCATACAACAGTTGGAAACAAAGGCGTGGGAGATTCAAATGCAATATGATAGTGTGTGTGGGACAACAAAGACAATATTCCTAACTTAGCAGCTCGCAAGGCTACAACAGGTGACGGAATTGAAGGAATATGTAGACGTAGTGTGCCAAAAAGAGGTAGTACTTAAAGAACGCGTCCAGCCCTGGATCGATGAGGCCTTCCTCATCACAACCAACATCAAGACTAATAGTGGGTTGTATGAATGGTTAGTGATGCCTTTTGGACTCACTAATGCACCAAATACATTTATGAGACTGATGAATGAGGTTGTAAAAGAATATGCTGGAAAATTCGTGATAGTTTATCTTGATGATATCCTAATCTTCAATTAGAATAAAGAAGAGAATTTGGAGCATCTTAAGCTGGTTTTATATATTTTACAGAAAGATAAGTTTCTCATAAATTTGAACAAGTGTAGTTTCATGAAGAGAGAGCTCATTTACCTGTCATTTGTAGTCTTAAAAGATGGTTTGAATATTTACATATAAAAGATACAAGCAATTTTGAATTGGCCAACTCCAAGTAGTGTATTTGAGGTAAGAATTTTTCATGGTCTTGCAAGTTTTTATAGAAAGTTTATAATAATAATTAGTTAGATATGTGCACCTATAGTTGAAACAATAAAGGAAAACAAACAACCATTTAAATGGACAGAGGGAGTAGACCGAACTTCAAACTGTTGAAAAATAAGATTACTAAAAAACATGTTTTAGCCCTACCAAACTTTCATAAAACTTTCCATGTTGAGACTGATGCTAGTGGGGTAGCAATTGGAGCTATATTTAGTCAGGATCATAGACCTATAGCTTATTTCAGTGAAAATGTGAATGATGCCAAGTAGAAGTACTCATCGTATGATAAAAAAAATTATATTGTTATTCAAGCTTTAAAGAAATGGAGGCATTACTTGTTGCCCAAATAATTTATTTTGTATTCTGATAACCATGCACTACAATCATAAATAATTAGGGAAAGTTGAGCCAAAATCATGATATGTGGGCGGAGTACTAACATAATTTCACCTTTGTAATTAAGCACACAAGAAATAAGTCAAATAAAGTATTCGATGCTTTAAGCTAAGTGAATTTGGTTATGAGGGAGCTAAAGGTTGGTGTTTTTGGATTTGAAGAAATGATTAACATGTAGAAGGAAGATACAAATTTTAAAGAAATATAGGCAGCTGTTCAAAATCCCATGCTGCATACTAGAAGCCAATGGTTAGACTACCTGATTCAAGGAGGTTTGTTGTTCAAAAACCATAAACTGTGTATTCCTAAATATTTCATGAGGGAAAATTTTATTAAAGAAAAGCATAGTGAAGGATTGCCTAGACACTTTCAGCAGGATAAGACATTCACTCAAGTGAATGCATTTTATTAAAAAATGAAAACTGATGTCAAAACGTTTGTTCAGAAATGCAGGATTTGTCAACATGCCAAAGGAAGGAGCTAAAATACTAGGATATATCAGCCATTTCCAATACCAAACAGGCCTTGGGATGCGGTCAACATGGATCTTGTTTTGGGTTTACCAAAGATTCAAAGAGGATATAACTCTATCTATGTTGTTGTGGATATATTTTTTAAAATGGTCCATTTCATTACATGTAAGAAAATTAGTGATGCACCTCATATTGCTAATTTGTTTTTCTTAGAAATTGTAAGGTTACATGGGCTTCCCATAAGTATTTTTTCAGGCAGAGATACTAAGTTCGTGGGACACTTTTGGAGGACTCTATGGAAGAAGTTAGGTAGTTTGTGGGACACTTTTGGAGGAATCTATGGAAGAAGTTAGGTATAAACCTCAGTTTTAGTTCAGCCTATCACCCTCAAACAGATGGGAAAACTGAAGTGGTGAATAGGATGTCGGGAAACATATTAAGAGGCTTGGTTTACAAACAGCCAAAACAGTGGGATTTAGCACTTGCTCAAGTTGAATTTTCTTAAAATGATACTCCTAATAGGAGTACAAGGATGAGCCCTTTTCATATTGTTTTCAGAATGCATCCTAGAGGAGTATACGAGCTTAGATATTTGGGAAAACAAGAGATAAGGAGTGCAAATGCTGAAGAATTTGTAGAACAAATGCAGAAGTTGCAGGAGGATGTCAAACAAAGGTTACAGGAAAGTAGCAAGAAGTATAAACAAAGGGTTGATGTGAAAAGAAGAGAAAAGGATTTCCAAGTGGGTGATTTAGCTATGGTTTACCTAAGGAAAGAAAGATTTCCTATAAGGACTTATAACAAGTTAAAAATGAAAAAGGTAGGACCCTCGAGAAGTTTAAGGAATTTTTCCTCAAATTCTTATGAGATTGAACTGCTCAAAGGAATTGGAATATATCCTATCTTTAATGTTGCAGATTTGTACCCATACAAGGAAACCAAGGTAGAATCACAAGATGAACCTGCAGATGTGGAAGTTTACAATCTAAATTGGGAGGAACGAATGTCAAGGAAAGTAAAGAGAGAAGTGGAAGCAGTTTTGGAAAAGCGAGTAACAAAGAAAACTAGAGGACAAACATATTGTCAGTATCTAATCAAATGGAAGGGACAACCGATTGATATTCTAGTTGGGTAACAACATCATAGTTAAAGAAATATCAAGTGAATCATGAAGACTTAGTGGAACCTTCTTTTCTTCCCCAGGAGTCTAACGCAGGAGCATCAAATGAGATAAATTACCTTTGACCTCACCATCAAAATTATTTACTAAAGAGGGCTGGACCTCTTAAATATTCTTATCTATTATTTTTTTGTAAAAGTTATTCGAGTGCTCAAATTAGGAGTGAAGTGATAGATTTTGTTAGCATAGGTCTATGTTAGGCCAATTAAATAGGGATTGGGTTGTTTGATAAATTCGAATTTAGAGAGGAGCATTAAAAAAGAGAAAACCTTGTTTTTTTGAGGGATGTTAAATGTAGACTAGGTCAATAAGGGCTAGAACAATTTTTTGTGTTGTGATTTCTATTTTCATAATTAATTCACTTGAGTTTCATGGTGTATTTGTCATCATCTTATGTCAAGAAAATTGTTTACTTCAATTGATGAAAAACCATTATGTTGTGGTTTAATGTTGGAATCCTGTAGATTGAGATCCAATAAATTGTGTATCTTTGTGAATTTTTCATCCAAACAAGATTGATCTATATATCTACTAAATGTTGTGAGTATTTTATCCTAATTACATGTTTTCTCAATGATAGATCTAAGAAATTCTTGAATTTCCATGATTTTTCTTGCTTGAAATCACCCTGAGAAAACAAAACCCTCAGTCACCAAAGGGTCGCATTGTGGGTAGCATTTGAAATAGAATGGTAATGCTAGCCTACAGAAGGGTCATACCTACTTACGTAAAGGTTGCTCCAGAGTACAAAAGGGTCACATCAGTTTAGAATTATGTTTTTAATCAGCTTTAAGTAGCCCATTCAGAATTTTGATTGTTGGGAAAGTAGCCCTGTGTGTCTACTTTCTGGTGAGTTATCAAACTCAACAAAATACCGAGGGAAAGGCCTTCAAAAATTGAATTTTCCAAGCTCACTCAGAAGCATTGTGTCTGGTTAAGAGGTTTTTTGAGACAAAATTCTTTGGGAACAGAGTATTGGCAGGTTAGAATACTATCACAATATCGTCAAATATGATACGACTATCTTATGAGCTTTCTATCCAAAATACATCTTTGAATACTTCAAAAGAGATTCAAAAAGTGCTTGGATTTAACTTGGAGGAATAGTTCTTTGTGTAACAGGTATATAATATGCTACCAGCATTCTAAATAATTTTTCTTTTCTTAAATTTACTAAGGTGAGGCTTCATTGCTTATGTTATATGGGTTTAATTCGTTCCATTCAAGTATGGATATGGATCAATACATTGTATAATAAATTTAAATTTACATTTCAATTTTAAGATTATGTATGTAAGTAGTCTGACATGTCAGTCTTGATCAGATTGCCTTTACTGGAATAGTCTATCCTACTTTAATTTGCGCATATGTGGGCCAAGCTGCAAATCTCAGGGAGTTTCCCCAAGACGTGTCAGATATATTTTACAAATCTACTCCAAGTAACTTCACTTATCCTTTAATTTTCTCTGTTTATTTACAACTTATCCTTTAATATGTTATGTTCTTTTTAAGTCTAATGGCGAGTTCTCTGTTGTTTCTATGGATAATTTTAAATTTTTAATAACTTTTCAAACTGAGCTCACCTTTTTTTAATGATAAATGACTCAAATTTTGTGACAGGACTATATATTGGCCAATGTTTGTAGTTGCAATTGTTGCTTCTATTATAGCAAGCCAAGCCATGATCTCTGCAACTTTTTCTATCATAAAGCATTCCATGTCCCTTGGATGCTTTCCACGCGTAACCGTGGTGCACACTTCATCAAAACATGAAGGCCAAGTGTATATTCCAGAAATCAACTACATTCTCATGCTGGCATGCGTCTTTGTCACCATTTCTTTCCAAGATACTACCAAGATCGGCAATGCCTATGGTATGTATGTACGATTGGTGTTAAATTAAAATATATAACATAACCTTGCATTTAAATTTTATTTCATAGAAATTGATGTCAGTGTGCTTCTTGATAAGTGGGTGAATTAATGGGTTGGTAATTCAAAATGGTTAAAATGAATAGACACTTAGTGGATGTGTTTGGTGAATCAAAATGGTTAGGATGGAAATACAAGAAGGGAAGTCATATGTAGAAATATGTTTGTTACTCAAAATATAAGGGATTAAAATGATTTATAGTATGAATATTTATTTATCTATATATCTATGTTTTTTTTTAAGTCAAAAAATTAGCTGATATTCGAATCCTATATAAATTTATATATTAAAGTTTTGAATTGTATGTAAATTGGATGCAGGCATAGCCGTGGTTGGGGTTATCATTGTCACTTCATCTTTCCTCACACTGGTAATGCTTATGATATGGCAGACTCATCTATTGTTGGTCATTATCTTCGTCACTGTATTTGGAGCAATCGAATTCACATACTTCTGAGCAGTGTTGTACAAGTTCCCTCAAGGGGATACCTTGCATCAACTTTTGCTGTAATGTTGCTATTTGTAATGTATGTGTGGCACTATGTCCATATAAAGAGATATGCCTATGAAGTAGAACACAAGGTGTCAACAGAATACATGTTAACCCTGGGTTCGAGTCTCGATGTCACCAAAGTTCTGGGGATTGGGCTTTTATACACAGAACTAGCACAAGGAGTTCCAACAATATTTGAACATTTCATGAGAAACCTCCCTACTAGGCACTCTGTCCTTGTATTCGTCTGTGTCAAGTATCTGCCTGTGAATACAATTCCAGCTGAAGAACGATTTGTATTTCACAGAATTGGTCCAAAGGAACACAAAATCTATAGATGTGTAGCTAGGTATGGTTATCGGGACACTAGGACTGGGAATGTGGAATTTGAGAACCAGTTATTGGAATACTTGAGAGAATTTATACAGTTCGATTACATATTCACAAATGATATTAAAAAGCAATCTCAGCATGAAGGAAATAGTTCTAACTCTGGAGAAAGTATAGTCAATATTGAGGTTGCTTCTGAAAATGAAGTGATGAATGCGTGCAACATGGTGAACATGGAGGAAGAGTTGGAATTCTTAGAAAATGCAAAGAAATCAGGTGTGGTATATTTGCTGGGAGATAGTGAGGTTATTGCAAACAAAGATTCATCGTTGTTCAAGAGATTCATAGTGAACTTTGCATATAACATTTTTTGGATATTCATAGTGAACTTTGCATATAACATTTTGCGAAGGAACTGTAGAAAGGGACAAGCTGCTTTGGAGATTCCACACAAAAATCTTCTGCAAGTCGGCATGACCTATTATATCTAAACCAGATATTTGTATATGTAGATTTATTTGTTTTAGCCTCAGTCTATAAGGCGACATTGGCTAAATTGCCAATACGAGTGATGTATATTAATTGTGGTACCTAATATTTAAGGATGGCCACAAATTTATTAAAAATTCAAACTTCTTAAAAAATTATAGTCCTGCAGTGGATCTGTGTGTTTCATTTTTATGATTCCGATTAAACTATATATAGCCTATATACTCAATATGTCCCCTTGAAAAATCTTAAACATCAAAACTTAAAATAATCTTATTAAATTAATTTAATAACATTATATATATATATATATATATATATATATATATATATATATATATATAGATATATATATATATATATATATATATATATATATATAGATATATCAAAATATCTTAGGCACGAATTTGTTATTTAAATTAACATAATTCTAAAATTAATAAATATATTGTAATTTGACATTTGTATCTTATGGATAATATATATCAGGACGAATGTATTAAGACGGTATACAGGTTAGGGAAAATTAAAATTCTTAACATAAAGTAAAAATAGTAAACATTGATTCAATAGGTATTTGAGTGGTTCACGTTTAATAAAACATGAACATAGTAGAACTTAGGAAGAAATAAAATCCAAGCGAATGTGAAATGACAGTGAAGAATGGATAACTAACACAACCGATATAGAGAGGCCTTCTGTAATTAGGTTTTTAAAAACTAGGTGATATTATTTTGTGTGAGATTATAACTAGCATTTGCACCGGATGTTGTAAACAAAACGTCATAAGGCATAACTGTAAATGGGCATTGAAAATAAAAAATAAAAAAGAAAATTGCATGAAAAGGTGGAGGATAAAGATAAATTATTTACATTATTTGAAATTTATAGATAGTATAATGTTTGTAACAAAGATTGGCTCTTGATCTTCTAAGATGTTTTCTAAGTTGCAATAAAAAATTACAAATAGTAGATTATAATGGATGAGATAAATAAAGAAAAATAATAGCATGAAAAATATGATGGTTGTATCACCACATATAAAATCGCATCACAACTTTATAAATGATGCTTTATACATATATTGGACACTTGCACCTATATCTCATGAGTTAACTGTGAGCATTCTTTTTCATTCCAGGGCTGATGCATCTTCACTTGAAGATGGAGATGGATTTACAACAATGTTCCTTTTAAGATGTGAAAGGTCTGTATGACCTAAATGCTGCACAAACTTTGTAGGTGACAAGAATGCAACATTGAACACACAAACTATACTAACCTCATCTCTGCTATAGCTGTACAAGAATCCACTTATTGTTTTCCCATTTGGGCCTAGTCAATTAGTTGAAACACGGGGCATTTTGGGCAGTGAGGATTGAGTTGGAGGCCTTTTATCTTTAGAAACATTTGGATTACCTATTTTTTCTATTGTAGCATTTGAAGCAGATACTTGTTGGGAGGACTTGGTGAAAGACAAGGCTTCTGTGAGTTGTATTTCATGTGTGGTTGTTGTTGTTGAGTTTTCCAGTGCAGATTGAGCTACAAGAGAAGGTTCCTTTTCAAGAGCAGCATCAACGGTTTTAGGAGGCTCTAGTTGACTAGAAGCACTCAATTCTGACTAACCCATAGTTTTTTCATGCATATTGCTCAGAGAAGAAACCCTATTCAAAGGTTTTGACACAGAAGATGTGATCGACTCTTAGTATCGTTGCTAATTGTCCCTGTGAAAATACAAGGATATCTTATTAGCCCAAATGCTAGTTAAAATCAAACTAAATGTTTCCTCCAACTATATCAATTAATCAGTAACCCAAAGTAATTCATAGAATATGAATAATGACAATTTACTTGCAAGAAATGTTTGTTACTTAAAAAGGGTGCCACTATTTTAGTGGCTAAATGAAAACAATATAAAGTGTATCTCTGAGTTTTTGGAACGTTCCATATTCCACTGGACATCCAAATCAAGGTTCAATAACAATAAACATATCTCTGAATGGAGTTCTAGCACCATTTCAAATGGATCCAAAATGAAAAGAAGAGAAAATGTATCATTTCTGAGAATCAAACAACCCTTTGTACTAGGAACAATGCCATCATATTCAAAGCATGATAATCTAAGCACTTGCAGCACCATTTTTTCTCTAGAGCAGTGCTTCCCTACATATTAATTATATCTTAGAGCCTAATGTGCATGCAATAATATGAAAGTGTGTTCCAAAAAGAAAAACATACTATAAATGAAGTTCTTAAGCAATGTCATACAAGGTTTCATTCATCAAATAGTTTCTACAATTAACTTATGGGAAAGATAACTAGACAAACAATTTCTCATAAGATTCCAATGACTTGGAACTATCAAAAACATAGTTTGGAGGAATGACTCCGAACTACAAAAGAAAATAGTTTGGGGGAAAGACTCTAAAATATATAAAAAAAAAAAACAGCTTAGGGGAAAGATAAAAATGATTTCTAGAATATCTAAGCTATTAATAGTTTTAAAAAATCAGCATTGTTTTGAAAATGAGGGGTTGGCATTAACTCAAGCAATTGGCAAGTTGAAGAAAACATTTTCAAAACCTCACATCCATAAACAAGTGTTAGGATATTCTGACACATAGGAAATAGTTTAGTATAACTTGGTCTAGTGTTTAGGTAAATTGTGTTTCTTTAATATGTACTTTTGTAACTTACAATCCAACGGTCACGATATGTAGTGATCCGATGGCTCATTCTCTCCTCAGTATTACCGACACTTGATCCATGGCTTAACACCCAATTGGTCCATGATCTATATTTAAAGAGCATTGAGCGTCATTTGTAGGGTAACCGTTCATGAGAGAAGCTTATGTAAATTTTCATTCTTTTATTAATAAATTGCCTGAAGTGGCTGCGTTGGCTTAGGCTGTGGACTGTTTCCCTCTTTGAGTGTTTTAACCACCTCAACAATGCTAGTGTATTGAACTGTGATCTATTTGTGAGCAGTGTCCTTTGGTGTTCTATCTGAGGAGCTTACCTTGTAAATTCCTACATGGTATTAGAGCCAAGTTGAGGGCCTCATCCGTTGGTGATCCAAATCTGAAGCTGGTAAAATTGCATCTAAATGCCGTTTCCTAGATCTAATGTTTCTGACTTCTTTCAGGCTGAGAGGAGTACTCTATTGAGTTAGGAGCATCTATTCCAGTGAGGAACCCCTTTCGTTTCACGCCAAAGGGTTTCTGGTAGCCCTAGCGATGTCATTTTTAATATCTAGAGGTATAGAGTGTTTATATGCAGTTTTTAGTTATTTTCTATCTATTTATTTCGGTTTATTTAGCTCTTTGTTTTTTTTTTATTACCAGATCTATACCTTTCATTTCTACGTGTGCTCTTTGCCCCACAACTCTATGCAATCTGGGAAAATCAAAAATAGAAAGGAAGGATTTTTCTGATGCGAATGCTCTTTTTTGCCACAGCTTAGTGTGATCTCGGAAAATCAGAAACATTGAGGAAAATATTTAGTTTCGAGCTAAAGCTAACTTCAAGCTGTAAGGTTTGTTTTTCTTTTTGTATGTCCATGTTGGGTTTTGTGTTTCTTATTTTGTAGACAAAAAAGAGCTTTCTCAAGTAACCATGCACCCCAAAGATTCAGTGACTAAAAAAAAAAGAAAAAAACCCTTCCTCTTTTCCAAAAATTACAAACCTTTTAATCTAGCTCACTTGGTCCAAAGCTTCTTTATGAGAATATAGCTCTTGAGTTCAAGTCTTTCTTTCTTTTGAGCTAATGCGATTAAGTTTTGAAAGGGGGCGATTTTTTTTTAAATATAACATTATCATTCGTTTCCACACATTTCCACACTTCGTCAATATCTTCAAAAAGCCATAACTTCTTCATCTGGAAGCCATTTTTAGAGCTGTTTTTTTTAATCAGCCTATCTTTTCAAGATCTTTCCATTGGAAGACTTATTTAAGCATCTATAACTTCATCTTATGTTAAAATGGAAAGTCCATGCCAAGTTATTCTTGATAGCACCAACTACTTCCAATGGTGGTCCTGCATTGTGGATTTACTTAGAAGTAAGGGTATTTATATAATAGCCTCAAGGTAAGAAACCAAACCAAAAGATAAAGATAAGGTAGCCAAATGGGAAAATAGGCAAGATAAAGCACGTGGGTTGATAGGGTTGTCTATTTCTCCAAACCTTAGATTCCATATTGCAAAACCTGATACTCCTAATGAAGCAGTGAAATAGATCACTAAAGTTTTTGGAATTAAAAATGAACTTAGAGCCCATCAACTCAAAAATGAGTTGCTTACATTGTACCCATATAATTTTTCTTCCATTGAAGATTTTCTGTCCAATTTCAAGACCCTTAGACTTCTCTTGGAAGGTGTTAAGGTTAAGAAAGAAGATGGTAACCTTATCTATTCCATTGTCACTAAGTTGGGACCAACCTAATCTATGTTTATTTCCACCTTCCATTCTACAAGAGAAGCCTTCATTTCTCAAGGACAAGACTACAAGTCCCCTTCCTTTGATTCCTTTTGTGATTCTTTAATAAGAGAAAAAGAAGAACTCTTACACCTTAGTCTTCTTAATCTTGGAAACTCTTCTAAGAAAGTCTTAGCCACCCAATACCATCAAATTCAAAGAATCCTAAGAAGTCGTATCCTAAAAAGAATGGTCCTAAACGAAAAAAGGGTCCTAAGAAATTTCAGCCTCAAAATGAAAAATCATTTCAGCAAAATGATAAGGCAAATAAAAAAAAAGGGAAGAAGAATAATAGACATTGCCACTTTTGTAATTGAGATGGCCACTTAGAATCCAAATGCATTAAGAAGACGGAAGCCTTTGAAGCAATACTGAAGAAGCATAAAATCCATTTCGAGCACTCTTCAACTCGAAATTCATATTTAGGAATAACACTTTCTGCATGTGGTTGTCAAACATCTCGGTCTAGATATGCACTAAATGTATCTTCTTCTTCTAATTCTCATGAATGGCGCATTGATTCTAGAGCTTATTATTACATGGCCAAAAACAAAGCCATGTTTTCTTCTTTAAATGATTGTAACACAAAAAATATATATGTTGGTGATGATAGATCTCTTAGTGTTGTAGGGATTGGAACTGCTCATATAGACAATGGTCAATTTAATGATGTATTATGTGTTCCAATCTTATCTTGTAACCTTCTATTTGTATATCAGATAACTCATTCAGGTGAAGATAAAAACGTTGAATTTTCACCTCATGATGTTGTAATTAAGGACCTAAGAGATCCCAGACAGATTTTAGCTATTGGCATTGCTAATGATTCTATAAGGTTGTATAAGTTTAACAACTTTGGGTCATCAAATCTTCCCTTGGTATTTGTTGCTCATAATGATGAAGTGAGAAAACTTTGGCATGAGCGATTTGGTCACTTAAACTTTGGTTCCCTTTAGAATCTACGTAAATAAAATATGGTGACAGGTCTTCCAATGGTATCTTGCAGAGATGGTGTTTGTTCCAGGTGTGTACTCGAAAAACATCATCAGGATATTTTTGAAAAACATGCCCCTTGGCATGCCTCAACCCTTTTATAGCTTGTGCATAGTGATTTAAGTGGTCCACTTCCACTTGTTTCATTTTCTGGCTACAAATATTTCTTAACTTTCATTGATGATTTCTCTAGATGCACTTAGGTATACTTCTTAAAACTCAAGAGTGAAGTATTTAACATGTTCTTGGCCTTTAAGGCCTTTGTTGAAAAACAATCTAGACATCAAATTATTAAGTTAAGATCTGATAATGGCGAAGAATATGTTAACAACAAATTCATCAACCCTTTCACTAATAATGTAATTGAAATGCAACATACTGTTCCATATACTCCACAACAAAATGGTGTAGCTAAAAGGAAGAATCATACCTTAAAGGAAATGGCTAATTGTGTGCCTCAATCTAAAGGACTTAGTCTTGATATTTGGGCAGAAGAAATTAACTGTGCAAATTACATAATAAATTGTACTCCTACTAAGGTTTTAAAGAATATCCCTCTGAAAGAAGCATGGATCTCAATTAAACCAGATGTAAGTCACTTTCGGGTTTTTGGAAGTGTAGCATGGGCCCATATTCCAGATGAGAAACATAAAGCTTTAGAACCTAAGAGTGAAAAATTTATTTTTGTTGGATATTCTGAAGATGTCAAAGGATATAGACTTATTCCACTTAAGTCCAAAAATGTTATCGTTAGAAGAGATGTAAAGTTTGCTGAAAATATATCGGCCTACAAGCTTAGTTCGTTGGATGTGCCAGCTCTCTCTATGTCTTCTACTTTTGAAAATATTTCTTCTTCAGATGATGAAAGTGAGGATGACAATCTTCCCCCATCTTATCAGTATCCTACATCAGCTCCTCAGCTTCCGAAATGGGTCCATGCTACTCGAGATGCAGCAGGCGCTCTTGCTGGTGATCCTAAAGATCAATGATGTACACGTTATCAGTTCGATAGAGCCTCTTCTTTACTGGCTCAAGCTTTCGCGAATTATGATCCTGACACCTTTGCAAAAGCTTCAGGCCATCTAGATTGGGACACAATTATGAATGAAGAATATCGTTCATTATTGGAAAATGATACATGGGATCTTGTTCCTCTACCAAAGGGACGAAAACTTGTTATATGCAAATGGGTTTACAGAACCAAGTATCGACCAGATGGAAAAGTTGATAAACATAAAGCAAGTCTTGTTGCTAAGGGTTTTCCACAAGTTGAAGGCATTGACTATACTAAAACCTTCTTCCCTGTTGCCAAAATGAAATCTATCCACCTCGTTCTATCCCTTGCTGCCTCTTTCAAATGGAAAGTCCATCAGATGGATGTTAAATCTGCCTTCTTGCATGGGGACTTTCATGAAGAAATCTATATGAAACAACCCACTGGCTTTATACAAAAACTCCAGCCTTGGATATCGGCTTAAGAAATCCCTTTATGGTCTCAAGCAAGCTCCTTGGGCTTGGTATGCGAAAATGGATTGCTTTTGTTTAGAAACTGGCTTTTCTAGGTGTCATTCTAACAATACTGTCTACACCAAGAAAGTGGGCAAGTCTCTTATCATTCTTTCTCTTTATGTTGATGACCTTATCCTTACTAGTAGTGATCCCAACCTTATAAACCATGTGAAGTCCAACCTTAAACAGAAATTTGAAATGACAGACTTAGGACACTTGCATTATTTTCCTAGTCTTCAAGTCTTTCAATCCAAGGAAGTGTTTCTGGGAAAACTAGTGTCTTTTCGATCTACTAGCCCTCTAGGATTGGCAGCTATCCTAGAAACAAACAATCAAAGAAATTTGGGATTTCTTCTATGTATGATAGATAAGAGAGAGGCAAAGGAACCAACTTGAATCTTCCGCTTCACTCCTTGCTTGAACTCTCTCCCCCTCGACAGAGCTTGCAACTCCCTTCCTACTTATCTAGCTTAGAGAATACCTATAGAGACAAAGTAACAAAACACCATCAAAGCATCTCAATCTATCATATCATAAGCATTGTAGAATCAGAAATACAATGAACATACAATGGCATTTACAAATAACAACATTCACAAATACACGATTGTGTGGAGGAAAACTCAAAGAACTTTATTAATAGTAGAAGAGAGGATTACAACCCAACTGTTTGATCCAGCATCTTCCTCCTAGCATCAAAGGCCTCTTCACCTCATGAAAATAAAGATCACCCAACAATACGATGTTCTTTCTCAAAGACAAACTATCAGCACTTCCTTACAAATTACAAAATTCTATCCTCTAGATCTCTCAGATGAGAGATCCATTTATAGATGTCTACAAGGGTGTGAGTCATCTCTGGGTTTTTGATTAGTGTCATTCCACTTGTTGTTCTTGGTTCCACTTGGAGATTTCTTGGATCTCTTACTCATTCGTGGGTGAATTCAAAGAGGCAGGTGTCATAGGAGCAGTTTCTAGAAGATTCCATGAACATCCACTTAGCAAACTATCTCAGAAATTTTTCCATTCTCACTAATTGCACCCCACAGAAGGCCTCTTCAGTATGCATCACACCTGGGTAGTGTAGGAGTCAGTATGCATCACACCTTGACAGTAGAGTAGTCAATATTGTCTAATTTTGGCCAGTTCTGAGTGGTTTCTTCAGGTGGAACTTCTGGGGAATGATGTAATCAGTTGACCATGATCCTTTAGGGTATGAAACAAAAATTTTAGGGGTTAAAGAGCCCTTTGTTTAGCGACATATAAAATTAGGTTTGCAGTGCCCAAATATGTCTATAACAGAACTGCCCCCTAGAGCATGAAGTCGTAAATCTTCTGATGTTGGGTGAAATGCTTTATCATGAGGATCTAAGTTATTCGACCTAGAAGGTGACCTGTATAAGATACAATACAGTACATCATCACAATATAATTTTCCATGATCTAGCTAAGACAGGCATTTCCATGCTTAACTTTATAAATTCATTTTCATGTACATAGAACAGATAATCATCCGTAGTTGCAGACTGGTGATTCTTTATATGTAGAGTCATCATCCTTTAACTTGGATGATCATCTGTGCATCTTCTGTGTACATTTTATGTCTTTATATTCCTGAATATATCGCAACCTGGATGGATGAAACTAGATCCAGGGTCTTCAAACTCATTTAATCTTCACCTGATGTACAAGTTGATCCATGTGAAAAGATGTCCTGAAGTCGAACATGGATAGACATCACCTGATTACCAGCCAATAATGTAAGTTGTTAACAAACACGAGAGGAATCACCGATAATGATAATGACCCTCAAGGTACTACAGTACAATTCACGTGGTATGAATATATGATCTGATGTTGAACACCATGCAAAATCTTTTGGTCAAAGGCCATTGATGTAAACCTGTCACCGAAAGTGAGAAACTTCCCATTGAGGCATGCAAGCTTCAAAGTATTAAAAGGGTTGTTTCTAAGTTAACTTCTTGGATAATGAGTTGACGTCTACAAGAAGTGACCCATTGTAGGAGGGCCTTAATGTATCCCACATCAATGACATGAAATGAAGCAAATGATTTCCTGGAGGTGAAAAACGATCTGACGATACAAGATTTAGGAATGGCGGCAATGAAAAATGGAGGGTGAAGGTATTGCAGTGGATGAGGATTTAACTGGATGGTGAATTATCTGAATCACTTCACTTGAACATATCGGCAACACTGAGATGGATTGGTAGCATTAACCCCAAAATATGGATGGTATGGAGGACCAATTGTGATATTACCGGTGAACTGAATAACCCAACTTGACTCAATCATGGTGATGGAGTGAATGTGTCATGTTCAAGAGTGACCTACTACCAATAAAATTCTTTAAGTTTTCTTCCCTTTTTCCCCAGTCATTGCTGACGAGTACCTCTTTACTTTTGTCAAGCTTGAAGAGGATAACATATTCTTGTTCTATAATTTTCCCTTCGAGAAAACTTGTCGCTATGTTTTAGTGAGTCTAGCGATAGTGAAACTCGTTCTCGTCTGGGTGGACAAGTTTGTCGCTATTGTTTTAATGAGTTTAACGACAAGGATAACGTTATCCTTTTCATGTTTAGAGAGTTTGAAAGGGGATGAAAAGGAAACTCGAATAGTTCTTTTTCATAGCATAATCCCTTATGTCCGAAAAAGGATAAAATAATATGAAAGAGATGATTTTTTGATAACTTTAGCGAGCCGAAAGGATAAGCGCTCAAACTTTTTCATTAGATAATCCCTTAGGTCCGAAAAAGATTAAAATATACAGGAGGGATGGCACTTCCAATCACTTTAGCGAGTTGGAGAGGCCAATATCTGGACAATATTTTCATATTTAATGAGTCTGAAAAGAGTTTAAAGTAGACTCTCTTTTTGAGGAACGAGTGGTGTTTAGGGTAGCAACTGGTTCTGGGTAAGCTTGGAACTTCTCAAAACATAGTGATGTGAAGAGGGTGGCTAACAAGACCACTCGTCACAGTTGTTCCTCAAAAGGTAAACAATCAAGTGGAAGTGTATGATCAGCCGAAAGAATGGAGGTGATGATAGGAACACAACCAAGGCTCAAAAAGGCTGATATTATGGCAATCACAAAGGTTATTTACTGAAGGTGGGTTCATTTTTTAACGACATTGAACTTTGGGGGAACATATGCTTAGTGGTAGGTTTACTTTTTAATGAGTTTGAGCCATATGATAACATTGCTCATGGCCCTGTTCATTTTTAATCAGCTTGAACCATGGGATAACATATGCTCAACTTCTTTTTATGCAAGTTAGAAAAGACAAAACAAAAAGCTAGAAAGCTAAGTAAAGACTAAAAGATAAGGAACTACTGAGGTTAGGTAGGATAGTGTCATCAGCAGCTGGACAAAGCACTTCCTCTGCTTCATCTGTGGTGTAGACAAAGGTGAATTGTGTGTCAAACCAGTCACTTAACCTAAGAAGTTGACAAACTAAAAAATCTAAAAAGCTAAAAAAAGAAGTATGTCATTTTTTTTCCTGTATAAAAAGGTTTTCATGCCCCCAGATATCGAAAAAAGGAGAGTCTCCACGTAACCATATGGAAATCACTATGGTTAAGTAGGATGGTTTTATTCGGTGTTAAAAACACTTCCTGGGCTTTTTCCATCAAATAGACAAAGGTGAATGGTGTGAGTTAACACTTCCAATCAGCTAACCTATAGGGAAACCTATCTTTTCAGCTGGGTTTGTCCACCCAAGTAGACAAGGGTGCATGCCTCCTAATCTTTGTTACATTCACCAGACTACTCACGGTAATTAGGTGGATGGAATGAAGGTTGAAGAGGCACTCTTGATACAAAAGGACCATTTAGGGATGATGTTTGACTTGGAGCTATGTTTGAACTAGGAATTGAAAGCTGGTCAACAAGCTGGACCATTTTGCCTTCATGCGAGAAACACATCACTCGAAAGAGTGTTGAGACAATAGCTTCCATGTTGTAAACATAGTCACACCTAAGGAGTAGATTGTAATCTAATGGTCCTTGGACTACCATCACGTTCAATTGAACCATTTTCTTTCTCAAAGTAAACAGTAACTTAGGAAGGATCCCCAATGGTCGACTGGTTCATTTGTTAAAGCCTGAAAAATTCTGAGTAACAAGCATAAGCGATGGCAAACCAAGTGCTTTCCAAGCAGTTGAGGAAAGGATACTTACTGATGCCCCTTCATTTATGATAGTGCCAGAAAATCATTTTGTAAACTTGTACTATGATCTGGAATGGTACGTAAGAAGGAAGGTGGGATCTCACTAGTCGATTCCAATCAAAGGAATTGACTAGATTTCTTAGAGGGGGTACTAAATAAATGGTTGAATTAACCTCATGAGTCACAGGAACTGGGGGATTCTCTTCCTATTGTGAAGGAGCGGGCGGATTTCCCCCAAGTTCATCGGACTCTGAAGTAACAAAAATAATTTGAATAGTATCGTTCTCATTTTCTTTGGGAATGGTATCATCTAAGGTGGACCTTCGAAAGGTAAAACTGGGTCGACTACCATTTCAACCTGTTGACTTTGGTCGGTATGGAATTAGAAGATTCACTCTCAATGATAGGTGTTTCGACCGACGATTGAGTTATGTCAGTCAGATTTTCAACTAGTAAGGGACTTGGTGAGAGTTTCTTATATCCAGGTGGAATTCACTACTATGAAGTAGGATAGTTATGCTAGATTCTCTTGGCCTCATCCAAAAATGGACAACAGGGAAGGGTATGGTCCCCTTCACATAGTGTACATGGAGTTTTGACCTATCCTTTATGTTCGTGAACTTCACTATTACTAGTTGATGGTGTTGTGTCAACATGATCACCAGAGGTTGATGACACTGGATGGTGCAAATGGGGGGACCATTCTCTTAAGATCCGAGGGATGCACAGACATTCTCGTTGAAAATCGTCTCCCCTACAAATTATGCAAGGAAATCTGGGAGATTTAGTGTGTAGGTTTTCACCAGATGATTCATGGTTGCCCCCTTGCTTAACTGACTTCTTCTTCTTCTCCTTCCCTTTCTTCTTCTTCTCAGTCACCCGGTTACTAGCATCACTATTTTCACCAAGCGAAGAGGAACAAGGAGAGGGAGAAACAAGTGAAGAAGAAGGCAAAGGGTGAACTTTAGTATTAACTAGTTGCTGATTTGATTGCTGAGAAATCACAGTATTTTGAACAACAGAGGTTGAGAAAAGCCATACTGGCAGGCCAATTGTGATTCCTGAGAGGGAGAATGTGGCTATATATGGAGCACCAATATTTCCTCAAGAAGAAAATGGACTAGGATTCCCCTCAAAAGGGATTCCTTGATTGGTGGACTCCATTATCTCAACCTAAGATCAACGAAGGAACAGGGATGTTATTTTGAATTAAATAAATTTTAAAGACACTTTGACACAACTTTGCTTTTTCAATTTTTAAGAGTCGAGAAAAAGATAAAGATGACTCTAGTCCCCTTCGACTTTTAATGAGCCTAACGTGGCAAGCGCTCAAATGGACCTTTTCTTTCAAGGAGTTGAAAGGGAGCAAAAGTGACTACTCTGGAAATCTAGATAGAGTGATTACCAAACCAATTGCAAAACTGCAATATACACCTTGGTGGTAAATTAAAGGGAAATTACCAAGGAATTACGTAAGACAATCAATCTTCTAGAATGTTGTGTTCAGTGCATTGCGATCGATAGGGCAACATACATGGCTTCCTATGGATAAAGGATATAAGCCTATTATGGTCTCCAAATATTGGTAGAGAAGCACAAGTTCTTACTAGTACTTGTCGTATCAAAGAGGAGGAATCACCCAACCTTTGATGAAAACTATAGTTACTAGATTTTACAACGCCGGAACACATCTCTAGCCTAGACCTCTAAATGTGTTGCGTTAGGTTCCAAAGTGTTGTTAAGTTCATTGAAATTTATTTTAGAGTTGATCTTTCTTAGAATTTTTCTTTTCAATGGTTCACCGCGTGATGTAGATGTAAAATTCCTAAATGAAATCTACAATGATAAACAATCATTGTTTATTTTTAGCAATGAAAATCACTACTAAGGAAAGAAGATTACGGTTCTTTGAAACAAAGAGCAAAGAGCACACACTAAATGCACTTTTCCTAAATCATCTTTCACACACAATCCAAATTCATATGAAAATGCAAGTATTTTTTTTTCATTCCCTAATGTGAAGAATGCCAAAAAAGAGAACTAAGTATAGATCTGAAACGTTTCACTCAAAGCGACATTTTGACAATTTCTTTTCAAAATGGAAAGGAAGACTAAACGACACTTTTCAATTTCGAATAGAAAATTCTTTTGACACCTCAAATAACAAAAAATCAAATCAAATACAAATCAAAAAGTTCAATCGACTACCTAGAGAAGGAAGACTCAACGACACTTCTCTTTTCGACCCAAAAATGACAATTACGACACTTTTTTTCACCAAAATGATAGATCGATTTAAGTAACTTTTTGACAAAGGATTTTAAATTATGGACGAATAAATAAATACATTTACTAATCATTATCAATGGAGGTTGAAAAATGTATTGCAAACAGTCCTCAACAATGAGATACTGTTCATAAGCAGCAAAAACAACTAAACAGAGCTGAAAACAAAGACAAAAGAACCCAAATTTCAAGGAGAGAAACATGATTTACTCAATCACCACACCTGTGCTTCACAAAAACGGGGATGCATCGCACCTTCTACACTTAGGAAGTGTGATACATACTATTTCACAGTGACAAAGAGTGTGATGGGCTAGGGACACAACTAAGATGGGTTTTGGCTCAAATTTGCAGCTGATTTCAGTGATTTAGGCTGAGCTATGATGGACAGTAAAGAGAAAAGTATAGGGGTGTGATCTTGAGAGGTGACTGAGCTACCAAAAGAGCATGTAGAATTCTTGTAAGTCATATGTTCAATTCCTAAACTAAAGTGGATATTAACTGAAGCAGCATTCATCTACTTTGCAATTGTAGAGCAGAAGCAGTTCGAAGGATATCTGGCTAACTTCAAGCGCCATCTATAGTTTATCAAGCAAACAACAACAACAAAAAAAATAAGTTATTTGATCCCCATCAGAGTCGCCATTTTGTTTCCAGGAAAACTAGTGTCCTTTCGATCCTCTAGCCCTCTAGGATTGGTAGCGATCCTAGAAACAAACAATCAAAGCAATTTGGGATTTCCTCTATGTATGATAGATAAGAGAGAGGCAAAGGAACCAACTTGGATCTTCTCCTTGACTCCTTGCTTGAACTCTCTCCCCCTCGACAAAGCTTGCAACTCCTTTCCTACTTATCCCGCCTAGAGAATACCTGTAGAGACAAAGTAACAAAACACCATCAAAACATCTCGATCTATTATATCATAATCATTGCAGAATCAAAAATACAATGAACATACAATGGCATTTACAAATAACAACATTCATAAATACACGATTGTGTGGAGGAAAACTCAAAGAACTTTATTAATAATAGAAGAGAGGATTACAACCCAGCTATCTGATCCAGCATCATCCTCCTAGCATCAAAGCCCTCTTCACCTCATGAAAAGCAATATCACCCAACAATACAATGTTCTTTCTCAAAGACAAACTATCAACACTTGCTTACAAATTACAAAATTTCAGCCTCTAGATCTCTCAGATGAGGGATCCATTTATAGATGTCTGCAAGGGTGTGAATCATCTCTAGGTTTTTGATTAGTTTCATTCCACTTGTTGTTCTTGGTTCCACTTGGAGATTTCTTGGATCTCTTACTCATCCCTGGGTGAATTCAGAGAGACAGGTGTCATAGGAGAAGTTTCTAGAAGATTCCATGAACATCCACTTAGCAAAATGTCTCAGACATTTTTCTATTCTAGCTCATCGTGTCCCATAGAAGGCCTCTTCAGTATGCATCACACCTGACTAGTGTAGGAGTTAGTATGCATCGCACCTTGACAGTGGAGCAGTCAGTATGGTCCAGTTTTGGCTAGTTCTGAGTGGCTTTTTAACTGGAGCTTCTGGGGAATGATGTAATCAGTTGACCATGATCCTTTAGGGTATGAAACAACACTTTTAGGGGTTAAAGATTCCTTATTTTATCGACATATAAGATTGGGGTTCAGTGCCGAAATATCACTATAACAGGAAGGTATTTCCCTTTCCCACTCTAAGAATGCCTATGATATTATAAGCCATTTTCACATGGAAGACTATAGGCCAACCCCTTCTCCCTTTTAGTCTGGAGCCAAACTTTCAATCACTTGTACTTCCCCTAAAGTTGATGCTACGTTATACCGTCAACTTGTAGGAAAACGTTTGTATCTAGCCCATACTCGTCCTGACCTTTCCTTTGTTGTTGGCCCTATTGCTTGGTTTATGCAAAATCCACATGAAAGTAATTGAAAAGTAGCTAAAAGAATACTTCATTATGTTTGAGGTACATTTAAGTTTGGGATCCATTACAATGCAGAAGAATCTCCTCTATTGGTTAGTTTCATTGATTATGATTGGGCTAGTGACCCTGATGATTGAAAGTCTACTGCAAGTTATGTGTTCACTCTTGGTTCGAGACCTATTACATGGGATTGCAAGACACATAGTGCCATTTCCCTTTCTTCTGTAGAAGTAGAGTATCGTGGTGCCGTAGAAGCTAGTAAGGAAGCCATGTGGCTTGGTCAGATCCTGTCAAAGTTTGGCTTTCAGCAGCAGCATCCGACTACAATTTGGTGTGATAATAAAAGTGCCATTAAACTATGCAAAGATCCAGTCCAACATCACCACATCAAACACATTGAACTTCACATGCATTTCATCAGAAATCTCATTCAAAACCATGTTCTTTAACTGCAATATTGTTCAACAGATGATCAAGTTGCATACATCTTTACAAAGGTGCTCATAGAGGCAAAGTTTACTAAATTTTGATTTATGGTTGGAGTTTAGGAAGTTTCCACTAAGGGAGGATAGGCTCTAATTCCTCCTTCCTTCTGCTATTGTGTCATATTTGTATATCCTTCAATCCTATTCCAAGTTTTTCTTAAGGGGGGGTGTTAGGATATTCTAACACATAGGAAATAGTTAAGTATAACTTGGTCTAGTGTAGAGTTAGGTAAAGTGCATTTCTTTACTATTTATTTTTGTAACTTACAATCTGACGGTCACGATAGGTAGTGATCTGACGATTCATTCTCTCCTCAATATTACCGAAATTTGATCCATGGCTTAGCACCCGATTGGTCCATGATCTCTACTTAAAGAGCATGGAGGGTCATTTGTAGCGTAACCATTCATGAGAGAAGCTTATGTATATTCTCATTATTTTATTAATAAATTGCCTGAAGTGGTCATGTTGGCTCAGGCTATGGATTGTTTCCCTCTTTGAGGGTTTTAACCATGTCAAAAACACTTGTGTATCGATTTATGATCTGTTTGTGAGCGGTGTTCTTTGGTGTTCTATCTAGGGAAATTACCCTGTAAATTCCTACAAAAAGGACCTAAAAGCTCAGTGCACCTAAAAATCTAAAAATAGATGATCCCAACACACACCCATATGAAATTATTTCGTAGAACAAGCTAGAGAATTAGCTGAGGATATATGAATTAATGTTGTTGTGCTCGGTAACTATGAAAAAATGACCCCAAAAATAAGCTATCTAATCCATCTAATCTTATTGCGAACTATCCTTTGGTGCTGGATTAAAGTGATTGAGGGAGTCAAATTTAGATTTCTCATAAGCCTCGAGTTTTGGTTAAATTTTGAATGAGCTGGCTCAATTTAGAATTGAGGTAAGGTAGACAAATCCCCCCAAGTGCATCATTCCACGAAATATAATGCAAGGACCTTAGAGCATGGTGGGACACTGTCCATGCTTGAAATTATGAATTCTTATTAGGTTTTTCAGTACCATTGTTAACTCTCATCAGGTTTATGCAAAAGTAGAGCTTATTTGCTACAATATTAGCAATATCAATCCTAAAGATTAGTGATGTCAATCCATAATCTTAGGCAAAAGGGAGGGAGAAGAGGATATTTTAAAGAAACATTTATCATTTATCGTCTCTCATCCAAAACCAACACACATACCATAGAGGAAGGGGAGACCAACACAAACCACAACACATCCCAGACCAACAAACCATGGTACTAATTTTGTAGTAACTGCTATTAGAGATAACGTTCATGCTACAAAGGTATTGATGAATTTGAAACGTTAGTTTTAGTTTCAAATTCCAACTATACTGATTATATGCAACAACTAAGTCATGAACACTCGCCTTTGAGGATTAAATTTTTAAAATATCAACCTTTCAGTGAGGCTTTCTATCTTTCATTGATAGTAGCATGCAAAACAATATAAAAATCAAGATCAAGGCTGAAACTATTTGAAATAACATGTATATTTCAGTGAAAATATGCAATACCTTGAGAAGACCTGCTTTCATAGTATCAGATTTACGATGAGCTCCTCCCCGAAGATGCCCCTTAAGCATGGGAATATTACATCGATCGTGTCATTGGCGGGCCTTGCGAGTCTGTAACCCAACTCGACGATGTTCCAGAGATAGGTATTTGAAAAAGAGGGAATGGGCGAGTAGCCATAGGTTGGAGAACAACACAGATACTCACTTTTGAATTTGTGGTGTGTTTACATGGATGTGAGAGTATGTGTGCTTTTATGCGATAGAGGAGGATACTAGATCTTGATCATCACTTTCTCCAAACAACTCTAAAAATATGGTGAAGCAAAGTTGTCAAGATGTTCAATGGAATTTTGAATTCTTTAATATCAGTGTTCTCCATCACATGGTAACTAGTATTGTAGGCTTATTTCAGGCTCTCCTTTGGACATTCTTTTCTGTCTACCATATTTTTTTGTGGATTGGGTTAGCCATTTCTCTTTGCTATGATTTCTTTTTTTTTAGGGTTTTCTCTGTTCTTCCTTACAATTTCTCTTCTTTTATGCAAATTAATTCCATTCATCTCAAATTAAATTTGATTCTCATATAGGACCTTTTCCTTCATTATTCATCTTTTCCATTTCTTTCACGATTGAGATATGTTCGAGTGATGAGAAATTTATAGTGTTGAAACAAGAAAAAAGGGTCGACCACAGAGTCGATAATCATCATCATTTGGAGGGAGTACCACACAATTATGCTATCAGGTGTGTATCTCAATCGAAAATCCCAACCTCTCTTCAGCATTATTTCATAGTCTGAGATTATCGATGAGCTCCTTAGTGAAGATTCCCTTGAAGCATGGGAATATTACATAAGTCCTATCATCTGTGGGGCTTGTGAGTCTACAACCCAACTCGACGATGTTCGAGAAACAGGTATTTGAAAAAGTGGAAATGGGCGAGTAGCCACAGGTTGGAGAACAACTCGGATACTCATACCATTTCAAACTTCATTCTTAATAGTAGCCCATTCATTGGTATCCCTCAACCGCCATGTTTGCCATAACTATAAGTGCCCTAGGCAACGCCCGTTGAACCTGGAAATAACGCTGCAACTAGACACAAGGGAGGACTTAGTAATAGAAAAATTATCTATATATTCGAACATAACAAGAGGACTTGTTCGTGAATCGTAAAGGGTTCATAACACATTACCTGTACTGAAGGATCGAAGTTCCTTCCTCAGTGTTGGAAGCCCTTGAATTGCAAAAAAGCCCGAGGACCTGCATGTAGGACAAAAAGCAAAGAATTAGCCAGATTAAAGAAAACACAAAAAAAGAATGTTTAGGTAACTAATGTGTAAATCACTAAAAGATAGCTAACCCATCAATGAAAATGAGGCTTACTTTCACCCTATAAAATTGGATTCTGGATGGTATTCAGGTAGCAGTTGGTATTAGCAGTGGATAGGAAAGAGGCAACGTCATGGCCAAGAGAAAAGAACTAGCCACCCAAGAGGCAACCCTAGGTGAGTTAGGGTTTTGCAGAGAGTTTTCATGGAGCTTGGCATCGAACAACTGAGTTGTTCCTGGTAATGAATAGGCTTAGGGTTAGATGAACCCAACAGAGCCACCAAACGGAGTTGAAAGAATTGCAAATGGGACTATGGTTATAATAGTGAAAATCATGATTTAGTTCACTTGACACTTAGTAGCATCTAATGGTGGAAAAACATTTAGTTGTCTAGCAATGGATCTCACAGTCAACATTATGATAAAAAGGCAATTGGGGGAGTTGATTTCATACGAGAACACCTTACGATGTAATTATTATCTATTTATAATTTTATGTAAGACTATAATTGTTATTTGTTTAAATTGTTTCTAGGAAAAGATTTAGTTTAATATATATATATATATATATATATATATATATATATATATATATATATAAACATTATGGTTAATAAAACTCTACAACTTAAATATATATACAAGTTTAACCAATTTTGAATAAGTATTCTAAAAATAATAGAGAGGCCTTGTGTAATTAGTTTTTTAAAAATTAGGTGATGTAATTTTATGTAAGGTTATAATTATTATTTTTTTATAATTCTATGTAAGATTATAATTGTTATTTGTTTAAATTGTTTTTAGGAAAATATATATATATATAATGGTTAGTCAAACCCTACAACTTAAATATATATACAAGTTTAACCAATTTTGAATAAGTATTCTAAAAACACTAGAAAGAGATTATAATTTTGATGTGTTTAAATGATTTTTTTTAGAAAAGATTTAGTTTAAAAAAAATGTAAAGATATTATGATTATTCAAATCCTAAAAGTTAAATACATATACACATTTAACAAATTTTGAATAAATATATTAAAAAAAACTATAAAATGTTTAGAATGAATTAAAAGAAGATGGTAGAATTCTATGGATAGATTGTGCTCTATTGGATGAGAATACAACTGAAATCATATTTGGATTGTGAATGAAGAGCTATTTTTTATTTAGATTTTGAAAATATTTTCTAAATTACAAGGGAGTGACATCAATTTTTTTTTTAACTTATTTTTATTAAATTCTAAAATATTTATGAAATTTAGTTAAAAAAATTAAAACATATGTAAAAGAAAAGAATGAAAGAAATAGGTTGCATCTCTCATCTAAAGCATTCTCCTAAAACTAAGAGTGATTGAATTAGAAGTTCGAATTTATTTGTGAAAAGATAAAATAAATATTAAAATTTAGAGAAAATAAAATATTAATAAATAATATTAATGTTGTAAAAAATAAATTATAATTATAAATCATTTCATAATTGTGGATCATTATTCACCATCATTTCAATAAAACTTGAAAGTCATAAATTAAATTAAAATACCACATTTAATGATGAAGAAATACGATGAATGTTCCTCCTTTTGACCTGAATATTCATCTTAATTCGTTGTACATAAAATAAAATAAGGATTTCATTGCGAGGATATTGATCCATTTTACTCAAGACTACCAATCGACATGGGCGTAAGCTGCAAGTGATGCCATTGAATTTGATTGCATGATGCATGTCAGACCAGACACTAACCAACTCAGATTCTCCTGGACTGCTAGGGACGCCGTTGAAATTTGCCCCCTCTTTGCGTTGAACACTTTTGACTTCAATATAGTTTCTTTTATTTATAATGGGGGCATTGTTCTCCCTCTATTTTAGATTAGGCAACTTTTATTATAATGCAGCGTTTCTTTCCTCTGCATAGTGTGTTTATAATTGAAAACAAAAGATCATGTACTACACTAATAAACCATATAATTTTGGAAAGCTCTCAACTCAATTAAGAATCCACTACTTCCGACTAACCAGATTGATGCAAAGGTTTGCCTAGGCCAAAATCTGCAACATGGGCTTCAAGTTAGAATTCAAAAGAATATTGTTGGACAATATTCTTCGCATATCAATCAAAAATAGTGGGCTAACAATAGTAGACAATGGTGGTGAATTTGTCTCGGTCGCTACACAGTTAAAAATAATTAATATTATTTTGTATTAATGGAGAAAATGGTTACATTGTTGTAACGTTCTCCCTAGTTTAGGATAAGTTCCTAAAGTTTAGGGGTTTGGGTGCAACTTCCTAATTCCTAGTATTGTATTTAATGATGTAATCTTTCATTGATGAATAATAGAGTGTACGAGAGTGATCTCTCTGTTTTGGTGAGTGTAGTCTCCAGGTGTAGGCCACACCTAAGAGCTACATCTCTTTCTTTTAAATTCTGTTCACATTTTATCTTGGTATTAGAGCTCAGATTGGGTGAGCCTGATATTTTGTCACCTTGTGGCTGAAGTGCCTTTGTAGCTAGCTTACCTGTGTGGTAGAATTGCCTGTGTGGCATAATTGCCTGTGTGGCTTGAAGTGCCTTTGAAGCCGCGTGTACACAATAGCTCTGTGCTCAATCGAGTAGGTGGACTGCAGAACACCTGGCTCGGACTCAAATATTTTTTTTCTGAGCGGAGAGGATATTGGCGCATTTTTTGCGCTGATAGAAGCACCAGGAGGGGGCATTAGCGTGGATTTTTTGAGATAAATCATGCCAGAGCGTGAGAACATCCAATTGGCACAAAATTTAAGGAGGAAATCGTGCCAGCAAAAATACTCTAACCAATTTTAAATTAGCGCGGATTTTTCGCTCGGGATAGCGCCAAAACAAACGGGATTTTTCGCTCGTTGATTGAGGATGCGCCAATCTTCCTTTAAGGGGATCTGCGGGAAGCCTCAACTTCGTTTTGTGGTTTGCAAGGGGTGTAGATCGGCGAAGTTGTAGATCTATCTGGAAGAGGCAGATCGGATCAATTTTTTATCAGATCGGATCTTCGGCTGTATTGAAGACGTCAAATTTGCTCGTTGGAGCGGGATTGCCAGACACTGTAGATCGGCGGCAGAGGTGACAAATCGATCTGACAGGTATTGTTTTTTTTTTGTTGTTGGGTAGATTCAGAATGAGTAATACGATGGAATCTTACCTTAACAAGTCTGGAAAACTTAATGGATCTAACTTCACAAATTGGAAGTTTAAGATCCAGACCTTGCTCGAGGGTGCGAGTGCTTGGTCCATAGTTACAGGCGATGAGCAGAAGCCGAACGGAGGGCCACAGGAGCAAGATTGGAAAAACGAGAGAACAAGGCCAAGGTCTTGTTGAAGATGTCTGTGAAAGACAATGTTATTGCGCACATCAGAGACTGTAAAACGTCCACGGACATCTGGACGAAAATCAAAAGTCTGTATGAGACCCAGAATACAAGCAGAGTCTTGGCACTCAAAAGCAAGCTATTTTCAATGAGGATGGATGAAAGGGAGACCGCTACTGCATTTGTTGCACGAATTAAAGATGTGAAAGACGGATTGGGGGCCATCGGAGTGGCGGTATCTGATGAATATCTTGTTGCAATCACAATGAACGGGATGCATGATGATTTTCAAACGTTCATCACTGGAGTGTCAGCCAAGGAGAAAGCGCCCACATTTGATGATCTCACTGGGATCTTGCAGCAAGAGGAGGAGCGGCGGCAGAACTTGAACCCCCAGAGTGATGATCTTGCATTGATAGTGAAACGACGATCATCCAAAGGAAAGCAGTCACAACAACAATCAAAGCAGAAAGGAGGAACATCACATAAGAATCTGCATTCTCATAAAGGTATGCTTGCAAATAATTCTGAAAAGAAATGTTATTATTGTGGAAAGAAGGGTCATATACAAAGTGAATGTTATATGAAGCAGGCTGATGATACAAAGAGGAGGCAGACAAATGCAAAGCACAGAGGATACTTTGTTGAAGAAGAAGACTTCAGTCATGAATTCTAACTGTTCATAGTCAACTGTGCCCTTTCAGCATCTAATGAAGATGACATTTGGTATGTTGATTCCGGAGCATCCTCTCACATGACAAGTAAAAAGGAATTTTTTGATAGTCTTGAAGAAAGTATAAATTGAGCAAAAATATATCTAGGAGATGATAGTGGATACGAGATTAAAGGTCATGGGGTGATTTTAGTTAAGTTACCAAATGGAAAAATTAGTCACCTTACAAATGTTTTATATGTACCTGGAATTAAGAAAAATCTGATATCTATATCCATGATGGCTGATCAAGATATGCAAGTCGAGTTCTTCAAGACTCATTGTGTGATAAAGGATTGCAGGAATGAAATAGTTGCAACAGGCATGCGAGTTGGAAGCCTATATACACTAGATGCAAAAAGCATACCAAAGCAAGCCATGGATGCAAGCCTATATAGACTGAATACAAAGCAAGCCATGGTTGTATTTAGTATTCCAATCGAGAGGTTTGAGATTGTTTCCATGAAGCAACTTCTCGAGGCTTCCGTTCCACATATACTCGTACACTAGAAGATTAGTGTCATGGTTGAAGGGATTTCTCGATAGGTTTAGAGAAAATAGAGATTTCTCATCTTGGTTATTTCCGCTTACAAGTTTTTCTTTGCTACTCTTTCTATAAGTATCACAAGAAAAGGTATATATTTGACTTTGCTTTGCTATTTTGGTATATATTTGACTTTGCTTTGCTATTTTGGTCTCAGTGGATGCAGGATGAATTGCTATGGGTAGCTACGTAGATTTAAGAAGCATGACGAGATCAATATTACTTGAACAACATGACTAAAAATGCAGCAAAAGTAGGTGGAACAACGTGGGCTTTGAAAGAATTCAATTGGGATGTTAACTATGCAACATTCCAAGTCCTTGCATCGAAGGTCATAGTAGATCAACAATGAAATAGCCAGTTTTTGAATGTGACATTCTAATATGATCATGATTTGAAATCTTAATCACTTTAATGCATTAAATCTTGTTTTTTGTATTTGTCATTACCATCCATTTACATAAAATGCAAGCCTAAAATGTGAGATGATAAATGGACAGTTTGGGTTGCATGACAAATTTAGCAGTAAATTGACATTTATATGTGGTTTGTGATCAGTTCCTCATGCGAAGTAGGGGTGGAAAACAACTAATAGTTGTACAACATTATCAACAAAAAATTTGGTATTACATGTTTGCATGTGTTCAGAAGAATTGAGACAATGTACAAATAACACAAGGTTGGTTTGTCTTGACATTGATATACCTTTATGAATACATTATACATGTATGCTTTATCTTGATAACAAGTCACAAAGTGGACTAAAGGAGTGTTTCTATGCATTCATGTGCACTATTGTAATGGAATAATATACTTGTTGTAATAAGTGCCTCATTCCTCTTCAAAGTCAACTCTCATTATTTGTACCATAAGGCTTCTTCCATTGTATAATACAAAAAATATTTCTATTAAGATGGAACACGGATTATTAACCAAGAAATCCCCACGCTTGTCTATGATTCTCATGTTTCATTTTCATGTATTGGCTCCTTAGCGATATGATTTTTCACTCTCCCCTATTTGAGAGACCAAATTGTGATATAGGCTTTTTGTTTTCTAGTATATTTTTTTTTGAAAAATACAAATGTGAATCTTAACACAATGAACACGAAATCATTTGCTTTATTTATATTCTTCAAATGCTAGTGTTAATATGATCAACCCTCAATAGTTTTCCCTATTCTTATTCTTTTAGTGTATAACTCTTACTTTCCTATAATAGAATCTAGATACAAAATGACCACCTTCCTTCGTCTCTTTTGTTTAAAATATTAGCTCGTTTTCTTTTATTCACTTGGAATTCCCTTTAAATTTTGAGAGAAAAATTTATGTCAATTTGAGCACAATTTTCTCAATCCCCTGGTGTGAGTGTCTATGATTTCCTAACATTTGATATAGTTTTGGTTAACTCTCTCAAGAATTTTAAATGTTAGTTTTTAATGTCTATAATATTTGACAGTTGTCTGAACCTCAAACTCCCTTCACCAATGACCATGACCACGACCACGAACACCAATTTTGTCCATATCATCTAGAGTCACTTCAAGATTGATAAATGCATATTGCAAATAAATATTGCTCAAACATGCTAACCTATAGGATGCATTAATACATTATTATGGTCCATCTCTTTTTAGCTAGGACACTATTACTTATACTAATGAAAAATTTCTTGCTAATTTATTTAGGTAGGGAGTGTGCCCCCTATATCTCATCTCCCTATCAAGTATTATGGTCACACCTTATTTCTTCTATTCCTTTGCAGCATCTGGTGCAACTGCTAGTTTATGAACAATAAAACATCACCTCTATTTTGAAATGTAAAGCACCACAAGTGCAATGATTGTAAACATTTAAATGTTATGGAAAAAATGAAGCATTAGATAAAAAAGTAGTAATAATAAAACATAATGATGGCTTAATTAAGTAGTATTAAAAAGTAAAACCTAATAAAACTAATAAATGGATTCAATTCAATTTTTTGTATTGTAGTTTTTCTTTTTATTAAAAAAATTACAAATAAAATTTCGAAGAAAAAAATTATAATATACATATCACATTAAAATAAATTAAAATAATAATAATTCATATTAGTAAATGATATTTTACAACATATAAATAAAAACATATTAAATCTAATTGGACCTAGATACCCTTTGAGAGATATCGTCCTATCCATTCAATAGATGGTGGGATATTGTGTTTCACTAAATCCAAATACATAAAAATAAAAATAAATTAAAATTAAATAAAAAATGACTATAATGTAATGTAATGTAAACATTTTAACTCAATCAAAGTAAAATAAAAATAACCCTATGTTAAAATAAAAATCCACATTATTAATTTTTTTATTGTTTTTTATTAAATAGGTAAGGTAAACTTGAGTGGGTCAAGTTACGAGGGGTTTTCAACCTCCAAAGTTTATGAAATTCCATGGTATTACCCATGGTATTCATGTGGAATATATCCTATTTAAAGGGGGAATCTCTTAAGATGAAAATATCTTAAGATCCAAAAAGATTTGACCTCTCTTGATGCTTGGTAGATCAAAAGTTAAGATCGATCTAGGCTAGCTAATAAACTTATGATTAAAACTAAAAATAGTTTTAAATATATATTTAATATAAACGGTAGTTATAAATTAATATTGATTTGACCATTTAAATTGGAGTTGTTTTTAGTGCTACTTTTTGGAAGCTTTTCACGTGTGTTTTTACATTCTAATTGCTTTAAAATTCAGCAAACAATTATTGAAATCAAAAGTTTCATTGTAATCCCTACACAATCTAAGTGCCCTAGGGTTTTTGATGGTGGTGAATCAATATATACAGTCAAAAAAACTAGTTTAAATAACACAAATAAGGATTTCACCTCAATTTTTTCTGCACCATTCCGGCATGGAAATGTCCAAAATGTCCCACTAAAGACAACTCCATTTAAATTAAACTATTTCTATGTATTCATAAATTCATATTTAAACATAATTAATAAGCATTCTTAATGAAGAATAAGAATTAAGGGTTAAAAAGGACGAAGAAAAAAGCATATATGCTTAAACTCAAAAATATTTCCTCTCATCATTATGAATCACATAACTTTGAACTCAATAGTAAAAAAAAATTTCAAAAGTTAATGCTTTTTAATTTTTTATTTTTAAAATAGGAAGTGTATTTGCATTGTATAATTATGAGATAAAGTGTTTGCATTATATAATTATGATAAAAAAAATTCAATGGTTTTCTCCTTTCCAATAGGAATACATGATTTTCCCTATAAGAATATATTTGAGTAACAAAAGGAGGTGTTTTGTAGCCAAATACCTTACAAAATCACCCCAACAAAATTGAAATTCACCACTCATAAAGCTACTAGGGAATTTTATTAATAGAATTCATCCACTATTATGGATTATAACATGCATGATTTGGCCATTAATATTTAATTCACCTAGGACATGGAAATATGCTTTAGATATGATATTTTCTATAAATTTCTCCTTTGGGAGGGGGCCTTTCCCCACATGATACAAGATTCGAGAGAATCTTCTATAACCATAAGTGCCTACACTTGGCTAACAAAACCCTTTGGTAGAGTATGTTTAATTATTTGTCATATGACCAACACATAAAGAGTAACTAAACACTTTGTCTCCTTGGAGCCATAGAGTATCCCTCTCTCCTCTTGAGTCTTGTCTATATATATCATCAATGTTCTCCATATCACATTAGAAATAACATACAGAAATTAAAAATTATGCTAAAAAAAGCCTCATATATGTAAGTTTATGTATTATTAGTATTTTAATAAGATTTAAAAATAAGAATAATTCTAATAATGTGAAATTTATACACTATAAACATTATTATCAAAAACATAAGTTGATAAAGTATGTGTTTAATTTTTATTATAGATTGACACCTATAAGTATTTACTAGTTATATAGTTGATAATTAAATTAAAATTTTGAAAGTAATATTTCAAAGTAAATATTCAAATAATTATTAAATAAATAATTTTGTGCAAATGTAAGTAGAAAATTCTTACTAACTATATAATTATAATTAAATTAAAATTTTGAAAATAATCTTTTAAAATAAATATTCAAATAATGGTTAATCATAAATAATTTTGTTTAAATATAATGAAAATATTCTTACAAATAAATGAAGCATAAATATTAAGATGATACCTGTTATTTAAACTTTTAATAAATTACATGACACTTGTTATTTTAAACTTTTAATAAATTACATATTTTTAATAAAAATTGCATTAATTCATCTCTCATTATATAATTATATATTTGCTAAAATGTCTCTATATGTCGTTGAAAACGCAAAACATACATAGATGCGGTGAAGATTAAAGTGTGTACATGTATAATGACATGCACCATCGTCGGCTTAAAAAACCATCCCAACCCCAACCCAATGACAACACTATCTAGACATGTTACTAATGCAATTTCGAAATGAATACTCTCATTTAGTATCAAAGATTTCACATGCGAGGTATTTCATCCACAAAAGGGTAAACCTATTATTGTAGGCTTGAATTAGTTTGCAAACAATGGAAGGCGAAAATCGAAACAGGTATACAAATTTCCATAACTAGTATCTCAGAGAACCAGTTCTCAATGTTATGCGATATATGGAAGCAGAAGCCGAGGTAACTAATGGAGGTATTATCCCTGCTGCTCTACAAACCTCAACAGTCGGTATAACAACCCAAACACGCAGAATTGAAAATGACCATTTGGTGTCCACTGTGAGGTTTAATAAGGTGCCTATAAATGTCCAGCACCAACTTCGCAGGGAGAGTTCATCAGATAATATTGATGAGAACTTTCGTGATGAGAACTTTCACCTCACAATCAGTAATCAGATCGAGAGTTTATCAGAGAATATTGATATAAGTGAATTAGATGATGAATGGCGTGAAGCGAATGTTAATCGTTTCAAAATCTATGAAGGTGAATATGACGAGATCGATGACTATCTTACAACATTTACATTTCCAGAGAATACTATTGTTTTCCGCTACATACATGATCATCGCCAGCCAAACCGAGGACTGGATTTTTTTCTTTAGTGGTCAAATTATATGGAATTCAAGATTCACATGGCGTCAGATCAAACAACATTTGAAGGATTATACTTATAACTTCGATTTCATATGTGAAATTATCCATATTGGCATGGGTGACATTACAGAGGGAGGGGCAACTAGTAGTGCCGCGGAGGAAGTTCCTAATAGCTTTCTTGTAGTAGCATCGCTTGCCATTAGCTGTGGTTAGAGAAGAAAGTGAAAGCAGTGATGGAGTGGTGTGCTCAATTTGTCACGAAACATTTTCCAGTGAAGAGCCTGCAAAAGAATTGCCATGCAAACACCTCTATCTTTCGAAGTGCATTTTCTTATGGCTTCGCAACAGAAATTCTTGTCCAATGTGTAGATGTGAGACTCTGTTGATTTGCTTGAACGACGTGGATTAAATATTGAGCTGATATTAGCATTTCCCTCCACATTACGATGACGTTGAATGAGGTTCAGCTCTGAGATATTATGATTTGATAGGTTAGGACCATAAAAATTGAGAGGTATCAAGTGAGAGGTATCCATAGATAATAAAAAGTATTAAAATATTTATTTTATTTTACCAGGGAGATTTTTAATGGTACAAAGATTATGGACTTAGCAAAAGAGAAATAATTACTTTTGATAAATATTAGTGTTTGGTTTATGTATAATAATATATATTTTTTAAAACATTACAGTTTATTATGAATATTTTTTTTCCAATAAAAAGATAAAATAAATTTTATAAATTATTTTCACATAATTTAATAATGATTTCTTTTATCAAAACACAATTCCACATAATTTATGAATTAATTTATCATCACTTATTGATTTTATAGGTTTTTTTTTCATAGAAAATACTTTTAATCAATACAAAATATTCAACATATGATATATGTGAAATTGAATATTTGCAATGTATTATTTATTAATATTAGGAAGATACATTATTAAAAAAAAAAACAAAGACAAACTTTGATCATTCTTTAATATTTTTTATTCTCTTGTTTCTCATATTTACACAGATTTTAGGTTATTTTCCACTTAAATCACAATTTTTTTTTTAATTACACTATATGATAAGGTAAATAATAGACATTATTGGTTCACACATGGACTATGTACATGTGAATTGTATATACATATCTCGCATATAAAGTATTGTATTATTACTACCAATTGCATCACATGTTGTAAAGGAAAACTAGTAAGGCAATAACATAGGGAAGAATAACAATATACAAGAAAGAAGTAAATTTTTTATGCAATTTTAGGGTAGCACAAGAAAGAATATCATAAAAGAAAGAAGTAAAAAATTTATGCAATTTTAAGGTAGCATAGGAAATACTATTATAGAAGAAAGAAGTAAATGTATGCAATTTTGTTAGGCATTATACAACATAGGAAGGAATAACATAGAAGGCTACAAGTAAAAAAATTATGAAATTTTGTTAGGCATTATGCACATAGGAAAGAATAACATAGAAGTCTACAAGTAAAATAATTATGCAATTTTAGGATAGCATAGTAAAGAATATCATACAAAAAAGAAGTAAAACATTTATACAATTATGTTTCTTCAATGGTGTTTGTCTCCAAAAACAATTGAAATTTCATGGATGGTTTTGCATTATAAGAGATGTCTAATCATTCCAAAGTCATCACTTGATGTAGGCTTATATAGGTGTCTCATTTTATTATATCATTCACATTACATTGTAGATTCTTCACAACTTTACAAGATGTAGCTTTAGCTTTTAATGGTAAAATTTTATTCATAAAGTTAAGAATATCAAAAGTAGCATAAAATTTATGATTGATGTTTGAAGGATCTAAAGTAGTTGATGCAGTTTAAAGTGAATATAGAGTTTTATAAAAGTTTCCATGAATATAAATGCCACATTAGATTCAATATACACATTCTTTTGGTTGGTTGTAATTTAAAGTGAATATAATACATTTAAAAACTTTCCATGAATATAAATATGAATATAATACTTTTCCAATTTTCAACCCTAGTTGTAATTGTGCTTTTATGACTTTATTTCCTTTTTCTACTTGGAAATATTGAAGTTAGGGACATTAGTTGTAGTTTCCAAGTGTGTTAATTTTGTAAAAAATGGTCTCATTTGTTTTTTGTGCTTTCTTTTATCCAAATGAGCTTGCATTAGAGACCATTCAATATCTTGAATACTTTATTTCCTTATGTCTAGATGTAAATAATGAAGTTAGAGACATAAGTTGTAGTTTCCAAGTCATGTCATTTTTGTAAACATGGGTCTCATTTGTTTTTTGTACTTTATTTTATCCAAATGTGGTTGTATTAGAAACCATTCAAAATCTTTCTCTAACTCTTGGTTCAAACTAAGAGAAAAGAACAATTTCCTCCCTCATCTCCGCTCATTTCTTAAGTGGATTTGTTTCCTTCCCTCAACTCAAGAAAAAGTATTCCAAGTATTCCACAAGGACTCGAAAAAAAGCAATTCTCAATATATTTGCAATATTGAAGCTTCTAAACCTCATGAATATAAGGTAGAAAAAATATGTTAAATTTTGTGACAAAGAGTTTACACATGAAAAAACATTAACTTTAGAAGTTTGCATGTTATGATGCTATGTTTATTATCCTCTATAAAAATTACATTGTTACAAGTGTGGAACAATACTTTTAAGGAAAAGATTATAAAATTACTACTTAGCCATAGAACTTGTGTATAAAGTCCCTATACATTTAAGTTAAAATAAAATTCATTAAAAAAATTAAAACAAATCCCATGTGCCATTTCCTGATACAATAATAAAGAATAAACATTAACAAACACAAATGAAACAATGATCATGACATGGTGAAGTGAAATTAATAATGCTTTAAACATGTATATATGAAAACAAAAGATTTTCTTAGCCAAGAATGAGAAAGAATCTCATATTTCACTTCATTTCCTTCCGTGGAGGTGAAGCATAGTTCTTCAACAAAGAAGGGAAAGGAACAATTTGAATATTACTTCTATTATGATAGTCTCCTTTTTAGCTTGAATTGGTTCTTCAACAAAGAAGGGAAAGGAACAATTTAAATATTACTTCTATTATAATAGTCTCCCTTTTAGCTTGAAATAGAATTTGAATATGTCTGTTCCACCAAGTTAAGAGTTAGCTAGAGGATGTGGATTGTTAGAAATAAGGGCACTTTGTCTTTTCTCTTTGATCTTTCCTTTTAGGCTAAGAGTTGCATAGAATTAATCCAACTCACAGAGCTTTAGAAGTGCCCTTATCCAATGTAATGGAATCAATGTTGAATTCTCAAGATATTGGGAAGCATGAAGGTTCAAAACCTTATGGATATTTAAGCTGGAGAAATCATGCTAAATTTTGTGACAAAAAATTACTCAATGATAGGTTGGGAAAATGCCAAGAATATATACAAAAAAAACATAGGAGTGTTAGCTTTAAGTATGTGAAGTAACCATTAATTGGGGACACGAATAAATGATTTGTTGTAAATTTGTCAAGAACTTGTGAGAGAAATCTAAAAGTTCCAAATCAAAGAGTATGTGTAGAACCAACAACCCATTTGGGCCAATTAAGGTGCAAGACATGAAAACCAACAAGTGAATGGAAGGACTTGCAACAATTGCAACAACCAGGAAATCATCATTAAGAAAGCTATAGTGGAGAGAACCAAAAATATTGCTAATAGTAGATAAAATATATATCTTGTAAAATGATTCTTTACCTCATCCCATACATTAGTAGAGTTCCCTCCCTTTGTTGATGATATTCCAGGGATTTTCCATTCAATAGATAGATATATCAAAGTAGCCTAAAACAAATATATGGAATGGGTTGTAAGCCTCATTTTAATTTTGCTAAATCAAATACTTTACCTCTGCAATGTTATTGGTTAAAATGCCTTTTGTAATTGTATTGTAAATATATAAATAGAAATTTCATTCATAGAGAAAAAAATAGAAGGATAAGGGAAGAGGGGAGAATATTATAAGACTCAATGCATGTATTAAAGGCCCTATTTCACAATATTTTGTAAAGGAACGCTTCATCACGGTGATTAATACAATCCCCTTATCCATGAGATATATGTATTTTTCCAATATGGTAAATTGTTTGTATTGTATTGCATGAGCCTTGCATATTGGCATAAAATTTATGAGAATGTTGAGGCTCATTTCAAATTAATTAATTAGCATTTAGTTCTTAGATAAGATGATTATTTTGATGATTCTCTCATTGCATTTAAGCAAAGAATTCAATCAATATTGTTTCTATTCTATTCTATTTAATAATAAATCTCCCTAATTCTGAATGAATCATTGTAAAAATAAAATGGAGAGATTTTTTTTTAATAATAAATAAATATACAACTTGTAAAATGATATTTTACCCAATAAGTAACATTTTTTCCTAAGAGATAAGTATACAACTTGTAAAATAATTTTTTGTCCAATAAATAATAATGGGGTTCACCTATAAGTGGGAATATACAATGCCAAACAAAAAACCATTTTAATTGGAAATCATGATCGAGTTCCCTCTTTTTGTTGAGGGCATCACTATTGAGGCGTTATCAATATATAGATATATCAAAGTCATCTAAAAGAGATAGATGGAATGTGTTTTAAACCTAATATGCATAGTAATAAATAAAATAAAATACTTTAAACATTGTTAGAGTTCAAATATATAAATTTTTAATGTCTGAATTTTTCATTTTCTTGGTCATTTGTGTTAGGATATTTCAACACATAGGAAATAGTTAAGTACAACTTGGTCTAGTATAGAGTTAGGTATAGAGTTAGGTAAAGTGTGTTTCTTTACCGTTGTACATTTTGTAACTTACAATCCGACGGTCACGATATGTAGTGATCCGATGGTTCATTCTCTCCTCAGTATTACCGACACTTGATCCGTGGCTTGACACCCGATTGGTCCATGATTTCTATTTAAAGCGCATGGAGGGTCATTTGTAAGGTAATCCGTGCATGAGAGAAACATATGTAAATTTTAATTTTTTTATTAATAAATTGCCTGAAGTGGCCGCGTTGGCTGAGGCTGTGGACTGTTTCCCTCTTTGAGGGTTTTAACCACGTCAAAAATACTGGTGTATTGATCTGTGATCTGGTTGTGAGCGGTGTCCTTTCGTGTTTTGTCTCAGGAACTTACCCTGTAAATTCCTATATGGTATCACAGCTATTTGAGGGCTGCGTCCGTTGGTGATCCAAATCTGAAGCCAGTAGAACTCCATCCGACTACTGTTTCCTAGATCTGCTGTTTCTGACTGCTTTTGGGCTGAGAGGACTACTCTGTTGATTTGGGAGCATCTGTTCGAGTGAGGAACCCCTTTTGTTTCACACGAAAAGATTTTTGGTAGCCCTAGGTGCGTCATTTTTAAGATCTGGAGGTATACAGTGTTTATTTGCAGTTTACTGTTATTTTCTCTCTGTTCATTTCTGTTTCGGTTTATTTATCTTTTTTTATTACCGGATCTATACCTTTCATTTCTGCGTATGCCCTTCGACTCTGTGCGATCTGGGCAAATCAGAAACAGAAAGAAAGGATTTTTCTCATGCGTATGCTCTTTTCCCTGCGCCTTAGGGCGATCTCGGAAAATCAGAAACATTGAGGAAAATATTTAGTTTCCGGCTAAAGCTAACTTTGAGCCGCAAGGTTCATTTTTGAAAATATTTAGTTTTTCGGCTAAAGCTAACTTCGAGCCGTAAGGTTCATTTTCTTTGCATGTCCGTGTTGGGTTTTGTGTTTTTTGTTTTGTAGGGAAGAAAAGAGTTTTCTCAAAGCAAGCACGCAACCCAAAGCACCTCTCTCTCTCTCTCTCTCTTCAAAGCTATTTTAAGAGAGTAGAGGTCTTGGGTTCAAGTCTCCATTTTGTGGGGGCAGACTTTTTCATTTCCGCACATTCCCGCACTTGGTCGGCAACTTCAACAACGTTTTTTCAAAAGGCGATAACTTCTTCATCCGTAAGCCGTTTTCAGAGCCGTTTTTTTTAAACCAGCCTAATTTTTTGAGATCTATCCATTGGAACACTTATTTTCAGCATCTTTAGCTTCAGTTTCCGTTGAAATGGAAAGTCAATACCAAGTTACCCTTGACAGCACCAACTACTTCCAATGGTTGGCCTACATTGAGGATTTACTTAGAAGTAAAGGTCTCTACAGAATAGCTTCAGGCCAAGAAAAGAAACCAAAGGATGAAGATAAGGCTGCTAAATGGGAAAATAGGCAAGATCAAGCATGTGGATTGATAGGGATGTCTATTTCTCCAGATCTTAGATTCCATATTGCAGAACTTGATACTCCTGATGAAGCAATGAAACAAGTCAATAAATTTTTTGGGATTAAAAATGAACTTAGATCCCATCAACTTGAAAATGAGTTGCTTACATTGGACCCTAATAATTTTTCTTGCATTGAAGATTTCTTGTCCAAGTTCAAGACCCTTAGATATCTCTTGGAAGGTGTTAAAGTTAAGAAAGAAGATAGTAACCTTATCTATTCCATTCTTACTAAGTTGGGATCAGCCTACTCTGTGTTTGTTTCCACCTTCCATTCTACAAAAGAAGCCTTCATTTCTCAAGGAACAGACTACAAGTCCCCTTCCTTTGACTCTTTTTGTGATTCTTTAATAAGAGAACAAGAAAAACTCTTACACCTTGGTCTTCTTAATCTTGGAAACTCTTCCAAGAAATCATTAGCCGCCCAGCAACAACCAAATTCAAAGAATCCTAAGAAGTCATATCTTAAAAACAATGGTCCTAAACCAAACAAGGGTCCTAAGAAATTTTAGCCCCAAAATGAAAAATCATTTCAACAAAATGATAAGACAAATAAAAACAAAGGGAAGAAGACTGATAGACATTGCAATTTTTGTAATCGAGATGGCCACTTAGAATCAAAATTCTTTAAGAAGATGGAAGCCTTGGAAGCAGCAATGAAGAAGCATAACATCCATTTGGGGCAATCTTCAACTTCAACTTCATCTTCAGGAATGACACTTTCTGCATGTGGTTGTCAAGCATCTCGGTCTGGATATGCATTAAATGTATCTTCTTCTTCTCATTCTCATGAGTGGCTCATTGATTCTGGAGCTTCTTATCACATTGCCAAAAACAAAGCCATGTTTTCTTCTTTAAATGATTGTAACACCAAAAATATATATGTTGGTGATGATAGATCTCTTAGTGTTGTAGGGACTGGAAATGTTCATCTAGACAATGGTCAGTTTAATGATGTATTATGTGTTCCAACCTTATCCTGCAACCTTCTATCTGTATATCACAGAACTCATTCAGGTGAAGGTAAAATCGTTGAATTTTCACCTCATGATGTTGTAATCAAGGACTTAAGAGATCCTAAACATATTTTGGCTACTGGCATTGCTGATGATTCTACAAGGTTGTATAAGTTTCACAACTTTGGGTCATCAAATCTTCCCTCAGTATTTGTTGCTCATAACGATGAAGTGAGCAAACTTTGGCATGAGCGATTTGGTCACTTAAACTATCGCTCCCTTCAGCATCTATGTAAAGAAAATATGGTGACAGGTCTTCCTATGGTATCTTGCAGAGATGGTGTTTGTTCCGGATGTATACTTCGAAAACATCATCGGGGCAGTTTTGAAAAACATGCCTCTTGGCACACCTCCGCCCCTTTACAACTTGTGCATAGTGATTTATGTGGTCCACTTCGTGTTGTTTCATTCTCTGGATGCAAGTATTTCTTAACTTTCATTGATGATTTCTCCAGATGCGCTTGGGTATACTTCTTAAAACTCAAGAGTGAAGTATTTAACACATTTTTGGCCTTCAAAGCCTTTGTTGAAAAACAATCTGGACATCAAATTCTTAAGCTAAGATCTGATAATGGTGGAGAATATGTTAAAAACACATTCAGCAACTTTTGCACTAAGAATGGAATTCAAATGCAAGATACTGTTCCATATACTCCACAACAAAATGGTGTAGTTGAAAGGAAGAATCACACCTTAAAGGAAATGGCTAATTGTATGCTACTATCTAAAAGACTTGGTCTTAGTTTTTGGGCAGAAGCAATTAACTGTGCAAATTACATAATAAATCGCACTCCTACTAAGGCTTTAAAGAATATCACTCCAGAAGAAGCATGGAGCTCAATCAAACTGGATGTAAGTCACTTTCGTGTTTTTGGAAGTGAAGCATGGACCCATATTCCAGATGAAAAGCATAAAGCTTTAGAACCTAAGAGTGAAACATGTACTTTTGTTGGATATTCTAAAGATTTCAAAGGCTATAGACTTATTCCATTTAAGTCCAAAAATGTTATCATTAGAAGAGATGTAAAATTTGATGAAAATATATCGGCCTGCGAGCCTAGTCCGGCGGATGTGCCATCTCTCCCTATCTCTTCAACTTTTGAAAACATTTCTTCTTCAGATGATGAAAGTGAGGATAACAATCCTCCCCCACCATCTCAGGATCCTCCTTCAGCTCCTCAGCTTCCAAAATGGGTTCGTGCTACTCGAGATGCAGTAGGTGATCTGCCGGTGATCCTACAGATCAGCGACATACATGTTCTCAGTTCGAGAGAGCCTCTTCTTTACTGGCTGAAGCTCCAGTAACTTATGATCCTGACACCTTTGCAGAAGCTTCAGGCCATTCAGATTGGGAAGCAGCTATGAATGAAGAATACCATTCATTGTTGGCAAATGATACATGGGATCTTGTTCCTTTACCAAAGGGATGAAAACTTGTTAGATGCAAATGGGTTTACAGAACCAAGTATGGACCAGATTGGAAAGTTGATAAACATAAAACTCTTCTTGTTGCTAAGGGTTTTTCACAGGTTGAAGGCATTGACTACACAGAAACCTTCTCCCCTGTTGCCAAAATGAACTCTATCCGCCTTGTTCTTTCCCTTGCTACCTCTTTCAAATGGGAAGTCCATCAGATGGATGTTAAATCTGCCTTCTTGCATGGGGACTTGCATGAAGAAATCTATATGGAACAACCCATTGGCTTCATACAAACAGACTCCAGCCTTGTGTGTCGACTTAAGAAATCCCTTTATGGTCTCAAGCAAGCTCCTCGGGCTTGGTATGCCAAAATGGATAGCTTTCTTTTAGAATCTGGCTTTTCTAGGTGTCATTCTGACAATACTGTCTACACCAAGAAAGTGGGCAACTCTCTTATCATCCTTGTTCTTTATTTTGATGATCTTATCCTTACTGGTAGTGATCCCAACCTTATAAACCATGTGAAGTCTAGCCTTAAAAGGAAATTTGAAATGACAGACTTAGGACACTTACACTATTTTCTCGGTCTTCAAGTCTTGCAATCCAAGGAGGGTATTTCCCTTTCCTAGTCCAAGTATGCTTGTGATATTCTACGTCATTTTCACATGGAATACTGTAATCGAGCCCCTTCTCCCTTTCAGTCTTGAGTCAAACTTTCAACCACTTGTACTTCTCCTGAAGTTGATGCTACCTTATACCGTCAACTTGTAGGAAAACTCTTGTATGTAACTCATACTCGTCCTGACCTTTCCTTTGCTGTTGGCCTTGTTGCTCGGTTTATGCAAAACCCACGTGAAAGTCATTGGAAAGCAGCTAAAAGAATACTTCGTTATGTTTGAGGTACAGTTCAGTTTGGGATTCATTACAGTGCCGAAGCAGCTCCTCTATTGGTTGGTTTCACTAATTCTGATTGGGCTGGTGACTGTGATGATCGGAAGTCTACTGCCGGTTATGTGTTCACTCTTGGTTCAGGACCTATTACATGGGCTTGCAAGAAACAAGGTGCCATTTCTCTTTCATCAGCAGAAGCAGAGTATCGTGGTGCCGTAGAAGCTAGTAAGGAAGCCTTGTGGCTTCGTGAGATCCTGTCAGAGTTTGGCTTTGAGCAGCAGCATCCAACTACACTTTGGTGTGATAATCAAAGTGCCATTTAGCTATGCAAAGATCTAGTCCAACATCAACGCAGCAAACACATTGAACTGCACATGCGCTTCATGAGAAAGCTCATTCACGACCATGTTCTTGAAGCGCAATATTATTCAACAAATGATCAAGTTGCAGACATCTTCACAAAGGCTCTCACAGAGGCGAAGTTCACTAAACTTCGATTTATGGTTGGAGTTCAGGAAGTTGTCACTAAGGGGGGATATGCTCTAGTGCCTCCTTCCTTCTCCTATTGTGTCATATTTGTAAATCCTTCAATCCTATCCCAAGTTGTTCTTAAGGGGGGATGTTAGGATATTCCGACACATAGGAAATAGTTAAGTACAACTTGGTCTAGTATAGAGTTAGGTATAGAGTTAGGTAATGTGTGTTTCTTTACCGTTGTACATTTTGTAACTTACAATCCCACGGTCACGATATGTAGTGATCTGACGGTTCATTCTCTCCTCGGTATTACTGACACTTGATCCGTGGCTTGACATCCGATTGGTCCATGATTTCTATTTAAAGCGCATGGAGGTTATTTGTAGGGTAATCCGTGCATGAGAGAAACATATGTAAATTTTTATTCTTTTATTAATAAATTGCCTAAAGTGGCATGAGCTTGTAGGGTAATCCGTGCATGAGAGAAACATATGTAAATTTTTATTCTTTTATTAATAAATTGCCTAAAGTGGCCGCATTGGCTCAGGCCGTGGACTGTTCTTTGAGGGTTTTAACCACGTCAAAAATACTGGTGTATTGATCTGCGATCTGGTTGTGAGCGGTGTCCTTTGGTGTTCTGTCTCAGGAACTTACCTTGTAAATTCCTACAATTTATTATTAAAATTTAATTTTCGTTGTTGAGTCATATCAAAGTGAAGAAATATAATTGTTCGTATACAAATTATAAAACATTAATATGATTAACAATGCATCTACATCTAAAACATATCATCAAAAAAATTGTTATTTCTTTTCAAAATTCTTATTAAACAAATGTAAAATTAATTCAACTCCAATATAGATAAATAAATTCATGAATTAAATTAAACCATACATAATCAAAAAGAAAAAACATAAACGTCTTATGCAAATCCATAATACTACCTTCTAAATGCTACACTCTATGGTTGGAAAATAATCGTGGCAATCACCTTGTAAATTACATTACATAATGCCCTGGGTTGAAAAATTCTGTTGGGATCTTTAAATTTCCTAGCCTTAGGGAATAAATAAATAAACTTGGCATTCAAGCCTCCCCACACGACTGAAACTTTCTAGATTCTTCCACCACCTCGTGAATCTTGTCTTCTAGAAAACTCCAACATACCTTTATTTACGGTGTTACCATTATCACTTCCTTGTACCAGTATGGAGCAGGGCGTTTTATTTCAAGGCATTACCATTATCACTTCCTCTACTTCTGTTGTATTCTTCTCCTTGCTAACAAGTTTTGAATGCATGTTGTAATTTTATTAATAGTAAATTTCTTATCATGAAAAAGTTCAATAAGTGCGTCCCTGTTATAAGCAGGCAATTCATCTTCACTTTCATTACCTTGAATTTTCCTCAATCCATCTCTTCCAATAACCGGAAAAATTCGGTTGAAATATCTAGGTCGGTTGAAATATCTAGGTCTTATTATGGATTATGAAAACACTTTATTCTTCCCTGGTTTAACCATTGAACTCTTGAGTTTTACGGCCAAAGTGTTTCAACATGTTTCCTTCTCAGTTCTAGTTAGTTACTCTTGATTTTTACAGCGAGAGCGTTTCTTCATGTGTCCTTCTCAGTTCTAGTTACTCTTGATTTTTACCGCGAGTGTTTCTTCCGGTTTCCTTCTCAGTTCTAGTTTGTCCAGCGTGACTCCCTCCTACGCTAAATCTGCAGTGCGGCCTTCTAAGATCATGTGTTGTTGAATCTCTTGCATCTGGCACTCCAACCTCTATTTCTCATCCAAAATATTACGAAAATATTTCTTATTCCACATTTAATCTTTGCTTTCAATTATTTTTCTTGCATCTAGCACTCCAACCTCTATTTCTCATCCAAAATATTACGAAATATTCCTTAATCTTTGCTTTTAATTCTTTTATTTTTAATCTTAGTCCACTAGTTAATCTTTGCTTTCAATTCTTTTAGTTTTAATTGGAAGGTAAGTATCTTATTCCTTGCCTTTCAGGTTAATTCCCCCACCATTCTCTTGCTTTCTCCATGAACATTGGAGGTTGAAGCCAAAAGCTTTGGCAGCGAAAGGGTCTATTACCAACGGCTTCTTTAAGGTCAATCTCCAACCCAACAGGCCAATGATTCAATCCAAGGCAGGGAAGAATGGTCGTTTCAATGAAAATACCCAGTCTATTCTTACCAGGGGCTTCTTTGAGGTCAATCTCCTACCAAACAGGCCAATGATCCAATCAAAATCAGGGAAGAATGGTCGCTTCAATGGAAATACCCATCTCCATAACTGCTTTAAACACCAAATGACAATTTAAATGACTGGCCACTTGATGTTTTCTCCCTTCTACTGGTCAAATTAAAAACACCAGAGGGTTTGCATGTTCATTGGCTATAGCCTTTTAATGAACTCCACAAATGAGCCAGAAACCGAATCTAGCCTTGGAAGCCCTCTTTTTTTCATCCAAAGCTCTAATAAGGTTGAAATCCGCTCCAAGAATCCATAAAGAATCATAAATGAGGCTTCTATGTGCCTAGATATTCTCCAAAGCTATTCTCCAAAGATGCCAACTTCTCCCCACCATGTGAGGACCATACACGGTTGTCAGACTCACTATATCTTTTGAACCATGATAACAAAATATGCATGTCAAATTCGAAGGATAGCCAACTAGTCTGAAACATTACTTCCAGCAGATTCCACAAAATTGTTAATCCACCAGAACTACATGATGCATATATAGCCATAACTTCACATCCCCTCGCTTTCAGGCAATTTACACATTCAAACATTGGTTTCTTATAGGATCATCAAGGTTGACTTTTCAGATTTTATCGGCTTATTATTTTCAAATTAAAATTCGTATTATAATAAGAAGTATTATATAATTAAAATATATACATTTATAATAATAATAATAATAAAAATAATAAAAAATTAACTTTAAAATTATCATTAATTTATTTATTAAATTGATGTATTAATTATTAATATTTTTATATTTTAATTTCTATAACATTTATTATAATTTATATATTATTTTTTAAATATATTATTAATTTATTATAAAATATATGTTATTTATCAAACTGAATTCCAATAATTCATAATTTAAATATATAGTAATGTTAAAACAATATAATAATAAGTATGCTTTATTTTGAAATAAGGTTTTCAAAATTTTCATTTATCTATATATATACACTGATGTTCTGGATTTAATAGTTTAATAAACTATATTTGGTTCTCATTTCTATTTATATCTTGACATTATAAATTCTCAGAGTAATTTGATTCTTATCAACATTTATCAGCCATTTAATTTAAGGCCCATCAAATTTTACTTTGACAATATTATATATTACTTTATTTTAATTTTGAAAAACAAAACATTTTTCTAATAATAATTATTAAAAAAATATTTCATTTTTAAATATTTTTTTTTTCTTTCATTCAAAGTTAATTATATAACTATTAATAAAAATTTCAATATTTCATTTTTAAAATTACATTTAAAAAAAAAAATTAATTATCATAAAAAATTTATAAAAATACTGATAAGATTTTATTGGCTTGGCATTTAAATGACATTTTCAATTTAAGAGGAGCCAGCTTTCATGCAAAAGCTAATAACAAGAAATCATAATTTTCTGGATTACTAATGAAACTCTCGCAAATAATGACTCATAAGAAAAAGTCTAAAAAATTACTTGGACTCACGAAAATATGAGCTCCGTCTTTATGTTGGACGTATGCTACCTAAGGAGCTGGTTAGTGGCGTTGTATCTGAGAAGAATCAGATGGGTACAATAAGTAAAAAGTAGCGCAGAAAGATATGGAGAGTGGACCACGTCACAACGCAATTGTTGTCATTTATGGACGACCTTGCGCATCTCTCATCACATTCATATTCTACGATTCAAACTACTCCTCGCAGCCCATAGTTTTAAAGAAAATTCAAATTATAGTTTTCTACCGATTTGAAAAGCATTGGTATTTCGATTTCATCTGGATAAGAAGGTTGGACAATTTCATGAGAAAAGGATAGAACATAAAATAAAAGGTTCACAGAACCCAATTTGCTTGCTAAATAGCAAGATGTTTTACCGTTTAATATAGGATAGATATGTAAGCATTATATGTTAGATGTATAGTGGTTAGATGAGAGATGTTTAACAACTATATATGGTTCTAGAGAAATTTTAGAGGTTTTATGGAGCTAACAAGTTAGAGGGGTTCTTTCTAGTTGGTTAGGAGTAAAATATCTAGTTGCAAATTTAAAGAGAAAGTAAATAAGGAGAGAAACTCACATACATGACTAAATTATATTGATTTTGAAGTATGTTTTTATGTTTATTCCCTTATTAGTTCTGAGTTAAATTTCTAGATTATTTTTTAATTTTTTGCAATAAATTACTATGATGTCAAATGCAATATATGCTATAATGATTTGATTTTCTTAAATTCTAGAATGTAACATAATTTATATGAGTAAATCCTTAATTTTTAGAGAAGCTAGTAGAGAAAGCATTAAAACTTGATGTTAAATTATACATAAAAATTTACAAGGAAAAACAACTAAATTTTTATTTATTATGTCCATGTTTACAAATAGGTTATCCAATTCCCATTGTAATGTCTCACACATATTTAGTGATGTTGAGAAGGAGCAATTCTTTGTGATGATTTGGAAATACAATAGGTAGAGGTTTTCTACCTTTTGAAATGTTTATAGGGAACAATTCCTTCCATGTATTTGAAGATTTGATGAGCACAGGATGTTGTCCTTTAACACCATGTATTGTATATGTGTTAGATAAGTTTTTATGAGTTTAAGTCATATCATGGGGTAAAAAACTAGAAGTTTGAACTTGGTTACCCAAATGAGACTTCCATCTTTAGTAATTTTGAACATCCTCAATTTGTTGAAGCTCATGAATGACCTAGTGTTACATAATCTAAGATGGCCCCTAATTCCTACCAAAATTCCCTTAAACATTCAGAAGTCTAAAGGAAATGTTGGAGAAGATCCTAAGTATTACATGATGACTTTCCAACTTGGTTTTTTTATCAAATTCCTTGAGGGATGATTCCATTACGTTTAGATATTTTCAACATATCTTGATTGTGGTGGAAGTGAAGTTTTATATTGAGCTCACACAATATTTGTTTGTTAGCTTCAATGATTTAGCTATGGCAAAGGTAAACCATTTTGAATTACTTATTTCATATGATGTAGGGATAGTGATTTTAATCTACATTTTGGTAAGGTAGCTCCAAATGCATATATGACTAATTATAAGAGTAGAAGAGAAGGGATTGGTTCCTAAAGTCATCATGTGTGTGTGGTGAGGAATCACAATAAAGCCATAAGTTATTTTCATTATTCACAAAATATAAAATTTTCCTATCATGACAAAGGAAACCAAATATGTGTGAACTAATGTAGTTTTCTGGTGGTAGAATTCTCCTATTGAAAACTATCTGGTTAATCTTTTAATAGAGGAATTAGATCAATTCACTTCTACAATGTCTACTTTTAATTATACTCTTGTCATGGATTCTTTTGATATGTGTTTTCCTTCTCACAAGGATATCATAGAGGCTTTATTTATTATTGAAATGCCTTGGTAGGATATGCATCATCTCCCATGCTTTCTTCCTAATTTAAATATAGTGGAGAGTATAGATTGTTTTAAACATTTTTTTTCTTTGGTGTCAAAGATAGTGGGAGACTAATTTAGAAACAAAGAAAAAGGTTTTGATCCTCAAAATTGGATTAGAAGAAGAAAGGAAACTGAAAAAAAAAATTGCAACAATCTAGCTAGAAGAAAAGAAAGGACATTATGGGAAACTATAGGTTGAGATTATTACCCAAATAAATGATATTTTAAGGAAATGATTAAATGAATTTTAGAAGGAGCTTTGAAATCTTAGATAATGATCCAGTGCTATTAAGACAAGAATAGGATATCATCAATTTTTCAAAAGAGAATCATAAGAATAGGTTATCATGAATTTTTCAAAAGAGAATCATGTGCAAACAGGTTGAGATAGAAAATTCTAAAAGCTATGTCAAAGTTATTAAAAGAACTAGTAATCAATAAGAGTGAGAAATATAACCAAATATTAGTAGAATCAAACTAGACACACTAACAACTAAAATAAAAATGAGGATCACTTAAAGTAAAAGCAAATTAGCCCAGACAAGTAATGATGGAGTAACAAAAAAAGGATGAATCTAAAATTTCTCAAGTAAACATCCAAAGGAATCTAATTCCTTCACAAGTATCAAATCCTCCAAGAAGACCATTGAGGCCAAAGCACCTAGATTTCTTTAATAGATATTGTTTTATTTTCCTTAACTTTGGACAAAAATTATACTATTGTATATCAGGTAGCAATAAACATCCTTATGAGGTCTGGGTGAGAATCCATATTATATTTAAAAATTCATATAATAATGGAATCCTGAACATTAATTCATTTGATCCTTTATGAAATCACATTGAACCTTTCAAGGCAAAAATTTTGGACAGATCTCATGATTACAAAAGAAGTATATTAATACCTCAAGATCAAAGAAAAAATAACACATCATTATCAATAGAAATAAAAGTATGAAGTTATGGAGAAGAATGCAAGCATAGTGTGAAGATGAAATCAAGACATGTGTGTTCAAGAAAATGAAATCCAATGAGGTATATATAGTGGATGCTCAAATAATATGTTAGGTGAAAAAATAAAATTTATCTCTCTCAAAAAAGTTAAAGAAGGTACTCTTTGTGCAAATGTTGGTACCATTAATGTCATTCGAGACAATACTAGAAAATGCCCCACATGACGTGGAAAATCATGGGTTTTAGAGACAAAACCACCTTTATTAAATTCTCCTTCTTTTTCCAATTCCAACTATCTATGTTGCATATCAAGACTCCTAGACATGTGAGGGTTATGTCAAATAGAAGTTGAGTTATGTCAAATGGAAGTTCGTGCCCCCACATTGTGGTAAAATCTCTGAACAAGTATTGACGATATGGAAACTTCTCTTTGGCTAAAATAAAGCTCAAAACCATAAGGTCTTTTGTTGCGAATTAAGTTGAAGTTTAATCATGGAAATACCATGTTGGGGATGGTCTCAAAAAATTCTTAAGTTAAAATCAATTACATGTTGGGGTTGTTGGACACAAATTATTTTTGCTCCAAACAACGTAAAATTTGAATTTTATTTTAGTTTCCCCCATAAACTGTAAATTGGCTTCCATGACAATGTATTCTCTAAACAATGTAGTCTCTAAACTATATAAAGGATTCAATTTTTCTCATCAAAGTATGAATCAAATGCACAATGAGATCCCTAAGACTAGGAGTAGTTGAAGTATATCTTAAGGAGTGGTTGAAGTTTTGATGTGGGCATGATGCTTATTATTTCTTCCATGGATATCCATTCGGTGGAATTCTTTTGGCTCAAATCCGAATGTCTCGCCTTCATCTCGCCTAGGACAAGAGCCCTAATTGCAGTATAATTTTAACTCACACCATTGTAATTGGCATTCGGTCCTGAGATAGTTTCTCATTTACCTGTCGCTACTTTTATTTTAAGCTACCTTGTATCATAAATAGATTTTCTTGATTGCAAACTCTTGTAGTTTCCAATGTGCAAAACATTGGCATTCATAGTTGCAGCCTAACCTAAATTTGTTTGGGCTTTCTATGATGCACATTAGACGTTGAGGCTTTCGTGGATTTCGGAAATATATGAACATTAGTGGTTGCAGCATTTGTGGATTTTTGTAGTTTCCAATGTGAAAAACATTGGCATTCATAGTTGCAGCCTAACCTAAACTTATTTATGGTTTCTATAATGCACATTAGTTGTTGAAGCATTCGTGGATTTCAGAAATATATGAACATTAGTGGTTGAAGCATTTGTGGATTTTGGAAATATATGAAGGAAACACCTTAAAATTATGGTTTCTATAATGCACATTAGTTGTTGAAGCATTCGTGGATTTCAGAAATATATGAACATTAGTGGTTGAAGCATTTGTGGATTTTGGAAATATATGAAGGAAACACCTTAAAATTTGGTGATATTTTTTGAGGCACGTCTTAGCATCCAACCTCTCATATAGTTCCTATAAAACTCATCATTCTCCAAACTTGTAACCAACATCAAATCATACTTGAGTGAAGGAATATCTAGGCTCTACTAAAAGACACTTTTAGCACTACTCTAAAGGACAATGTATTAGCAATTTGAATTATTTAAGCCCTAAACCTTTCAGAATTTACATCAATCCCCTAAGCTCTCTAAAAAGGAAGATCCTAAAAAATATTTATCAGAAGTGTTCAGCCTCCTACATATCAACTATTCTTTTGTTCTTACCTATCATCCTTAATTGCATTTTTGGAAGAATAATTGTAGCCCTAGGTAATGTATGACTTTGTCTCCTTCAATGAGAATTTTCTAAAGATTAAAAGACATGTTTAAGAAAAAAAGTATGGATCTTTTGGTTGTATTAATTAGAAACATGGAAATAATTCTTGACTATTGCATTAAACACAACATCAAGATTTGTTCTCACTAGTTCTAAAGGTTATAACATAGGTTTGTGAACTAAAGTAGATCTAAGGGGCTCTTTAGTAACTCATTGACATAAGATACATTGTGTTATTATTCATTTAAGAACTCTATCCAATTTTCAAGAAAGACTTTCTTAAGTATTTGTGAGTGTGGTATATGTTTCCAAAGGCAGAAGGAGAAGCATTAGGTTATTATTCATCAACATTACATCAAGCTAAGAGCATCAACTAGTTTGAAGGTAAACTTGTTCAATTTTAAGTAGTTTGTTTTCATTATTCTTCTACAACAGTAAGGTTTTCATCATTTTTTCAATAGTAAGGTTTTCACTATATCACTGTACATCAAAAATATATTTGGAGTAAGGGTCTCATGAGTGTACAATTATCATACTTTAGAAGTTTATGAGTAGTATGGGTTTTGTTGAAAATCATTGTAAGTGACTAGTAATCACTTGTATGGGTGCCCACAATTGTTTATCTATTCTAATATCATTTTAAAGGTGGTTGGGTGGTGCTAGGGAAAGTTGGAGCTTTCATTGGTGTTGGAACAAAACTGATAAAACCAAGGCCTTGGAGAGTCCTTCCAATTGGATCTAGAAAATTGAATGATTTTCTCAAATAATAGGGAGTTGGGGCTTCCTTTTTAGTTAGAGCTTAAACATATTATGTACTCATAAAATTATTAGAGAAGTGTTAAGTGATTTTTATAGTGGAAGAGTTTCCACCTAAAATATGTTGTTTACTATCTTTTGATGTTGTGTACTATTTATTTATGTTTGAATTGATTCAGAAGATAATTAATTAATGCTCTAAAAAAGAAAAATTAACTAATTGTCTATGAAGTATTGATTCAACCCCTCTCAATATTTCCATAGAAATAGTTATATAAGTAGGATTATTAGAAAAGTGAACAATTAGTCCTCACCATGGAAGGACAAAAAATTAAAATGCTCTTCCTCTTTAAGTACTAACTAACAATCTGCTTAGTGTAGGTCAAATGGTTGATCAAAATTTTGATCTGACATTCAATTTTAAAAGATGCAAAATAATAAAAGTAGTTGCAAGAAGATTAATAGCAAATGTAATCACGTCTCCAAATAGTGATATGTCCTCAATAAAATTAAAAGAAAGAAAAACTCTTATATGGGAATAATATCCCAAACAACTCATCGATAAAAATGAGTATAATTCCTAGTGAAAGAAGAGGGGGCAGGTATCATAAAAAAGAGTTGGAGGTATTTAAAAATAAGCTACAAGGGAGAAATGATGAGTCTGTGGGATCTAGATAGTAGATGATGTGTAAATAAATTGAAGTAAATGATGTATTTCAATTAATAGAAATGCATGAGGGGGAGATGCATATTTCCCTTGATATCAATAAATTGGGAAAACATGTATACATAATGGGAGATGGCTGATATGGCAAGTAGTTGCAGTAGCTAATAGAAGTTGCAAATAAAGAGATAATTTTAGAAAATCAGAAAAGTTGCATATAGAAGAATATTTATAGACGAGAAGAAGAAAAAGCTCAAGGGGGAAGTTCTATAGTGTTATTACATAATACATTAAAGGTTGACATCAATAACAAGATAGGAAAGTTTTGGAAACATTGTTTTCATTGAAGTAAAATATAGGGGGATACTATTTATGTTGAAGATAAATATTGGGAAATGAATAATATTGATGAAAATATTGTTTCTAGACTTTTGATGCCTAGTTTATATACCCTATGTAATAAAACTGTGTTCAATTTTACAATGTGTTAATGAGCTTATTTATAGTTGATTCCAATTGGATTGAACCACAAAACCATCAAAATTAATAACAAAATTTACCCATATCATTTTCACTTGATTAGCATAGGCATTTGGGTACATATATCAACTTACGAGTTCACTGTTCATAAATGTTTGGTATTTAGAGTAGTGATTTTCTACTCATTTTTAACACATGTTAACAAGGGTATTTTTAAGGGATTCTACATGGATTGGAGTCCTAGAACATCCCAGTAATAATTTTTTTTTACCCATCTAATTTTCATTTGCTTTTCTTGGTCATTGAGTGACATAACTCAGAGGATAGATTAGCTAACAATCTTGTAGCAATGGTGTAGTAGTTTGTTTTTGAGATCTTCCTTGCAAGGATTCACTCCAAATTGATGGTAGAAGTAGATTTATAGCCTATGAATGCTATGAGGCCTATGTTTTTGATACATGGCTTGGTTAGGTCACCATTTAGCTCTTACATTGCTTGCTTCTTGATTGCTTATTTATGAAGTTAGTCTAGATTTCCTTGTAGCAATTGACTTTAAGCTAAGTGTGATTTCTTTATTACAAGAGTAATCTAGGATTTTCCTTTTTTGCAAAAAAGAATAGATTTCATTTAATTACATTTCCTTTCCAACAAGATAGATTAGATTTGATTGGTTTTCATTGTGATTTACATTTTTTCATTAACAATATATTTTCTTTGTGTCATTTACTTTCTAGCAAAAGTAGAGTAGGTTTTCTTATTATTATTTACCTTTTCCAAATTAAGATTTTCATCTTACATAGATATTTTTTCATATGAAGTTGTTTCATTCCATTCTTTGACTTGCATCAAAGGGAGTGAGACTAGGAAGATGAAGGTGTTTGTTGCACATACAATGTCCGCCCCTATTCATTTTGTACAAACCCTAGGTTGATAATTTGATTTGGTAACCTTGGGAGTTGAAGCATTATTGTTTCAATATTGGGGCTCATCATATTTGGCACCGTTGTCGTGGAGGGTGTCAAATCAAGCACTCTTTTTTTCTTTTAATGATCACCCTTTTTACTTTCATCGTTACGCAAAAATAAAATATTTCATTAGGCATATTTCATTTCATTTCATTAGCATTATCAAAAAAAATTGTAAAAACAAAAAAAAATATTCAATAACACAAACCCCCTACTAAATCATGTGGTGCATTAAGAAACATATGACCATCAACTATTGCACGTATAAGAACAAGAGACAGTCCAGAAGTTGGCAAGAGGCATGGAGAAACCCTAATTTTTTAACTCATATCAAAAAGATATAAACTACCCCTCCTCTTTCAATACAAGTTACAATGCACAATTCCAACCTTGGTATCCACCTAACACCTCAGCTTGATTTCCATGGTCTTATCCTTCTCAATGAGGGATCCATATCCATGGTCTTACCCTCCCTAATATGTGATTCCTCCCTTTAAACCATATGAACACCAACCATCTCAATGGGGTGATCCATATTTCTCTTAATATCCTCAATTCACATGTCCACACCAGCCTCCTCAATGGGGCAATCCATCTTTCCCTCAACATCCTCAAAATCCTAAACTCCAATCTCAACAATCATACCATCCACCTCCTCCAAATCCATCTCAAAGACCCACTCCCTCTTGAATACCTACACAATCACTTCCAAACCCAAAAAATAAAATATGCAAGCCCCCTTATGATGTTGATATGAAAAGTTTTCAAAAACATCCTCTTGATCTAAATGAAATTCATATTAGATCAATAAGAGTATTTGAAAAAGAAATTTCCTCTATTGTCATTAAATAACAACATAAGGAAGAAGAATATCCAAATGATAATAAATATTCATGGACCATCTTTGATGAAGAGCATCCATTAGAACCTAAGATCGAGGAGTTTCTAGTATGTGTTCATGAGACTAACCAACAAATAGTAGAATATTTGAATGCCACAGAATATCTAAATGAGAAAGTGAACCAAGGGAATCATAGCTATATTAATATTTAGTTCAAGGAAAGGAACAATATGGAGCATCACTCTCTTCTTCAAGAGTGCTTGATATCATTTCAATCAAAGAAACTCATCTCTCCTATTATGGTACATATGAAAGCATATATTTCAAAATAGCATATGAGTTCATTTGTCATCCAGGTATGCACATGACTCAATTGGAATTATTCCTATACTTGAAAGATATTTTATTTTTTCAGATAGAGTAAGATCGATGAATAAAATAAAAAAGAAAAAGAGAAAAAAAAAAACTAATATGAAATCCTCCTTTGAGGCACCTCAAGTTGGCTCTCTTATTGAAAACCTCCATGAGGCATCTAATGGGTTGGAAAAAAGAGTTAAAACAAAATAAATAAGATCCTAGGTGAAAACCTCTTTTGAGACGCCTAAGAAAACCCACTAGCTGAAAACCTAACTTAAGGAGCTAGTGGGCATAGGAAAAAAAGAAAAAAATTAAAAAATGAAAAGAAAAAAAATATTTTTTGCCCGATGTATCTCCCTCTAATGAATATATATGCTCTCCAACCTATGAAAACAACACTAAGTTAGCACCATAATAAGAACCTCATAAAAATCTAGTCAAAGGAAGTCAAACTTAGGCTTTCACCTCCTTTGCCTAAATTCTCCAACGAGACTAAGGCCATGTCAATCCATCACCCTCATCCATTTCTAACATTCACTAATTATTCCCAAGTCCTTCCCATTCATTTTCCTAATTGTCTTTGTTGGTTGTGTGTTATATTCTCTCCATGACTAGTCCCACATGTGGGAAAGGGAGACCCCGATGTTCATTATGTTGGGCACATGAGGGGGTTTTTAAGGGGGTGGTGTCCCCTATGTAAAGGATTCGGGGTGGTGCCCCAAGAAATTTTTTTGGAACCTAAACTAGGTGGGCGGCCTACCTATTGTTTTGCGCGTGGGTCTTGCACATGGTTTTTTGCATAATGATTTTCTGCCCATGGTATTTTGTAGATCCGGTCAAAGGGAAATATCCTTATGTTCTAATATATGAATGGATTGGGGTTTATGAATTTTTCAACATGTATATATATGTATTGTAACATTGAAAGGAACATAATGAAAAATCAATCTCATAGTCCCAGTTTTGGGATTTAGGAGAAAATCTTTGTGCACTTGTTTTATATTCTCATCACTCTTTATTTTTAGCTTTTAGAATTCATGAGTAGGTAATTTTTGTGCATGGTTAAAACCTACAGTTTCTATTAGAGTTGTTTCGGCTTCAAGGGGATGCCTTTGTGGTTGAGGAGTTTTCTCAGGCCTATGGTAGACCCTATTTAGTAGGAGATCTGCAAGATCAATTCTTGTGGTGAAAGAAGATGGTGAGCAATGGAAATATAGAGATTAAAAAATTTAATGGTCATATTTTGGAGTTGTGAAAAACCCAAGATGGAATATATTTCAATGGATAATTATTAGTGGATCGTGGTAGATACAGGTACTAAACTCACAACAATGTTAGCACAAGACTACAGGAAGTTGGATTGGAAGGAAAATATCATAATACGGTTATGACTTTGAGATTCAGTATTATTGAATCTATCAGGGGAGGCTACAATGAAAGTTTTGTGGGTTAATTTAGGGACTTTTTACCAATCTAAGTCTCTGGTGGACAAATTGTTCCTGTGGAAAAATATTTATAATGGAGGATAAAGGAGCGAGACTCGGTGACAGAGATTCTGAATGCCTTTAATACTATGGTAAGCCAATTGTTATATGTTGATATAAAATCTTCAGATGAAGATAAGTGCATCAATTTGTTGTGTTCTCTATGAGATTCATGAGATATTCTTGTTGTTCCTATAGGTAACAATACAAATACCTGGAAGTTTTATGAAATAGTCTCATCCTTGATATCATAGGTGATGAAACAGCAAAATATGGAGAGCTAGAATGGAGATGAATTTTCTATACAAGGACAATCAAAAAGTAGAAACAAAAATAAGTCCTCGAGTGCGAGATCTAAATCTAGAGGGAGATCTAAATCTATAGGAAAACTTGTAAAGGTATGTTGGAAATCTGGAAAGGAATGGCACTACAAAAAGGACTGTAGATCTAAAGCTCCTAAGAAAGGAAATGGATGTGATGATGTTCCTTATGCAAAGGCAAAAACCACATCAGATTAAGGGGGGGATGTGTACTTGGATTCTATTCAAGTACACATGTAGATCATAAGGCATGGTTCATTGAATAAGGTGCATCCTTTCACTTCACTCCCCATAAGGAGTGGTTCTGTGAGTATGATAAATATGATGGTGGTGATGTCTTCTTAGGGGATGATTGGGAGGCTAGAATCGTCGGACGTGGAAAATTCAAGCTGAAGTTGCAAGGTGAAAGGATTAGAACACCTTCGAGTGTTCTACATATTCCCGTGTTGGCTAGAAATCTGATTTATGTAAGTAAGATGTAAGATGCAGGTGTAAAAACAATTTTCAAGAAAGATACGAGAAAGATGGGCCGGGGAGAACTCGTATTGATATGTGGAGTTCAAATTGGAACTTTGTGATAGATTCTAGGTAGCACTATTATTGATGGGTGCAATAGTTATGTGGTTCCTGAAAGTGGATTAGAAAATCTAGTGGTCTCTAGAGAAAATACCATGATATGGCATCAAAGTCTTGGACATACTAGAGAGAAGGGCCTTCAAATACTTCATGGTAATACTATGGTAGAAGGTATGTCTAATTTAACTCTGGATTTTAATTTCTTTGAACATCGGGTACATGGGAAGCAAAATCAGGTGAGTTTCCCCTCTAGTGCTAAGAGGGCAAAAGGGATATTAGAGCTTGTGCACATTGATGTGTTTGGACCTATGTTGGTTTCATCACTAGGTAAGTCTATGTACTATGTATCATTCATAGATGAACTCTCAAGGAATACATGGATATATTTACTGAGAAAGAAATCTAAAGTCTTTGACAAGCTTAAATAATTTATGGATTTGGTGGAAAAATAGACGGAACATAAAGGTGTTAAGTATAGATAATGGTGGAGAGTTCTGCAAAAAGGAATTTGAAGAGTTTTGTAAGAAGTGTGGCACATCACGATAGAAGACTACTCCATACACACCTCATAAAAATAGAGTTACAGAAAGAATGAATAGGACATTGATGGAAAATGCAAGAAGCATGCTTAGTGGTGTCGGGTTAGGACATGAATTCTGGGAAGAGGCGCTAGAGATTGCATGTTACCTGGTTAATAGATAACCTTCATAAATGTTGGAGGATAAGACTCCACATGAGGTATGGACTAGTAAGAAACCCTCTCTTTCACACATAAGGGTATTAGGTTGTGATGCATATGTACATGTTCTAAAGGAGGAAAGAACAAACCTGGATAGAAAACCTAAAAGGTGCATCTTTATTGGGTATAAGAATGGTTTAAAAGGTTATAGGCTTTGGAACCTGGAAACAAGGAAGATTGTGTACAATCAAGATGTGGTTTTTAGAGAGGTGAAAGATGTTATTAAACATGAATTCCTACCAAGGGAACCTTAGAAGATAGAGATTGAGCTAAAGGAGGAGGAATCAGACTTTACAACAGAACATGAATCAGAACATGAAGAGCCATAAACTCCAGGTGTGAGAAGATCAGTTCAAGAAAGAAGGCAGCCAAATAGGTATAGTCCATCTTATTTCTGTTCAAATTATGATTTATCTATTACTGATGATGATCCCAAAACTGTTAGGGAAGTAGTAGATTCAGAGGATGGAAAACTCTGGAACTAGACCATGGTTGATGAAATATCATGTTTGGAAAAAAATGACGCTTGGGATTTGGTGGAGTTGTCAGCTGGAAGGAAACCCATTAGAAGAAAATGGGCTTTTCAGAAGAAGATGAATGCATAAGGAAAGGTCAAGAAATACAAAGCTCGGTTGGTAGAAAAAGGTTATTCCCACGTGTCAGGAACTGATTTTTGTGATATTGTTTCTCCTATTTCCAAGGTAATGTCTAGTAGATTACTTTTATCTATTGTTGCTTATTTTTTTATTTTAAGGTAGAAAAGATGGATGTGAAGACAACATTTCCTCACGGGGACTTGGAAAAGGAAATCTACATGAAATAACCCGAAGAATTTGCGGTGAAGGGAAAGAAAGAACTCATATGCAGGTTAAAAAAGTCTTTGTACAGGTTAAAATAGTAACCAATAATGTGGTATCAGAAATTTGATACATATATACGGGGACTTGACTTCATAAGAAGAAACGCAGATCACTATGTGCATTTGAAATTAATTGGTGATCACGTTATTTATTTGGTCCTGTATGGGGATGATATTTTTCTGATCGGAAATGACAAAGAAATTATCCAAGATTTGAAGACCAAATTATCCTCAAAAATGAACATGAAGGATCTTGGTGCTGCAAAATATATTTTGGGCATGGAAATTAAATGATATTGGGCAAAAAGGAAGCTCTAGTTAAATGAGAGGATGTATGTCGAGACAATACTACAAAGGTTTAATATGAAGGATAATAAACTGGTGAAGGTTCGTATTCATGTAGGTGTAAAGTTATCTACTGAACAGTGTCCCAAGATACATGAAGAGGAAGAGGACATGTCCCATGTTCCATACATGAGTGCAAGCATTATCCTAATGTATGCAATGGTCTATACTAGACTAGACACTGCACATGCAATGGCAGTATTGGGAAGGTTTTCGTAAAAACTAGGGAAGGAGAGTTGGACAACGGTGAAGTGGGTCTTCATGTATTTGTGTGGAACTCCTGATTATGGTCTGTGCTAGCAAGGAATACCAGGATTGGACAATGTTTTTGAAATCTATGGCTTTGTTGATCCAAAATCCTCTGGAGATCTAGATCATAGAAGATCTACAAGTGGGTATGTCTTTAATCTATTTGGGGGAGTAGTTAGTTGGATGAGAAAAAGAGAGTCTGTAGTGGCTCTTTTAACTACAAATTTTGAATACATGGTAGCCACTCATACAAGCAAGGAAGTAGTTTGGTTGCAGAGATTATGTTCAAGTATGGAATTGCTACAATGAGCTATAAGGATAGATTGTGATATCCAAAGTGCAATTTTCTTAGCAAAGAACCTTGCTTATCATTCAAAGACAAAGCACAATGATGTTTAGTATCAATTTATGAGGGATATGGTTTAGGACAGAAAGGTGTTGTTGGTAAAGGTGGACACTTTGAAGAATGTTGCAGATGCATTGAGAAATTTTGTGAGCACTGAAAATTTTTCTTGGTGTATAGAAACAATGGCCATTGCATGGATGGACCAATGACTAAGCTCTCATGTCACCCCCTATGTGGAAAATAAAGGAACAAGTGGGAGAATGTTGGGTGTGTGTTATATTCTTTCCATGACTAGTCACAAGCATGGGGTGGATCACAGGGAGCAGGAGAATCCCCTATTCATTGTGTCAGGCGCAACCCCCCCATCAGGGAGTTTTAGTGGGGCGGTAGCCACCTTGTACAAGGTCCAGGGCAACACCCCAGGAATAATTTTTTTGACCATATATTAGGTGGGCAGACCTACCTATGGTTTTGTGTATGGGTTTTTCACATGGTTTTGGGCATAATTATTTTTTGCCCATGATATTTTATAGATCCAATCAAACGAACTATAGTTATGTTCTAATCCAGGGTTAATGGGTTGGGGTTTATGAATGTTTTGACATGTACATATATGTATTGTAACATTGAAAGGAACCTATTGAAAAATCGATCTAGTAGTCCTCATTTTGGGATCTAGGGGAAAATATCTGTGTATTTATTTTATATTCTCATCATTGTTTATTTTCCATTTTGAGAATTTTCCTATAGGTAATTTCTCTACAGGTAGTTTCTCTACAACATTAAAACCTACAATCCTATATCTTCTACAATAATGTTTTGTGTTGCTACATGAATGAAAAAACACATGACAGAAATGCTTTTTACCCTATCTCAAAAAGTGTGCATGCAATAACTGAGATGTTTCATGGGAAGATGTATATGGATGATGGTAACCTGCGTAAATAATTTCAACAAATTCTAGTGCTTATTTTTTTGAGAAATTGACTGCCATCACCTACATCCATTTTTCATTTTTCCTAAGATTCGTGCATCCATTGGCTAAGTTTTTTTATGGAGAGATGAATAAGGATGATGAAAATATTTGAAACATTTTTCAGGTGAATCCAATCTATGATTTGAGAGATATGGGTTAAACAATTATATTATAGGATTGTTCGAAAAATGCTATAAGATTGTCCAGATTTGCTACAAGATTGTGTTCAGTATAAAGAAAGGGTTCAAATATTATGTTTTTAATAGAGGAAGAAGGGGAGGGGTCTACTGCCCCCTCATCATCCATCTTCCACACCATTTGGCTTCTCCTCCACCTAAATATCCACTTATGTCCATAACAAATACTCATTTTCACCCCTTCTTCCATCATTTCCACCACAACAAAGACCTTCGTTCCTTTTCCACAGATTGATCATGAATTATTAGTATCTTTGGAAGCATTATTTGAACGATATTGTTGTAGTATTTTTGAAGCACAAGTGTACCAGAAATCACACCCTTAGCAGTGGATTGTTACCTACAAAGGATCACAGTCAAAACTGGTGTTGTTAGTGGACAGACTTAAATAAACACAACATTGTGAATAGTGGAAACAATGCATACATAAACATAAACTTAAAAAAAGAGGTGCATGAAAAAAACAATTCTCAAATGGAGAAAACACATCAATAATATATGGAAAAATCTCCCTTTATTGATTGTTGGAGGTAGTGCTTGAATACAATTAGAATCTCAGACACTTGAAGAGAATTCCTTGAGCTAGGGAGCTCAAAATCATCAGTAACGGCGTGTCCTCTCCTCAGTCTCTTTGCAAGTTTCTCCTCTCTCTCAAAGAAGTGTGAAGACTCTCCAAAGGGTGGATTCCTCTTCACTCACTAAGATGTTGGGTTACTTAGAAGAAATTTGGCCAACATGCTAGTGCTCTTCACTTCCTTGGTTTCAATAATGAAAAGGTTCTTTGTTTACAAGAAATTTGGCCAGCATAACAATGTCTCCTCTTTTGGCTCTCCCATGGCCTTTTTATATAGTTTTTTTTTTAATCCCTCTTCCCTCTCTTGGTACATGTATGATAAAGGCACGAGTAGGACAACAGGATTCCATTAAGGGCTAAAATTCTCCAAGGCAACACAAATTTTGTTGTACTAGGTCGATGATGTATCAAGAAATTAGCTCTAACTATGTAGAGTGGTCTCGGACTACTGAATCACCTTTTCTGCAACCGCGCCGCTTTTTGAGGATATTCCCCACACAGGTTTTTATCTAAGAAATCTACATGTGGACTTAATTTATTTCGTTTATAAATTTTGGACCTTAGGAGAACCTTTGATTTTTGAGTATTTATAATGTATTCAACTCAAAAAATGTCCACTTGTGCCTTCTGCTGGACACTTTTAATTTCTTCTGGATTGTCGTACGAGGTGTATTATTTTTTGGTGTTAGCTTTTGCCCTGTGATGTATGAGGTCAAGATTAAATGTATAGATAAAATACATCATGTTTTCATTTCCTTTGGAGAGTCTAATTAAATTTTTGAGAGAAAGGAGAGCTTTTTTCAGAGATGAGTAAAGAAAAATGCCTTGATTGAGTAGGAAAGATAGCAATCCTCTGGTGAAAAAAGTATAACAATGGTGTGTAAATATGAGGCGGGCATGTCCCATGCTCGTTAGTATTGCTAATCAGAACTGATTACAATTGGATAACAACTGATTTGTGTCCATTCAACTTAGTGGTTGCTGACGTGCTGATAGTTGATGATGAAAATTATTGATGCCCTCATGGGGGCTTTCTAGTCAAATAGGAGAAATAGTGATTTCCTATGCATATCTTGGTGAAGAACTTTGTTGATCGGTGTTGTGGTATCCACAGGTATTTGGTGGCAGGTACTTCCCCCACATCACTGAATGAGGTACTTAGTATTGCAAGGGTCTTCGACTATGTGAATGAGTTACAATAGTAACTCAGTACGACACCACCTTGACATGAATGATTAAGTTAATGTCGAATGTCAAGGGGACCCATGAAATCAATGGGAAATAATTGTTCCCAATGGGTCACCCAAGGATATCCCTATTAAGGGATGGAGTATCCAAGGTACTACCTCATTCGTAAAATACATTTGTTGAAGTCAGAAAGAAAGGGGTGTCATCCGCCTGACATGTTGAGTTAAGAAATCAATCTAAGATATGAACACATTGTAATAACTTTGGTTAGATAATCATTATAGTGAGGGCTATTGATATTGGAGGATATAGATAGCCATTTTGAGGTTAGAGCTTGAGATGCAAATGATGACAGTCACAAGCGTGCTTTTTGATGATCCTCGAGTTGGTAGGATTTCTAGGATGGGTGTAAGTGATTTTTGACAAACGTGAAAAATGTGGGCAATTTTTCTGATTAGATGTGATCAAAGGTGATTAGAGACTGTAGGCAGGCGAGGGCCTTGAAGTGTAAAAATAAAATTTGGATGAAATAATTTTTTTTTAAATCTTTGTACACTTGCAAAGAGAATAGGGGATGGTTTGGGTGTAGAGCCATGGAGACGTGTGCCCCATCATGATAGTAGCCTATGTGAAGGTGTAATGTATCTACTAAGGGTGGGAGCCCCATTGGTTGGTCTCCATGTCAAGTGGTTGGGTGAAGTGGTACAAATGGGCTATATGACGTGGATGAACAATAGGCAAAATGTAGGATACAAAGGTGCATCTGTTAGTATTTATGAGGGGGCCCAGGAAAATGGGTGAATGCATAATGGATATAGCATAATGAGGCTAAACATTCCGATATGCATGTGAGATGGTTCCTAGACTAGAGTCAGTGTTCATCACTCCTTTGTGTGAAGAATGATCTACAATGATGGAGGGAGCCATGGAGGGGGGAATTTCTATCGACTAACGTGAATTCTTATCATGTACAATTGTGAGATGGTGATAAACATGCTCAAGATGTTGGACCTTATGGTGCATTTTAGAGAAATGATGTCAGGATATGTAAAGTGTTTTAAGGGGAATCCTATCATGTTGAGTGGAGAATGATACCTTCTTTCTTTTTGTTTATCAAGGTGTTGGTTAAAGTTGACTGTGTGTGATGTTCTTGCAATGCATGCAACCAAAACCGAAAGTGAAAGCATCATTCAAGACATACATATGCAATGAATCTTATGGACTTAGAGATCTCGAGAGGTACCTGAAATGCGGCAGGCCTTCATCGGAGGTGTGGCCTTTGAGGGATGGGATCACCTTCCATAGTTTGTGGTTGAGACACGATGTCCCACGAGTGAGAGCATTGGAAAAATTTGAGATATATTCCTATGGCAGTGGCTACAACTGGTCCCATCTTGGATCCTGATGCGTAGATGGTGTCACCAGGGCCTTGGGGATACTAGTTATGTATCTTGATATTTGGTTGAGATGATGTATGCACAAGGGAAAGCACCCATTTATGAGGATTCTACCCTGTATTTTTTGGTGACTTACTCTTCGTGGTCATGGGCCAATGATTTTTGTACTAATATATATTTCTTGATGTATATACGAGTATATTTTTGGCGGCTCTCATGATGTTGTATATGTGTCCCTACTTCTTGGTGTATTTTTGTGTTTTTATTTCTATATGTATCTTGTCCTAATATTTTTATATATCTTGATGGTTATATATGTGTGATGCAAGCCAGTCTAGGATTTTATTAGTGATGCAATGAGCTATACGATTTTGATCTCTTGGTATATGTGTAAATGTGATTTGATCAAAATTTCTAGCTAACCTTTTTGCATGTATATGCTTGCAAAAAAGGCATGGATGACAGACTTGGAACATCCTATTTAACTAGGATACTATGAGCAGGGAATCAAGGAATTCATGCAGGAGACATATACCTAGGTGGTGGGCATCAGCCAAGAGGCCTATAACGACATCATATTCTTATTCATTGTTGGTGGCTGACCCAATACAAAGTCCACTGAAGATATGAGATGTTCGGTCGGGAGAGTATATGGCCCATGATGTAGCAGTGAGATTTTTCGACCATCAAGATGCACCGTCAACGAACCCATGGTGATAAGCCAGCGGAAGAACAATTTGTTTACATGAGATGAGAGAGTGACTTTTAGAATACATATATGATGATGTGATCATCATAAAAAATAAATCATTGTACACACATGCTTACTCTAACATTTTATGGGTGAAATGTTTTGAGGTAGAGACCATTGACAAGATTTTATAGGAAAGACCAGTCAGGCCCTAATAGTATGTATGCCCTCTTACAGAGGCAATGTTTGATGATTTATGGGCCCTTCCAAATGGCTTCAAACTTCCATTGTGTTATGCACATGGTTTATCTGAATTGGTTCATAGATAACTGCATATTTTTTATGAGAGGCAGTGCTACTCATGGCATGGGATGTTGATACCTCATTGTCACTGTGAGACATGATATATTTTGGAGGTATCCATATTTAGGGTGAGGTATGGTTATTATGAGATAGGATATTTTGTGGAGATATCCATCCCTAAGATGAGGTATTTTTATGGCGAGATAATATATCTTGTGGAGGTATCCATCTCTGGGGTGAGGTTTTGTTATTGCATGACCTATTTGTGTGGGTTGGTTTTAGTGTTTCTCTTACTACACAGAACTATGTAAGGTACTGCCAATTCCTTGTGTTGTGGAATTGAGAGCATATGCAACAATAACACCTCATCATTTTTTCTTGGTTTTAGAGGTGATTATAAGGGATCTGGGCCACTAAGAGGAAGATGTCATTAAATCTACTCAGTTCGTAGCATTTATTGATCAAATGATTAGGTTTGTTACACAATGCACATGTAATGGGCAAATTTCTTTTCCAGGTGGTTTCAGATTCCTTTTTTCCTGGTCTAGAATCGCGATGGTGATGGGAGGTGAAATGGTAGGGCCTAGCCATATTTTCTCCTCGAACACACATACGACAACTATGGGTCCCTCTTTTCCATGTGGGGGAATGGCTTCTGTCATTTTAGTATCTGTGTCTAGTAGATAGGGGTTTTCCCTTATGAAGTTACTTATGAAATTCACTATTTAGTGGAATTAAGGAAGGTGAGGACGCCTCATTTTGTAATGGTTCTCCTCACATATAGTGCATATATGGTACTGGTTCCTAGACCTCTTTCTTTGGTCCTCCTAGATGTTGGGGCAGACTTGGTAGCATGTCCATAATTTTGGGCATCAGTCTACCAGATGGGTAGGGTCATTACATAGAGCACACGGTAAAGTAGAGGGGTGGAAATATGGCTTATTCCACCTTCATGTGTTGTAGGAAGGTGTGGAGCTAGATGATGCCTCTTCCTGTATGTAGAAGATGTTTTGGTCGTTATCGTTCTATGGAGGTGGGGTTGGCACTATGGGGTCATTATCATTGGTTCAGATGAGGCCTTTTAGTGTCTTTACAGTTTATGGATATTCAGAAAATGATGAGTGTAGTGTCCATATTTATCGCATATGGTGAAAAAATGGTTGGTGCATACTTCCTTGTCATGCAAGTGTACGAATTTCTCTTCTTTTGGTAGAGTTTGGGTTACCGAAGTTTTAGACGCATTCATCATTGTTTTTAACTTGTCTTTTTTGGGTCATATATGAGTTGGGTGCCTGAATTACACACATAACTCACAGGGTTGTAAGGGTTTGGAGGAGTTGGAAGTTTCTCCTTTCTTACCGTTTTGTTTCTCTTTTTCGGTGACTCCAACTGTGGTAGTTGCTGGAAGGTTTTGAATGGGGGTGTTCCTCTTAAATGGAGGTACAGAGAATCTCCCTTTCTGCATGTGTCTTGAATCGTTTGACACAGTCATGGGGATTAGGTACCAAACTCCTATTGCAAGAGTCATATTTGGTAATGTGAGGGTTTTCATGGCTTGGTGTGAGAAAAACCCGGGTGGGGGGCAGAAGAAGGGGGTTTGTGTAGTTGTGGGAGGGAAAGACCTAACTTCTTCAGTTCCAAGCGGTTAGGTGTGTGGAACTGATTCTAATGTTTGTGTTGTGTTTGATGCAGTCATCATGCACACCGGTGCTCTGTTGTTTGGGACAAGCTCTTGTATCACTGAAGGATCCCTTGGGAATGTTCCTAGGAGGGTTGATGACTTAAACTGGCCTGGGATGAGCTCAGTGTAAGTAGTGACCACCTCTCATGACTAGGGGCAACACGCCAACTAATGTGGATTAAATTATATTCTCATAATACATTATTTGATCAATGGTAATGACCTTCCTATCAGGGGTGAACATCATGATTCTGAACACCGATGTGGCAACTGCAAGCATTTCATACATATAGCTTCGGCCTAGTAGGATGTTGTAATCCAATTGGGCGTCGAGTACTTCAATGTCTATTAAAAAAAAAATTCCAACCAACTTAACTGGCATGCTAGGGTATAGACCAACAGGAGCAGAAGGGTGTCTGTCATATGCTCTAAGCATTATGTCAGAGGGCTTAAGTTTAGGGGATCCTAATTTTTTTCAAATAGATTTGTACATGTTGCATGTCCAAAACCCTTTATTGAATATGCAACGATGGATATTCATATTCTAGACTGAGAGAAGGATTTGGAAATCGATTGTTGAGGGCAACCATGGAGTAGCTTTTTCCAATTCAAATACCATAAGGTTGGAATCAGATTGTTTGATTGCACCTAAAGCAGAAATTAGGACTTTCCACTGGGTTGGGCATGTCTACAGGACCTCAAGAGCTCACATAGGTGATGGTTGTTGAGCTAATTCATCAACTATGTTGTAACTATGGGAAACTTTTGAATTGGTCCATGTGTGTTGTAAAGGTCCTTTAACCATTTTGGGCATGACTTCTATGGGAGGTTGCATAATGGTCAACGGTCTAGTAGGTATGTCCGTAGCCAAGGTGGATGGATTGGGCTTCGAGGAAGTCTCATAAGTTAGATTTCTTGTTTGTGAGAGGATTTCCTCTCTTATCATGAAGATATCATGGTTAGGAGTATTGTTGAGGTTCCCTTCAGATGGGTGAGTTTGGGAAGTTTGTGAATGTGTGTTAACGATTCCTTGATGGGGGAAGGGTTCCTGCATGACTGCAGTTAGTTGGCCATTATTCCCCTTATTGTCTTATATCCTTTTCAAATCAGGAAATTGAGGATAGTGATGGGTATAATGGTCACAATCCTCGCAGATAGTACCATGCATGATTAGTCTGAATACTAGTGTTCTTGCCATGTTTTTGCGAGTTATTATTGGTCATACCCTAGTTTTGGTTCTAGTTCGGGTTATCGCTTCCAGGTTCCCTTGGGGGTTGCTTCTTATTGCTTCCTCCCTGCTCACGCTCTCCCTTTGGCTTATTTTTAGGTTTTTTTCCAAACAACATTATAAGGATTAACCAAATTAGATTGTTCTTTTGATTGATGCGGTGAAGCGAGAGATGGTTGCACTAGATTTACGAGTGCATTATTTTTCTTTGGTGAGATATTCTGTTACGCTATTAAGAAAGGATAATATTGGTTCTCCTATCCCTAGTTAACATACTGGTGTATCCATACTCCTATCCCAAGTTTATATGTACTCCAGAAGGAGTATTGATTTCCCTATGGGTGATGATAAGAGCCTCCTTGTGACGGCTAGTGTTGGTTAACCCTATTGCCTATATTCTGCATAGGTGTGGGTTAACCATTATAATACCCTATATTTTGCAATGGTTGTGCAACTTCATAAGATGGGCCATTAAATGGATACGTAGGGTATTGGTAAATATTGCTATGATGCCTTTGGGATAGGGCCCCAAATAGTTCGTCAATAGTATTGGATGCGCCGACTATTTCTTGATAGGACTGCAGGCACAGGGCATCTAGAAGTGCATAAATGTACCTCGACTGGTTGTATATCAACTCTAGATGTTGGGATTTACTAATGGCTTCTTCCTCTCTTTGTTTGAATTTTTCAGGGATGTCTTTTGAGATTTCGGAGGTGAGGGATCTCAAGAAAATGTCTAGGATGACTTTATCTTCAAAGTGAGTTTTGGACAAGCTGCAGCATTTTTGCCATTCATTGATATGGTCTAAGATGTGTGTAGCTTGCATTTTTTTGAATTTGGTTAAAAGCTTCATCCTCGAATCATGGTGGACTATGAGTTGGAAGAAGGTAAGGAACACATTATCTAATGAGTTGAAGGTTCCGTCAAACATTGAGGGCTAGTATATATACCACTTCACGAAGGGCCCTATTAGGGTGTGTTGAAATATCCATCATATAATAGTATATTATGTGATACTATTAGGTGAAAATCACAAGTGAAACATCATGATGTGGTTCCCTAGGTCTTCACCCTGCTTTCACTTGAATTTTGGAATATGCGATGGGAGTTTTGTGGGCACAGTTGGCCAATTTTGCCATGTTCAATCGGGTCATTTGTGAGCTTACTTAAAGCTAGGAGATTTAATGAAGCTAAGAATGGGATAAGTGAATTACCTACCATCACAAAATTATTCTGGATAGCTATATGCAATGGAGTCCTTGTTGGGGATGTCATAGGAGGATTACCCTGATGGGTATCTCGAGGATTGTACGGAGGATTGTGTGCGCTCCCAAAGGGGGTAGCGTGTGGGGATCCTTTAGGAGTGGTTAAGGGTGTACCTTTCTGAGAATGATTTCCAAGCAAAGTTGCACCAATAAAGGAAGATATAATAATTGTAGTTGAGTGATCTCCTGTTCACCTAAACAGTGGGAGTCCTAGTACACCTCTGGAAAATGTGGGGAGGCTTTAAGAACACCTAGATCGATGTAGAGTGATGGGGTCCGCTATGGTGTCGATTTATAATTTGTGCTACTTTTTGTTTAATGAGGGAAGGAAATAACTATCAATAAAATTGGAATGCATACATAAAGCAAAGTGAAAATATAAATGGTTTATTTTCCTTTTATTAAACTATGTGACAAAGAAAATAAAAAAGGGGTTTTTGTTTGTTGCATATTATAAAGAGTCTTATGAATACCTAATTGTCTTGTCCACTCATAAAAGTAATTAGGCCTTGTAGAGATAGCCTCTAATGGGTCCTAGGGCAATGTCCCAAAAGAATTTGTGTGCCTTCAAATAGTAAAGGAATCAAGCAAGGTAATGGTAATGAGGGTCGAGTGTTTCCTGTACTGTCACCTATAAGGGAAGGATTCCCTATATTTGGTTACTAAGTACCTTCATCCCATGTGAGCATTATATTATTTAGCTTCTTAGTAATTGGTTACCAGTACCGAGCACTAGATGGGTCAGGGAGCCCTAAAGAGTACCGCACACACTAGGCCTAAGCCGAACCCCCTCTAAATTAGGTCTATGTCATGCTTGGGTTTTCTTTTCCGTGGGATGGTTTAAGGATTTTTAAGCTCCCTAGAAAGTAAAAAACTATGTTTCAATGGTGAAGCATGACCATGGCATCTTATGGGATGCCTACCCTCAATGGTCCCAACCTGAACTATAAGTTTTTTGGTGGCCTCCTATGGGGAAATTTAGTTTTTTCAATTTATGATTGTTCTTAAAGAGGCTTAATTCACTTATGGGGTGACTATGTAATCCAAAATAGACTAAGTAACAAAATATCCAAAATATGGATGATATTTGAGTACAAAGTGTATGGAGGCTTAGTGTGTGATGCAAGTGAGCATACAAAGTGTGATAATATTTGGATATCCCATTATCCTTGTCAACATCCTTCTAATTACAATATGTGTTGGTTCTTCATTGCATGGAAAAGGAAATCTATTTGTGTATTATGGGCTACTTACTTTTCCCTATCAAGCTATGTGGATTTTAATAAGGGAGATGGAAATTTAAATATTTTCGAGAAGGTTTTCATATGCAATCCTAGGTTCTTCTAGGAAACGCAAGGGAAGTAGGGATTACTCGCTTTCTCTACTAACATTTTCTCCTAGTCCCAAAAAAAATTTCTTCGGTTAGTAGTAATATTCCTCGATAGTAGACCACTTACTTGCTTCAATAATTAAGCTAATATGACTTGTAGAAAATTAAGTGAAATAGTCTAAAAACATATGTGGATTATGGCGACTTAATTTCCTCCCTAATTAAGGAATGTTGGTACTTGCTTTAAAAAATAAAAAAAAAACTAATTGCTTAATGAATTAGGGTTCATTCAAGAAACCATGGGTACTTAACAAAGAAAACAAGATGCAAAGGTGAAGGCAATTCACTCAAGGCTGCCAATCACCTGATAAAATTGAAAAATACAACACTTTTTTGTTGTTTTTTTGTTTTTCGCGCATTTTTCGTAGAAATAGACGCAAACTTTGTGATTTTTGCTGAAATAGATGCAAACTTCACATCTGTCAAAGAAAGAAAGTGTCGAGGTGAGAATTTTCTTACAATTCTTCACTTCCACGGGCTTGGAATAGATCATGGGGTATTGTAAAAAATCTAGGGAGATGAGGAGCATCTTGAAGGATGTTTTTGCAAAGAGGACCTACAAATAATCTCCAGATTAATGAAAAGATATTAGTATGGTTTCCATTCCCGTTGTAGTTTTTTTGGAGCACAAGTGTACCAAGAAACACCTCCTTAGTAGTGGATTGTTACCTACAAAGGATCACAGTCAAAATTGGTGTGGTTATTGGACATAATTAAATAAACACAACATTGTAAATAGTGGAAATGATGCATACATAAAGATAAACTTAAACAAAGAGGTGCATGAACAAAACAATACTGAAATGGGGCAAACATATCAATAATATATGGAAAAATATCCATTTATTGATTGCTAGTGGTAGAGGTTGAATACAATTAGAATCTCAGTCACTTGAAGGGAATTCCTTGAGCTAGGTAGCTAAAAAATCCTCAGCAAGGGGGTTTCCTTTCATCAATATATTTGCAAGTCTATCCTCTCTCTCAAAGAAGTGCAAAGACTCTCCAAAGGTTGGATTCCTCTTCGCTCACTAAGATGTTGGATCGCTCAGAAGCAATTTGGCCAACATGCTAGCGCTCTTCACTTCGTTGGTTTCATCAATGAAATGGTGGTTTTCTTACAAGCAATTTGGCTAGCATAACAATGTCTCTTCTTTTGGCTCTCCCATGGCCTTCTTATATAGAGTTTTTTTAATATGTCTTCCCTCTCTTGGTACATGTATGATAAAGACACATGAGTAGGAAAATATGATTCCATTGAGGTATGCACTTCTCCAAGTTGACTTGAATTCGGTTGTATTAGGACGATCTCGTATCAAGAAATTGGCTCCAAGTGTATAGAGTGGTTCCGGACTGCTGAGTCACCTTTTCTCCAACATATGTATTTTTTAGGATATGTCACATGCGCGCACTTATCGAAGAAATATATGTGCGACCTTAATTTATTTCCTTTATAAACTTTGTAACTTAGGAGAACCTTTGATTTTTGAATCTTTATAACGTATTTGACTAGAAAATTGTCCACTTGTGCCTTCTGCTAGACACTTTTAATGTCTTCTGTATTGTACTAGTAGGTGTACGATTTTATGTTGTTAACATATATTGGCATCATAGAGGGGTTTATGTGACTACTACAGGAAGACAGATAATGATATAGCAGTGTGCACAAATGCTATAGGATGATATTTGAGAGAACCATAATGAAGAACTAACCATAAGGAAGGCATTGAAGAGTCATTTCCTTGATTTTGAGCAGCTACAAGACCCTTTTTCAACTTCTACCGATTGATCGCCTTGAAAGAAGAAACCTTTGATCCAAAGGTAACCTACATTAGGAAAGGACCTACATCATTGAGCTTCAGTCAACAAAAGAACATATATATATATATCTTTCTCAAGAAATTGAAAGAAGCAAGGGAGAAAAAGTAATGACATCTCAAAAGACACTTGAAAGTAGCCTCACCCATCTCGAGAAATTTCATGCAAACATCAAGTGATAAACACATCACGTTGAGAACCACCAAAGGTAGTTTGAATGTTCATATAAACATCCTCAACATCTTTTGCAAAAACACATCAAGGGTAAGGCGCAAGTATGAAATCCTCTAAACCTCTCCTACATATGTATTTTAGCTCAAAAAAATGTTGCAAGTGTATGAAGGAAAATAATTTTTATAGCGAAATTAATAGCAAAGCAACGGTGGACTTATATAGTAGTTAACTTCACTTTCCCACCAAGACACCCAAACGTGTAGAACAAGAAGAAGACAAAAGTGGAAATGATTTGAGAAAGTGGGCTGTAATAACTTAGTAATGATGGGGGACAAGGAATGTTAAGGGGTTGGTGGGGACTAGCTCAATTAAATCAAATCACTATGAGCTTATTTTGCATACAATATTGTTAAGGAAAAAAGTGAAAAAAAAGAGAAAAAATATAAGTGGGGCCAACTCATTTAAATCAAAATTTTTCATGCAATGTTTTTAAGAAAAGAGAGAAAAATATTTATAAAAAAAATGTAAAAATAAAATTAAAATAGTTGACCCACCAACTCTTGACATGCAAATGAGCTCCTACAAGATCATTTCCAACTACTACAGGGTCCTTTCTAGGTGTTATAGGATCGTTTTGGGAGCTATAGGAAAGTTTGAAGGGCTGCAAAAGAGCTTGACTTGGAGGAATTTTATCCCGTGGACCCTAGAATTTGAAGAAGAACATCCAAAGAAAGGGTAAGTACATATTTTCTCTTGTTATATCTAGACAAGAACACTGGAAAACTCTTTAATGCTTCAACAATACTTCGTGTATCAATTTTTTAATAAAAGTTAGGTAATAAAAAAAATGAAGTATGGGTGTTTCTTTTAATTCAAGCAGGATGATAATGGGAATTGAATTGTTTTTCAGTTTAGCATGAGATATTATCTCTTCCAAATAGAGTAAAAAAAATTTCATTCTTCCCCTATCTTAAAAAACCCAATTCCACAACAAACTCCATAACTTATAGCAGCAAGGGGAAAATTCATTGTTTCAGAGTGATAAAATTTTATTGAAGCGATGGGAGAAGGACTTAACATAAGAATAAGATGAGAAAGAGGGGAAATCATCAAAAAAAAAGACAGGAAAAAAGGCAGAAATACAGATTAAGTCAAAGACAGAGGAAGAAGAGCATGCATGCTTCCATCCTGTAAGGAAAGCTACATCCCCATCAGTATGGGATGTCAGAATAATCATCAGAGAATTACATGAATAACAACAAGGCAAGAAGTTGAGTAGGTTTCTTAGAGGATGATTGTTATCACCAAGAAAATGATCACCTAACCATATTTTACTAGATGGATCAAAGTACACCATGTAGGGCCAACTTTACCATAGTAAAATTTCTCTCATTGTGGGAAATTACTTAATAAACCACATTTGTTAAGCAATTTATAATAAAAACCATGAAGAATAATTAAATAATCACTATTTTTTTAATTATCTTCTAGGAATAATTAATTAAACCATTGTTTAATTAATATTCCTTGTCACATTTGACCCAATTATGAGAAATAAATAGATAAATCATTAATTATCTTATTTTTCTATAGGAATAATTAATTAATCACTAATTAATTATTATTCCTTGTCATGTTTGACTAAATCCATTAGGAATAATTAAACAAATCATTATTTGTTTATTATTCCTTAACCATATTTCTTGAGATGATAAAAAATCATTTATTTATTTATCATTTCTAAATAAAATTTTAAATACTTTTTCCCTCCAAATCAAGTATAATAAAATATTTCAAATGGTCAATTCTAGAATGGGATTAATAATATTTTATTATTTCTCATTATTTGAGAATAACCTAATAATTTTATTATAAATATAAGGGTTTTTCATTCATTCTTCGCTCTTGATTACTTTCATTATTGCACTCACTCTTGCAGCTTTGATTATTATCGTTGTCCCACACCATACTTTTTTTTCATTTGAGTTCTCATTGAGCTCAAACATTTTTTTTGTTGCGTTTTACACATTATAGAAGAGAGAGACTCTACAAACGCTTAAGATATTTGAGGATAGCCAATAAACCATTACATAGAGGGGGACTAGTAACATTAGTTATTCCCTTCACAGGTGTCGTTTAACAAAAATATAATTTATATATCTAGTTTCCATTGGATTATTGGAGTTAGTTGTGCTTATTTTACTATTTGATTTTGTTGTTTAACTATGATTGTGGAATAGATTAGGGCTTTGGTAGGTTTTGTTTCTATCATTTTCTAGAGATCTACATTGTTCAGTAGCCATTTTTATTGTTTTTGGATGTTCGTCATCCACAACCGAAAGTGGTTTCTTTTTGTACATCGTCGAGGAGAAAGCACAATAACAATGACCAAACATTTTAGTAAGGGGGTATGATGGGCCTCCAAATTCGATACAAATTAAGGTCCATATAACCTTTCCTATGCACATACAGGCTATAATAAATATTTACCTCTACACTTGAGAATTTTTTCATAGCTTTAATAAGTTCTTAGGAAGGTTTAGAGATAATTGCATATTATGTGCCTAATATTATTTGTTTTTGTAGAATATTGTGAGAATATTGGGAAGATTTTTGAATATATGGAAGATAAAATAATTGAGGGACATGCTCCATACCATAGGATGATACAAGATTGACCGATAAATGAATAAAATATCATAAAATCATTGATAGATTATGGAACTCCACTAATTGAGAAAATCTAGAGACATGTTCCATGCTACAAGAGAAGTCATAACTCAATATTTAATGAAGATTCTTATTGTTGGGAATTAGATTGAATTTTTGAGGGATTTTGGAGGGAAAATCTACTCCCTTTCAAAGAGGATGCTTCGTCATTACTTTTTGTAAGTACCAATTCAAAATAACCTCTAGGGGCATGTAATTCTTAGACTATTTGTGGATAAAACTTGTTATTTAGGAGCTCTACTTTCATTTCTAGCAAGGATGTAATTGAATTGACTCTGATAATGAAGTTTGGTGTCACTTTTAGCTTCTAAAGCTTAGTTTCCTTCATAGGAATCTAATTATGCTTGGTCTTGGCCATCCTAGGAGCCTCAAAGACCTCATGTATAATACATTTATCTTCTTTGAATGTTTTGTTCACTTGCAGTTCCTATTCTTACATTTCCCATTTATGCACTTAATATTAATGCTTCATTTGCTAAATATTATATCAATTAAATGATTGAAATAAATTATTTTTTCAAACATTTATACAGCCACAAGTATGATTCATCCTTAGGATATCTTTGAAAATTCATATTAATTATTAAGCTACTTGTACTAGTTCACAATTTTGGAAGTATCCTGTATCAAAATAGTAATAAATTTTTGTTATGTTTTATCAAATGTTAATGAGTTTATTTATAGTTGAAACCACTTGGATTGAAGCATAACAACACCCAAATTAATAAAAAAAAATTACCCCACATCATTTCCATTTTATTACTTTAGGCATTTGGGTACTTAGATCAACCTACTAGCTCATCGTTGTGATTTTTTTCGTTTCTAGAGTAGTAATTTTATTTTACCTTTAGCAGATGTTAACAAGGGTTCTTTTTGAGCGATTCCACTTTGATTAGAGTCCTAGAAATACTAATTAATAAAAAAAATTACCCCATGTCATTTGAATTTTATTTTCTTGGTCATTTGGTGAGATAACTCAGACGATAGACTAGCTAGCAATACTATAGTAGCTTGTTTTTGAGATCTTCCTTACCTAGATTCACTCCAAAGTCATGCTAGAAGTAGATTTATAGCCTATAAATCTTTGAGACCACTTGGGTTGAGTTGAGGCTTCATTAGTTATGATTTAGCTCTTACATTGCTTGCTTCCAGATTGTTGGTTTCTACAATTATTCTAGATTTCCCTTGTATAATTTACTTTAAGCGAAGTGTGATTTCCTTCTCATAAGAGTAATCTAGGATATTCCTTTCCTAAAAAATAGAATACATTTCAATTAATGTCATTTTCTTTCCAAGAAGATAGATTATATTTGTTTGGTTTTCATTGTGCTTTACATTTTTTCAAATAGAATAAATTTCGTTTTTGTCATTTGCTTTCTAGCAAAAGTAGAATATGTTTTGTTATTGTTATTTACCTTTTGCAACTTAGGATTGTTGGCTTACCTAGATGTTTGCTCATCTAAAGTATTTTTATTTCCTTCTTTAACTTACGTCAAAGGGAGTAAGACTAGGAAGAGGAAGGTGTTTGTTGTGCAAATAGTGTTGGCCCCTCTTAATTTTGTATGAACCCCAAGTTGATAATTTAAGTTGGTAACCTTAGGAGTTGCGTCATTATTGTTGCAATATAAAGGCTCATCATAGGATGAACCAACTTGTTTAAAATGTCATTCCCATAAGTGAATGCACAAACACTATAAATAAAGGGAAAATGAGATTGTTTGAACACAATCCAAGAAATAAGATATCTAAATTTGTAACAGGAGCTAAGGAATAATTTTTGGGATTATTCTTATAGTATGGTGGAAGAAAAAATGTGATTTATGGGGTGAATGAGTCATCAATGTTTCTCTTACGATGTTCTGGAACACGAAATTTGACGATATAGGTATGATTTTGCATCAGAATAGTACATCTCACAGCAAATTATCAAAGAAGTACATGAAAACAACACTTCATATACCTCAAATCTCATGTTGGTTGAAGAAAATAGTACTCAATTGATGGATCTAAATGCACCATTGAAATCTTGGCGTCGAATGGAATAGGATCACCTGTCCATGCTTAGAAATCTGATACCATCATCCCAATCTAGAAAACGGATGAAAAATAGAAGGCTCAACTACAAAAACTGACTGCATGACTGAATTTGTGTCATCGACAGGCATAAAATCGACTATCCATTTGTCGAACTATAACACCGAAAAAATCTAGGCATGTAGGAATATTTTAGATTCCCTCATGATTCTCCAAAGATTCCTCCTCTGGGTTAGTTGGAGATCTGCAACTCAAATCAGAAAATTGATCTCGTCATTGAGATCCTTGCGAAATTCTGAGAAGGATCAGTATAAAGTTGGCTGCATTCTAGATCTAGGAAATTTGAGCCTCCAAGTAATCTGAAAGATTCCCTCAAGATTCTAAAATATTCTCCTCTGCTGTGAATTTGGAAATCCACTACTAAAAGGTGAATCCTACCTAGCCATTAAGTTCCATCCGAAAATTTGAGAAAAATGAGTGTAAACTTGATCAAATTTTGATCAAATGAAAATTTTCCTCCCAAGGAATCTTCTACATCAAATTAATATTCCTAGTCTAAAAAAATGTGCCAGGGTTCTGCCTCCTGGAACTGCGCCATGGTTCCACTTGGGCATGGTTCTGCTACATGGAAATCTATTCTTGGGCACCTTCGTTCCGTTGGCTCTCCCTCTGTTCTATTCTTCTGTGGGTTCTTCCCCCCATGAAAATGATTTTTCATGGCTTAAGTATAAGCTGTTGGGTAGAAATAACAATGAGAAGGTCATTGGCCTTTTGGTTAGGGTGGTCAGTTTAAGGTAGAGAGGTTGGGGAATGAAATCACGACCCCTCCAAAAATACACGTAGTTTTTTTGTTGGCGAGTTATAATTTTAGGTTGTACTTTTGATGTAACACTGCGTATTAAGTTTGGGCATTATTTACGCGTTGGTGTGGGGGCCTGAGCATTTGACTAGCCATTCCAATCAAGCAGGTTCAAATCCCGCCACCCACAGATTGACAAGTGGCATTTGGAGGAGCATTTGGGTCAGGTCCACTGCTGGTGACCCACCCAATTATAAAATGTATTATATGGGGGGTTTGGCAGGGGTAACGACCCGCCAACCCAAATATATATATATATATATATATATATATATATATATATATATATATATATATATATATATATATATATATACACACACACATATATATATATATATATATATATATATACATATATATATATATACACACATATATATATACATATATATATATACATATATATATATATATATATATATATATATATATATATATATACACACACACACACACACACATATATATATATATATATATATTTGTATGGTTATGGGGCTTCGATCGAGGGTGGCGAGGTTTGACTGCCTACCAACCCATTCTTAATACATTTTTTTAATAACACATACAACCGACGAGTGGGGGTGGAAAGGGTGGTGGTCCACCCCCCCATTTTATATATTCTTTATTTCTTTAATAACCATTATCGTCCTTTTAAATTTTAATGAAAATAAGGGTCAATGGGCATTTTAAATACACAACAATTTCACCTTCCTGATGACCTAATTCCGGTGACCACTGCTAGTGCAATTTTTAGGTCCATTAAACTTGACCCACATGACAACTTTGACCAAAACTTTAGTTGGCCCTATCTCCTCCATACGATATTGGATTTGAGAATCATTCACATGGTTGGAATCACGATGACGAGCATTACATTTTGTCCTAGTTTGTGAGCGTTCTGACCACTTTGAATTTTGACCATTTTTTAGCCCCCTTGGGTTTCTGCATATGTTTAGAGCCACTTGGATCAATCCTCCCCACTAAGGAGATTTTCGTTCTCCAAAATCATGGAAAACATAATTTTCACTTCTTTGTAACTTGTTTGCACCACAAGTGTCTGATAAGTAACCCTTCCTTCTCCTTCACCTTTTTCCTTCGGAGCCATAAGTGATGAGACGACACCTGCATCCCCTACAACCTTGTAGTACATTGTTTTGCAATTTACATGATTGATTTACAAGACCAACTAATGACTCAATCATCCCATACTTACCATGAGTTTGTAATACATACTCGGTGGTCAAGTTTACATCAAATGGAAACAATACCCCAGCTATCAAAACAAGGCAAAAATATCATTGTTGCTTCAACAAGTGATCGAAAACGTATCATCACTACAACACATGATTTACAAAAATAAGACCAAACACTATTGTTGCTTTAACAGGTGATGGAAAACACATCATCACTTTCACAGTTTAAAATGAAACACAGAATAAGGCTAGACATCGTTGTTGCTACAACATGTGATGGAAAACACATCATCACTTTTATAGTTTAAAATGCAGCACATGATTGGAAAAAATAAGACCATGACATTCTACCACAACTCGAGAAACCATCTCTCACTTATCAAGGTGAATGGGTGATCTCCTAGTGGTGCATTTGCTAGTCGAACAACTGTTTCACCTAGTTCATGCACATATTCTATTTCCTTGCGATGCTACTCTAGATGGAGCCTCCAACATGTGGCCCTTTGATGACCACTTCTATTGCAATGACTACAATAAGTCTTCTTCCTCAAGATCTGATTTACCTTATTCTTTTCATGTTGTTGAGAGGGTCTTTCATGCCTCATTCTTTCTTGTATTGCTATTCTTTGCAAGCACTCAACAACCATATGGTTACGTAAACCAAAAAAAGTACATTTTTTTGATCCCATGATTTATTTCCATTATTAACAATATAATTGTAATTGAAATGAGAATTGGAATATTGAGACTTGTTATGCATGTTAGGTTCCTATACCAATAGGAGTTATATTTTTTGAATGACTAAGATTAAATATGCAATATGTACATACCTTTTCTTTCTGCAAATGTTTTCCATATTCTCAAAAAATAAAAAAATTTAAAGAGGGTATGCCCTAAAAGAAAAATCAAAGGGCAAAAATAATAAAAAGGTTCAAAAAAAAATGTAAAAATGAACCCCAAGAAAAAGACCATGAAAGTGAGCCAATCCAAATGCCACTCCTAGCTACCTTGGATGTAAAATGAAAGATTGTGTACAGCTTGTACTTTATGCCACAATCCATGACAGTCAAAGTGTTTAAACTTGGCTAGTTCATGTTTTAAATTTCATGTTGATAGATAGAGAATTAAAATCTGACCAAACTGTTTAATCTTGGTAGATAATTAGATTAGGTAGAGTGAATAAAAGGAGCTCAACTATTTAATCTGAGCCCTTGGATGTAATAAAGATAGACTTAGAAAAATTACTATTGTAAAGGAAAAGAAAAGGTTTTGATAAGGGTTTGCGAGTTTAAGTGCACCCTAATAAAGAGAAGTAAAAATGGTAGGATGAGTAGGTGGGTAAGTAGAAGAATGGTTGTAGAATTATGATGATTGTCAGATAAGAGCATAATATTTACTTTCATCATCAAAAGTTCTAAGTATGGGTGAAAATCAAGCGTGCATCAAAGTTCACAAAGTCAAAATGATTAACTTCCCTCACTCATTAGATTTCAACTTAACTATTTTCCAAAAAAAAGTCTCAAGTACCTAAAATCTTAAGTTAAAGGGGCTCAGAGCATTTCTCTGACTTCTGGAGGGGCTGGACCCTTGGCCCAATGACTTACAAGTCCTAAGTACTAAAAATCCCCTCAAAAATAGTCATCCCCTTCAAATCACTCATTTTCCCAAATAAACCTCTTTTTCTGAGGATAACACCTTGTTACCTAGGAAAAGTGAACCCCCCCATATAAACCCCTTTCCAATCAAACAACTCATAAAAACCATCTTACCCTATGTATTTTGTGTATATGAATAAAGTTTGCCAATCATGTGTTATACATTAAACTTATGGCAAAAATCCTTTCTGCCCATTTCATATTAATTTATTAACTTTATTATCTAAATCCTTATAAAACCCTTTTTCCCGTATATTTATTAAACCACTATGTAAAATAACACTACCCTTAGTTTTTATAAAAAACTATATTACAACACCTTACCCCGACAAATCAAATTAATTAATTGATCCGCAATTAATTACAATTAATCCATCCAATTAAATCTTGCCTTAACCCTAAACGAATCCCATACCACCACAATCAACCCATTGAGCCCCTTCCTATTACCCTCCGTGCAACTCTGCAGCATGATCATCGTCTGATCTGAAGGCCCACATCCAATGATAATAAGCCATTTTGCACAGGCCTCAAGCCTAAACTTTACCTGCCTGAAATGGGTTGTTTCGCTAGGCCCCTGGTGCTACGTGGTGCCCAATGAGTGGAATCGGGAGGCCTTCCCTCAAAACCACCCACGCCTCATAAGCAGTGTGATGGCCCTTCAATACCGCTTCCTTGCAATTTCAATAAACTGCCAATTCGTTCATTAAATTGAATTTCATGCCATATTTTGAAATTCTGCCTGTTAAACCTTATAATGTGAAAACCTGTGTTTTCATGGTTTTCGCTTGTTCGACTATGTAAACCTATGAAACCCTCTAGTGCCTCCCTGAACCTCTGCAAATGATTTCACCATCTGTTTTCCATCCAAAACTCTAATGTGACCCCTTTCCCAGTCATCCTTGTGCCAGAGAGCCATCAAGCACCCTTCATGAAGACCTGTGTTCCCTTAAACAATATTGAAATTTTTTAGGTTATCAAACTAAGATTAGATCTTGGATAAACAATTCTGATACTAGTCACAGAACTAGTTTATTCCAAGAATCAATAGAAAACCTCATTCAAAACTTGTGCTTAGAGGATGAACACAATTACACAAGGAGACAAAGAAGAAGACAACTACACAGAGCATTGAAAGTCAAAACAGAGAAACCAGATAGAGAATACAGTTACAAGACAAGTGAACAAAATATGCATGTACTTAACCTATATCCACTACCTAATGCTGATATACACAAAAATAAAACGATTTACTATTGAAATAGACAGTAAAAACCTAAAATATACAATGATAGTAAAAGGACACAATAAGAATAGTCAAAGTGTATCAGGGTTAAAGAGTATCAGATTGAAGACCAAGTCAAGTAAATCAGCTAGCATGAAGATAAACAGCAGGGAAGACAATTACAAAGCATAGCATATAGATTTGTGTCAAAGTGAAGACAGATGAAAAAACATAACAGTAAAAGTAAAACAGTAAAAGTAAAGTTGGATGAAGTAAGGGTTAAAAAGAGATGAAAACATGTTCACCAGCAACAATGAAGTTTATCCAAAGTAAAAGTCAAAAACAGTTAAATGAAATCTGAGGTTAAAAGATGAAATCAGAGCAGAAATGGTACATTCTTCAAAAATTTCCTATTTAAGTCATAGTTTTGCGTAAACTATTGTGGCTAATCCAAGAAATATTTGGAGAAACTGGATGATGTTTTTGTTCCTAACACGCCAATATACAAAAACCTATTTCATGTTTTACACAGGTATTACCAAAAGTGAGATAAAGGCATGTCTTCAAAGTATATTTTTCAGTTTTTGTAAAGTGCCACTTTTGACATTTGTTTACACATAATATTGTGAATAGCTGGAGCTGAATTTTTGGAAATGGAGAGAGGTTTATCTCAAAGACATTCTTATCTACAATGACCTCTTTCACTTTTTACATATCTAGCTCGGATAGAGATATAAAAGCATATCATTGGACCCTAAGTTTGCAGAATTTCTGGAGCAGAATGCATAAAGGAAGGAGGCAGTTAGTGACTTGGAAGCCTCATCATCAGTTTAGAGTTTCTATCAAATTCGAATTTTTCTTATTTGTCACCATAAATCCATAAAAATAGTGCCAAGAAGATTCATTAGTTTTGAGTGTCCTTTATTTAAGTTCTATTAATGTAAAATAGTTTGAGATATTCTTAAAACCAATCTTGATATTTATTCAAGATATTTCAGTTTAGAATTAGTATAAATACTTCTACATCTGAAGTATTTTGTGTGTATTAAAATATGTTTCTATAGACATTTTGTTTTGAGCCAAGGAGCTATTGTACTCAAGACTGGACTGGTTTTGCTGGATATGAAATAAAGTTGAGGACATTTCACTGGATTCTTGTGCACAGTTGGAAAAAATAAGTATTATCTCTTCATGTTTAAATATTGTTTTCTCTTCATTTATAAATATTCATATGTGCCTCTTACAAATCTTAAAAGAAAACAAGGAATAATATCATCAGAATTGGCTTAAATGCTCTCTGTTTTAACTATTTTCTTTCTATATGTTTTCTACTAAACTATCTCGGTCTAGGAATTCTTAATTTCTCCCTTATCTCCATAGTTTACCCCTCCTTTGGTCCATAGTAAAGGATTCTTCATTTCCATTTGATACTGATCATCCTTCCTTTCTTCCTCTTAATCCCAGTTAAGGATTCTTCATTTCGCTTTGCCTAGTTAGGACTACTTCATCCATTTGAACCTACAGATTTGATTTTCCTATGCTAGCTTGCCATGTGAACTCTTACCTTAGTGATTGATCAGATCTAGTTCAGCCACCCTTGATTGACTCCATAACCCAATGGCTTGAATACTTGCTTTGCCCATTTGTTTTCTTAATTCCACCACCCAATCAAAACAAAACAGTCATGAACACTAAGAACTAGCCTGAAATCTTATTCACAACAAAGTTAAATTATAAAGAGAGAGCCCTCTCTAGACATAGGTCAGCTAGAACCCGAGTCTAAAATATTAGGTTTGTGGTTACCTTAGAAATCTCTTTCTTTAACCTTGAGAAATTTCTGAGTGATAACAATACCTTTCCTTGTTGTCTCTGGTGTAATTATGGCAATGAGAGCTTTCCTTAGCACTTTCCCTACAATGGGCACTGCCATTGGATGATGGTGATGTGTTCCCATCATTCTCCTTCCTCGACGATTTTAACAATATCTCGAAGGCATATTCTTCAGCACAAATAAGGTGTCTTTTAGAACTCTTAAATGCCTCACATTAATTATCAACCTGGGTAAGTATTTTTGTTTCAAGAGTGTACATAATATGTGCAAGTGATGTAAATCGTTGAATCCATAGAGAGTAATGCTTTAAAATAACTTATTGATTTCAATACAAGAGTAAATGGATCAAACCATAAACTACCAACTTGTAACTTCAAGGAAATTAACTTATTCAAACATCAAAACTCAATCTTAATCAAAACCAAAACTCAATCTTAATCAAAATTGATAATTGCAATTACATCAATCGAGTGCACCGTAGCGATAACAGAGCTCTTTTAGCTAAATCTAGACTTATGCATAAAAGTAATAGACCTGATTTAATAAATAACACTCTGGCCTTCAATTAACAGGAAATGATTCTTATATAATAATTAAATCAACCTGTGACATAAATAAATGAAGCCAATCAATAGAAATAAGAATTAATGCAATGAATACACAAACTCAACACTAGTGAAAGTAAATCAATCGTAAAGCTATAAAACAGAGTAATTGAACTTGCGATAAAAGAAAGGTAAACTATAAAATAGGGAACAACAGTGAAATCCACCAGTGACCGAGCCCAAGCCGCCAATGATTACTGCTTAATTACTTTAGAATATTGTGAATGAATAGCATCATGAATTATATATTATTCTTCAAATCCAAATGTCACTACAGCATGAGGTGTCCTTCAGAGTAACCTATGTATATTAAAATTACAACTGAAGTAAGAAAGGAAAAAAGTTCAGCTCCCCTATTCTATTCATATTTCCCCTCTTATAGTCACAGAGGAAAAGAGATAAATATGATTCCTAAAGATCAGGAGATCTTGAGGAATTCAAAACCAAAGATTATTTTCAGACAATCTTCTATCTTACACTGATCCTCCTGATTCACTTCTCGGTTTGACCGCATAGGACACGCTCTTTTCTCCTTGTTTAGCTCTTGATGTTCAATAGTTTGAACAACAAGTGTTCCATTCGCTAACTTCTACATAAAAAGAAACGAAAGTTAGTTTTGACAGCCAAATCGCATCAAAAGTAGTCTCATTCACTTCTTATTGAAATTCTATCAAAACCTTATTACATCATGGCACAAATGCATAAAAATGAGGAAAGAGATAGTGTAATCAAGGGTAAACTTATACTTGTTGCACGGCCCAACATACTCCCCTGCTTACCTTGTTCCATGTCATCACGTAAATAAATAGTTACTATGTAATGTAGTTAAAGAGTATGCAGGAAATATTTTTTCTTTATCCAACCTAAAACCACGCTTTTGTATTAAAATTGCAAAGACTATGCATTCTTGACCTTTAGGAAACTCATAATTAAAGCGATATCTTTCAGGAGGGTACCAAATAATAGGGCCCCTAAATCGAAACCCTAGCCAATATGGTCCTTCCTTGAAATTCCTCTAGCCAAATGGTTCTCTAGCCAAAAATTTCTCTATTCTGGACACTATTGGTAGAAGCCATCCATCTCTATTTGGATACAAGTAAGGACCCTTCCTATATGGATAAGAAATACCTCCTTCTTGCTTGCACAATTTCTTTATGTATAGGCCCGAGAATCTTAGTTACACCCTCGTATGTCATGAGCCTTTTGTGTCTAACAAAAAGATGCAAGGGTTGAGTAGGCTCAACCCTTACACACAAATCTAGTCCATGTTATTTTCTTTGAAAGGTTTTATAAGCCCTGGAACATTTGATTTGGTTTGCTGCGAAGGAAATGAAGGCCTGGAACTAAATGTCCCAAAAAAAAGGGATAGGATTATTATCCACGTCCCCTTCTAGTAAACAATTATGCAAATAAAGTTCACAGAGAAGACATTGTACTTTTATCCCATGCTCCTTACAAAAATTTATGAATTCATCCATTTTCTTCAATTCAACTGACTTTCCGGCCTTAATGACTTTAAATTTCAACAGTAAATATCTTTGGAATAAAAATAGAGCATAATTTGTAACAGGAGCTGGGCAAGATAAGACATGATAATATAAAGAGAAAATAACATTGATCTGACCCATGACCTTATCTAGCTTGACTTTTACTTTCCTCTACTTTTCTTCCTCCTGCCTAAACTTATCAAAAGTTTCACTCTTAGTTATGGTCAGTTCTCAGAATTTCTTCTACAGCTCGTGATACTTTTTCTGGGGAACCATCTCCTTCTGAAATTGCTCTAAAACAATTTGGGCCTGTACCAGCTCCCCCTGTAACTCTAGAAGAATACAATTACTTCTTGATGGAGTGTCATTGACTATCTCTTTTGTTTGAGTGTGTTTGTTGTGAGAGGGTAATTCCTCTATCTAAACAGCCATATCTATCAAATCTATGTGATGGCTTGTTTATGTGGCGACCGTCTGAGTACAAATGGATTCAGTCTTAGTTCCTATTGCCTTACCTTCACATATTTTTGTTAGTTTGGCCATAATGATTAACTGAGGAATAATGGTCTAAGCTTTCCTATTTGGAGTTTCTTTTAATTTCTGATGTATCTGCTTAACCATATTCTGAAACTTCTAGTATTTCTTCTTCAGCTTCTTTAACTTTATTTCGGCTACCCGCTTCTTCTAAGAACTATCTTTTGTAAGAACAGGTTTAACAAGAGGATTTATATCTGAGGGTCCTTGCTGCTCGTCTTGGCTATGTTCCAATATAACTTTGTCACCTCACTGATTATTTGATTCATGAATTATTGTTCTATCCACTTCCTCGTCCCGGTTTGCAGCTTCTGGGGAAGGTAAAATTTCCACGTGACCAGAATCTCCTTAGGGTTGAACTTTGTTTAGGTTCAAGTCTAGTGATGCTCCAGGTTGCATATACACATTTAAATTTACAAGAACCTAGGCCATCCCTTTCTCAATGTCCTGCAAGAAATCATTTTGGGGGCTCATAGGTGGTGTTTGAGAAGGCCTTGCTTCAATTTCTAGTTCATCATCATTTTCTTCCTCATGTTCTGGTTCAAAATTGGGTTCCTCCTCCTGTTCTGGTTCAGAATTAGGTTCTTCCTCATATTCAGGTTTAGAATTGGGTTCTTCCTCTTGTTCAAGTTCAGAATCATGTTCTTCCCCCTATTCTGATTCAGAATTACCTTCTTCCTCCAATTTTGGTTCAGAGTCTTGTACACTAATTGGACTAGATGGCTATGCTGGGTGTTTGGCGCTACCCTGAGGATCTACAAAAGTCCTCTAAATTGGGTTCAGCCTTGCAGAGTGCCTGTGCTTATCAGGTCCTATTATTGTATGAGTAGTTATTTTCCTCTTCACAAGAGGCTTCTGTTGTCCAATTTCCAAGGTTGCGGATCTTTGGACTACAGGAGCTGGCCTAATTCTAGTGTCACTATAAAATTATCTCAAATTAAATTTTGTTGACCAAGACTGTGACTAACAATCAGTCAGATCAAACCATGATGAATGATTACAGTATTAGGATATTTATCCCTTCTTACTCTATCAGTTGTATCGTGTAATAATGAATTTAAGAAAAATGGCAAATTGACAGTACGCTTTTGCTTTAAAACAACTAAGAGTTTAAGTTTTCATGGTTTCACCACATCTCGTCAACCATCACAAGTAATGTATTTCTGGACGACACTTGCCAATTCGCACCATGGTTCTCCTAGAGAGGACAATTGAATGCCCTTGCCTTTTCAGTTTAATTCTTTGCCTGCATCTTTGAAAATTTCTACCACGTCGTGCAACATTATGTGACTTTTAGGCCATACTACTCCTTCTATCGACAACCGAGAAATGTTAGCTATCACAGCCTCTGATACTATTATTCTTATACCTTTTACTGTGGATTGCCCATTCTGTAAGTGTTCTAAAAATTCGAGAGCAATTTCACTACTACAGTCCTGAAGCCTGGTGAAATATGACATCCATCCTATGCGCACCAGAATTTCCTTGGCTCCGTGAGAAATTTCCAACACTAAGGGTTCTCGGCGAACTGAATTTCCACCCATAACGATTGGATTCTTCCAATATTCACCCTACAATTTCAAAGATTAACATAGTAGAAAAATGCAGTAGAGAACAACAATTGCTTTGGTAAAAATGGAACAACAAGTAGACGTAACAACTAAATTCCATAATGTCAAGCAGAATGTCCATGATAATTAATAATATTAATTCTCGAACTATCATACTGCCACATGTCATTTGATCATGTGATATCATAGCAACATATCAGGTTCAATAAGTAGAATAGATATAGCACATGCAAAGGCACAAGAGGAATCCTTCCACCTCCTTAAAAAGAGAGTTTGCCTATGACTGAGTAGATAGGGAAAGTGTTGTTCTGACGGCAAGGCAAGGGAATGAACAGTATGATAGTAAATGAAGCAGAGTACGTAGATCAATGATAGGATAGCAAGAGGTATGGTTATAATAAAAGCAAAGTGTGTAAAGATAGTTATGAATAAGAGATAGGACACTTTGGATTGATGATAAGTTATGCGAGAAAGAAAAGGATAAAGATGCTCTGATTATGGTATTTTAGCTGAGAATGATACAAGTGATCGAAAAGCAGTATCTCATGCATAATGGTTCTAAAGAGGGAAAAATTAAGGAAATAATTCCTCTGATAAAAGGAAAGAATAAGAAGAGGGTATTATAGTAGTAATTGATGATAACATATAACTTCAATACCATAAGCAGAGCCTCCATTGCCAGCAGGTGTCCATAGCCCTGGCAGGTTTGCTTTTTAACCCATATGAGCCGGGATCCTCAATTTATAAATGGAGAGTTCCACTATTGTTCTACAGAAGAGATCAATGTGTTGGCGTCGTAGCCAGATAACCACACTGCCATTCACTAGGATGTAGCAAAAGTGATCAGGCCAACTCGTGATGAGACCTCTTATTCCAAGGATATTTTAGCTATCCAATGGATCATAACCCTGGTGTGGTGGCCATAGTGGGAATGTCACTTTGCTATAGCCTTATGAACATGGTAGGCTGGCTCGTAATGAGACCTCCTATCCTTCATCTGAAAACAAAACTTTGATGTTATTACACATCTTGATGATAAATAGAGGAAGGCTCAATACTCCTTAAGAGCATGGATGGTGGAAGAATTTGAACATGTCAATAGAAAAAGTTTACCCATAGTCTTATTTGTTATATACAGAAAAGATTATAACCAGGAAGGGTGGAACCAACATGGTTTTTAAGATGATCAATCAGTATCATGTACAGTAGAAAACGATGCAATAAAGTAGTATATAAATAACTGTGTCCCCTTCCTTGAAAAGAATGTATCATCAAGAAGTTGTCATGTTAAATATCATAACGTTAATGGTAATAACTCCTTTCAATAGAATCCATAAATTCTTTTTCCTCATAAAAGTAGTGTACTTCATGCCATGAAAAAAAGCAAAATGAAAAACAAAAGAAAAATGGTGCTGAGATAAGCGAAGAGGAATCACACAAAAGAAAAATTTTGTTGTTTAAATGGGTTGGACCGTGGCTATTCAAAAGATTGAACAATAGTTGTTCAATTAAATGAATAAGAAAACAACGCAAAAATAAAAGAACTATTGTTCAATAGATTGAACATCACCTGTTCAATTAAACGAACAACAAAACCACACAAAAAGAAGTGTTGTTCAATAGATTGAATAGAAGTTGTTCAATAGATTGAATAGTAGTTGTTCAATAGATTGAACAAAAAAATAATTGAAAACAAAGAAAGTGTTTTTCAATAGATTGAATAGCAAAACAATCAAAAAGAAGGAAAGTGTTGTTCAATAGATTGAACAACTGTTGTTAAATAGATTGAATAGAAGCTGTTCAATTATGAACAGCAAAACAACGAAAATAAAAATAAAAATGTTGTTCAATAGATTGAACAACAAAACGACAGAAAGAAATAAAGTTTTGTTCAATAGATTGAACGGTAGTTGTTCACTAAATTGAACAATAGTTGTTCAATAAATTGAACAGCAAAAAGTTGAATCGAAAGAAAATGTTGTTCAATATATTGAACAACAGTTGTTCAATAGATTGAACAACAACTGTTCAATAGATTGAACAACAAAATAGTGCAAATAAAATAAAGTGTTGTTCAATAGATTGAACAATAGTTGTTCAATAGATTGAATAGAAATTGTTCGATTATCTGAATAGCAAAACAATGAAAAGAGAGATAGTGTTGTTCAATAGATTGAACAACATTTGTTCAATTAATTGAAGAGAAACGACAAAAAGCAAGAAAGTGTTTTTCAATAGATTGAACATCAGTGGTTCAATGAAATGAACAGCAAAATGACAAAAAGAAAGAAAGTGTTGTTGAATATATTGAACAGCAATTGTTCAATAAATTGAACAACAAAACAAGCAGAGAAAAAGAAAGAAAAAAAGAAAATCAAATCAAATCAACAATCCTATTTACATATTTTACAGAGAATAAATAAAATTTATAAAGATGAAGCTGCTGAAGGATTTCCATCTACAACTAAAACTTGCATGGTGGGGTCTTCACGTATCTACTGATAGAAATATTCTTTGATAAGTGGCTTTTGGTAGAGGCAGACCCAATGCCCATTTGCTTTAAAAGAAGAACCAAACCCATCAATGGTGGCCAGTGTAAGAGTGCCATTGCCTGCTTTATTTCATAGGGGCATAACCATCTAGTATGCAGTTTCCCAGGGAAGTCTTCGAATCTGGAATCGTAAAGAAGTTCCTAGTTGCCCTCATGAAATGTCTTTTTCTTAATCATGGAATCATGCCATTTGGCTCTTTGCTTTTGAATAAGTGTCGTATGTTGTAGAGCCAGTAGCCAAATTTCATCTAATTCATTCATTTGTTGTACCTATTAACCTGGGCTTCAGTTAAATTTATTCCTATTTCTTGGGTTGTCTTTAGTGTTTGTATCTCAAATTATATGGGAAAAATGGGTTCCTTACTAAATACTAGTTGATACGGTGAGTATCCAATAGTGTTTCTCCAAGTTGTACGATATGCCCACAAGGCCTCTGGAAGTCGAGCATTCGAGTCTCATCGATGTGATGAGACTGTCTTTGTTAGAATAGCTTCGATAACTTTGTTGGTTCTCTCCACCTGCCCATTCGCCTGCGGGTGATATGGAGTAGTAATTCTTTGTGTGATGTGATGATTTTTCAATGTAGTAGAAATCTGGTGACCCACGAATTGTGGTCCCACATCAGTAATTACTTCTCTAGGTAAGCCATACTGCACAAAAATTTCAAAAAGAAAATTAATAACAGTTTCCTCTATTGCTTTTGGTAATGCTACTGCTTCCACCCACTTAATTATGTATTCTGTTGCAAACAATATATACGATTTTTGGTTGGATGATGGTTTTATCAGCCCAATCAAATCTAATGCCCAATGCTCAAAGGGTTCTATTTCCATTTGTGGATGCAAGGGAGTTTCATCAGACTGGCCAGGGCGGGCCATCCTTTGGCAACTATCACATGCCTAGACAAATTTCTTAGCATCTTTAAAAATAGTGGGCCAGTAGTAGCCCATATGTAGAATTTTATGCCCAGTTCTGCGGTCTGCAAAGTGTCCACTGCAAGGTCCATCATGGTAGGCTTTTAAGATATCATAAATTTCATCCTCCTTGATGCACCTGCAGATGTGTATATCAGATCCCATGTGGAAAAGGTATCCCCTGATCTAGGAAAAATGAGTGCTACGCTGCACAATCAATTTCCTTTCTCTCGATGTCAAATGTTTGGGCAATTTTCCTACTGCTATGTAATTCACTATGTTTGCATGCCATGGTGTTTTTACAGCCACAACAAACAAATGTTCATCTAGGAACTGATCCTCTACCGCCACTGTATAGTTTGTTCTTGGCACTCAGGAGAGGAAGTTTGCCACGAGGTTCTCCTTCTCTAGTTGATCCCTTATAGTTATGTCAAATTCCTGCAAAATTAGTAACCAACGAGTCACTCTTCCATTTGTAATAGGTTTATTGGGTAAATATTTAATAGCAGAGTGATCAGTATACAGAAATACAGGGTATCCAATTATATAGTGTTTGAATTTGTTGATAGCATAAATAACAGTTGGAAACTCCTTTTCTGTTACTGTGTAATTCAAATCAGCAGGAATTAAGCTTTTGCTAATGTAATATATAGCGTAGGGTTTCTTGTCTTCTTCTTGGCAAAGAACAACTCCAGTATTTGTATATGATGTGTCTGATAAAATCTGGAAAGGTATATCCCAATTCGGGCCTTGTAATACTGGTGTTGTTGATACTAACTGCTTCAGATCTGTGAAGGCAGTGCCACATTTATCAGTCCATATAAAATCAACATTTCCTGTCAAGGCATATAAAGGTGCAACAATTTGTGAAAAGTTCTTTATAAATCTACGATAATATCCAGGAAATCCCAGAAAACTATGTATCTCTGTTTGACTACAGGGAGTAGCTAATAAGAGGATTACTTGTATCTTTGTTGGATCTACCTGAATTCCAATTGTTGAAATGTAATGAACTAGAATCAGGCCTTCTTTCATCATCATATGACATTTCTCATGACTTAAGCATAGTTTAGTATCAATACACCATTCTAAGACTTTCTTCAATGTTTGTAATGCCTGATCAAATTCATCTCCATAGGGTGTGAAATCATCCATGTACACCTCCAATCCTTCATTTATCAAGTATGCAAAAATACTAAGTATGATTCTTTGGAATGTAGCAAGTGCGGTGCACAATCCGAAAGGCAATACCCTGTAAGCAAATGTTCCCCAAGGGAAAGTAAAAGTAGCTTTATCTTGGTCTTCAAGGGTAATTTGAATTTGGTTGTAGCCACTGAAACCATCTAAGAAAGAGAAGAATTTCTTTCCTGCAAGAGTATCAAGGACTTGGTTGATAAATGGAAGGGAAAAATGGTCATTTTGCATTTCTTTGTTGAGTTTCATGTAGTCAACACATATCCTCCATTTCCCATTCCTTTTGGGGACAACTACTAATGGAGAAACCCATTTACTGTCAGATATAGGATAAATAATATTCACATCTAATAGTTGTAGGTTTTAACCCTGTATAGAAATTACCTGCATACGAATTCTAAAACATAGAAAATAAACAATGCAAGAGCATAACACATAAAACACATATACACAAATGTTTTCCTCTAGATCCCAAAACTAGGACTACTAGCCTGATTTTTCATTATGTTCCTTTCAATGTTATAATGCATATTTATACATGCCGAAGCATCCAATACCATGGACCGGAAAACCATCGTGTCCAATTCCATGGACCAAAAACCATCGCGTCCAAAAACATGTGCAAAAATCATGCACAAAACCATAGGTGGGTCCACCCAACCTAACATAGGGTCCAAAACCAAAATTTTCTAGGGCGCCACCCCAGACCCCATAATGTTTGGTTACGAGTACTTCTTAAACCCCTTGTGACCACCCCTCGCTACACAATCGACGCAATGAAGGGGTTGCCCCACCCCCCCTCTAACCCCTTGGTTAACTACGTGGGCTAATCGTGGAAAGAATATAACACAACGCAACATTATCCCACTTGTTGTTTTCTTTCCACAGGGGGCCACAAGAGAGCTTAGTCATTTTTCTAGCCCTGAAATGCCCATTATTTCTCTACACCAAAATAACTTCTCAGAGCTCACAAATTTTTTCAATGTATCTGCAATATTCTTTAAAGTGTCCACCTTTACCAGCAACACCTTTTTGTCTCCTATCATATCCCTCACAAAGTGATACTGAACATCAGTGTGCTTTGTCTTTGAATGGTATGCAGGGTTCTTTGCTAAGAAAATTGCACTTTGGCTATCACAGTCTATACTTATAGCTTCCTATACTAACCCCATACTTGAACACAATATCTGCAACCAAACTGCTTCCTTGCTTGCATGACTGCCTACCATGTATTGTGTCTCTGTAGTTGATAGTGCCACTACAGATTGTTTCTTACTCATCCAATTGACTACACCTCCAAATAGGTTAAACACATACCCACTTGTAGATATTCGCTGATCCAAATCTCCAGCCCAGTTTGCATCAACAAAGCCATGAATATCCAACACTCTGTCCAATCCTGATCTTCTTTGGTAGCACAAACCATAACCACTAGTGCCACGCAAATACCTGAAAACCCGCTTCACTGTTGTCTAGTGCTCCTTCCCTGGTTTTGACATAAACCTGCTCAATACTCTGACTGCATGTGCAATGTCTGGTCTGGTATAGACCATTGCATACATCAAGCTACTGACTGCATTTACATATGGAACATGGGACATGTCCTCTTCCTTTTCTTATGTCTTGGGACACTATTCAGCAGATAACCTCACACCTACAGGAATAGGAACCTTCACCAATTTACTATCCTGCATATTAAACCTCTGCAGTATTGTCTCAACATACTTCCTCTGGTTTAACCAGAGCTTCCTTTTTGCCCAATATATTTTAATTTCCATGCCCAAAGTATAGTTTGCGGCACCAAGATCTTTCATGTTAAATTTGGAGGAAAATTGGGTCTTCAAATCTTGGATAATTTCTTTGTCATTTCCAACCAACAACATATCATCCACATCCAAGACCAGATAAATAACACGGTCACAAATTAATTTAAAATACACACGGTGATCTACTTTGCTTCTGGTTAAGCCAAGTCCCTATATAAATGTATCAAATTTCTGATACCACATCCTTGGTGACTATTTTAACCCATACACAAACTTCTTTAACTTGCATACCAATTCTTTCTTACACTTCACCACAAAGCCTTTAGGTTGCTTCATGTAGATATCCTCCTCTAGATCCCCGTGAAGAAATTCTATCTTCACGTCCATCTATTCTACCTAAAAATCAAAAGCAGTAGCAACAGATAAAAGTAATCTAATAGAAGTTACCTTGGCAAGAAGAGAAAAAATATCACCAAAATCAATTCTTGACACCTGGGAATAACCTTTTCCTACTAACCGAGCTTTGTATTTCTCCACATTTCCTTCTACATTTGTCTTCTTTTTGAACACCCATTTGCTACCAATGGGTTTCCTTCCAGCCGGCAACTCCACTAGGTCCCAAGCCTCATTTTTGTGCAAAGATGCCATTTCATCAACCATGGCCTCTTTCCATAGTTTTCCATCCTCTGAATCTACTGCTTCCTTCACAATTCTAGGATCATCATTAGTAATAGACAAAGCAAAATTTGAACAAAAAGAAGATGGACTATACCTTTCCTGCTGCCTTCTTTCTCGAACTGATCTTCCCACAGCTGGAGTTTGTGGCTCTTCATCTTCTAATTCCTCCTATGTTGTAGAGTCTGATTCTTCCTCCTTTAGCTCAAACTCTATCTTCTTAGGTTCCTTTGGTTGGACTTCATGTTTAATAACATCTTTCACATCTCTGAATACCACATCTCGACTGTACACAACCTTCCTTGTTACTGGGTTCCAAAGCTTATAACTCTTTAAACCATCCTTATAGCCAATAAAGATGCACTTTTCAGATTTACTATCCAACTTGGTTCATTTCTCCTTCGGAACATGAATATATGCATCACATCCAAATACCCTTAGATGTGAAAGAGAGGGTTTCTTACTAGTCTATACCTCTTGTGGAGTCTTATCCTCCAACGCTAATGAAGGTGACCTATTGACCAAGTAACATGCAGTATCCACCACCTCTGCCCAGAATTCTTGTCCTAACCCGACACCACTGAGCATGCTTCTTGCCCTTTCCATCAATATCTTGTTCATTCTTTCTGCAACTCCATTTTTCTGAGGTGCATATGGAGTAGTCTTCTGTCGTGCTATACCACACTTCTTATAGATTTCTTCAAATTCATTGCTGCAAAACTCTCCACCATTATCTATCCTCGGCACCTTTATCTTCTTCTCTGTCTGATTTTCCACGAGAGCCTTAAATTTTAAACTTGTCAAAGGCTTCAGATTTCTTCTTACGGAAATATATCCATGTATTCCTTGAGAAGTCACCATAAATGATACATAGTACACAGACTTACCCAGTGATGGAACCTTCACAGGTCCAAACACATCACTGTGCACAAGTTCTAATATTTGTTTTGTCCTCTTACTACCAGAGGGGAAACTCACCCGATTTTGCTTCCCATATACACAATTTTCACAGAAATCAAATTCCAGAGAGATATGATAAATACCTTCTACCATACCTTTACCATGAAGTATTCGAAGGCCCTTCTCTCCAATATTTCCAATCCTTTGATGCCACAACATGGTCTTCTCTCCAGAGACCACTAGATTTTCTGCTCCACTTTCAGGAACCATAGAACTGTTGCACCCATCAATAACAGTGCTACCTTGCAGCTTGTATAGAGTTCCAATTCAAACTCCCTGCATCAATACCAGTGCTCCCCGAACCATTTTGCAGGTATCCTTCTCGAACACTATTTTTACACCTGGATCATCCAACTTCTTACAAAAGTCAGATTTCTAGCCAATGCAGGAATATGCAGAACACCCGAAGGTGTTCTAATCGTTCCACCTTGCAACTTCAACTTTACTTTTCCATGACCAATGATTCTAGCCTTCCTATCATCCCCCAAGAAGACATCACCACCATCATATTTCTCATAATCACAAAACCACTCTCTATGGGGAGTGAAGTGAAAGGATGCACTTGAGTTAATCAACCATGCCTCATGATCTACATGTGTACTTGAAGAAGCCAAATACACATCCCCACCTTCATCTGAGGTGGTTTTCACCTCTATAGAAGGAGCCTCATTAGATCCCTTTCCTTTGCCAAGAGCTTTAGATTTACAATCCCTTTTAAAGTGGCCTTCCTTTCCACATTTCTAGCACGCCACCTTTACAAGTTTTCCTGGAGATTTGGATCTCCCTCTAGATTTAGATCTCCCACTCGATGACTTATTTTTGTTTATGTTCTAGGACCGTCCTCATATAGACAAGGCATCACCATTTTGGCTCTCCATATTTTTCTGTCTCATCTCCTCCTTCAGCAAGGCTGAGACTATATTATCAAACTGCAAGGCAGTTACATTGCTATCTATTGCAATAACTAGACTATCCCACAAATCTGGTAGAGAACACAACAAACTAATGCACTTATCTTCATCTGAAATTTTAATATCAACAGATGCTAACTAACTTACCACAGTATTAAATGCATTCAGATGCTCTGTCACCAAGTCTCCAGCTTTCATCCTCAGGTTATATAACTTTTTTTGCAGGAACAATTTATTCACCAGAGACTTATATTGGTACAAAGTCCCTAACTTTTCCAACAAATCCTTTGCCATAGCTTCCCCTCATACATTCAGCAATATTGAATCTAAGACACACAATTGTATTGTGCTCTTTGCCTTTCGATCCAACTTCTTCCATCCTTCATTGGACACTCCTGTTGGTTTAGTACCTGGATCTACCACGATCCACTAATCTTTATCCACCAACAAATCCTCCATCTTGAGTTTCCACAACTCAAAACTTTGACCATTAAATTTCTCGATCTCTATGTTTCCACTACTCACCATCTTCTTTCACCACCAGAATCGATCTCACAGATATCCCACTCAACAGGGTTTACCACAGGCCCGAGTGAAACCCTTCAACAACAAAGGCGTCCCCTTGAAGCCAAAATAGCTTTGATACCAAATGTAGATTTTAACCCCGTACAGAAATTACCTGCATACGAATTCTAAAACACAGAAAATAAACAATGCAAGAGAATAACACATAAAACACATATACATAAATATTTTCTCCTGGATCCCAAAACTGAGACTATTAGCTTGATTTTTCATTATGTTCCTTTCAATGTTATAATACATATTTATACATTTTGAAGCATCCAATACCATGGACCGAAAAACCATCACATCTAATACCATGGACCAAAAACCAATGCGTCCAAAAGCATGTGCGAAAATCATGCACAAAACCATAGGCGGGTCTGCCCAACCTAACATAGGGTCCAAAACCAAAATTTTCCGGGGCGCTGCCCTAGACCCCATAAAGTGGGGCTACAGGTACCTCCCCTGTGACCCCCCCACTACACAATCGGCGCAACGAAGGGGAGGCTCTGCCCCCATCTAACCCCCCAGTTAACTACGTGGGCTAGTTGTGGAAAGAATATAACACAACCGAACAACAGTTTTTGAAGCTCTTCTTTCACAATATCCTTTAGATGAGGATTTAATCTGCACTTTGGTCATCGAATGGGACTTTCATCTTTTTCAGTGTAGAAGTGGTGCATGCATAACTGAGGATCAATCCCCTTGATGTCTCGGTAGTCCCATGCAAAAGCCTCTTTATATCTCCTAAGGACTTGGATGAGTTTCTATTGCTAGTCATTACTCAGATTATTGTTAATGTTCATGATATTCCCTTGCTCGATTTCAATAGGCTCACTATTATAGACAGTGGTTGTTGGTATCAGTTGGTCATTAATGTATCTCAAGGAATCTTCTTCAATCTCATTGTCAAGGACTGCTTCAAGCATGTGACATCTCAAATTAGACACTGTAGCAGGGTGATTGACAAAGGTGTTAATGACATCACCTTCTATTTGATTTTTTAATTCAAGTGCATCTGCCAGAGTCAATGGTGAACGAATATTTTCTTTTAAATATCCAGCTAGTTGTTTCCTAGTTTTTACAATGGTTAGGCTTGACTAAGCAGGACGGTATAAATCTAGATGCCTTACATAATTCCCTCTGGTTATGGTCATATTGCATGTTTGGCAGCCTATATAAGCATTGATTGTTGCTATCCAAGGCCTTCCTAGAATTAAGGGATGCCCATCTAGCCGATTTCTGGGGTTAATAATGAAAAAATCTGCTCGATATTCCCAAGCATCCACAGAAACCATCAAATCTTCTAATGTTCCTTCTGGCCTAATGACTGAATGGTCAGCTAGTTCCAACAAGGTAGTGGTTGGTTCTAAGGCTTTGATGCCAAGAACTTAGCAAGTTTTTATTGTAATAATGTTAATGGTTGCCCCTAAGTCAACTAAAGCATTGGGAAAAGAGTCACCATTTATTTGTACTGTGACAATGAGATTTCCTGGGTCTTCATATTTTACAGGTGTCTCTTTGCCTAGTAATAAATCTGACAAAGTTCTGATGACATGGACAATTGGTGTTTTTGTTTTTCCTCACAGACTTCTTTGCACACAATTCTTTAATGGTTATAGCATATATTAGAATGTCTTGAATGGCCTGGAGGAGGGGTATTTTGATACAGAGATTTTTTTAGTTCACCCAGAATATCAAAGTTGGGATATTCAATAGTTCGAGGTATTATCAATATTTCTTGGAATGGGTGAGAAGTAATTATAATTTTCTCGGGATCTTTCTATCTGACTATATCTCCTCCATGTTTTATTTGTTGGTCATCTAAAGTCAAAGGCTTATTCAGATATGTTTCTTTAACATCAGGTTGCAGATTTTTGTCCTCATCTGGAGCAATTACACGTCCAAATCTTAAGTTACGTTTATTACATTCTCTCATCTAAACTTCAGGGTCCAGACTCTCAATAATTTGGACTGACTCGATTCGTATGTTGTTAGTATTTGGTTTGGGTTGAGGTGGGAGTTGTGGTCATATATTAGGTTGAGGATTTTGCTGCAATGTGTAAGGTGCTGGTAAGGTTGGCTGAGGCAAAGGAACTATTCCCATAGGCTAGTTTGTGGTTCGTTGCCAATTTGGTTGCCAGTTGTGATTTTGCGAGGTAGAAGGAGACCATTGAGAGGAATAGGGGTGTTCTACTAGAAAGGTGGAGCGTAAGAGAAATTTGTCCAATTATTATTTGATTTTGATTGGTTAGGCCATGGTGGCATTGAAAATTCTTGAGGGGGGCAAGTAGAGAAAGGTGGTTGGTTCTGCCATGTTGCTCCTAAATATTGTTGAGAATTAAATTGCGGAGAAGGAAAGAACAAAGATGGTTTTATAGGCATACCTATCAGACGTGTTTTCCATTAACAACATTGGTTCATCATATATACTACTTCCACTTCCTCTTCTGCTTCCTTGAAGACTGCTTTTTAATCCAGGAAGCGATGGGCAGCTTTTTGTAGTGTGATCCTTAGTGAAAATGGTGCATGTTTGTATTGTATCTAATAGAAATTCTCTATGATTGTGTTTCTTTCTACAACATGGACAAAAAATAGCCAGATTTTGTTCTGCTTCGGCCTACTTTATTTTGTCTCGCATGATATCCAATTGTGTGGTTAGGGTCCCCAGGATATCAGTCTTGAAATCTTCTAGTAGATTGTTGATTTCAACTCGTGTAACGCTTCCTCCTGAGGCTTCGTTGTCTCTGGTGATTGCATCATGTCCAGTTGGTTTCATCCTTGCACTGCCTTTGGAACACCTGATGCACAATTGTATAATATTTTCATAATCCTCTTGATAAATGTCACCCTTCCCCATTAAATTTAATGTTTCTACCCATTGTTATTTGATACCTTTGATCATCATAGTTTTAAGAACTTCAGGAGGAAAATTTTCATAAGGAGATATTTGCAGATTATATTGAAAATTTTCTACATATCCTTCAAGAGTCTCATTAGTCTTATCCACCATTTGAAAGATTTCATCTTTCAATTCTCTAGTTTGGCAATAATATTGGTATTTTTTTTGAAAGGCTATTTTCATTTGGTCCCAATCATTAATGCTACCTCCACCAAGCCCCATAAACCAACGTAGAGCTTCTTCCTTAAGAGTAGAGGGGAACAGTTTTAGCTTCTAGGGGTTGGTAGTGTAATCATATCCCCTACATAAAACATCGATCCTCTGAAGTTACCCCATGGAAGGTAGAAATATTTTGTAATGGAATGGTTTCATGGGAGTATTGACAGCTGTATCAACAATAGGGTATTGTAATATAGAGGTGTGAGGCTGTCATGGACTAGTAGCCATTTGGTCAAAAATATGCCAGTATTCTTCAAGGATTTTTAGAGCTGGAACTGTATTCCTATGGGAGCTAGAACAGACTTTTATAATGACTTAACATCACTACCTTGGTCTATAATACTGGGTGTCCTTTGTTCGACTACTACTTCAGGAGATTTGACATCTTATGATTTAATCTTTTTAGCACTACCTATTTCTCTTTCTTCACAGAGGTTGCAGGAATTCCCTTCTTGTAAAGGGCTAAACTACAAATTTTCAGTGTTCTAAAAACTTTGTTCAAACCCTTTAGTCTTGCTATGATTCTTAGCATCAGTCATAGATGGTGATACTGCAACTTGAAGGGTTACAATAGGATTTCTTGTAGAAATGATTCGGGGTCCTAATAATGACTGAGACTCAACTTTCCTTATGACTTCGTCGATGAAGGTTTATCTTCCAAGGGTCACTGATCCGTTGGGTTTGTCAGATCTGGGAGAAGGAATTAAATCTTTTTCTACTCTTTTCTTCTTAGTCATTCACACATAAATTCAAACATTTATTTTTATTTTAATTCCTATGCAATTTTGCTGAAAAAAGGGCAAGGAAGCAAGCAATTTACTTACTCGTACGCAGGTTCTTACCTTCCATTTTTAATACCCAATTATTTCACAACAAACAAATATCAAACATCTATTTCTACTTCAATTCCTACACAACTATGCTGAAAAGTGGGCAAGGGAGCAAGCACTTTACTTACTCATACACAGGTTCTTACTTTCCATTTTTAATACCCAATTGTTTCATAGCAAACAACTATCAAACACACATCACCTTTTGTGGAATGGAAACACTCTCCCCGGTAACGACACGAAAATGTTGGATGCAAATAAGGTATCTTTTAGAACTCTTAAATGCCTCACATTAATTATCAACCTGGGTAAGTCTTTTTGTTTCAAGAGTGTACATAATATGTGCAAGTGATGTAAATAATTGAATCTACAAAGAGTAATGGTTTAAACTAACTTATTGATTTCAATATAAGAGTAAATGGATCAAACCACAAAGTACCAACTTGTAACTTCAAGGAAATTAACTTATTCAAATATCAAAACTCAATCTTAATCAAAAGTTCTAACTGCAATTACATCAACTGAGTGCACCATAGCGATAGTAGAGCTCTTTCAGCTAAATCTAGACTTATGCGTAAAAGTAATACACCTGATCTAATCAATAACACTCCTGCTTTCAATTAACAAGAAATGATTCTTATCTAATAATTAAATCAATCTGTGACATAAATAAATGAACCCAATCAACATAAATAAGAATTAATGCAACGAATACACCAACTCAACACTAGTGAAAGTAAATCAATCATAAAGCTATACAAAAGAGTAATTAAACTTGCAGTAAAAGAAAGGTAAACTATAAAATAGGGAATAACAGTGAAATCCACCAGTGACTAGGCCTAAACAGCCAGTGATTACTGCTTAATTACTTCAGAATATCGTGAATGAACAACAACACGAATTATATATTATTCATCAAATCCAAATGTCATTACAGCATGAGGTGTCCTTTAGAATAACCTAAGTATATTAAAATTACAACTGAAGTAAAAAGGAGAAAAGTTCAGCTCCCCTTTTATATTCGTCTTTCCCCTCTTATAGTCAAAGAGGAAAAGAGATAAATGAAATTCCTCAAGATCAGGAGATCCTGAGGAATTCACAACCAAATACTATTATCAGATAGTCTTCTAACTTGTGTTGATCCTCCTGATTCATTTTGATCACACAAGACCCGCTCTTTTCTCCTTGTTTAGCCCTTATTGTTGAATAGTTTGAACATCAGTTGTTCCATTCGCTAACTTCTGCATAAAAAGCAATGAAAGTTAGTTTTGACAGCTAAATTGCATCAAAAGCAGTATCCTTCACTTCTTATCTAAATTCTATCAAAACCTTATTACATCATGGCACAAATGCATAAAAAGGAGGAAAAAGATAGTGTAATCAAGGGTAAACTTATACCTGTTGCACAACCCAACACATATGACACCTTTGGGCATTCTCCTTTGTTTTATCCCAAGCTTGGAAATTGAGGTCTTTGCATGACCTCGAATGGCTAAGTTATGCCTTGGCTATTAACACCAAGTTATTATTCTTCCTTGTACCTCATCCTAGTAAGGAGCCTTAGGTTTGTCCCTGTAATAGGCATCTCCACATTTCCAACAGAAATTATATGATATGAATATCAAACTAAAGGGAAATCAACATCTTTTACCTCCACTGTCGAGTTGGAAAGAACTGGTGAGGGATTCTCATCATCTGTTGTTGGTGGTTTGCTGGATGTCTTGCCACATTCCCCAACTTCCTTCCTGACATACCCAAGTCCTGCCTGACAGGTTAATTTCTCTACTTTGATGGGGTTGACAATGCCTTAGCCATTAATGTCCAAGACTTTTTCTGCATACCCCATTCTCTTCATCATTTTGGATCCAATTCATGTGGTATGATTTTCAAAAGCCGCAAAATCATAATTAGGAAATGTACATGAAGTCGTAGAATTACATTTTACCTCACTGGGGTCACGCTGCCACTTTTCTGAGGCCTATTTCTTAGCTTGCAGCTCTCATAGCAACCTATGTTTCTCCTATTTCTCTTCTCATAGAAGCACCTTCAATTCAACGTTATCTGTTGAAGACTCTAGTTGTTGTGCTTTAGTTCTTCGAAGGCCTCTTCCATGGCTCAGAAAATGAAGTTGCGATTGTTTCTTTTCCTTTGTCTCTTCTTGTAGACATTCATACATTATGTCCATCTTTTTTAGCACTTTGAGCATGGTCTTGTACACCTCTTTGTCATCGTCCATCGTTGCACGTTCCATTGTTCATGCTTGCAATTCACATCCACCCGAAGAATGCTCTGATACCAAACTTGATATGAGTTGACTCAACTTCCAAATTTAACAAAGATCTTTTGCTTTCATGATGTAGTTATAATTTCATTTTATAAGGGAATAAATGAACATATATGCATTCTTAAGGAAATGGAAACATAATGATGATCAACAAATCATAAACAAGAGAAATTGATAACAGAGTTCATCCAGTGTGGACTACATCTCTAGGCCCGATGTCAAGATGATGTTAGCCACTTCATTCAGTGCTAGAAATGGTGAAGATGTACATGGACTATGTTTTCTATCATACATGGACATATGCCCTCTACATGAGTGGTAAAGTCTCTCTGAGAGATGTTTTGTTACAGGAGCTATCACTCACAATAAACCCCCTATCAGCGTGACATAATCTTACACATGGTGACAATGAATATCCCGCCAACATGGCATCAAAGGGCTCTCAACCAAAACACCCATGGTGACAATGAGTATCCTTCCATAATGGAAACAAAGGGATCTCAATCAAAACATACATAATAGTCCATGATGAATACATCTCACATCAAATGGACAAAAATTTCATGCATCATACATCAAGCAGGAATTGAAACAACATAGTACATCTCACAACAAAATATCAAAGAAGTACATGGAAACAACACTTCATATACATCAACTCTGATCCTAGTTGAAGAATAGAATACTTAATTGCTGGATCTAAATGCACCATCAAAATCGTGGCATCGAATAGCATAGATTCGACTGTCCATGCTTTGAAATCTGACATTGTCACTCGAATCTAGAAAATGGCCAAAAAATAGAAGGCTTAGCTACAGAAACTGTCTGCACAACTGAATTTTTATCGCTGATAGGCGTAAAATCGACAATCCATTTGTCGAATTATGACACCGGAAAAATCTAGGCCTATACGAATCTTTTAGATTCCCCCATGATTCTCCAAATATTCCCTCCTCTGGGTTGACTAGAGATTTGTAACTCAAATTAGAAAACTAATCTCGCCATTGAGATCCTTGCACAATTCTATGAAGAATGAGTATAAACTTGGTTGCATTCTAGATCTGGGAAAGTTTAGCCTCCAAAGAATCTAAATGATTCCCTCCTTTGGGTTGACTGGAGATTTGTAACACAAATTAGAAAACTGGTCTTCTGATTGAGATCCTTGCGAAATTCTATGAAAAGTGAGTATAAATTCGGTTTCATTCTAGATCTGGGAAAGTTCAGCCTCCAAAGAATCTAAAAGATTCCCTCAAGATTCTTCAAGATTATCCTTCATAGGGAATCTGTAAAACTGCTATTGAAAAGGCGAATTTGACCTTGCCATTGTGGTCCCTACAAAAATTTGAGAAAAATGACCATAAACTTGATCACATTCTAATCAAATGAAATTTTTCCTCCCAAGGAATCTTCGACATCAAAAGAATATTCCTTGTCTTGAAAAACATCTCGAGGTTTCGTGTCCTAGAACTGCATCATGGTTCCACCTAGGCATGGTTCCGCTTCATGGAACTCCGTTCTTGGACACCTCCATTTTGTTGGCTCTCCCTCTATTCCATTCTTCTGCGGGTTCTTCCCCCCGTACAAATGATTTTTTGCGACTTAAGTATAAGTTGTTGGGCAGAAATAATAATGAGAGGGCCATTGGCATATTGGTTAGGGTGGTCCGTTTCAGGTAGAGAGGTCGAGATATCAAATCCCACCCCTACCAAAAATACAACATGTTTTTTTGTTGGTGCGTTATAATGTTAGGTTGCAATTTTGATGGAACCGTTTTGTATTAAGTTTGGGCATTGTTTGTGTATTGTTGTGTTCACTCAAGCAGCAAACCAATCATTCTGATCAGGTGGGTTGAAACCCCATCACCCATGAACTAACAAGTACCATCTGGAGGAGGGTGTCGGCTGAGTCCACCTGGGCTGGCTCACCCAATCATAGAATGTATTATATGGGGGATTCGACAGGGTGGTGGCCCACTGACCCAAATATATTTGTTTGTTTCCTATGGTTATGGGGCTTTGGTCGGGGGTGGCAAGGTTTGATCACCTGCCACCCCATTATTAATACATTTTTCTAATAACACATAAAACTGACCAGTGGGGGTGGAGGGGATCATGGCATGCCACCCCTATTTTATATATACTTTTTGCTTTTAAAAGCCATTATAGTCCTTTTAAATTTTAACAAACATAAGGGTCATCGAGCATTTTAAAGAGGCAACAACTTTGCCCACCTGGTGGCCCAATTACGGGGACCACTGCCAGTGCAATTTGTAGTTCCATTAAGCGTGGCCCACATGGTAACTTTGACCAAAACATTAACTAACTCAGTCTCTTCCATGCGAGCTTGGATTTGAGTGTCATTCACATCGTTGGAATCAGGTCGACGAGCACTAAGTTATTGTCCTGATTTGTGAGGATTCTGACCACTTTGAATTTTGACCATTTCTGAGCCCCCTTGGGTTTCTACGTGTGTTTGGAGCCACCTGGATCACCCATCACTTGGTTCACATCTAGTTAAATGGTTGTCGTCAAAAACTACACAAATATGGAGAGCAACTTATCTTCCCCTCCATGAATGTACAGAGCAGGCCAGCAGTTACCCTTCACTTAGAAATTGGACAAAGTAGGCTAGGCAACCCTGTTCTCAAAATTGCATAGAGAAGGCAATCTAGTACAACTCTAGAAAATTGCATAGTGTTAGTAAGTTGTATTGCCATCCAGAATTGCATAGAAACTCGCCCAACTGAACTATAATTAGAAATGCACGAAGCAGCCCATATGAGCTACATTGTTTTCTAGAATTGTTCTCAATTTCAATCTTTTATATCTTGGGGGCCTTCCCCCAAGATCTAGATCAACTCGCTAGCTGCAATGATCTCTAGAAATGTATAGAGCACCCCAGCATCACTTCTCTGGAAAATTTCACAAATCTGGCCAGTCAGCCAACGCCTCTTAATCCGGAAATAGTGAAAAATATTTCCCTCACTTACATTCCATTGCATGTGTGGACAGGTTGTCTGGTTCCCTCTAGAACTGTACAATCCTACTATTAACACTGTAATTTTCTGAGGTTGGAGAAGAAAATAAAAAAGGTAACCACTAACCTACTTTGGAAGCTAGGATCTAGCCTTGCCACCTTCACAGAGGGCTCTCTCTATAAGATTTAACTTTGTTGTATTAGATATTAGCCTAGCTATGAATGTTTGAAGTTTGGTTTCAAAATTGATTGGTTGATTAAGTGCTTGAACCTTCCACTAGGCTATGGAGTCTACAATTCAAAATGGATTTATTTCAGCTTTTCAAAGGAGTTTCACAGGGAAAGGTAGCTAAAATAAATGGATACTTTATGTTTAAGTGAAATGGAATAGAAGAAAAGATATAAGTTCAATAGGAGTTAAAGAGAAATTAAGAATTCCTTAACATGATATTAGAAGAAAACATAAAAATTATCTACAGCTAGAAGTAGAGTGTGGTTTTCAACAAATTATGTTCATCAATTTTCTGTAAAACAATTCAGATTTCACAAAACGTAAGTGTTCAAATAGAGTAATAAAACATTAACAATGAAAGAAGCACATCACTAGATATTCAAACACATGAATCCTCTGAAGAATGTCCTTTTTATTACTGATCAACCCATCAAATGAAAATAGTACAATAGTGTTTTGGAATGTAAAAACCCACACAGAAATCAACCCTTGATACTTCTAAAAGAGAAGTATTTATAAGATATTTACAAAAAATCCTGTCAAAACTGACTAGGATGTATTTAGAAATTCCTAAATTGAATCTATCTTACTTATTACAAATTGTCTAGTCAATTTAATGTCTTAAATAGCTCTACATAAATTATCAATCCGGGTATCATAAACTGATGAAGTGTGGTGGACTATATGTGCTTAGTTAACCTTTCTCTTACTTCGTTGTTTTATAGTTTATGTTTGTTTTTGGGGTTTTGTTCTTGTTGGTTTTCTAAAGTGTTTAATGCAAATGGAAATCCTATTCTAAGGTCTTAAGAATACTTTTAAAGGACAAGTATGGATAAAGATTTCAAGATAAGGCCTATGTCCCTAATGGTAACTTCGAAAACTTAGCACTTCAAAAGAACTTAAAACATGTTATTGATGGAGTTAGTATTTAAACAAAAGTGTGAATATACAACTAGTTCAATCAAAATAAAATGCAATAACCAAATAATGAGCTAATGACTATGAGACCCAGTATCCTTGCTGCTTCAGCAAAAGGACAAGATGATTCTATCACGTCATTAGTTCATTAGTGCATCACTAATCTACAATCAACTTGAAAGCAATTTATGTACAGCTAATATACATGAGAAAAATGTAAAACCACAGTAATCAAAACAACTTTGTTATGTACAACTAATATACATGAGAAAAATAAAATGCAAAATTAAATGACAACTATACAAGGCAGGGGATCTCTACCACCTATGAAATCAAAGCAAAATTAAACACACTTGCATGAATTAAAATTGCATGAATGAAAAATCTAATCTACCTTACATTCTACAAAGCAATATTTACAAAATGAAATCTACTCTACCTTACATTCTACAAAGCAATATTTACAAAATGAAATCTACTCTACCTTACATCCTAATATGCTCCATGACATCTACTTCACATCTCCTTCCATGTTGAGAACATCAAAGCTTTATTCAATTTCTTCAAAAGTACAAAGTACAACAAAGTTCTCCAAAGCTTTCAAAAGCCATCAAGGAAGAACTACAAACTTAAGAACTAGGGACTAAAAGACTAACAAATGAAGGATAGAGATCTCCTATTTATACAAAAAGATGAGAGCCATCTCATTAATGAGAATCCATGAATCTCTCCCTCTACCTCTAGAGTCCTAATCAAAATAGGAACTGATAAGACACATGTCTTCTTAGAGTTACAATACAATTAGGAGATGTGACACATATCCTCATGATCCCATGATTCTTTCCACTCAAATTCGAATTTGGCCTTGGGGTGCCACATAAGGGACTTCTAGAAGCCTCCTTTCAACCTACACATGTCAACAATCTCAACCCATTTGTTAGGTATAAGCATATGCACATTATTTTCTAATGTTTAACCACAAATTCACTTAAAAGGCTTAGAAATAATAAAGATTGGAAAAACATAAAGGTGGCCCAATGATAATGAAAGTGGGATGAATGTGGTGACATAGTAGTGAAATGGAGGTGATATAATGGACATAATAGTGAAAGTGTAATGGAAATGAATGACATTTTATAGACTCAACACAAATATTTAGGAAAATTTGAACTATCTAAAGTGCTGACACTAAATTTGTGGAATTGTTGACTGTTTGGCCCTTCGAATCCTATTGTGCTATTGGTGTTGAGCTATACAACCAATTCCGTTGCTTACTCCATTAATTCACATAATTTATCCTAGCATTGTTCACTTGGGATGATTGTCTTCAGTACATTTGTGTAAACCTCGTCGACTTCAATATATTTAGCAAATGTTGGTTTGGAAATGAATATATGTTTAATTTCATACTGAATGTCCAAATCATACACCATTCATTCCAAGAATTCTTTTCCTATCATGCTAATTCTTCCACCTATAACTTTGGAACTCTCTTTAGCCTTCTTCATCAATTTCTCATCGTAACCAGACCATGTACCGAGCTTATCGTTTATTACTGATAAATTAGGAAGTCTATTTTTGTAGAGCGCTTCCATCTTGTTGAAGAATCTTTGTACACCAATGTCTGGAATCAAACAATTTTCTTTAAGCCACCTTACCAAATTTCTCTTAGTCAGCACCTTCTTGACGTCCAGTATAGTTTTTGTTCTATCTTCAATCTCTAGCTCTTCTAATTCCTATTTTTCTTCGAGTTAAGGAAATGATGAGCTTAGTAGCTTCACTAGGTTTGTCTCCCAACTATTTTTTGACTTCTTTAATGGCTTCATTAGATCTTTCAATAGTTCTTGTTGCTCAAATATGATTTGTATTGAATGCCAAATATCTATCATATATTCATTGATCTGTTTCCACATATTTTCTTTGACTTGGGCCAGGGTATTAATCATGGCAGTATCTTTTTCCATCTACTGCAATCTTTGGGAGAATGTGTGGGATTTCTACATCTCTATTGTTATCACCTAGATTTAACCTCAAGCTGAAGGAAGGCAATGTCAAGGCAACCATAAACCATGCTTAGCAAAGTAGCTAGCCCTACTAGGCCGGGAGAAGGCTCTCTTCGTAAGGATCTTAGCCAAGATGACTAGATATGAAAAGGATATTATGCTATGTATAGTAGCACAAGGTTTTATTTCATTTTGAAGGGGTTTCGTTGGATTAGGAGGAGCCAGACATTTAGGGCTAGGGAATTAGGTCAAAATTGCAGGGTGTTCAATTGGGCAAGGCAGGCATAAGGTTTAGCCCTCTAGGGCTTTATGGGTGAGGTTGTTTAAGACTGGGGAGAAGCTAGGAAGAGCATGTGATGACCATGGATCCTTCCTTGACTGTAGAAAACATATAATGGTGAATATTTCCCCAATGCAAAGCAGTGATGTTATGAATTCTGCCTATTAACTTGAGAACATTCACTTAGAAGAAATCAAATGATTAATGAAGTACAAAAAGCATTCTAACATATGATCACATGAGAAGAAAATGAACTAAGCTTAATACCACATGGATCCCAAAGGAATAGCTACAATTTTTATTAATCTCCTTGCTAAACTACTACAAAATGGTGTACAATCAAGGCGTAAGCATCCAGCTGAGTCCAACCCTTTACAATGAGAAAGAATAAGAAGATATAGGCATTGATTTAACCTCTTCCCATCCTCAGGGGTCGAATCCCTAAGATTAGGAGCTAATCTAACCAACACCGAACAAGAAACTTGAATCTAGGCATCCTAACAGCTTGCCTCTAAAAGTGAAGAAATTGATTCATTTATGCTCAAAATGACTTTTAATATAATGAATCCACCCTATACTACTAATTATCCATCAAATTTACAATAGAAGTCATCATTTACATTAGTAGAACATCCTCCATAAGATAAAATCCAATATCATAGTCAAAACATAGTGAAATGGAAATCCTGTGCAAAATTTGCCCTACGCGCAACACCATTGGCCCAATGCGCAACGCCACTTTCAGGTTTGTTTTGGAAGCCTTCCCGGCATACAAATTGAGCTCATGATAGCTCATTGGTAATATATTCAAGTCTATTTTCCAAAACACCTAGAATTTATGCATTTGAAGCTCCTTTGACCCCTCAAAAGTTGATTCTCCTAAGACTACTTCTATGTGTCCAAAAAGTGGTAGAATGGTCATTTTTAAGATGTTTTTTGACTTTTTGGTGGACCAGTTCTACCCCAAAAACATAGAAACTCGATAGGGTGCATGTACTCATCACTTTGAATCCAAAAATTTAATCCATTTGTGCATTGGGTACCCCTAGGAAAAGCGCAGCACCAGTGATGCTGCGCGGTGAGCCAGATTTTCTGTGTGTACAATTTCCAAAATTTGCAAAAAAACAAAATCTTCTCCAAACCTAACCAAAATTGGTGAGAAGCATTTTCATCAAGCATATTGATGAGCATAGGAATCTTCAGCAATAAACCTAAGCATATCCTCCTATTTTTTGCCCTTTATAGCCCACCTTAGCCTAGCTTTCATCTTTTTGATGCTCATGTTGCAAATTTTATTTTGGGTCCTCTAATGGTAGGCTATGTGCCTGGTCATCTAATTGTCCCTATTGGCCTTCTACAACAGATTCTCTAGGTGAAAATTGACTCTCTCAAGCCAAGTCTGTCTATCATCCTCAATTTCCTTCTCAATAGGAGTCAAAGTGACCTGTGCCTCCTTGTTACCTTGTTGTTTTCCCTTAAGAAGTTCCAACTCCATGAGGACCTGCCTGTCACTCAATTGTTTGTTCTCTAGTTCCAAATATGTGATGACATACTTGGCTCTCTCCAAATTTTCCATTAATGCTTCGACTTGAGCCTCCTTTTCTTGTATGATGATGTCCTTTATTGTTTCTTCATCCTGAGTCTCTAAGTCAATTATTTCCAAGCCATGATGAGTATAATGCTGCTTTGGCTTTTTCAAAGAAAAGTCTCTCTCTTTCTCCTCATCATCAAAACTTTTCTCTGACATATTTTCTTTCCCTTTGTGCAGCTGCTACACTCGTACCTATTGTATTGATGAAGAAGGAAAATCCCCTTCCACATCATGTGGAGCTAGCATTTGCCTATGAGTTGATGAAGAAGGCAAGTTCCCTTTCACATCTTATGGATAAAACACATGCCTATTAGTTGCAAACAATATCCTTGTGCCCCTCTGATATGTCATGTAAGTCCCAGGAACCTTGGTAGCTCTAGTCTCTTTGTCCTTCTCATTTGTCTTCACCTCAGCACTGCTAGAAGGTCCTCCTGATTCTTGGGACACTGGTGGAGGAATTTGAGAACCGTTGAAGATGTTATGAGCAATAAATGTCTCCCAAGAGATGTTGAGGAGGTTAAGATGATGAAGCACAATCATCTTGATTAGGGAATAATCATAAACACTACTCATTTGCTGAGGGTATGGCTTTTTCTCCACAAAGTGGGCCATCTTCTCAATATTCCTCAACAAGAAATAAGGGAGGGTAAACATCCTCACCCTGGTAAAATGCATGAGAATCGTGATGTGATAGGTGTAGAGTCTGGAAAATATTCCCTCACAAGTGAAATATTTCATGATGATTTTCATCATGGGGGCATACTTTTTCTTCAAGGAACCTAAAAGGAAAAATCTGTTTTGCTTCATTTATGTACCTAGGTTTGATGTATGGATCATAATAGTGTTCATCCAGTTCGTGTGCCTTGTACCATTTCTCACCCACATTTTGAATCCTGGTTGCATCCGTAATGATGGAGGGTGAAACTGTGAATGTCACCCCAGAAAGAGTCACTTTGTTGTCATGAAGATTGGCCACAAAAGGCCTGGTGAGCTCAAGATGGTGTTGAAATCTCTGTACCTAGTCACAAAACTCATAGCACCTTAGATTCCTGAAACAAGTGACAGCCAAATGAGAGGCCTGCAACTCTCTGAGGTTTGATGGCTCTTCCCTGATAATTCTGCTTCCCTTGTGTGGTTTTCTCTAATGCCTAGATCTATTTGTTGAATTGTCACTGGCAGTGTTCTCCTCCTCCACATAGTCTCTGTCTTCTTTGTCCATGTGTTAGTGTCAGTATCTTCACACTGCCATCAGTGACCAAAATTCTCTCTTTTGCATCTCATAGTAGGAGTCCCATACTGATGAGTCATTCCATTAGGTCATGGATTCATTGATGGTAGGGTTTTGTTGTGGTCACCAACAACCCCCCTCTTTGTTTAGTATGAGCAATAATACCAAGCAAAGGGGGACCCTTAACAAAAAATCTCAAAAATATTTTTATCAAAATTTTTGTATTTAACTCCCTAAAAGCTATATCGCATCGCAAAGAGAAAGTGAAGCGTTTTTTTCCTATACGCGTAAGTAAGCTGCGATGAAGCGATGCGACATTCATCGCATCGCATATTCTGAAAGCACCCTTAAAAAGAGAAACCTAAGGAATCGCCGATGGCCGATATGCGACATCACATATCGCAACGTCGCCTTAGCAGCACACAATGAGCAAATGAAAATTGCGATATCGCGATTTGCGATCTGCGATCTTACAAAATGCGATTTTGTGATTTGCGATCTGCTACAAATGAGACTATTAATTGCTGCGATACGAATCACAGAAACTACTCATTGCAAAGTTTCTTCGGCATGATCTATAAACCCAAAATCGTGCACGCACCTTAAGGGAAATTAATGATTGCACGCCTGAGTACCCAAAGACGATCGTGTTGAGTTTTTCGAAGAGTCAAGTTATTATCAGTGTCATGATTATGCATTCATTAGAGTTTAAAGCTTTCATGTCAATCTTTTCGTCATGTCTCTTTTCCTTTGCGTAAACTGTAAGGCAGTAACTAATATAAATCTATACGCAGGAAACATCTAAGGAAAAGGGGAAAGCGCCAATACTTGAAGAACAGAGAGGATATGCCTTCGCAAATGAATGCTGCATGCAGCAAAGCCGTGGATTTCATAGTATCACTCCACAGACACTGATGAAAATAGACTATCCAAGATTCAAAGTCAAAGGCGCACAAAAGCAGCATGTTTGCAAAAGATCCTGAAGCTCAGATTGGATAAAGAAAAAAGAAAAACGCTGAAAAGGGATGATGCTTCAGAAAAGCCTGGAACAAAGAATGGAAGCAATTTTCAATACGTAATATTGTTCAGGCAACGAAATCCCTAACTCATTGAGTCATTCACACGGCCGGAAACCGAAATAGCAACAGCACAATCAGTTTGAAAGAAATCTGGGTTATACTAAGTATACACACAGCAAATACACCCAGCCAGAGGAAGATTTTCAAAAATATGTTCTAGTTTGTCAGAAAGAGGTGCTAGCTTTTGTTATTTCTACTTTTATCGTCCGAGCAAAAGGAAAAGACAACTAGCCGACTCTTTCCAGGCGATCCTCACATTGCTTACAACACTAAGGAGCAGATACAGAAACGGTTAGAAATTAGATTCAATTTTTAGAAATAAATTTGCTTTAGTAAAAGGGCGGTCATTTGAAGTCGTTCCCTAAATTTGTGTAATTAACATTAGTTAGTCAGTAGTATTTAACCCTTCTCATGGCATTTGGAGAAGGGTCCGGAAATTTGTGAAAAAACTTGTCCTCAGAACATGCACTTTTGCACCCTCGGAGGTGGTTTTTGGTGAATCGATGGATCGAGATTTATTTATGTTTGCATTTTAATGTCTGCTACTGATGTTGCACTTCTATACTCTTAGTAGATGTTAGAAGTAAGTAGAGATAAATCGTTATTGCTTGAAGTTTGTGAGTGAAAATCAGTCATAAATGGTACTTTTATCCCTTGATTAATTTCTGCTCATATTCTTAGAGTGATATACAGCTGATTTGTTTATATGTTGATGTATGAATGTCTGGATTACCATTTGGAACTTTTGTACGGTGGAATCATTTGTTTGTGCTTAACATATGAATAATTTATCATGCGATATGCTGTTCACAACTGTTTTGCCTAACTTCTTATGCATAATGGTTTATCTTAAGTGATTTATATTCTTATGATAGCTGAATGATCTTTATTACCAGTTATTGTATGAAATCTTTTTAGATCGCATGAAGAAAGAATCCTGCCCTGGGTTAGTATAGATTAGATGTGTTGTTTTTGTTAGATTACAGTAGCATAGAGTCAGTTTAGAGTTTAGAATTAGAGTAGCTTGAAATTACCTTTAGATTAGCATCATCAAAAATCTACACACACACACACATCCTTTCAAATTGGGAAGCTGGTCCCATCATCCCTAGTCGGACCCGCTACACCAAACGGGCAAGGAGCCGCCAACCAGGTTCCGGACCGGGTGGGTATCCCCCTTGTTGTTGACCCGATTTTGGGCCCCTCAACATATTTGGCGCTAGAAGGAGGGCACGAACTATGAATGGCAACTAAGTCAAAATCTGAATACTATTCTAAGAGTAAATCACCCTCATCAACTCCCCCGACTTCTCCAATACGAATAAACTCGGAGTTAGAAGTCGCTCGAGTATCCACCGCTACTACCTACCCTAATATATCAGACCAACTGATTATTGAACCCCGTGAAATTCAAACTTTGATTCGTAAACTCCAGGGATTCTCTATTTTTTCCCAGAGGTCTGATAAATCTCACAGCAGCATGACTTCGCAGTACAATCCTGGTCATCCCCTGACCAGATTGAAGAGTGAAAAATTTGGTATTCAACCAAGTGAACTCCCTCTCCCTACTAGGAAAAGAGCAAGGAAAACACCACCAGAGTCTGACCACGAGACTCTTTCATCTACTTCGTCCATTTCAACCCCCTCACCGCGAAGTCAACCACCCACATCCTCATCCCAAATCACTCATCCATCTTCCACGACCCTTCGTCTTCAATCATCAAAGATCATAATATCTTCATCTTCTCAACATCAGGGACCGTCTTCTGCACTTTCATTAACTAGCGGCTCAACGATGGCCCAGTCTCCATGGAACAATCCTGGGGCGGTTTTGATGCCTCCACCCCTGAGCCCAATACCGGCCCATCCCGAGAAATGGCTACCCAAGTTCAATCCAGAAACAGGCATGCTAGCCGAAGAGCATATCAATAATTTCATGCTTTCTGTTAATCTCAACGGAGTTACCAACGGAGATGCTATCGTCCGGCTTTTTCCTTATACAATGCAAGGAACAGCCGGGTCATGGTACTTTTCGTTACCTTCCGGGTCCATCACAAGTTGGGACATTTTTCAAAGTCAATTCCTCACCAAGTTTGGCGATGACAGATCAACAGCGACATTGATCAATGACCTATCTAATCTTAAAGCTGAGACTAGGGAACCCATTAAAGATTTCAATTTACGGTTCAACAAGATCGTCAACAAAATTCCTGCTGCTTCTCAACCCAGCGAGGAAGTAAGATGTGAATGGTACATCACGGCCTTACCATCAAACTTGGCTATCTTCGTAGATAGGGAAAACAAGACGACCGTAGTTGAAAACTTGACTAAGGCATTAGCAGTAGAAAAACGTGTAGTTGCCCTAGAAAAGAGATCTGCAATAGAAGAACGCAAATCTAAGAAAATCTCTTTCAAAGAAGACACCAAGAAGAAGCAAACTAAAGATCCTTTCGATATGGAAGGATTACAAAATGTGTTAAAGGCCATGTCCGATGAGATGATTGACATAAGAAAGCAAGTAGCAGAAACTTATTCAAAAAAACCCTACAGAACTTTTAAAAGAAATCTTCCCATGGAGATGAAACCACCCAATGCTGTCTCAAATGTCGAATCTGAAGAAGAAGAAGAAGAAGAAGAAGAAGAGAATATCACTGAAGGGTAGACCGATGATGAAGAAGTTGTAGAACTACAAGGAATGTGGGATTTCATCCTCCCACAAGAAGAAGATCAAGAAGCATTTCCGGTTAGCACACGAAGCAAAAATCAACTTGATCCTCCCCAAACTACCCCTAAACAGAAGGACGCAAGCCCTGCAACAAAAGATAAGGTCGCAACAAAGAAAACAACTGCTAGAGCGACCCAATTTAACCCAGCCCAATCAGATCAATCACCTCCATTAAGAACACTGATAGTGTCGGATGAAATGGAGTATAACATTATCGATGACATGAAAAAGACTAGGGCTAATATCACTCTTTACGAATTGAGAAAATTGAAACATCAACAGAAAGTAATGATGAAAGAATTACATGCCGTGCCTACTACATCTTTACCTACAGCTGTAGCTTCCCACAGCATGGGAAGACCTCCAACCAACATGATCAATAAGATTGATCCAAATGACATTGCCTTGATTGGAGGAAGATCAAGATCTCATACTCCTCCTTTTCTTCTCACTTATGAAATCTTCAATAAAAACATGCACAATTGCTTGGTTGATTCTGGTGCTTCAACGAATATTTTACCCAGATCAATATGTGCCAAATTGAATGTTCAGCCTCAGAAATCCGCAATGCACATAGTTCAACTTGATCGATCTCAAGTCGAAGTGATTGGTGAACTTAACCAGGTGACCATAAGACTGTCGTCTAACCCGAAAGTATGTCAGGTTATCGACATTCTAGTAGTTGACATCCCTGAATTCTATGGTTTAATTCTTAGCAGGGATTGGTCCGAAAAACTCCATGGATATTTTTCAACCGACTGGTCGCACATGTGGTTACCCTACAACGGTAAACCCAATCAAATAAAGGTTGAACAAGAGTTGCACCAAAAGTACATAGTGACAGAATTGGAAGGAGAGAACGAAGCAATAGCATACAACAGCAGTATCATAGGCAATTACTCAGCAGATTCTTTCCTCGGCAATTTCAATGCTCACACCTCACCTTACTTAGAAAATTCAGTTTTATCCCAAGTTGAAAATTTTTCCCAAACTGATGATTCAAAGTATTTTAAATTTTTAGATAACTCTGTAAATACATCTTTGTTTTGGAAATTATATTTTGATGGCTCTAAATCTAACGAGGGAGCAGGAGCAGGATGCATTCTGATTAGCCCAGACGGAAACAAGACCATGCTCACATGTAGACTTGAGTTCAATTGCACAAACAATACAGTGGAATACGAAGCCTTGGTGCAAGGCCTATACAAAGCAATCGGGATGAATGTTAAGTATCTTCAAGTCTTTGGAGATTCTGAAATTGTCATCAAACAGGTACGTAACACCATACATTGCCTGTCAAGTCATTTAAAGCACTATCAATCTTTAGTACAAGATCTAACTTCACATTTCATAGCATTCAATATTTCGTCAATCCCAAGACTCCAAAATGCGAGCGCAGACCTGTTAGCTAACGTAGCCTCTAGACTTATTCCCTCCGAAGATTTTAGTCCCGATAGGTTCTCAATAGAACTAATTTTTAGACCATCCATCCCTGACAACATCACCAACTGGAGAGTATTAAACGACAACCCTGATATTGTAAATTTCCTCACTTCTGAAGGATCCTACTCAAATCAAATAATTGACGAAGACCATCATGATCACCAAATTCAACAAAATAGCACTGATAATGCTATACCTAAATCGGTGGTTAAGTTAGAAGATTTATATGATTTGAAGAGTCGGTTTAAACGGTCTGCCAATTCTAAACTCTACAGTTCAACTCTTAATTATGAATTAGTGAACCTAGGAACCGATCAGAAGCCGCAAAACGTTAATCTGGGCCACGGCCTAGCCCCTGAAGAAAAATCAGCGTATATCCGTCTTCTGAGACAATACAAAAATGTTTTTGCATGGAATTACGATGAGCTGAAAACATACAACACTTCTATCATTCAACACACTATCCCTATGATTGACAATGAAAAACCTGTCCAGCAGAAGCTCAGAAAAATCCACCCCAACTTAGAAAATCAGATAAAGACTGAGCTAAATAAGTTGTTGAGAGACAGAATAATTTTCCCCGTCAGACATTCCAAATGGGTATCCAATATGGTGCTCGTTAGGAAGAAAAACGAAGATATTCGAATTTGTATTGATTTCTGGAATCTCAACAAAGCCTGTCAGAAAGACAATTTTCCCCTCCCACCTATGGAGCAAATACTACAGGCAGTAGCGGGCTCAGAATTAATGTCTTTCCTGGATGGATTTTCAGGATACAATCAAGTGTTGGTACATCCCGATGATCAGTTAAAACCACATTCCGAACCAAATGGGGCACATACGCATATCGAAAGATGCCATTTGGTCTGATCAATGGCGGCGCTACCTTTCAGAGAGCCATGGACATCGCATTTAAAAGTTTAGTCAATAAATCGGTACTGATTTACCTGGATGATATAACAGTGTACTCCAAGAAGCGAAGCGACCATCTCAAAGACTTGAAACAAATCTTTCAAAGATGTTTAAAGTATGGAATTTCACTTAACCCAAAGAAATCTTTTTTCGCATTAAGTGAAGGGAAATTGCTCGGATTCATAGTGTCGAAATCTAGTATTCACATTGAACCTGACAGGATCAAAGAAATTTCCGAAATATCCATACCCCATAACAAAAAGGCCATGCAATCTTTCCTTGGACAAATCAATTTTGTAAAAATATTTGTCCCAGATTTTTCACGTATTATTTCTCCTTTACAAAATATGATAAAAAAGAATTCAAATTTTAAATGGGGCATAGATGAGCACGAAGCATTCAACTTGATCAAACAAGCTATCATCAACGCTCCATCTTTAGCTACCCCAAATTTTTCAGAATCCTTTATCTTATATACTTTTGCCTCAGAGAAATATTATGCCGCGATTTTAACTCAAGCAAATCAAGAAAAGGCGGAAGCTCCAATCGCGTTCTTTAGCTCGAACCTACAAGGTGCTGAGCTCAATTATTCAGACGTGGAGAAACAAGCATATGTTGTTTTCAAAGCGATCAAATATTTCAGATCTTTCTTACTTAAAGCCCATACCAAAGTCGTCGTACCGTTTCCAGCGGTAAGAAACTTGTTGGTACAGAAGGATGTGGGCAAAAAGAGGGCGAATTGGATTACCGCTTTACAAGAATACAATCTTGAGATCAAACCAGCAAACATCGTAAGAGGTCAAGGCTTCTGTAAGATGTTAGCTGGAGCATCGCAAATTCCTGAGAAATCATCTGAAGAGGTACATACATATGAGGTAAGCCTAAACGACGCAAAATCATTATATGCGGACACCATTTATTATCTTAAGAATGGGTATGCTCCATCGCACTTGGATCACACAAAGAAAAGAGCTCTACGATTGAAAGCTAAACAATACCAGCTCATAAATGATGTTCTGTTTAAAAGGAATTACGATTCTATACTTCTTAGGTGTCTTGAGAAAACTGAAGCCGAAAAGGTTTTGCAGGAACTCCACGATGGACTAGCAGGTGGACACTATGCTGGAGAGACTACTGCGCATAAGATCTTACGTGCAGGATATTATTGGCCCACGTTGTTCAAAGACTCATACAATTACGTAAGGAAATGCCAACTCTACCAGACTGCTGCGGGGAAACAAAAGAAATCGTCCATGCCACTACAGCCGATTAACATCGAGCAACCATTCAGCCAATGGGGCTTGGACATAATAGGTGAGATCGTTCCTCACTCTTCTAAGCAGCATAGGTATATCCTCACGGCAACAGATTATTTTACTAAATGGGTAGAAGCAGTTCCTCTCAAGACAGTTAATTCTGAAAACATTATTGAATTCATAGATCAGTTTATCATCACTAGGTTTGGGTTGCCAACAGCCTTAATGTTTGATAATGCATCAGACTTTTCTGGAAATGCAATGACTGAGTTTGCACTCAAAAGAGGATTCAAACTGAAGTATTCTGCCAACTACTATCTGCAAGGTAATGGGTTGGCTGAATCAACAAACAAAAACCTAATCAGGATTATTAAAAGAACAGTTGACCAAAACCAAAAGAATTGGCACAAAGCGCTGGTTAATGCTTTATGGGCAGACAGAATTACGAAAAAAGCTTCGATCGGCACTTCTCCCTTTAATTTAGTTTATGGGAAAGAAGTGGTTCTTCCTACTCACTTAGTCATTCCCTCTTTGTCTTTAGTACAACACATCGATGAAATATCTACTTCCTCTTTGCAATTGAGACAAATGGAGATAATCAGACTAGAAGAACAGCGAGAACAAGCTAAGAAAACCCATGCTCACCACCAAGCGCTAATAAAATCCTCTTTTGACTCAAACATCATAACCAGAAAGAACTTTCAGATGGGAGATTTAGTTTTGAAATGGGATAAGGCTCATGAAGAAAAGGGCAAGCATACGAAATTTCAGAAGCTATGGCTCGGTCCTTTTCAGATTGTAGAAGTCATAGGCCCATCGACGTTTATGTTGCAGGATTTGGCAGGTAGAAGAGATTCTTTGCCTGTGAATGGACAGATTCTTAAAATATATTTTCCATAAGAAGACCATTCTTCTATTTTTGTAGGATAGTTTTAGTTTCTTTTGTTTTGTTTTTCTTTTTCTTATAAATAAAATCGGTTGTAAATGATCATTGAAAAGGATTCATGAAAGAGCACACTAACTGTCTATCAGATTTTGATTTCACTTGTACAAATAGCGAAGCTTTTCGAAAAATCTGATTTTTATTATTGACAAATAGAGTTAACTTTAGCCTGAATAATGATATTAGTTTCAACTTTTCAAAAGACTTTGATGAAAGCAACCTTTGGTAAAAAATTGTTTTATGTCAGCACAATGAAAGGTATCATCGATAATAAAATAAATATTCTCTGTAAAGCTGTTGTTTTCAAACTCTATTATTGTCGTCCAGAGCTTTCTTAAGGAAAAACAATGACTTCCTCCCTGCAAAAGGAAAACGCAGCATTCAGAGAAACAATCTGAGAAAACACTATATCTCAAGGAATAAGAGGTCTCATCACGAGCCGGCTTATCATGATCACAGATATTATAACTTGTTGACTTTGCCAAAACTATCTATCAAAACAGGGCAACGACTCAAGATTGTTGCAATCAAAAGACAAGGGGTCTCATCACGAGCCAGCTTGTTCAGCAAAAGTGTAAATCAAGTGAATGACTGTGTCATAATTTTGCCACCAAACCAAGACATTGTTCTTTAGAGAATAAAAAAGGAAAAAGTGTCAAAAAGGATTTTTCTTTGAAGTGTTGTAAATAACCTCAAGCAGGAAAAAGGATCATTGTTGGATAACATGGTAACCCTGTCGAGGCTATGGACGCTTGCGGGCAGCAGAGGCTCTACCTACGACACATGAACATATTTTAAAGCCAGTATGCAGAGAAGACCTTATTTTATCTTTTAAAAAGGACCGAGTAATGTCTGGTATGAATGCAAGAACTAAGCCTAGGGAAGTAGACATTTGGACAAAAAAGAAAGGTTGAAACAAAGTATCATTAACAGGATGAGGGGTAATCTACTCTATCTGTCCATAACAAAATTTAGACATATGAAAATTTTTCTGTTTCGGAAGTGGAAATGTCAATAGAAAAGCAGAGATAACTGGTTCTTCACAGTGAATCGCCATTGTTGTGGTCACCAACAACCCCCCTCTTTGTTTAGTATTAGCAATAATACCAAGCAAAGGGGGACCCTTAACAAAAAATCTCAAAAATATTTTTATCAAAATTTTTGTATTTAACTCCCTAAAAGCTATATCGCATCGCAAAGAGAAAGTGAAGCGTTTTTTTCCTATACGCGTAAGTAAGCTGCGATGAAGCGATGCGACACTCATCGCATCGCATATTCTGAAAGCACCCTTAAAAAGAGAAACCTAAGGAATCGCCGATGGCCAATATGTGACATCGCATATCGCAACGTCGCCTAAGCAACACACAATGAGCAAATGAAAATTGCGATATCGCGATTTGCGATCTGCGATCTTACAAATTGCGATTTTGCAATTTGCGATCTGCTACGAATGAGACTATTAATTGCTGCGATACGAATCACAGAAACCACTCATCGCAAAGTTTCTTCGGCATGATCTGTAAACCCAAAATCGGACACGCACCTTAAGTGAAATTAATGATTGCATGCCTGAGTACCCAAAGACGATCGTGTTGCGTTTTTTGAAGAGTCAAGTTATTATGAGTGTCATGATTATGCATTCATTAGAGTTTAAAGCTTTCATGTCAATCTTTTCGTCATGTCTCTTTTCCTTTGCGTAAACTGTAAGGAAGTAACTAATATAAATCTATACGCAGGAAACATCTAAGGAAAAGGGGAAAGAGCCAATACTTGAAGAACAGAGAGGAGATGCCTTCGCAAATGAATGCCGCATGCAGCAGAGCCGCGGATTTCAGAGTATCACTCCACAGACACTGATGAAAATAGACTATCCAAGACTCAGAGTCAAAGGCGCACAAAAGCAGCATGTTTGCAGAAGATCCTGAAGCTCAGATTGGATAAAGCAAAAAGAAAAACGCTAAAAAGGGATGATGCTTCAGAAAATCCTGGAACAAAGAATGGAAGCAATTTTCAATACGTAAGATTGTTCAGGCAATGAAATCCCTAACTCATTGAGTCATTCACACGGCCGGAAACCGAAATAGCAACAACACAATCAGTTTGAAAGAAATCTGGGTTATACTAAGTATACACACAGCAAATACACCCATCCAGAGGAAGATTTTCAAAAATATCTTCTAGTTTGTCAGAAAGAGGTGCCAGCTTTTGTTATTTCTACTTTTATCGTCCGAGCAAAAGGAAAAGACAACCAGCTGACTCTTTCCAGGCGAACCTCACATTGCTTACAGCACTAAGGAGCAGATACAGAAACGGTTAGAAATTAGATTCAATTTTTAGAAATAAATTTGCTTTAGTAAAAGGGCAGTCATTTGAAGCCGTTCCCTAAATTTGTGTAATTAACATTAGTTAGTTAGTAGTATTTAACCCTTCTCATGGCATTTGGAGAAGGGTCCGGAAATTTGTCAAAAAACCTGTCCTCAGAACATGCACTTTTGCACCCTCGGAGGTGGTTTTTGGTGAATGGATGGATCGAGATTTATTTATGTTTGCATTTTAATGTCTGCTACTGATGTTGCACTTCTGTACTCTTAGTAGATGTTAGAAGTAAGTAGAGATAAATCGTTATTGCTTGAAGTTTGTGAGTGAAAATCAGTCATAAATGGTACTTTTATCTCTTGATTAATTTCTGCTCATATTCTTAGAGTGATATACAGCTGATTTGTTTATATGTTGATATATGAATGTCTGGATTACCATTTGGCACTTTTGTATGGTGGAATCATTTGTTTGTGCTTAACATATGAATAACTTATCATGCGATATGCTGTTCACAACTGTTTTGCCTAACTTCTTATGCAGAATGGTTTATCTTAATTGATTTATATTCTTATGATAGCTGAATGATCTTTATTACCAGTTATTGTATGAAATCTTTTTAGATCGCATGAAGAAAGAATCCTCCCCTGGGTTAGTATAGATTAGATGTGTTGTTTTTGTTAGATTACAGTAGCATAGAGTCAGTTTAGAGTTTAGAATTAGAGTAGCTTGAAATTACCTTTAGATTAGCATCATCAAAAATCTACACACACACACACATCCTTTCAAATTGGGAAGCTGGTCCCATCATCCCCAGTCGGACCCGCTACACCAAACGGGCAAGGAGCCGCCAACCAGGTTCCGGACCAGGTGGGTATCCCCCTTGTTGTTGACCCGATTTTGGGCCCCTCAACAGGTTTATATCTAGTTTTTCTCCTTATAATTTGTACTTGATGATCCCCTTTCATATTTCAGTCATGGTTCATGATTTACTCTGCAGTTTATCTTAGTAGGTCTTAGGATTTGGTGTCTTTAGGTTTTATGGTTTTATCATGGTCAAAATCAGTTATTTCATGCCAATAATGGTCAATAAGGATATGAGGAGACTAATAATCATTGTTAAAGTCATCATTTATCAGTTTGAGAGCCAAATGTAGTTCTCACCTCAAAACTTGTTTTGAGGTGAAAACAGAGTATTATTGCTATTTATCTTTCTTCATGATGTAATTTTATTGTTTCTATATGTAATATTTGTTCCCAAGCTCTTTCTAAGCTTGTGATGTTGCCAAGCATCTGCCATTTCCAAAAAATCAAAGTGATATAGAGCATTAGTCTACTGGCAAGCAAAAGAGAATACACTTGAAAAAAATAGAGTATTGAAAGAAACCAAGAGACATTACAAAAATGCGTTTTCAAAAGAAAAAATTAAAAGGGATCATATATAAACCCATTCTTTCCTATTTTCATGCCATAATGTTATTTAGAAAATCCAAAGAGCCAAGGAGAGAGAAAAAGTGATTTATAAGTGTCATTAAGCGAAAAAGAAGAAAGTGTTGCGCTTCTGGAGGATTTGGACCGATGCTGCACTCATGTAGATGGCGCTGTTCTCCTAGCCTAGCACTGCACTCCTAGCATTTTCACACAGTGAAAATAACACTGGCACTATACTCATGGACTAGTGTTGCGCTCCTGTAGCTGGTGCTACGCTTTGACTAGCAAAGCCCAAAAATGCACCAAGGATCCAAATTTCGTTGAGCTTCTTCCATATTTGCTCCTAGCAAGTAAGTAATATCATTCCTCTTGTTACTTAGTGTGCACATGTGAATATTTGCTTGGTTTTTCATCCTCAAAGTTAAAACCCTAATCTCTATTGCAAAACCCTATTTTTCCTTCCTACCATTCATTTCATAAAATAGAACCCTTATTCCATCACTGCTATCACTTTCTATCACTCACTTATGACTCCCGAAACCCCCTCCCTCATACATTTTTCCCACACCTTCATTTGCACCCATTCCTCCAAGTCATTGCCCACACCACCATCCATACATTACCATTGTGCAAACTAAGGGAAACATGGAGAGAGACAGTCATGAAGAATATGAGGAGGAAACATTGAGTGATACTTCTATGGAGAGGCATAGGCAATAGAGGAAGCCCCATAAAGGAGGAAAAATCATCAGAGAGGAGCCCATTAGCTTGAGATAATTAGAGGCTTGCCCAGTTTTGGTTTCTTTCTTTAGACATCAATCATGTTTTGAATTTTGTGAAATGGTGGAAAGAGTTCAGTTTCACCATGATTTGGCCAGAATTTCTGTGACTCATTTACATAACAATGAGGTGACACTTGCCAGAGTAACCTTTAAAATATCATCAACTGTCATTTCAGAGGCCACTAGAGTCCCTAACGTTGGTGAAAAATTGTACAAGGTTCATGATCTTGATGAGGATTACTATGAACCTTACATTAAGCCTCAATACAGAAACCAGGTGTAGAGGCTTTTCTGCTTTAAATTTTTGGAAAATAGGTATGTTCCTTTGATGAGGATTATCATCAAGTATTTCACTTATGAAGGAAAATTCTCCCGATTGCATGCTTACCATATCAGACTCCTCGTGCACTTCACCAGGGTAAGAATGATAAATCTCCCATATTTATTGTTTAGAAATATTGATAATATAGCTCACATTGTGCAGAGGAAACCATACCCTCAATAGTTGAACAACATCTATCATTACTCTTTCATCAAAATAATTTTTCTTCACCAGCTCAATCTTCTTAACATTCCTTGGGAGACTTTTATTGCCCATTATATTTTCAAAGGTCCATAGATCCCTTCATTAGTGCATCAACAAGAAGGTGGGCCTTCTAGCCATGAAGAACCAAGGGAAGAGGTCAAGAAAACAAAAATTGTTGAGGTGCCAGTGTACTTAACATATCAGAGAGGCACAAGGAGACTTTTTGCAGCTGCTAGGAAAGTGTTTGCTCCACAAGGTGTGGAAGGGACATTTCCTTCTACATCAATAGAATAGGTATAGGTTGAGAGGTTGAGCAAAGGAAAGGAAAAAGTACAAGAAGAAGATCTTGGTGATGAGAAGGAAAGAGATTTTGACCTGATTGATCATGAGGAGCCACAACAACACTTCACTCATCATGGAAGTGGCATTATCAACTTGGAGGCTCAGGCTTAAAAATCCATCAAAGACATCTTCATTCAAGAAAGAGAAGCTCAAATACAATCTTTGGCGGACAACTTAGAGAGAGCGAAGTTCATCATCAAATATTTACAGTAGGAAACCAAACAATTGAGTCACAATCAAGTCCTCATGGAGTTGGAAATGATAAAATCAAATAGACAATTGGCCAAAGAGGCTCATGTCACATTGACTCCTATTGAGCAAGAGATCGAAAATGATAAGGAAACTTGGCTTGAGAGGGTCAACATACATCTTTATGGACTGATTGAGAAGGCAAACAGGGATAAGAAAGTGCTCCAACACATGCCCTACCATTACATGACCCGCAACAAAATTTGTAAGATGACGATTCGAAAGTTAAAGGCTAGGCTAAGGAGAGCTTAGAAAGGCAAAAATGACCAAGATAGGTTGAATATGTTGGTTGAAGCCTCACTAGCCCATCAAAGTAGCTGATGGTGGTGCCCCATGCCAAATTTGGGCAAATTTTTGAAATGTTTTGCATTTTTGGAATTTTGTAATTTTTAACACAGAAATTTTGCCGAGAAGTGCAACGCCACCGACGCTGCTCTTTTTCCTGGAGCATCAGAATAAGAAACAGTTTGCATATTTTGATTCAAGAGGATGAGGACATGCACCCTGGAAACTTTTAGAATTTTTGGAGCAAATCTAGGTCAGTAAAGGGTCCAAAAACTAGCAAAAAATAACCTCTCTACCTCTTTTTGGACACTTAGAACCAGTCTCGGGAGATTCACGTTTGGAGGGGGAAAATGACCTTGAAATTCCAACATTATAGGTTTTATAGAAACTAGACTTGAATACCTTTCTAATGAGCTATCACGGGCTCAATTTGGCTAAGGGGAAGGCCTCCAAAAGTGTGTTGAAAGTGGTGCTGCACTTTTGACCATTTTGCTCAGAAAATCAAAATTTCGCTTGTTTTGACCAGAATATGATTTCTCTCTCCTCATGGTTGTTTCTATTGATGTAATTGATGACATGATATGTAATTGTAATGGTAAAATAGTGTTATAGGGTAGATTCATTAGTTAGAGGTGGTTTTGGAGCAAATGAATCAGTTTCCCTACTTATAGAGGCAAGTTGTTTCACTGCCTATATTCCTGGTTCTTATTTGGAAATGGTTGAAACAACCCCTCTTCTCATGGATTCGACCCCTGATGGTCAGGTTGAGTGGTTTTAATATCTATATTTTGTATTTTCTTTCTCATTTGCAAGGGTTGGATCCACTTGGATGTTCTAAACAATATTGTACATCATTGTAAGCAGTTTGGCAAGGAAATTAATAGGAGTTGCAGCTATTTTTATGGGATACCTGTGGAATGGTGCTTTTGCATAGTTTCTTCTTTTGTTATCAGTTTTTTACATTTTTTATGTGTGTCGTAATGTATTTCATTACTTATAACTGAATTATATCAAGATAGATAGGTAGAATTCATTGTTTACAGTGCTCTACCTTGGGAAACTATTCAATATTCTATGTTTTCTGTTGTTTGAGGAGGATACATGATCTATACATGCCCTCCTCAGCTCCTCACCAGTCTTAGACATCTCACCTCACTCAATTTCAAGTGATAAATCATATACCTACCTTTCCACATAGAACACCCTGCATTCTGACCTAATTTCCCAAACCTAAATTGCCCAACTCCATCTGATGTAGCAAAAAACCCACAAAATGAATCAAAATCCTAGAGCTACTATACCTAGCATAAAATATTGATTCATGATATAGTCATATTGACTGAGATTAATAAGTAGAGAGCCATCTCTCAACCTGGTAGGGCTAGCTACTAGGTTAAGATTGGTTTGTGGTTATCCTAGGATTGCCTTCCTTCAGCCTGAGGTCAATCTAGGCTCTAACACCATGCTTGCAAATTTTTAGGTTGTGCACTCTTTTTTAGGGGAAGGAAGACAAATTTGATGTTTTTTAGGTGGCAAGAGGTAGTTTGGCCCTTGTTGGCCTAACGTGCAGCACCTCTTATAGGTACCTAGCGCCCTTCTCTACGCACAACACCGTTGTTTTTTCCACTGAGAAAACTGACCTACGCGCAGTGCATTGTCCCTACGCGCAACGCTCCAACCTCTACGCAAAACGCCTCTTCAAGACAACATTTTTCTACCTTCGCAATGTCCAAATTAAGCCCATGGTAGCTCGTTGGAACTCTCTTCCTGTCTACTTTCTAGAACATCTTGAATTTTTCAATTTGGAGCTCATTTTCCCTATCAAAAGCTCAATATCCCAAGACTAGTCAAAATGTGTAGAATGAGATTGCCAAAATGCAGAGTTTTGTTGCAATCAAATTTTGGAGGTCTTCCTCAACTCAAAATTAAGCTCATTGTTAGCTCATTGGAAATCAAGTCATTTGGACACTCCAGCTAGGAGAAAGATTGATTTTCCCAAGGTCACTCCAGAAGTGCAGTAACTCTCCTATGGAAAATGATTGTTTGAACATTTCTCCCAAACCATGAGACCTGTGTAAAAATTGAAGGAGGTTTTTCTTATTGGGTTTATGATGGACAAAAACCTCTTGTTGGCATTTTGGCTAAAGTGTTGTCCTTGATGGCAACCCATTCAGGTGATAGATCGCAGTACTTCAAGTCAGCAGCAGAGATTGATGATCAGCTATCAAATATTGAAGAAAATAAGGGGTACGCAGGTACACCTTACAGAAGGTGCGTACACGCAGGTCAGTGTTACATAAAGTGCGTACATACCCGTAGTTATCCCGTTCAGGAGGTGCGTACCCCCAGTGCACACATTTCAAGGAAAAGAAATTCACATGTGGGGTTTTCTTATGTTTTACTCTTGGTATTTAGCCGACGGTATTGTGTTATTATGGTGTCGGCTCGTGGTATTGATCCATGATTTAAGGAAGAGCTTTCCTATATAAAGCAAAGGAGATCATTTGGCTTGAGTATGTTTTTGGTTGAATATCTTATGAGGGCTAGATCTGGTCTAGATCTAAATAAGGCGAATCTACTGATGGACCGAGATCTCTTTGGCGCATGTTCAGATCTGTAGATTTGACTGTCTGGGTTATTTCTGAAGTCTTGAAATCATCTATGCCTGAAGGTATGCAGGTACAGTGAGAGAAAAGTGCGTACATACGCAGGAACGAAGAGTTTCAGGTGCGCCGGTACGTAGGCACAGAAGGGTTTCAGGTGCGCCGGTACACAGGCACAGAAGGGTTTCAGGTGCGAGGTACGCAGGCACAGAAGGGTTGCAGGTACGCCGGTACGCAGGCACAGAAGGGTTGCAGGTACGCTGGTACGCAGGCACAGAAGGGTTGCAGGTGCGGAGGTCCGCAGGCAGTTCAATGGACTCAGAGCGAGGTACGCAGGCTAGCAGTTGAGCAGGGTGCGTACGTAAGCAGGTGAGCAGTTGAGCACGGTGCGTACTGTAAGCAGGCAAGCAGTTAAGTAGGGTGAGTACTGTAAGCAGGCAAGCAGTTGAGCAGGGTGCTTACGTAAGTAGGCGAGCAGTTGAGCAGGGTGCTTACTTCTCTTAAAATCTTTGTCTATCATTGCTGTGTTCTGGGTTTGGTCCTATTATTGTTGATCTGGTTACTACAGTTGATTGGGTGATTCTCTTATACTTGATGATCATTTGATGCTTATGGATCCAGTTTGAAAATTTATGAAAAGTGGTCCTTGTAAGAAAAGAAGTAGGGGGTTGTAGCTCCCTTCTAGGAGAGACTGAAAACGAGAGAGAGAGTTGTAGCTCTCTGCAGGTTGCAGCCTGCGTACTGGTAAAGGACTGCACCAATACAAAACCATTGTAAAAGGAGTTTCTAATTTGAAAGAAGATAGAGACATATTGCAGCAGGTGGTTTTCACCCACATTGGGTTTCCACCTTACATCTTGTGTTCTTTGGTGTGACTATCTATTTTCTTTTGTTCATGCTCATTATTTTATGGTATTGACTGTTGGCATTATGATTCAGGTGTTGTCCTTGATGGCAAACCCATTCAGGTGATAAATCAAGAAGGACGCAGGAAATATGTTCAGCAAGTGCGTCCCCGCAGGTATACCATATAGAAACCGCGTCCAGGGACGCAGGCCAGCCGTTCAGGAGGTGCGTCTGCCCAGTGCACACATTTCAAGGCAGAGAAAAGCACGTGGGGGTTTCTTGTGTGGTATCTAGCCAACGTTTTTGTGTTTCTATGGTGTCGGCTCGTGGTATTGTTCCATGTTTTGGGGAGAAGCTTGCCTATATAAAGCAAAGGAGTTCATTTGGATTTTGAATCATCTTGGTTGAATATCTTTTGGTGAGATCTAGTCCAGATCTATGAGGGCGAATCTTCTAATGGACTGTGATCTCTATGGCGCATGATCAGATCTATGGATCTGAGTGTTTGGGTTGGTTCTGAAGTCCTCATATCTTTTATATCTGAAGGGACGCAGGTTCAGTGAAGGGCAAGTGCGCCGGGACGCAGTACAGTAAAGGCTCAGGTGCGTCTCTGAGGCAAAGGACGCGGCGCGACTGTGTTATTGAGTGCGTCTCTGAAGCAAAAGACGCGGCGCGATAGTGTTTCTGGGTGCGCCGGTCGCAGCAAAGCATACAGGAACAGTGCGTCGGCACGCAGAACAGTGGAAGGTAGACTGCGTCCAGTCGCAGGTCACAGAAAGAAAATATGCGTCCCTGTCTTAAGATGATCTGTTGACTGTATATTTCTGTTCATAAGGTGTTCTGGGTTATTTCTGTAATTACTGATCTGATATCTGTAGTGGACTGTATCTGTTGTATACTTGTTGATCATTTGATTCTCCATGAAAAGAAGTAGGGGGTTGTAGCTCCCTTCCAGGAGAGACTGGAAAACGAGAGAGAGTTGTAGCTCTCTGCAGGTTGCAGCCTGCGTGCTGGTAAAGGACTGCACCAGTACAAAATCATTGTAAAAAGAATTTCTTGAAAGAAGATAGAGACATATTGCAGCAGGTGGTTTTCTCCCGCATTGGGTTTCCACCTTACATCTTGTGTTCTTTGGTGTGACTGTCTATTTTCTTTATTCATGCTCATTATTTTATGGTACTGATATGCAAGAATAATTCAAAAGATCAAATAAGGAAGATTTGGTAAATTGCTTGATAATACTGATTCACCCCCCCTCTCAGTATTATTTCCAACAATTGGTATCAGAGCAGGTCCTTCAGAAAAGCTTGATCACTTGAAGGTAGATCGTTCATCATGAGCAACTACGAGAGAGAAGCATCAATCAGGCCACCGGTTTTTGATGGGACAAACTTCAATTATTGGAAGGTAAGAGTTACTGCATATCTTCAATCTCTTGGTACAGAAGTTTGGGACATTGTAGAAACAGGCTATGCTTTTCCTTCAGCTACTCCTACAGATCCAGCTGAGAAAAAGAAGTATGAAACAAATGCAAAAGCAGTCAGTACTCTATTAGGAAGTATATCCCAAACAGAATTCATGAAGGTAATGCACTTCAAATCAGCAAAAGAAATATGGGACAAAATGATCACAAGCTATGAAGGAGATGAACAGGTAAAACAAGCTAAACTTCAAACTCTCAGGATTCAATATGAGACTCTCAAGATGTATAATGATGAAAGTGTGGCTAATTATTTTCTTCGGGTAGATGAGATTGTTAATTGTATGAAAAATTTGGGTGAAGAAATAAAAGAGTCTATAGTAGTTCAAAAGATTCTAAGATCATTATCCCCCAAGTTTGAATCTAAAGTATCTGCAATAGAAGAAAAAGAAAATCTCCGTGTTCTCACTATGTCTCAGCTACATGGAATTCTAACTGCTTATGAAATGAGAAAGGGAGGTCCATCAGACAGAAGGGAGGCTGCTTTTAAGGCATCAGGCAAAGAAGATCACTATGAAGCAAGCCATGTTCCAGAAGAAGAGGAAGAAGAATCAAATTTTGTCAGAAATCTTCAAAGGGGTTCTGGAAGGTTCAGAGGTAAGCTACCTTTCAAATGCTTTGCTTGTGGAAGAGTAGGTCATTATGCTGCAAAATGTCCTTATAAGGATAAAGGAAAGGAACCAGCTAGATGGAACAAGAAACAAAGTGCAAATAAGAAAAGCTACTACACCCATGAAGATAGTGATGGCTTATCAAACAGTGATGAAGATGAACAAGGTAATAAATATAGGTTGTTAATGGCATTTGAAGATGATGATTATGAGGATGCTATAGATGTGGATAACCTTTATGATGAAATTACTAGACTCAAGAGATGTATAGAAGAAAAGAACATGATCATTGATACTCTACAATTTCAAATTGATGAAAAGGAAAAACATCTTGAAAAATTAGAAGGTGAAATTGTTGGTCTTAGAAAAGAAATTGAGAAAACAAAAGCTATTAATCTCAAGTTTGTCAAAGGATCTGAAACTTTGGATGAGATTATCAGTGTGCAGCGGTCTCCACTAAATAAGACAGGTCTGGGCTATAATGGAGAAACTTCTCAAGCATCCACTTCAAAAAGTTATCTTGATGCAGCAAGAAGAAATGAGAAAAAGCACAATGAAGATCATCAGGTAAAGCAGGGACAAATTACAAACAGAAACTATCAGGGGCAATCCAGCTTAAGGGTGAACAAAAGCCACAACCAGCCACAGGTAAAATCTTCTCAGTTTGGTTCAAAATAGATGAAAATAGAAATTACAATCAGTTGGCTGGTAGATTCAATAACCGCAGAAGCTTCTTCAATGGACAATGCTTTTCTTGCCATAACTTTGGTCACAAAGCAGCTCAATGTGTTGCGTATAAAACAATCATGACTAGGGAAGCTCAAAAACAAAGAAGTATGACAGGGATTACAAAAAGGACCTATAACAACTTTTCGGCTCTTGAAAATGAAGTTGAATGTTCTATTTGCAATAATTTTGGTCATGAAGACTCTGAATGCAGGAGCAGGTTTCAGGAGAAAAAGGAACAAGCCACAAGCACCAAAACATGGAGAATAAAGGAACCTCAAACAGAAAGATGTGGGATAGCATTTTATGCAGAAGGACAGGAAAATCTATGGTACATTGACAGTGGATGTTCGAAACATATGACAGGTGATAAAGAAAAACTTGAATCTTATTCTACTTTAGAAAAGGGAAAGAAAGTTTCTTTTGGAAATGATACTCCTGCAACTATAAAAGGAAAAGGTATTGCTCCTTTGAAAGAAAAGGTCAAGGCTGGAAATGTTTTGTATGTTGATGGATTGAAGCATAATCTACTAAGTGTCAGCCAGATGTGTGATCAAAAAACCGAGGTTATTTTCAGATCGAATGGATGTCTTGTTCGTGATCTTGATACAGGTAAAACAGTACTCAAAGGCAAAAGAACTCCAAATAATCTGTACATATTTGAAGAAGGACAACAACAATGCTATCTTAGCAAGGATGAAGAGCACTGGTTATGGCATCGAAGGTTGGGACATCTAAGCTTCTCACAAATAAGGAAAGCATGCAAATATCAGGCAGTTCGCGATCTTCCAGATATCAAAATTCCTGACAACACCATATGCAGATCATGTCAGTTTGGAAAACAAACCAGGACTAACTTTCCAGAGAAAGAAGGATCAGCTAGCATGCCTCTTGAGCTAGTACATACAGATACATGTGGCCCATTCAGAAAAGAACACCTAGAGGAGAGGAATACTTGATATTATTTATTGACGATTTCTCCAGGTTTGTCTGGTTAGGACTTATGAAGCACAAAGATGAAGCATTCGAAAAATTCAAGACCTTCAAAGCCTTGGTTGAAAATGAATCAGGTCACAAAATTAAGTGCCTCAGATCCGACAGAGGTGGGGAATTTACTTCAAATGAATTTTTCGATTTCTGTGATGAACATGGGATAAGGAGAGAATTCTCTACAGCTAGAACTCCTCAGCAAAATGGAGTTGTTGAAAGAATGAACAGAACAATCCAACAAATGGCTCGTGCTATGCTTGATGAATCAGGAACTCCCGCAACTTTCTGGGGTGAAGCTGCACATGCTGCGGTTATTATTCTCAACAAAACAAATGTCCGGGTGAACAGCACTCAAACTCCTCATGAGCTCTGGAGTGGTAAAACTCCTTCGGTAAAGCACTTCAAAATCTTTGGGAGCAAATGCTATATCAAGAATACTGATGAGCAGCTTGGCAAACTTGAACCTAGAGCAGATGAAGGCATTCTTCTTGGCTATTCTCCACATAGCAAAGCATACAAATGCTACAATAAAAGACTTGGCAGAATTGTTGACAGCATTGATGTAGTGGTTGATGAGAAGGGATATATTCCTAGGCAAGTACATCATGAAGATATAGAAGAAGATGAAGGCTACCCTCAAAGACAGAATGATGAAGAAGAAGAAGAAAACCCAAGGAGAACCTCAAGAAGAACCAGAGGAGCAGACAAGAATAGAAGAGAAAACTCCATCCAGATATGTTCAGAAGAATCATCCAGAATCTCAGATTGTGGGGCAGAAAGAAGCAGGTGTACAAACAAGAAGAACAGTTGCAGAAGCCTCAAGCTATTTGGCATTACTCTCCTCTACTGAACCACAAAATGTGAAAGAAGCATGCAAAGATGAATGTTGGGTAAAAGCAATGGATGAAGAACTTGAGCAAATCGAAAAGAACAACACTTGGGAGCTGGTTCCTAGACCAAAGGATAAGAATGTTATCGGAACAAAATGGGTCTTCAAAAATAAATTGAATGAAAATGGAGAAGTAATTAGAAACAAAGCCAGACTTGTTTGTAAAGGGTATGCGCAGCAAGAAGGAATAGACTTTGAAGAAACTTTTGCTCCTGTTGCAAGACTTGAGGCCATCCGAATGTTCCTTGCTCTCTCAAGTTTTCAAAACTTCAAAGTATTTCAAATGGACGTGAAATCAGCCTTTCTGAATGGAGACTTGGAAGAAGAAGTGTACATTGAACAGCCAGATGGGTTCATTCTTGGAAATGATCCAAATCTTGTATGCCGATTGAAAAAGGCTCTCTATGGTCTCAAACAAGCTCCAAGGGCTTGGTACTACCGGTTGGACAAATATCTTCATCAACAAGGCTTCTCAAAAGGTTCAGCAGATAGCAATCTGTATATAAAAATTGAAAATGACAAATTGCTAATACTTGTTGTGTATGTAGATGACATTATTTTTGGCAGCAATGAAGAAGCTATGAGTCAAAACTTTGCCTCGGTCATGCAGAAAGAATTTGAAATGTCCTTGCTAGGAGAACTGACATATTTCCTTGGTTTGCAAATCCAACAAAAGGAAGGAGGAATCTTTTTATCTCAAACCAAGTATCTCAAGCAGATTTTGAAGAAATATGGCATGGAAGATGCAAAACCAGTATGTACACCCATGGTCACAGGATGTAGTCTCAGTGCAAATGATGAATCTGCAGCAGTACATCAACCAACCTACAGATCTATGATTGGAAGTTTACTATATTTGACAGGTACCCGACCAGACATCATGCATGCAGTTGGAATAGTTGGAAGATTTCAGGCAAATCCGAAGGAGACTCATCTTCAGGCAGTAAAGAGAATTTTCAAATATCTTCAAGGGACTCAAAATTATGGCTTATGGTATCCTAGAGATACAGATCTTACTCTTCATGCTTATACAGATGCAGATTGGGCCGGAAGCGTGGATGACAGGAAAAGCACAAGTGGTGGTGCGTTCTTTATGGGTTCCAGACTGGTATCTTGGTTCAGCAAGAAACAGAGTTCGATTGCCTTGTCTACAGCTGAAGCAGAATATGTTGCTGCTGCATCTTGTTGCACTCAACTTCTTTGGATGATGCAGACTTTGCAGGATTTTCAAATCACTTGTACACCACCTATCCCATCTTATGTGATAACACAAGTGCAATCAGCATCTCAAAGAATCCGGTTATGCATTCAAAAACCAAGCACATACCAATCAAGTACCATTTTCTCCGGGAACAAGTGCTTGAACAGAAAGTCAAGTTGGAGTATGTTCCTTCAAAGGAACAAGTTGCTGATATTTTCACCAAACCGTTGCCCAGGGACACTTTTGAATACCTCAGGCAAAAGCTGGGGGTTGTTGATGCATCATCTTACTGTTGATCATCTTCCTATTGGTGGTATAGGCTCAGGGGGAGCACATAATGCATTGTTGGCATTATGGAGAAGGAGATCTTGGAAATAGCTGCAATATGTCTCTATCTCCTTCATGATGGATTTCTGGAGATGCATGAGCATAGGGGGAGCATACCCTTTGCCCTTGATGTCAAAGGGGGAGAATGAAGCTGAAGATTATGTGGTTGCCATCAAGTCCAAAGGGGGAGATTGTTGGCATTATGATTCAGGTGTTGTCCTTGATGGCAAACCCATTCAGGTGATAAATCAAGAAGGACGCAGGAAATATGTTCAGCAAGTGCGTCCCCGCAGGTATACCATACAGAAACCGCGTCCAGGGACGCAGGCCAGCCGTTCAGGAGGTGCGTCCGCCCAGTGCACACATTTCAAGGCAGAGAAAAGCACGTGGGGGTTTCTTGTGTGGTATCTAGCCGACGTTTTTGTGTTTCTATGGTGTCGGCTCGTGGTATTGTTCCATGTTTTGGGGAGAAGCTTGCCTATATAAAGCAAAGGAGTTCATTTGGATTTTGAATCATCTTGGTTGAATATCTTTTGGTGAGATCTAGTCCAGATCTATGAGGGCGAATCTTCTAATGGACTGTGATCTCTATGGCGCATGATCAGATCTGTGGATCTGAGTGTTTGGGTTGGTTCTGAAGTCCTCATATCTTTTATATCTGAAGGGACGCAGGTTCAGTGAAGGGCAAGTGCGCCGGGACGCAGTACAGTAAAGGCTCAGGTGCGTCTCTGAGGCAAAGGACGCGGCGCGACTGTGTTATTGAGTGCGTCTCTGAAGCAAAAGACGCGGCGCGATAGTGTTTCTGGGTGCGCCGGTCGCAGCAAAGCATACAGGAACAGTGCGTCGGCACGCAGAACAGTGGAAGGTAGACTGCGTCCAGTCGCAGGTCACAGAAAGAAAATATGCGTCCCTGTCTTAAGATGATCTGTTGACTGTATATTTTTGTTCATAAGGTGTTCTGGGTTATTTCTGTAATTACTGATCTGATATCTGTAGTGGACTGTATCTGTTGTATACTTGTTGATCATTTGATTCTTCATGAAAAGAAGTAGGGGGTTGTAGCTCCCTTCCAGGAGAGACTGGAAAACGAGAGAGAGTTGTAGCTCTCTGCAGGTTGCAGCCTGCGTGCTGGTAAAGGACTGCACCAGTACAAAATCATTGTAAAAAGAATTTCTTGAAAGAAGATAGAGACATATTGCAGCAGGTGGTTTTCTCCCGCATTGGGTTTCCACCTTACATCTTGTGTTCTTTGGTGTGACTGTCTATTTTCTTTATTCATGCTCATTATTTTATGGTACTGATATGCAAGAATAATTCAAAAGATCAAATAAGGAAAGATTTGGTAAATTGCTTGATAATACTGATTCACCCCCCCTCTCAGTATTATTTCCAATACTGACATGCAAAAATAATTCAAAGAACAAATAAAGAAGATTTATTAAAAGAATTAGATAATACTGATTCACCCCCCCTCTCAGTATTATTTCCAACAATTGGTATCAGAGCAGGTCCTTCAGAGAAGCTTGATCGCTTGAAGGTAGATCATTCATCATGAGCAACTACGAGAGAGAAGCATCAATCAGGCCACCGGTTTTTGATGGGACAAACTTCAATTATTGGAAGGTAAGAGTTACTGCCTATCTTCAATCTCTTGGTACAGAAGTTTGGGACATCGTAGAGACAGGCTACGCTTTTCCTTCAGCTACTCCTACAGATGCAGCCGAGAAAAAGAAGTATGAAACAAATGCGAAAGCAGTCAGTACTCTATTAGGATGTATATCCCAATCAGAATTCATGAAGGTAATGCACTATAAATCCGCAAAAGAGATATGGGACAAAATTGTCACGAGCTATGAAGGAGATGAACAGGTAAAACGTGCTAAACTTCAAACTCTCAGAATTCAGTATGAGACTCTCAAGATGTATAATGATGAAAGTGTGGCTAACTATTTTCTTCGGGTAGATGAGGTTGTTAATTGTATGAAAAATTTGGGTGAAGAAATAAAAGAGGCTATTGTGGTTGAAAAGGTTCTAAGATCATTGTCCCCCAAGTTTGAATCTAAAGTATCTGCAATAGAAGAAAAGGAAAATCTACGAATCCTTACTATGTCTCAGCTACATGGAATTCTAACTGCTTATGAAATGAGAAAGGGAGGTCCATCAGACAGAAGAGAAGCTGCTTTCAAGGCATCAGGCAAAGGAGATTATTATGAAGCAAGCCACGTCCCAGAAGAAGAAGAAGAAGAATCAAATTTTGTCAGAAATCTTCAAAGGGGTTCTGGAAGGTTCAGAGGTAAGTTACCTTTTAAATGCTTTGCTTGTGGAAGAGTAGGTCATTATGCTGCAAAATGTCCTTATAAGGATAAAGGAAAGGAACCTGCTAGATGGAACAAGAAACAGAATGCAAATAAGAAAAGCTACTACACTCATGAAGATAGTGATGGTCTATCAAACAGTGATGAAGATGAACAAGGTAATGAATATAAGTTGTTAATGGCATTTGAAGATGATGATTATATGGATGCTATAGATGTGGATAACCTTTATGATGAAATTACTAGACTCAAGAGATGTATAGAAGAAAAGAACATGATCATTGATACTCTACAATTTCAAATTGATGAAAAGGAAAAACATCTTGAAAAATTAGAAGGTGAAATTGTTGGTCTTAGAAAAGAGATTGAGAAAACAAAAGCTATTAATCTCAAGTTTGTCAAAGGATCTGAAACTTTGGATGAGATTATCAATGTGCAGCGGTCTCCACTAAACAAGACAGGTCTGGGCTATAATGGAGAAACTTCTCAAGCATCCACCTCAAAAAGTTATCTTGATGCAGCAAGAAGAAATGAGCAAAAGCACAATGAAGATCATCAGGTAAAGCAGGGACGAATTACAAACAGAAACTATCAGGGGCAATCCATCTTAAGGGTGAACAAAAGCTACAACCAGCCACAGGTAAAATCTTCTCAATTTGGTTCAAGAATAGATGACAATAGAAATTACAATCAATTGGCTGGTAGATTCGATAACCGCAGAAGTTTCTTCAATGGACAATGCTTTTCTTGCCATAACTTTGGTCACAAAGCAGCTCAATGTGTTGCATATAAAACAATCATGACTAGGGAAGCTCAAAAACAAAGAAGTATGACGGGGATTACAAAAAGGACCTATAACAACTTTTCGGTTCTTGAAAATGAAGTTGAATGTTCTATTTGCAATAACTTTGGTCATGAAGACTCTGAATGCAGGAGCAGGTTTCAGCAGAAAAAGGAACAAGCCTCAAGCACCAAAACATGGAGAATAAAGGAACCTCAAACAGAAAGATGTGGGATAGCATTTTATGCAGAGGGACAGGAAAATCTATGGTACATTGACAGTGGATGTTCGAAGCATATGACAGGTGATAAAGAAAAACTTGAGTCTTATTCTACTCTAGAAAAGGGAAAGAAAGTCTCTTTTGGAAATGATACTCCTGCAACTATAAAAGGAAAAGGCATTGCTCAGTTAAAAGAAAAGGTCAAGGCTGGAAATGTTTTGTATGTTGATGGATTGAAGCATAATCTTCTAAGTGTCAGCCAGATGTGTGATCAAAGAACCGAGGTTATATTCAGATCAAATGGATGTCTTGTTCGTGATCTTGATACAGGTAAAACAGTGATCAAAGGCAAAAGAACTCCAAATAATCTGTACATATTTGAAGAAGGACAACAACAATGCTATCTGAGCAAGGATGATGAGCACTGGTTATGGCATCGGAGGTTGGGACATCTAAGCTTTTCACAAATAAGGAAAGCATGCAAATATCAGGCAGTTCGCGATCTTCCAGATATCAAAATTCCTGACAACACCATATGCAAATCATGTCAGTTTGGAAAACAAACCAGAACTAACTTTCCAGAGAAAGAAGGATCAGCTAGCATGCCTCTTGAGCTAGTACATACAGATACATGCGGTCCTTTCAGGAAAAGAACACCTCGAGGAGAAGAATACTTGATATTATTCATTGACGATTTCTCCAGGTTTGTCTGGTTAGGACTTATGAAGCACAAAGATGAAGCATTCGAAAAATTCAAATCCTTCAAAGCCTTGGTTGAAAATGAATCAGGTCACAAAATTAAGTGCCTCAGATCCGACAGAGGTGGGGAATTTACTTCAAATGAATTTTTCGATTTCTGTGAAGAACATGGGATAAGAAGAGAATTCTCTACAGCAAGAACTCCTCAGCAAAATGGAGTTGTGGAAAGAATGAACAGAACAGTCCAACAAATGGCTCGTGCTATGCTTGATGAGTCAGGAACTCCCGCAACTTTCTGGGGTGAAGCTGCACATGCTGCGGTTGTTATTCTCAACAAAACAAATGTCCGGGTGAACAGCACTCAAACTCCTCATGAGCTCTGGAGTGGTAGGACTCCTTTAGTAAAGCACTTCAAAATCTTTGGGAGCAAATGCTATATCAAGAATACTGATGAGCAGCTTGGCAAACTTGAACCTAGAGCAGATGAAGGCATTCTTCTTGGTTACTCTCCACATAGCAAAGCATACAAATGCTACAATAAAAGACTTGGCAGAATTGTTGACAGCATTGATGTAGTGGTTGATGAGAAGGGATACATTCCTAGGCAAGTACATCATGAAGACATCGAAGAAGATGAAGGCTACCCCCAACGACAGAATGATGAAGAAGAAGAACCTCAAGAAGAACCAGAGAAGCAAACAAGAATAGAAGAAAAGACTCCATCCAGATATGTTCAGAAGAACCATCCAGAATCTCAGATTATGGGGCAGAAAGAAGCAGGTGTACAAACAAGAAGAACAGTTGCAGAAGCTTCAAGCTATTTGGCATTACTCTCCTCTACTGAACCACAAAATGTGAAAGAGGCATGCAAAGATGAATGTTGGGTGAAAGCAATGGATGAAGAACTTGAGCAGATCGAAAAGAACAACACTTGGGAGCTGGTTCCTAGACCAAAAGATAAGAATGTTATCGGGACAAAATGGGTCTTCAAAAACAAATTGAATGAAAATGGAGAAGTAATTAGAAACAAAGCCAGACTTGTTTGTAAAGGGTATGCGCAGCAAGAAGGAATAGACTTTGAAGAAACCTTTGCTCCTGTTGCAAGACTTGAGGCCATCCGAATGTTCCTTGCTCTCTCAAGTTTTCAAAACTTCAAAGTATTTCAAATGGACGTGAAATCAGCCTTTCTGAATGGAGACTTGGAAGAAGAAGTGTACATTGAACAGCCAGATGGGTTCATTCTTGGAAATGATCCAAATCTTGTATGCAGATTGAAAAAGGCTCTCTATGGTCTCAAACAAGCTCCAAGGGCTTGGTACTACCGTTTGGACAAATATCTTCATCAACAAGGCTTTTCAAAAGGATCGGCAGATAGCAATCTTTATATAAAAGTTGAAAATGACAAATTGCTAATACTTGTTGTGTATGTAGATGACATTATTTTTGGGAGCAATGAAGAAGCTATGAGTCAAAACTTTGCCTTGGTCATGCAGAAAGAATTTGAAATGTCCTTGCTAGGAGAACTGACATATTTCCTTGGTTTGCAAATCCAACAAAAAGAAGGAGGAATCTTTTTATCTCAAACCAAGTATCTCAAACAGATTTTGAAGAAATATGGTATGGAAGATGCAAAACCAGTATGTACACCCATGGTCACAGGATGTAGCCTCAGTGCAAATGATGAATCTGCAGCAGTACATCAACCAACCTACAGATCTATGATTGGAAGTTTACTTTATTTGACAGGTACCCGACCAGACATCATGCATGCAGTTGGAATAGTTGGAAGATTTCAGGCAAATCCGAAGGAGACTCATCTTCAGGCAGTGAAGAGAATTTTCAAATATCTTCAAGGGACTCAAAATTATGGCTTATGGTATCCTAGAGATACAGATCTTACACTTCATGCTTATACAGATGCAGATTGGGCCGGAAGCGTGGATGACAGGAAAAGCACAAGTGGTGGTGCGTTCTTTATGGGTTCCAGACTGGTATCTTGGTTCAGCAAGAAACAGAGTTCGATTGCCTTGTCTACAGCTGAAGCGGAATATGTTGCTGCTGCATCTTGTTGCACCCAACTCCTTTGGATGATGCAGACTTTGCAGGATTTTCAAATCACTTGTACACCACCAATCCCCATCTTATGTGATAACACAAGTGCAATCAGCATCTCAAAGAATCCTGTTATGCATTCAAAAACCAAGCACATACCAATCAAGTATCATTTTCTCCGGGAACAAGTGCTTGAACAGAAGGTCAAGTTGGAGTATGTTCCTTCTAAGGAACAAGTTGCTGATATTCTCACCAAACCATTGCCCAGGGACACTTTTGAATACCTCAGGCAAAAGCTGGGGGTTGTTGATGCATCATCTTATTGCTGAACCTCTTCTGATTGATGGTACAAGTTCAGGGGGAGCATAACCCTTTGCCCTTGATGTCAAAGGGGGAGAATGAAGCTGAAGCTTTGAGGTTGCCATCAAGTCCAAAGGGGGAGATTGTTGGCATTTTGGCTAAAGTGTTGTCCTTGATGGCAACCCATTCAGGTGATAGATCACAGTACTTCAAGTCAGCAGCAGAGATTGATGATCAGCTATCAAATATTGAAGAAAATAAGGGGTACGCAGGTACACCTTACAGAAGGTGCGTACACGCAGGTCAGTGTTACATAAAGTGCGTACATACCCGCAGTTATCCCGTTCAGGAGGTGCGTACCCCCAGTGCACACATTTCAAGGAAAAGAAATTCACATGTGGGGTTTTCTTATGTTTTACTCTTGGTATTTAGCTGACGGTATTGTGTTATTATGGTGTCGGCTCGTGGTATTGATCCATGATTTAAGGAAGAGCTTTCCTATATAAAGCAAAGGAGATCATTTGGCTTGAGTATGTTTTTGGTTGAATATCTTATGAGGGCTAGATCTGGTCTAGATCTAAATAAGGTGAATCTACTGATGGACCGAGATCTCTTCGGCGCATGTTCAGATTTGTAGATCTGACTGTCTGGGTTATTTCTGAAGTCTTGAAATCATCTATGCCCGAAGGTACGTAGGTACAGTGAGAGAAAAGTGCGTACATACACAGGAACGAATAGTTTCAGGTGCGCTGGTACGCAGGCACAGAAGGGTTTCAGGTGCGCCGGTACACAGGCACAGAAGGGTTTCAGGTGCGAGGTACGCAGGCACAGAAGGGTTGCAGGTGCGCCGGTACGCAGGCACAGAAGGGTTGCAGGTGCGCCGGTATGCAGGCACAGAAGGGTTGCAGGTGCGGAGGTCCGCAGGTAGTTCAATGGACTCAGAGTGAGGTACGCAGGCTAGCAGTTGAGCAGGGTGCGTACGTAAGCAGGTGAGCAGTTGAGCAGGGTGCGTACTGTAAGCAGGCAAGCAGTTAAGCAGGGTGAGTACTGTAAGCAGGCAAGCAGTTGAGCAGGGTGCTTACGTAAGCAGGCGAGCAGTTGAGCAGGGTGCTTACTTCTCTTAAAATCTTTGTCTATCATTGCTGTGTTCTGGGTTTGGTCCTATTATTGTTGATCTGGTTACTACAGTTGATTGGGTGATTCTCTTATACTTGATGATCATTTGATGCTTATGGATCCACTTTGAAAATTTATGAAAAGTGGTCCTTGTAAGAAAAGAAGTAGGGGGTTGTAGCTCCCTTCTAGGAGAGACTGAAAACGAGAGAGAGAGTTGTAGCTCTCTGCAGGTTGCAGCCTGCGTACTGGTAAAGGACTGCACCAGTACAAAACCATTGTAAAAGGAGTTTCTAATTTGAAAGAAGATAGAGACATATTGCAGCAGGTGGTTTTCACCCACATTGGGTTTCCACCTTACATCTTGTGTTCTTTGGTGTGACTATCTATTTTCTTTTGTTCATGCTCATTATTTTATGGTACTGACATGCAAAAATAATTCAAAGAACAAATAAAGAAGATTTATTAAAAGAATTAGATAATACTGATTCACCCCCCCTCTCAGTATTATTTCCAACACCTCTCTCACTTTTGTCAAGTTCATCTTTTCTTAGTCAAAAACATCATTTGAATGAAAGCTATCCTGATGTGTGGAACTAGGGATTTATAGAAATGAAGGGAAATGAAGGGGATGAGGGGCTTCTAAATTCTTGAGAAAATTTTGGGAAGTAGGAAGGGATATTATGAAGTGAGAAAAAGTGGAACTTCAAGGATTGAGTGAGGGGAAGGGGTCCAAAAGGGCAAAACACAGGCCTAACCTAGAAAAGTTTCAAATTGTAGGAATAGGCTAGGTTTTATGGCAAAATGATGAATTTGAGGGATATCAGTGATTGGAAGTGTTTAAGAAGGTATATTAAGGATAGGGGAAGGTGTATGAGCATTAGGATACAAGTTTTGTTGACGATTTGACCATCCAAGAAAAATTACCTTCGAAACCCTAGGAGAGGGAAATGAGCCTTACCTGAGCACAATTAAAGCACAAACAAGGTGTAAAATTACCCATTAGAACTTGAAATAATGATGACAAGTATTTGAATGATGGTACACTCAGCCAAATGGTGATATGGACCCATACTTGGAAAACTTAGGAAGGAGTGAAAAAAATCCTAGACCTAATACCTAGTGACCAAATTTTACTCGAAGACTCACTAAAATGACAAAATTTGACTTTGACACCCCAAGACCACTTTGTAAGAGCATGTTTGATCACTGGTGGAAGGCTGCAAAGACTAACACTAACATCTGCCATCAGATAATTCTCATTTTTTTTGTTCTGCTCCTGTAAGGTCTTCACATCTTGTTTTACTTTCTTTATCTCTTATCCCTAATTAGACATGTTTTCCAGGGATTGGGCCAACTTAATTGAATCATTTACAGTTGATGTGGGAAGTACTATAGAAGAGGATGTTCCTACTATTGTAGCTGCTATAGGAATTCCTATTTGAAGTAGGGATGAAATTGGAACTACATCAAGAGGAAATACTGTAAGTTGAGAGCTCTTCTCCTTCTCTTTGATTAATTTATCCATTTCTTCCATCTCCTTGATCTATGCACTCTACTCCACTAGTAGCTTCAACATTTCTTATTTTTGCAACATTGTCTCTCCTAACACCCTTGCCTGGGAATATTCAGTCCCAGGTAGCTTCAATTGCTTCTTCAAGGCTACTATCCCATCATTTTTCTTGTTACTAATTTCTTCAATGGAATTTAAATTATCAGGATCAAAGCCTACTTTTATCACCATTTCCTCCAAATATTTAATTCTATCGTTTTTAACAAGAGAGGAAACTTTCTCCAATTTGAGTTGTGATTGAACATTATTTAAAGGAAGTTGCAGTTTGGAAGAAGTGAGGGTAGTCTGTTTAAAGGTTGAGTAGACCATTTCTCTTTTCTGCCTGTGCATGTCCATTTGATCCAAAGGATGAACATACTTTGTCTCAAACTCAAAGGTAGTATGCTTGAAGTCAGCTGTTGATTTTGGTTGTGGAACCTGTGCCTGTAAGAATTCTGTTAGAGTCGGTCTGGTCATCCCTCCATCAGAGATCAAAACTCTTTTTGCATTTCATGTTTAGGGTCCCATCTCGCTCGATCAGTTGCATTCCATTAGGAGCATGCCACAAATCTATTGGAAGGGCTTTTTTCATTTATCCCCCTCATGCTTTACACTACTGGCTCAGGTTTGTTCATCAAAATCAAGTCTTGAAAGTCATTTGCAGTCCTGTTTCAGTTTCTAGGTCATAACAGTCATTTTAGTCATCAGGTCTAGGGTTATGTCAATTTGGTATTCAACAAAGTCTAATAAATCTAGCAGCCCAGAGGGAGGTTCTTGATGAGGTTCTTGATAAGTTATTGTTTCAAAGATTTTTATCATCATATGGATGGATTATGACTTTTCTTCAAAACTCTGTTTTGAAGACAAGTCGAAATTTTGTTTTTTGTAATAATTTTCAAAAAAATTTAGTTCTTGGCGCAGCCCTGGTCTCCTTTGCCAAATTCCATGTCAGCTATTCCTGCAAAAATTTGCCAAGAAATTCATCATTTCAACCAAAAAATCGAGGAGGAAACAAAAAGTCAAAGTTGTATTAATTGTGAAAAAGTGCCAATTGCAAAACATTACAAAAATGGGTTTTGAGGAACCAAAAATCAAATCAATGTCTTTATAAAGCTTTTTCCATGAAGATCAATATCATTTTGCATGCCAAGGTCAAAGAAAAGCATTTCAAACTGAGTTGGGTGAGCTAGTGCGTGTTTTGGGGAGAAATAGCTTGCAGCTAGCCGGCGACGCGCACATAACAGGTGGCGCATCACACTGGAATCGCGCGGTGCACTGGGAGTTTTCATCCAGTGTTATTCTTAACAGGAGTAGCGCACTGGAAGCGCATAGCGCACTGGGCTCTTGGCACAGCGCATATAGTCCAAAGCCCGAAATTGTTTCAAATCTCTTCAAGTTGCTCATTCCTTGCGTGGATTTTCCAGGTAGGGCCTTCTTCTTAATGTTGCATCAAATTTTGTGATACATGATGGTGGTTTATGGGTGCTAATGGTTGCAACAAAAAATCTCAAACCCTACCTCTAAAAGTCCTCAAGCCAATTGCTATTAGGGTTGCAAATCCATTGTTTTGGTACCAAGGTTCCCCCTCCATTCCATTTTTCCCTTCTTTCCATCATTCCCTTCTCCCTTATTCCATTTTTCCTTAATCTCATTCTTCCCTATCCTAAAAAATTAGTAAACTCCTATTTAAAATTCCCTACCACACATTTCCAAATATAAAAACCCCAAACCCTAGCCCTTATAAAAGTCTCCCAACCCTATACAACAATCCCAAACCCTAAACCCTATTCCCATACATAAAATTCCCCTCCTCTCCCTAATAAATTTATTTCAACATCTCCTAATCCCCTACTACTTTCCCCTTCCTAACATTCCCTTCTTTCATTTGCTTTTTCCCCTTGGTGGCAGAATCCAGCTATATTGCATTACAACACATCAGTTTCATACATCATTAAAGAGAAGTCCAAGCACAGTTCATATACAATAGCATCTTTTCTTCAAGGTATATTGTCCAACAGTCATGGCATCTGAGCATTCATCAGACTATGAGGTGGAAATCCAAAGTGACTCTCCCTTGGAAGAACAGGCACCCTAAAGGCCTCATAAAAGTGGCAGACATGTTAGGGAAGAACCGACCACCCTTATAGAATTCCAGGCCTGCCCTCTTGCTATGGAGTGTTTTCAGCATCAGTCATGCTATGAGTTTTGTCAAAAGGTGGCTAGTGTCCAATTTCATCATGAGTTGGCTCGTCTTTTTGTGCTGCACTTGCACGAAGATCAAGTTATCTTGGCTCGTGTCATCTTCATACTTACACCAGAATCTTTCTCATTAGCAACCGATATACCGAACATTGGTGAACCATGGCACAAGAAATGGAAGATGGACTGGCAGCATTATGAGCCATACATCAAAACTAGTTTCTTAAGGCAGCTCAAGAGAGTGTTCCCATTCTAATATCTCAAAGATGAATATGCTCCACTAATGAGATTGATCATGAAATATTTCAGCTGTGAGGGACGGTTCTCTCGTCTTTATACTTATCACATCAGGTTGCTCATGAATTTCACCATGGTACGGATGATGAACATTTTGTATTTCATTTGCCAGAAAATAGAGAGGATGACCACCTTTATACAACATAAAACCCCTCAACAGCAACTTAACAGTGTCTATCATTTTGCACTTATTAAGATTTTGGTGGTTCATTAGCTTGGATTGCAGGACATCACTTGGGACGATTTCATCTCGCGTGACTTCTTCAGAGCTTCATGGGGATTATCAGAGGTTAAGCATGAAGGTGAGCCTTCTCATCAGTATGAGCGCCATGAGACTACTAGTGTGCCAGTATTCATCACATATCAGAGAGGCACCAGACATTTGTTTGCAGCGGCAAAGCGAGTGTTATCTCCACCTGGGGTGGAAGGGGCCTCGTTTCCTCCAAAAAAATCACAGGTATAGGACAAAGGCAAGAGGCCAATGTAGGATGAGGGACCTTCAGGTGAGCCATCAGGTGAATGAGGGACCAACTTCATTCTCATTCATGATGATGATACATATACGGGTCCACAAAGCGCCAAACTTAGAGAGATCATCCAGGAGCAACAAACAGAGATCAAAGCCTTATCCCTTGACTTGGAAAGGGCTAAGTGGACCATGAAGTACTTGGAGCAGAGGAACAAACAGCTTGAGGATCAGCAAGCAATCAGGGAGCTACAAAACATTCGTGAGCATCGCTAAGCTGCACAAAGGAGAAGAGTTGAGCTCACGTCATTAGAGCAAGAGATTAATGAGGATCGGGAGGCCAATCTCGAGAGATTTAACATGCACTTAGAGAGGCTATTGGACAAGGCTAACAAATACCATGCATTGTTGAGACACATGGCTTTCCACTACATGGCGTGAAACAAGGTGTGCAAGGCCCGAATCAGGAATTTGAAGGAAAATTTGAGGAAGGAAATCAAGAAGCAAAAGAGGCAAAGGGAGCTTGATCATCTTCAGATATTGGCCGAATCATCTTTAGCCCAGCATAGCACTTAATGAGGAAGCTCCAACCCAAATTTCAAGAAATTTGGGGCATTTTTGGTATTTTTGTAAATTTTTGTACAAAAAATAGGGTTTTTCTCCCTGTGCATTGCGCCACGTGGTGCGTGCTTATGATAGGAGGCTCCAAATTAAAAAAAGTTTATAGTTTTGAATTTTTCATGAAAAATCATGACTATTGGTGCATGGCCAAGAAGTTTGGGCAAGTTTTGACTCCTCAGGAGGTCAAAAAAACCCCAAAAATGACCTCTCTGCCCCTAATTTCACACACAGGAAGCAGTCTTGGTAGATTGAGGATTTTGACGGGCAAATGCGCACCAAATTGAGAAATTATACTTGGGTTGGAATGTATACAGGCAGGGATTTCCAAAAAGCACACGTGGGATCAATTTGGACTTCAGGAAGTGCCTCAAACTCAGTCTCAAAGTGGCGCGACACATACAGAAATTGGTGCGGCGCATAGAGGTTTTTTGCCCAATTTTGCACCTTCTAGCTCAGAAATTTGGCCAGTTTCACTAGTTTTGCTTTGTGATGTAATTCTTGATCTATATTGATGTAATTGGGTGGACATGATGTAATTTTGGTACTTATTTACTTGTTCTAGAGGATTCATTCACCAAAAAGTGAAAATTTAATGAATGAATCAATTTCCTATCTTATAGAGGCAAGTTGTTTTGACTGCCTAGATTTTAGTGCTTTATTTAGAATTGGTTGAAACAGCTCCTAGAATGATGAGCTCGAACCCTAGAGGCAAGGGAAGAGGTTGGCTTGCCTATATTATGTAATTTCTAAGTCATTTTCAGGGTTGGACTCTTGGGAAAAGTTTGGCACTCTATTGTACATTTATTTCTGCATTTTTGGCTAAGGAAAGACCAGGGTTTTGTAGCACTGTTTGGGATCCATGTGGCTTTATGTTTTGATGGTGTGCTTCTTTGAGTAATTGTAAGTTTATCTAGTGTTATGTGTATCATTTTCAAGCTTCTTCTTCTGAATTTGAACAAATGAGTGATTAAGGTAGAATCCATAACTTTTATGCTCTCCCTTTGAATTCGTTTAAATTTTCATGTTTTCATATGTTTAAGGAGAATTATTGAGACTCTCTTGCTCTCCTTAGCTCCTCACTAGTCTGATCTATCCATCTCACTCACTTCAAAGCATCAAAATGATTTCCTTCCTTGCCCCAATCAGAACTCTGTAGAAACTGTGCCTCATCCCTGAGCCTAATTTTCCTTTCCCATTTTTTCAACAAAACCCTAAAAACTCAAATAAAATCCTTTGCACTTAATACCTGGCCTAAAATTAGTTGCTAAATTAGTCATCTCCAGCACCATTGAGTGTCTTTCACTAAGATTGACCCAGAGAGAGCCCTCTCCTGTCCTCATAGGGCTAGCTACGAGGTTGAGCGTGGTTTGATGTGGACCTAGAAGCTTGTCTTTTCAGCCTGAGACAAATCTAGGCTCTAAAAAATTCCATATGCATTCTTCCTTTCTATATGTCATATGCAAAAATGAGCCTATGCTGGATTGAGGAATACTGCTTCCTGAATTGAGCAGAAATGTTGTCATGAAAGGCTTCATTCCTCTTTTTAATTTCTTTATATTTCTGGAAAATATTCAGTTGCCTTTGTTCTCTGAATGTCTCTGGTGTGTGAGGTATTGTAGATGGAGTCTCTTAGGTAGTCGAGGATGATGGAGAATCAGTGGTACTGCTGTCATACTTCACAGTTTGAAGTCCAGAGAGTACAATGGTAACCTGTGTTTCCTCTAGGGTGGGAAGTCAATCTTAGATCATGTCTTAATATTCTTTATGTAGATCTTAAATTATTTGGTTAAGACTTCTATGACTGAAGGATATTCCTACTCTCTTAGTCTCTTCTCTGTATTTTCTTTGGTTAAAGGAGTCTCTGAGGAAGTCTTGGAAAGAGGCCTCTTGTAATGTGTTCTCTACCTAATTCTGTTGGTTCATATACTTCTCTATTTCTGGTCTTTGGGTATGCACATAAGGAATTTTCTTCTGTTCAACTCTTAGCTTATAAATTACCCCAAGGGGTCATAGGATGACGTAAAGCTAAGATGCAAATTCATTTTCTTCAGCAGGAGGCCTTCTTCCTCTCCCGTTGTTGTGTTGTACAGATAAAAGGTCCTATCTGTGTCTTAATTCTTAATGGAGACCTCTTCTTCGCTACCGGAAAAATGGATGTTGTATGAGTGGATTATTTGCTTGATGTACTCCAAAGAAAATATCCTCATGGGGAGGTACTTGACCAACTTATATGGTGGAAGGTTTGAGCCATAAACACTGATCTCTGTAAATGAATCGTATAGGAACCAATCTCGAATCTTCACTTGTTCACTAATATAAAACACTTTCTAGATATCCTCACTAATTCTTTGAACCTTCTGGCCACTTAGCAAACAAGTTGATGGATACACAAACTGATCAATAAACTCTGTAAAACTGAATTCCTGAGATTGTTTCCTAATGATGGAGGTCTAGAAAATAACAGACTAAGGCTCGCCTTGTTGATTGAGCTTTTGCACTACAAAGGGAAATGTGTCTGCCTGGGACAAAATGAACATACACATAATAATGGAATTTCATCTTAACATTGCTTCAGTTAACAAATGAAGGAATCATTCATGAATTACATTTGTAAAGAAGTGATCATAGTTAAGGGTGACTGATACTCCTTCTTCTATAGAGAGAATGGACAGAAATCCCAAAATAGGCTCATCTACCCATTCATCTGAAAAGTAACTAAGAAGGTATGACAAGGGAGAGATGATCTGTTTGGTTCTTTGAGGGAAAATAGAAGAGGAATAAGGGGGATTCTTGTTGGGGAGTTGAGAATATCCTGGTAGGAAGACCTCAAAAATTCCGGCTCTCTAAGGAAAGGTGATCTTCTGATAGATTTCTTTGAGAGCCTCAAGGGAAAAGGGAGTCAAAGAGTCACTATAGGGGACCTACCACATTTGATTTATACTTTCAGAGCTAATGGTGAAAAGGATTTCACCATTGGTGTTATAGACATTTTTGGGCACTGTAACCCCAAGCATAAAATGTCCGAAAACCAAGGGCTCATAAGTCCCTAAAAGTGTTGTTCCAACCCCTAAAGGAACAAAGTCAACTGATTACAGCTTCTCCCAGAAGTTCTCCATAAAAAACTACTCAGAACTGGATAAAGCAGGATCATTTCACCTGCTCCATAGGAAAAGTAAGTTGCATCTCACCTAAGTACACTCTGTGGGTGCGTTGCATTTCAAAAAGCCCTTCTATGCGGTGCGATGGGTGAGAAGAGACAAATGGCAGTGTCAATCCGCGAGGTGGAGAGGCATGGAATCTTCCAGAAACTTCTCCTGTGACACTTGCCTCTCTGAATTCGACCAAGGATGAGTAAGAGATCATCAATATCCAAGTGGAAGCAAGAACTATTAGAGAGAAGACACTAATCAAATCACAAGCTGACTCATCTCCCTTACAAATATCTATATATGGATCCCTCATCCCAGAGATCCAGAGGCTGGAATTTTACATCTTGTAAGGAATTGTTGTTGGTTTCTTGAGGCAACATCATAGTGTTGGGTGATCTAAGCTTTGCATGAGGTGAAGAAGGCCTTACCTGCTGAGAGGATGATGCTGGGTCAGAACAACTGGTTGTAACTCTCTTGGCTCTTTCTTGATTATCAATAAAGCTATTCAATTTTTCCTCCATACTCTTGTGTAATCTATGTTTTGTGCATTTGTATGGTCAATTTACATCTGATCCTAGATTGTTTATGATAGTAGATCCATGTTCTCGTATAGTGTTATGCTACTTTGATTCTACAGGTACTCTGTGAAGCTGGGCATACAAGGAAGCAAGTAGCAAAGGAATTTCAGAAGAGAGAGGAATCGAGCAAGGAACCAAGCGCAAGACAGAGGTTGGTCTCCTTTATTCTTCTCTCATCTATCTTTCATAAAGGAAAACGAAAGTAGTTTTACTTTGTTTGTTTCTAAGGTAGCTACCACACCTTAGTGGGATTAGCAGTTCTGCATAGACACTTTTCCCTGTAACAAAATGGCGACTCCGCTGGGGAGAGACTAGGTTGTTTGTTCATTTACATTTGTTTACTTTATAAACTTACAGACAGAGCCTGAAGTTGAGATAGGTAGCTTTCGAACTACATTTGCTATGCAAATGCAAAGTAGATAAATGCTGCTTCAGTCAATCTCCAAGTTTTGTTTATGAATTAAACAACTGATTTACAAACTCTCTAATTTCCCTTGTGGTGGCTCTAGTAACCTCCTTAGATCTACCCCTGTTGTTGATTTATTGATTACCACTTTCTCGGCCAAAATCCCTGAACTGAACTACAAACTGTGACCTGGAACCCAAGCAAAGTCTCGTCTCTAGCCCAGCGCACTCTCTATTCTATGCATCTGAAATTTAGCGCACTTCCCGAGTGTAGTAGGTGCACTGCATTTCAAACTCACTGTGTTATAGATGCGCTGGTCAGACTAGGCATTGTTCCTATATTTTGGTTTCTGTGTTCACTCTTTTCAGATCTATTCAAGAATTTTGCTGCTTGTAGTCAGTATACCTCTGTTTGAAACCCCTTTCCTTGCTGTTATTCCACCTCCATTGTGCCAAGAACTGTAAATGTTTTTGTGTATTTGTTGAGTCATTTTCAGTTCCCCTTTGCAAAAAGGTAACGTAATTGTACTTTCGTTTCTTGATTTGAAAGTGTCATTTTCAGTCATAGAAGAGAGTTTGGTTGCTCTTGATAGTTGATTACCTTGTTACTATTGTATTTGATCTGAATTAGTAGTTTTTTCTAGTGTCGAAAGCAAGTCTTTATTTCCAAATCGCAAAGTAATTGTAAAGAAACTGGTTAGTAATTGTCGCTTTGAAAAGTAATTCAGATTTGCGCATTAGCTTCCTTTTTATCATTCACATATTAAGAAGGCTGAAAACAAATACATGCATGTGCATTTGCATTTAGAATTTTTGATTGGTTTGATTTAGGACAGTGCATATAGTGTGTGCTCTATGCTCTTTGTGAAAGAATACTGTCTCTCTTTCCTTAGTAGCTAGGATTTTCATTGCACAAAGAAGATAAAAAGATTGTTTATCATCTTAGATTGAGTTTTAGGAATTGTACATCTACATCACGCGGTGAACCTGAAAGGCAAATTTCTTAAGCAAGATCAACTATAAAATAAATTTAATGAATCTAACAACGCTTTGGAACCTAACACACAACATCTAGAAGTCTAGGCTAGAGACGTATTTCGGCATCGTACAGCCTGATAACTTTTGTTCTCACTGTTGGTTGGTTGATTCCTCCACTTCGAGACGATAAGTGCCAGTACGGACTTGCGCTCCCATGTACCGTCGAGTATATTTTGGGAGACCACAATAGGCTTAATCTTTTATCCTTAGGAAGTTGTGTCTGTCGCCCTTTCGATCGCAATGCACTGAACACAACATTCGGGAAGATTGACTGCTGTACTGTAAAAAGTATTCTGCAGTTTTGCGATTGGTTTGGTAATCCCTCTACCTAGATTTCCAGAGCAGTCCCTTTCGTTCCTTTTCAGACTCCTTAACGGAAAAGGTCCATCTGAGCACTTGTCACTTCAGGCTCATTAAAAATCGAAGGCGACTAGAGTCATCTTTTGTTTTTTCTCAACTCTTTAAAATTGAAAAAACAAGTTGTGTCAAAGCGTCTAAAATTTATTTTAAATGGAATAATCACCACCTTTCCTACGTTGGTCTTGGGTTGAGAGAATGGAGTCCACCGACCAAGGAGTTCCCCTTGGAGGAAATCCTAGTCCCTTCTCCTCTTGGGGAGATGTTGGTGCACCCCATATGACCACATTGTCACTTCTAGGATTGACAATTGGCTTGCCCGTATGGCTTTTCTCAACCTCCCTCATTCAGAACACCAAAATTCCTGAACAATCGAGTTAGCAACTAGACAATTCCAGAGTTACCCCCCAACCATCTACTTCGTCCAATTCTTCCTCTCCTCCTTCCTCTTCGCTTGATAGGGCTGGTAAAGCCAAAGACCAAGTATCTGAGAAGAAGAAGGAAAAGATGAAGAAAGAGAAGAAGAAGAAGGAACCAAAGGTGAAAGGGGGAAACCAAGCATCGTCTAGTGAAAATGTTATGAAACCAGCTCAAGAAAAGATAGAAAAGATAGATCAAAGCCTTAGAATTCAGCGTCTTCGAGGGGCAACCTCCTTTACATTACATAAATGAACAATTCTTGGATGATTCAAATGACAAAACCTCCTTTCTATATATAGGAGTCTAAGGAGTCACAATATAATCCAGCCGACCTAACAATAATAATATAAAGCCACAATAATAACAATAGTGGGCTTCTATGGGGCACAATAGTAACAATATGGGCACTACATGGGTACATCAATATAATAAGTGGGTTATACTAATAACAATAAGGGGTTACACTAGTAGTATAGGGGCCTAACATGCCCCTCTCCTTCAGAAAGCGTTGTCCTCAACGCTTGAGTAGTTCTTGATGCTTCTGTATAAAATTCTTGTCCTCCCATGTGGAATCTTCAGCGGGTAAGTTCTTCCACTTGATGAGATACTCTGAAATTGATCGATTTCGTAGCTGTCGGGTTCTTGTTTCTGTGACTGCTCCAAGTTCTAATATGATTGTTCCTTCCTCTTCAATTTCTGGCAATATTGTTTGAATTGGGATCTTTTGCAACTTTTGAATAAGTGGCCATACTTCTTCGTCCTTCTTCCATTCTTCCCTTGCTTCATTTATCCAATCTGGTTGGATAATATAAATAGCACAAAACAATCCTTCCACATCCTCATCCTTGAAGAGTCTTCCCATTCAATAAGGTTGCCATTTTTTAAGTGCATGTAGTATTGCCAACATTTCCTTCTCATAAATAGCTTGCTTGAGATGTAGCAGTAAAAATACCCAATCACCTACATCAAAACATTTTTCACTACGATGTTGATCTACCTGTTGTTTCGTTTGATTTTGCACCGAAGTGACGTTAACCTTTAAAAGTTGGAGAACTTGTTGTTGATGCTCGACGTGGTCTTTCACTGCTTGAACCTTTTTCTTCTTCATATGTCCTTCTATCTCTAGAGTTTGAGGAGTGGTAATTTCTTCCAATCCTTTACAAGATATGGTAGGATTCATTTCTTGATGCTCGATGTGATCTTTCACTTCTTGAACATTTTTCTTCTTGATATGTCCTTCTATCTTGATTGTTTGAGGAGTGGTAATTTCAAACAATGAATTACAAGATATGGTTTGATTCATTTCTTCTTTCTCGATGTGATCTTTCACTTCTTGCACCTTTTTCTTCTTGATATGTCCTTCTATCTTGAGAGTTTGAGGAGTGGTAATTCTTGCCAATGCTTTACAAGATATGGTCTGATTCATTTCTTCTTTCTCTGGGGTGGGGTCCTGGCGTACATCTTCTTCTTTTGATGTTTCTTGATCCTTTTCTTCCTCCTCTTCATATTCTATGTAAAATAATTTCTTCTCAGCACACTTATGAACTTTAGTGCATTTTCTATCACAATTGTAACAAAGCCCTTCTTCTCTTTTTTCTTCCAATTGTTGTGGTGTAATCCTTGTAGGTTGTGGAAGGCTATGGGAAACAACACTTCCATAGTTGTGAGGGGTACGCTTCCTGGTTTCCATAATTTTGCTTTCCACTATGTCACAAATCCCTTTTACTCTTTCCAATTGTTGTGGTGTTGCGCCAAAGAAGGAGTTGCTCTTTGTATCCTCATAATGTGCTATCATTTCCTCCGTGAAAATTGACCACGTAACAAGTTGTTTACGAGAACAAAGCCCTTCGTACCATAAAAAATTGATCTGGTTCTAAATATTAAGATGCAATACATACCTTTTTTAATAGTTGTACACCATGTAGATCAAAATATTGCTCCATCTGAAGTATCCAATTTACCGGATCCTTGCCATCAAATTTCCTCATCTTTCTTTTTCTTGATTTTAGGAGCTCGACCTTGAAATGACTGCAATTCTATACTTTTGGATCTTTAAGTTCTGAAATTGTGAGATATAGTAGCCCTCTGTGTCCTCTTTCTAATGCCACTAGTCTGATCCAAATTGGATTCTCTAAGAAAACGTTATGCACAATCTCCAAAGATGACCTGATTATAGACCTTTCCAGAAGAGCGAACTTGTATGAAGTGCCACGTGTCGCTATTTCGACATTTGGATCTAAAAAATATATACAAAAAAACTAAAGTCCATCCTCTTTCTGTACATTCTTACAAAATTTCAATCCGATCCCCAGAGAGAAAGTTATGACAATTTTCCCCGGGTCACCTGTTTTAAATGTAATTCAGGATTCTACAAAAAGACCAACTTCCTCAGATCATATATCTGCAAATATCGCGCGAAAAGCTCTGAAATTTGGACCCAAGGTTTAGCGCGATTTTTTCTAAAATGGATTTTTTTTGCGACTTCTGAAACGTCACAGAAAAAAAAGTTATAGCGAAAATGCCACGATGACCTGTGTGGAGCAACGAAACCCTAGAATCCAAAGCTCTGATACCAAATGTTATGAAACAAGCTCAAGAAAAGATAGATCAACGCCGTAGAATTCAGCCTCTTCAAGGGGGCAACCTCCTTTACATTACATAAATGAACAATTCTTGGATGATTCAAATGATAAAACCTCCTTTCTATATATAGGAGTCTAAGGAGTCACAATATAATCCAGCCGACCTAACAATAATAATATAAAGCCACAATAATAACAATAGTGGGCTTCTATGGGGCACAATAGTAACAATATGGGCACTACATGGGTATATCAATATAATAAGTGGGTTATACTAATAACAATAAGGGGTTACACTAGTAGTATAGGGGCCTAACAGAAAATCCACACACTGCACTGACCAGGCCTAAATCGCCATATGTCATTTGCAAATGAGACCACTATCATAGATATTGTCTCTGCATCCCTCGGATCTTAAGGGACTGGTCTCCTCGTTTGCACAACCCGGTGTCGTCAACCTCTGATGATCATGTTGAAAACACACCGTCGACTAGTGAAAGTGAAGTCCCTGGACAAAAAGGAAAGTGCAACTTTCCTTGTAAACTGTGTGAAGGCGATCACACTGTCCACTGTTGTCCCTTCTTAGATGAGGCTAAAAGAGTTTTGGACGATTGTCCGGTTTCACCATTACGACTTCCTCTTGGATATAAGAAACTCTTGCCGAGTCCGTCGCTAGTTGAAAATCTAGCTGATCCGCCCAGGCGGTCGGCCGAAGCATCTATCATTGAAGATAAACTGACTGAACCCATACCAAACGAAAGTCAAAAGGTCGAGGTGGCAGTTGACCCGGTCTTGCCTTCATAGGTTCCATCTTCAGATGATACAGTCACCGAAGAGAACAAAGATGACACCGTCCAAATTATTTTCGTAAACACAGACTCCGATGAACATGGGGGAAATTTACCCATTCCTTTACGCAGGAAGGAAGTTTGTCAGAGTCGTACCCGGCCCTCTATTCAGTCCCACCTCCAAGCAACCTAGTTGTTTCCTTCGACTGGAATCAGTTAGGCAGACCTCGTTTACTGGCTAGTATACCATTCCGAATCATTGCTCAAATATATAGAATGGTTATGGCTGGTACCATCATAGATGAAGGGGCTTCTGTGAGTATCCTTTCCTCGACTGCTTGGAAAGCTCTTGGTTCACCATCGCTTTTGCCTGAGATGAGAAATCTAATAGGCTTTGACAAAGGAACCAGTCGACCGTTAGGGATCCTTCCCAATGTGCCCATAACATTGAAAGGGAAAACCATCCAAATGAACGTAATGGTAGTCCAAGGACCCCTAGATTATAATCTACTCCTTGGATGAGACTATATTTATTGCATGGGAGCCATTGTCTCATCACTCTTTAGAGTAATGTGTTTTCCACACGAAGGAAGAGTGGTCATGCTCGTAGACCAACTTTCATTCCCCGGTTCACGCATAGCAAACAGTCATATACCGTCCCTGAATGGTATTTTCACACAAGGAATGTCTCATCAATCCCTAGTCCATCACCCTGATGAGCGCGAGTGATTCTGGGGACATGACTGAAACCCAGGGGGTATGCACCCTCGTCTGCATCGGCAGGAAAACTTTAGATATAGGATAGGTTTCTGTGAGAGATATATGACTAGTCTGATACTCCCGTCCGTGATTGGAAAAGGGGGTTGGACTGGAATAAGATTCCCTTGGTCAAAGTTATGTGGGTGGAGGCATCTGCACCACCCGCCTTTGTCTATTTCGGTAGGCATCGCCGAAGAAGTGTTTTGTTTGCAGAACAGATAAAACAATCTTTGGTAACCTGAAAGAGGTAGGCCTTTCTTGATAAAACGAATGTCTTGTCGGTAGAATAGAAGGCGACCTTGAAACTCTATTTTATACCTAGGGGCATGCAAACCTTTTGGCGTGCAAGCGAAGAGCAACCATTTATTTTTTAAATTTGTAGGTCCTCTAACCCTTTAAACTCATAGGATTGGTCGTTTCCTAACTTGCATAAAGAAAAGATGTGGGGAAAAACTTTAAAAATTGTCGTTTTCATATATGAGACATTCTTATTATATGTCTAGATTATTTGAGCAGTTTTAATGCGGCCTTCATGCTTGTTAAAAAACAAACATAAGCAATGAGCAAATGTTTCCCCCAAGGTTTAAGCTCAATAAAAAATGAACCAATTCCCAGTAAACAGCCACCGTGAATGTAGTACTTCAGCCTTTAAATCCTTGGTTGTGTTCCCATCATCACCTCCACTCCGTATTGGCCAATCATTCACCTCCATTTGATTGTTTACCCCTTTTGAGGAATAGCTGTGAAGAGTGATTCGGCTAGCCATCCTTGTAACACTGTCATGACTGGAAAATTCCAAACCTTACCTAGAATCAGCTGCTACCCAATTTTATCACTCGTTCCTCAAAGATGAGTCTCCTTTAAGCTATTTTCAACTGACTCGTAAAATATGAAAAGATTGCCGAGCCATTAGCCTCTCCAGCTCATTAAAGGGACCGGAAGTGCTATCCCTCCTTTAGATTTTAATCTTTTTGGACTTGAGGGATTATTACACAAAAATATCGAGCACTTGTTTTGTTCAGCTCGTTAAAAGTATCGAAAATTCATCCCTTCTGTGTTGTTTTATACTTTTTCGGACTTAAGGGATTAGATGACGAAAAAGGATTTTTGGAGTTTCTTTTACATCCCTTTTCAGACTCTCTAAAATTGAAAAGGACCGAGTTATCTTTATCGTTAAACTCGTTAAAACCTAATAACGACAAACTTGTCCATAGTAGACAAGAACGAGTTTCACTATCGCTAGGCTCGTTAAAACATAGCGATGGGTTTGCCCGAAGGGAAAATTATAGAACAAGCATATGTTATCCTCCTCAAGCTTGACAAAAATAAAGAGGTACTAGTTAGCAATGACTAGGGAAAAATTGGGAAGAAAACTTGAAGAAACTTTGTTGGTAGCAAGTCGCTCTTGAACATGACACTTTCACTCCGCATCCAAGTCAGGTTAGGTTGTTTCATTCACCGGTCACATCACCATGGTCCCATCACACCATCCACATTTGGGGTTAATGTTACCAATCCATCATGTTAGTGTCGCCGATATGTTCAAGAGAAGTCACTCAGAGAATTCACCTGTGTCTCACCCACTGCAATACATTTATGCTCCATTCTTTCATGACCACCACCCTGAACCTTATATCACCAAATCGTTTTCACCTCCATTAAAATCATTTTCTCTGTTCCGTGTCATTGATGTGGGATTCATTAAGGCCCTCCTTTGATAGATCACTTCTTGTCGACATCAGCTCATTATCCAAGAAGCCGATCTAGGGACAACCCTTTCAGTACTTTGAAGCTTGCATTCCTCAATGGCAAGTTTCTCACTTCCGGCGACAGGTTTACATCAATGGCCTTTGACCGAAAGATTTTGCGTGGTGTTCGATGCCAAGTCCTTTATTCACACCACGTGAATTGTACTGTAGTACCTTGAGGGTCATAATCATTATCGGTGATTCCTCTCACGCTTGTTAACAGCTTACATCATTGGTTGGTAGTCAAGCGATGTATTTCCATGTTCGATTCCAGAACATCTCTCACATGGATCAACTTGTGCTTTGAGTGAAGATCGAATGAGATTGAAGACCCCGAATCTAGTTTCATCCATCTGGGCTGCGATATATATTCAGGAAAATAAAGACATCAAATGTATATCATTGTTGCATAGATAATCATCCAATCTATGGGATGATGGCTCTACCAGAATCATCAGTGTACACTCAGACGATTGTCTGTCCTATGTACATGAAAATGAATTTATAAAGCTGAGCATGGGAATGCCCGTCTCAGCTAGATCATGAAAATATTATGAAGATAATGTATTGTATTGTATCTTATTACAGGTCTCCTCACAACTTGAAAGAACTTCAGATCCTCATGATAAAGCATTTTACCTGACATCAAAAATATTAATGACCTCATGCTTTAGGGGGAAATTGTTATAGACATTTTTTGGCACCGCAACCCCAAGCATAAAATGTCCATAAAAAAAGGGCTCCTAAGTCCCTAAAAGTGTTGTTCCAACCCCTAAAGGAACAAAGTCAACTGATTACAGCTTCTCCCAGAAGTTCTCCATGAAAAACTACTCAGAACTGGTCAAAACAGGATCATTGCACCTGCTCCATAGGCAAAGTGTGTTGCATCTCACCTAAGTACACTCTGTGGGTGCGTTGCATTTCAAAAAGCCCTTCTATGGGGTGCGATGGGTGAGAAGAGACAAATGGCAGTGTTAATCCGCGAGGTGCAGAGGCATGGAATCTTCCAGAAACTTCTCCTGTGACACTTACCTCTCTGAATTCGACCAAGGATGAGTAAGAGATCATCAATCTCCAAGTGGAAGCAATAACTATCAGAGAGAAGACATTAATCAAATCACAAGCTGACTCATCTCCCTTACAGATATCTATATATGGATCCCTCATCCCAGAGATCCATAGGCTAGAATTTTGCATCTTGTAAGGAATTGTTGTTGGTTTCTTGAGGCAACATCATAGTGTTGGGTGATCTAAGTTTTGTATGAGGTGAAGAAGGGCTTACTTGCTGAGAGGATGATGCTGGGTCAGAACAACTGGTTGTAACTCTCTTGGCTCTTTCTTGATTATCAATAAAGCTATTCAAGTTTTCCTCCATACTCTTGTGTAATCTATGTTTTGTGCATTTGTATGGTCAATTTACATCTGATCCTAGATTGTCTATGATAATAGATCCATGTTCTCGTATAGTGTTATGCTGCTTTGATTCTACAAGTACTCTGTGAAGCTGGGCATACAAGGAAGCAAGTAGCAAAGGACTTTCAGAAGAGAGAGGAATCGAGCAAGGAACCAAGCGCATGATAGAGGTTGGTATCCTTTATTCTTCTCTCATCTATCTTTCATAAAGGAAAACGAAAGTAGTTTTACTTTGTTTGTTTCTAAGGTAGCTACCACACCTTAGTGGGATTAGCAGTTCTGCATAGACACATTTCCTTGTAACAATTGGGGGAGATGATAGCCCTCTTACTTGAGAGGTAAGAGTCATGACACTTGAGGAATATTTTTGGGAAGTAGTAGGACTAGGGGAAGATGAACAAGGGTAGTCTAGACTTCCAAAGGTTGATCTCATCAAATTTTTTAAGGTAAGTTTCATGAAACCAACAGCGTAATTTGAAGAGGTCGAATTCACACTTTGTATCGATTATTTTATAGTATCGGGGAGAAAGGGGGATGTGGTCTAAATCTAGAGGGGGAGTGAGCAAGGGGTTTACCACAGCAGCAGTTTTGGGGGCCATCATGGTAGCAGGATGAAAGTTGTAGAGAGTGACAGATGGAATTATAGAGGTTCACTGTTAATTTTGTGAGAAAAGTTAAGAGGGAGTTACTCTATAAATAGTTTCTAATAGGCAGAACGCAGAGGGAGAGAGAAACATAATAGTAGGAAAATGAGAAAGGGATGTGAGCACGAGAGAAATGGAGCTTTATAGACACATAACTGGATCGGGACCATTGGATAAAATTTCGTCCAGGAGAAACATTTACTCAACAACAGGGTGGAGGCAATGAGACGGAGCTGCAATGGAATTGGTGTAAAAGTCTTTGATGTGGCAGCTCAGGATAGGTAGATGGAGGCGTACAGATAAGTGGCGGTAGTGGAGTGGAAGTTGAGTGGAAATTGGGGGTGACATAACCACGAAGGTAGGTTGTAGCAGGGCAAAGGAAACCTCTTTCAGAGTGGGGTCATAGTTTTTTGTGGTATTAGAGGGGGGGGGGGGGGTCTGAAATCATAATAGGATGACATGTAGTAGCGAGGAAATAGTTTTTTGGACCCCCCTGCCCCCCTTCACCATTAAATAGAAGCACAGCGGGGGGGTATAAAAAGGCTTAAGAGTCGTGAGATCCAAGAAGGGTCACGATCAGTGGAGGTAAGGTGTGCAAAGTTTAACACCGACAATCGCACATCATATTTCAGGTGGATTCTTTTACAATAAGGTCCAAACTTTGGATAAGTCACAATGTTTTTTTTTTTTTTTTTTCCGAATCAGACTAATCTATTATATTACAAAAAAGTCAAAAATTACAGCATCAGTGTTACAACAGAGCCGTAGCCCTGTGATTCCTGTCGAGAGATTGACAGATTGCCCAGGATTAAACATGTCCAAAATTACACGGGTACAAAAATTGGAAGCGATGACAAACTAGCATAACGACACAGGACAGTGCATAAGACCGACACTTAAAACATATGGATAGCCGACACTTAGACACATAAGGACTGAGTCCGAACACATACAAGATGACAGTGAGTGCAAACAGAGAAAACTTTCCCTTCCCAGCGACTAAGAGCGAACAGCAGGTCGAGTTATTCATCATCGGTGGTGTGCGGTTCGTCCTCCTCTTTGCCCCTGAAGTGCTTGGGGATGTCCGGGTCGGGGAGATGGATCCTCTGCGCTGGTTCGCTGGGGCCTGCCTGAGAGTCTGGGGAAGAGCTATCCTTGATGGGGCGTAACAGATCTATAGTAGGCACTTGCATGTCGATTGTGGGAACAATCCCTGGAACCCGAGGAGGGTTTGCCTGCGGAGCTTCCTCTTGACCTCTTGGATTGCCACAGTGCTCCACAGAAACCGAAACGATGAATGTTGAATTTGCCAGAGAGCAGGGAATTCGATACCTGACCATGGGATGTGCAGAGTGGCCACAATCCATGATTTCTCCATGCTCCGTTGCCCTACCGCGGCCAGCTGCTCTTCCCCGGGAGCGACGGTGGTCTGAAGTAACTTCAATTGAGGAAGAGGGAGAAATAGCATGCCTCTGAGCCGAAGCACGACCCCTGGAGCTTCCGCGCCTGCTAATCATTCTCAGGCGCTCACGCTGCATCCCCAAGTTGGCCAGAGAGCAGGAGTATCCCTGCGCAATCTTCCTCAGAACCAGAGAATAATCCGACGCTACCGCCGAATGCCCAGACCTTATGCAAGACTGCTGGAGAATGACAGAGGTGCCAGGCCTTTGTAGCGCCATTTTTCCACTTCCCAGGAGAGCAGTTAAGACCAAAATGACTTGAATTAATTCCCGCAGAGGGACTACCGCCGCCAGTCTTAAATAACCATCGGCTCTATATTGCGTGGCTCGTCCAGGCTGACACATGCCCATGTGACGAGCCACTGACCTGCTACGCGTTGGAGCCACCCGCATCCGGGAGGATAAGTCACAATGTTACAAATAGCTTTCCATGTGATACATTTCACTTTTTCCTAAGGTAATGTAACTTAACCAATTATGGTGCATTTGAACACGCAAACCCTGTTTTATTTTTCCATTTTTAAAGGACTGAAAGTATCTATTCAAATTACTAAACTAATCTACCAAATGCATTAATCCATATTAAACTGTTGGATTAATTTATTCACTTATTCTACCTATCTAATCTCAACTAAGATTATACTGTTTGGCTAAGTTATTCACTCTAATCTAATTGATATAAATTGAAATTTCCTTGAGCATGATTAAACTATATGTTTCAAACAAAAATAAGTATTGTGGCATTTTAAACAAGCCACACACAATTTCATGAATTTACTCACTACAAAGTTATTGGAATATTAGTGGCACTTCAACTAGCATCACTTTCACATTTATTCTTTTTTTTTGGGGTTCTTTTATCATTTATTTTTATTTTTCTATTTTTTCTATTTATACCCTCTTTTCATTTTTTATTTTTATTTATATATCTTTTTGGAAATCATTTTCAATATGCAATATTATTTACAAACTGAAATACTAAAAGAAATAATTCAATCATCATTTGATCATATAAAATAAAGGACCCTAACGATTGCTCCAGCTGAGGATGGAACTCTCCTTGTGAGGTGTCAAGAAGAGTAGACTAGTAGCCTTTAATCCTTGTCTCCAGTGTTTTGTTGCATCTAATTTTTTGTAATTATTGTATGGCGGAAAAATGAGTAAAAGCTTAGGGCCTTCTTCACAAGATTCAAATTTCAAACATAAGCTACTCACTCATGAGAGTACAAAGTAAATGGTATATATAATTGGTGTGATTAAAACTGATTTTACTCCTAAAAAAGATAATGTTGCAGCATCCTGCCATTCACAGATCCTCTAGGTAGCTCTGTTCCATCCATGTCCTTCAAAAAAAATGCACTATTACCCCCGTAATCATGAATAATGTAAGGTCCCATCCATAGATTTTCAGACTTATGATGCTTACCTTTCTCTTCTCTTCTGGAATCCCATTTCAAAACATGATTGTCAATTTGAAAATCATCAGCCTAAGTTCTTTTGTCAAATTCCTTCTTGATACTTTCCTGGATCAACTAAGTTATATTGTGAACTTTTTCTCTTGAATGTTGCAGGTGAATTGTTTGATTTATTCTCCTCTATAGATCATTTTGTTCAACCTCTAAGTCTTGAAGAATTTTCAAAACAAGAATTCCCAACGATGTTGGAAAAACAATAATTGTTCCATAAAATAGTTGGTATGGAGACATGCCAATTGACTTCTTGGTAGTATGTATGTTTTCCCATAATGTATTTACAAGTTTGTTGTGCCATGATTTCTTTTTATCATGCAACAACTTTTTAATTATATTAACCAAGATTTTGTTGGAAGATTTTACTAGTCCACTTCCCTGAGGGTAATAGGCTGTAGAATGTTGCAAAGTTATCTGTTATTTGTTGCAAAAATCTACCATCCTGTTTGACCTGAATGTTGCAGCATTATCTGTAATGATTTTCCTAGGGCACCCAAATCTTGAAAGGATATGGTTCTCTAAGAATTTAATTTTTATTGAATCAGAGGCTTGTCTAGTAGGTATGACTTCTATCCATTTTGTAAAGTAATCAATGGTTGTAAGAATCCACTTTTGCTGGGCAGAAGAGGACAGGTGAATTTCTCCTATAAAGTTAATGCCCCATTGTTGGAAAGGAGTTTCAGCAGATATGGGCTTTAAAGGTAAAGCCAATAGTTTCCTTTTGCCTCCAAATATTTGGCATTTATGGCATGAGGTGACTTTCTTTTGGACATCAAAAAATAAGGTAACCCAATAAAATCCTTCTCTCGGGATCTTGTTGGTAGTAGTCTTCCAGTACATGTGTCTACCACAGTCTCCTTCATGAAATTCCTACATCACTTTATCTGCTTCGTTTTTCAACAAATAGTTTAGTAAAATTCCACTAGCATCTTTCGAATATAGATTTTTATCTAGAATACAAAATTTCATAGTTTTGAGTTTAATTAATCTAGCTTTCATTTTAGTCAAACCAGGAGGATCTTGTAAATTATGTAGAACAAAAATAATGTTTGCATAGCAAGGAGAGGTAGAAAAATCTTCTACTACCTATGGAGTCACCAACTCATCTAGTTCATTGAATATTTCTAGAAAATTTATATCCAAATCATGTAAATTTGATTCAGCCATTAATTTTGCTAACCCCTAACCCTTAATGAGTCTGGTAGGTCAAATTTTGATGTCATATTCTAATATAATGGCAATCCACTTACCCATCTTCCCATCAAGATAATTTTGGGTCAGTATATCTTTAACCACTGCATTTGGAACAAAGGAAATTATATGTGAATGGAGGATATACACTCTAAAATATTTTATTTCCATGATGTCATATTTTAATGCAATGTCTCTCAAAGATAAGCTAAAGAAAGAAATAGGTTGTTCATGGCCTTCATTATTATTCTGTAAGAGAACTGCAACAATCATGTGCTTAGAAACAAATGAGAAAATGAGAAAATCTTTCATAAAATATGGACTAATAAATAAAGGAACCTGAGTTAAAGCCCATTTCACCTTATCAAATGATTTCTTAGCTTCAATGTTCCATTTCACCTCAGCATTTTTCCTTAACATGTTGGTTATATTCTTTAAAATATCTACTAGATTAGGAATGAATCTCCTCAGAAAATTTATCTCACCAATGAAAGATTGGACTTCCTTTACATTTCTAGGGGGGTAAATTTTTAATATAGCTTCAATTATGTTGGGATATATTTAGATTCCTTCCTTTGAAATGTGTCCCAACAGTTTTCCTTTTGCAAACCAAACAATGTTTTCTTTGGGTTTAGGGACATACCAAATCTCATACATTTTTCAAAGACTCTCCTCATGTGATTTAAGTGTTCCTCACATGTTCTCGAAAAAACAGTGATGTCATCAAGATATATGATGATAAAATGACCCATTTCATCCACAAATGTAAAATACATTTCTCCCTTAAAAGTGGCACAAACATTCATTAGATCGAAAGGCATTTTCATAGACATGAAAGTGCCTCCTAGTGTATTAAATGGTGTCTTCTCCCGGTCGTCAGGGTGTACTAAGACTTGATTATAACCAAAGAAGCCATCTAATAAGGAAATTATGCTAGATCCAACCACCCTCTGTAGAATGTGGTCCATCTTAGGCAAAGGGTAATTGTCTTTTAAAGAGGCTTTATTCAAGTTCTGGAAATCAATACAGAGTTTGATTTCTCTAGTCTTTTTCCTAGTTGGGACCAATTTGGACAACCATTTCGAATATCTTAAGGGAACTACGTTCTTTGCATCATACATTCTTTTAGCCTCTTTTTCAATAAGAAGCATAAGCATTGGGTTGATTCTCCTTAATTTTTGTTTAAAAGGTTTATGATCTTCTTTTAAGGGAATCTTATGTTGTATAATGTTGGTGTCATAGGATTTTAAATCCTTATAACTCTAGGTGAAGACATGTTAGAAAATTATATATTATAGAGCAGTGGAACACATAGAATATTGCATAAATATAAACACGAAAAATGCATAAAACTACAGAGACACAGATATATGTGGTTCACAAAGATTGGGCTACGTCCACCCCGAATAGCTAGTCCTTCCTTTCTATTATCCAGCAAAATTAAGAGACACAACCTACAACAGATCCACAGTAATATCCTCTATTTTCTCTCACAGTCTCACTTCTCTGTTTCTCGCTTGGAGAAAATAAATCTATTACACAGCCTCAATACAATGCCCTCATACAAAGAGAGGGGTTTCCTTCTACGGCAAAAAACCGTAAACTAAACATAAGTTCTACCGTTAGATTATCTACCTAATGAACGACCCAGATTGACTAGAAATTACTATACTTTTACAAGGCAATTTTACATTTGTTTTTAGCTTCGGGGGCACTGCCCCCGAAACCCCTGCTAGGGGACCACTGGCCCCCGAACCCCCCAGCCGGGGGGGATCAGCCACCCCAAACCCCCGCTGGGGGGACAAGTCCCTCCCGCACCACCCCCGCCCTGCATGGAGGGGTGTACTAACTTCCTAGGGTATACATGTGGCTGAAACAAAGACCTCTAAATAATCATGCTCCACACCCAACAATCTCCCACTTGGAGAATGATTGTAGCAACTCCACCGGTGCTTCATTTGCTCGAAAATGACTCCTCTTTGGGCTTGGTTGTTTCTCATCTTCATCTTCATCCTTGGAGACCAATTGAAACTAAGCATATTCTCTGTTTCTCCCTAGTGACAACTTTTGTTAGCATATCTGCAGGATTCTGGCTAGTGTGTATCTTTTCTAGCTTCAACTCTCCATCTTCCAACACTGATCGTATGAAATGGTACTTGAGTTGTATGTGTTTAGCCCTAGAATTAAATGTTGAGTTCTTATCAATATGAATGGCACTTTGGCTATCACTGTATAACATGACCATATCATGCTACTTACCCAATTCACCCATAAACCTTTGTAACCAAATCATTTCTTTACTAGCCTCTGTAGCAGCAACATACTCTGCTTTTGTTGTTGAAAGTGCAACAACACTTTGGATTTTTGAAACCAAACTGATAGCTATTCCACCTACAGTAAATACATATCCTGTAGTGCTCCTCCTATTATCTCTGTCACCTGCAATATCTACATCAACATATCCCTGTAGAGAAATGTTTGAACCACCAAAGAATAATGCTTAATTTTTGGTACCTTTCAAATATATGAGAATCCATTTCATTGCCATCCAATGATCATTTCCTGGATTGTTCATGTACCTGCTTACAACTTCCACTGCATGTGCAATATCAGGCCTTGTGCAAACCATTGCATACATTAAGCTTCCAACTACCGATGCATATGGAACTTTAGACATATAATCCATGTCTTCTTGTGTCTTTGGAAATATTTCCTTACTAAGTTTGAAATGGCTAGCAAAAGGTGTACTAACTTCTTTTGCATTGTGCATATTAAATCTTTTCAACACCTTTTGTATGTAGTCATTCTGAGACAATGTTAATTTGTGATTTTTCCTATCTCTGGTTATTCTCATAGCAAGGATTTTTTTTGCAGCTCCCAAATCCTTCATTGCAAATGAATTTGCCAAGTTTCTTTCGAGCACATTTATTTCTTGCATGTTAGACCCTGCAATAAGCATGTCATCTACAGACAATAACAATATAATATAGCTACCATCATTTTTATTTTTCAGATAAACACAATGATCAGAGTGACATCTAGTATAACCTTGTTTAGACATAAACTTGTCAAATTTTAGATACCACTACCTTGGAGCCTGTTTTAAGCCATACAAGATCTTCTTCAACCTTCACACTAGTTTCGCCTTCCCTTTCATCTCATATCCTTGTTGTTGTTGCATATATATATCTTCCTCCAAATCCCCATGGAGAAAGGCTATCTTTACATCCAACTACTCAAGATGCAAATCTTCAACTGCTACTAGACTTAAAATAGTTTTGTTGAAGTCATTTTAACAAGAGGAGAAAATATTTCATCAAAATCAATACCTTTCTTCTGTGCAAACCCCTTCCCTACAAGTCTAGCTTTGTACCTTTGTTTTCCTCCATCTTCTTCCTTCAGCCTGTAAACCCATTTATTCTGCAATGTAGTTTTACCTGCAGGAAACCTGACTAAGTCCCAAGAATAGTTATGTATTAAGGAGTCCATCTCTTCTTCCATGGCTAGCTCCCACTTCTTCTTGCTTTCAACCTACATTGCTTCTTCATAACATTCGAGTTCACCAAAATTAGTCAACAATAAATAATATAATGAAGGAGAGTATCGTTCAGGGGATATACTTATCCTGGTAGATGTTCTAACACCACTATTAGGTGTTTGGGGTGCCTGTTGCTATTGTGGTGGTCGTTGTCGTTGTGGTTGTTGATTATTATTATTTTTAGGCACCTTTACTTTTTCAGTGATCTCATCAAGAACTACGTATTCCTTGTTTTCTTTTTCCTATTTCTTTTCCTGCAACTGATTCTTACACAAGATCTTTTCATTGAATATTGCATCTCTGCTCCTAATGATTCTGTGATTTTCATAATCATATAAGTGATAACCAAAATCATTAACACAATATCCAATAAAGGTACATTTCTTTGATTTTGCCTCAAACTTTGTTCTATTTTCTTTATTAATATGGACAAAGGCCTCACAACCAAAGGCTTTAGAAAAGAGTAGTTTACCTTTTTGCATGTCCATTCTTCCTCTAGAACATCACCATCTAAGGAACTTGAAGACCCTCTATTTATTATATAAACAACAATATCTACAGCATCTACCCAAAATTGTAAAGGCAATCCTGCATGCAATCTCATGCACCTTGCACGCTCCATGATTTTTTGTTCATCCTTTCTGACACACCATTTTCTTGTGGTGTTCTTGGAACTGTCTTCTCTGTGAATTCCATGCTCTGAACAGTACCTATCAAACTCTTTTCTGCAATATTCACCTCCATTTTCTGATCTAAGACAACTCAATTTATTTCCTGTCTCAATCTCAACCAAAGCTTTCCATTTCTTGAAAGTATCAAATACATCAGATTTATTCTTAATAAAATAAATCCAAGTTTTTCTAGTTGCATCATCAATAAAAGTAACATAATAATGAGAGCCACCCAGAGATAATACCTAACCAGGTGCCCATACATCTGTATGCACAAGCTCTAATTTTTCACTCTTCTTTTCTTTCCCAACTCTGAGAAATCTGACTCTCTTCTATTTTCCATAAATAAAATTCTCACAGAAGTCCAAATCAACATTCTTCAAACCCAGCAACAAATTCCTTCAGTGAAGAATCTTCATCCCCTTCTCACTCATGTGTCTGAGCCTATGATGCCATAATGCTGCATCTGCTCCTTTGGAAGTTAAAGCATTAACAGAGTTAGAAATACCATTGCATAAATACAATGTACCAACCTTTTCTCCTTTTTCTATTACCAAGGCTCCTTTGGTGACCTTCCAAGCTTTATCTGTGAAAGTTGTCACACAACCTTCACCACCAAACTGCCCTGTTGAAATCAGATTTTTCTTCAGATCTGGAACATGCCTTACCTCCTTTAGTAGCCATTGGTTTCCATTCTATTGTTTTACAGGAACCTTACCCATTCCAACAATTTTACAGGGTTTATCATCACCCAAATGGACTTGTCCAAAATCTCCTTGAACATAGTCATGAAAATATTTCTTATCGGGTGTGGCATGGAATGAGGCCCCTGAATCTACCACCCAGGAATCAATAATATTTTTGAAAGAAAGAATCAAAGCATCCTGTAACACCTCACCTGTCACATTTGCTTCATGATTGTTTTATTGCTATGCATCACCTCCTTTTCCCTTCCGAGATCTACAATCTTTCTTTAGGTGTCCTTTCTTTCCACATTTCCAGCACACTATCCCTGATCTGGACTTGGATCTGCCTTTCCTTGCTTTACTGCAATATCCTGAGCTCTTTCCTCTTTTCATTTTTCTCCCCATAGACTCTGCACTTAAAGCATTACCCGATGTCTCACCAGAGCTTTTTTGTTGCATTTCCTCGCTAAGGATAGCACCGACAACATCATCAAACTTTAAAGTACTAGATCTAGAAATAGAGTTACTAATGGCCATTACTAAACCATTCCAACTTTCTGGAAATGAGCACAAGAATACTAGAGCTCTAACTTCATCATCAAAGCTTACCCCTACAGAACTTAACTGACTTGTAATAGTATTAAAATCATTTAAATGTTCTACAACAGATCCACATTCCGATATCTTCATATTAAATAATCGTTTCATAAGAAATACCTTGTTTGAGGCCGAGGGTTTTTCATATAGTTTCGCCAACACCTTAATCAAACCCTCTGTCATTTTTTCCTTCGAAATGTTGAATGCGACTGACGCTACGAGGCACAACCATACTGTTCTGAGTGCTTTCTATTGAGAAGGTTCCATTCTTCATCTATCATACCCATCAACATCTTTGTTTTTCTGCCCAATGGTAGGTACAAATATTTCTGATACAAATAATCTTCCATCTACATCTTCCACAGCAAGAAGTTTTGGCCATTAAATTTCTCGACCCTGAACTTACCATCTTCCGCCATTGCTCCCACTCGAACCAAGAACCCTTCTTTCCTTCGAGTTTATCAGCCAAATGGACCTTCGGCTCTGATACAAGTTGTTAGAAAATTATATATTACAAAGCAATAGAAAACATAGAATATTGCATAAATATAAACACATAAAACACATAAAACTAGAGAGACATAGATATACGTGGTTAACCCAGTTTGGGCTACGTCCACCCTGAACAGATAGTCCTTCCTTTCTATTATCCAACAAAATGAAGAGATACAACCTACATCAGATCCACTGTAATATCCTATGTTTTCTCTCACAGTCTCACCTCTTTGTTTCTTGCTCAGAGAACACACATCTATTACACAGCCTCAATACAATGCCCTCATACAAAGAGAGGGGTTGCCTTCTAGGGCAAAAAACCCTAAACTAAACATAAGTTCTAGCAATAGATCACTTGCCTAATGAATGGCCCAGATTGACTAGAAATTACTATACTTTTACAAGGAAATTTTACATTTGTTTTTAGCTTCGATGGCACTACCCTCGAAACCCCCACCGGGGGACTGCTGGCCCCCAGACCCCCCAGCCGAGGGGGATTGGCCACCACAAACCCCCGCGGGGGGGACAAGTCCCCCCCGCACCCCCCCATGTGGAGGGGTGTACAAACTTCCTAGGGTATACATCCAGCTGAAACAAAGACCTCTAAATAATCATGCTCCACACCCAACAAGAAATCTATGAATTGTTTGAACAAATCAATGTACTTTAGCTTTTCTATTGAGGGTAAATATTTGGACAGTTTGATTATATTAGGTTCTTGTTGAGTTCCAATATTACGTTCCTCAACTCTAGCTCTAGTGGGTTCAATTTTGGGCTTCCTAGCTACATCATTAATGTCAAACAAATCTTCTAATGGAACTAATCCCCTTGGAAAAACATTGTCTTTTAGTTGTAAAATTTATGTTTCTTATTTCTCTTGATCTATTTCTCTTAATTCTAATTTATTCACACTATTATGTACAATATCCTCTAAACCAAATTTTGTATCTATATAAGCATCTTCAAATGCATCCTTAGACTGCAAAACAATTTCAATTTGGGAATCATTTCCAAAAACTTGAGAGTATCTAATGTTATCAAGTACAGTAGAACAAAATGGTATTTTACAAGTACTTGCTGAAGTAGCCAAACCATCAAGTAGAATGTTTTGATCTCTTGAAACAACAAACAAACTATATTCAATGAAAGATTCCAAAAAATCCAACACAACATTCCTATAGGCTCTCATCCTATGATGTGTAGCAGAATATTCTCCTTTAATTTGTTTTATTACCAACTCAAAATCTCCATGAATGGAAATTCGTTTAGCACCCAACTTCTTTAAAATTTACAACCCTAATAGTAAGGCTTCATACTTTGCTAAATTATCAAAACACAAGAAATTCAATTTATAGGAATGACCCTCTACATGATTAGTTTTCGAATTCGAAACTCATACGCCAACTCTTGACCCTTGTTTACTAACAAATCCATCAAAACTCAAATTGAATAAAGTTTCATCTAAGTCATCATGTTCATTGATCAATGTTTGCCATTCCTGAGTGTGACATAACACATTTTTTTTATTAGGAACTTGTTCCTATTCATTTCCATCATTATATAGAATAAATGAGTCAAGGTTGGAATGGATAGAATATAAGGGATAATTATGGGGTCTCTCTTGAGTTGTGACCATGAATTTCATGATTTCTTTCCCTATATAGTCTCTGATTCTGACCAAATATTGCAATTGTGGCGTAGGACATATCCATTTGTAGGGTTCCCTAGAGTTTATCTCCCCATGAATGTGAAAGTAGCATGACATATTTAGGAGGTATGTCAGCAACAATTATGTCCATTACCACAATTTTGGCAGGTATTTGGATTAAGTTGACACATAAAGCCTTAATAAGTCCATTGAACTTTAATTGACTAGAATTAAATGGATACAGATCTTGATATCTTCTAGTAATATCTAATCCTAATTTTTCCATGATTACTTTAGGCATGATATTATGAGAGGCCCCTGAGTCAAGAATAACATTGTGTAAGATTTTATCATGAATGTTCAAGCTAATGTAAAATAGTGGTATGTCTCCATCTTGGAGCTTACCATCAACTTTAGGGCCAAACATTATTTCTGGTTGATCATCTGCTACATTCACTGTATCAATATTTTCGCCTACGCTTAAAGATTTCATTACCTGTGATTTGTATGTCGTTTTTGTCATCGGTTCTATTAGGGGAATGGGGATTTTGAGCTTTTCCAATTCATGTTCTATATTAAATTATGTCTGAGTTTTGTTTAAATTGGCATCCTCTTGTTTATAAACCAAATCCTTTTGGTATATGTTTTGTTGGCTAGTGGAGGGACCATTTGTTTGAATTCATTTGGATGCAGTAACAGGTATGTTTTGGATTAGAACATCAGTGTTCTTTCTAGAAAGAATATCAATTTTCTTCTTAGTGGGTGGATCAACCAAATTTTTAGTCGAAGCATTAGGTGTTTTCCTACTCCTGAGATTGTATTTCTTATGGACTTCCATAATTTCATGTTCGAAACCTTTTTTATACTCTTCTGATTCTTCAAGTTCTATTTCATCTTGGGATAGTAGAAAAAGATCTTGTTCTTCTTGACTAAGAAAAATAGAAGCATTATCATTTACTCCCATTAAATTTATTTGAGTATCATCTATGTCATCAGCTATCTGTTCCTCCTCATCTCTGTAGTTCTCTTAGAAGGGAGGTCTTACCTACTGATCTAGACCTTTTGGGTCCCTTTGCTTGATCTAGGGTTGGTTTCTTCTAAAGTTTTGATTTATAATTTGACCAGTTTGGTTTTCTCTAGGAGGATCCCTATAATTTATGCCTATTGTATCCATAATTTTCTCCTTAGTTCTAAGTAAATTGTCATTTTATAATCAGTGGTAGAAGAAGATGAGGGTTCCTCTTTGATAGTAACCCTTTTGTCATCTTTCAATTTATCTTTTTTGGCTAATAAATTAACCTCAACTTTAAGTGAATTAGCTTTCATTTCCTCTAAGGTCATGGGATATCTTTCCCTTAGTTGATAAGCCATATCAACATCGAATCCTTCTCGGAAATGTATCAGGCCCAAGCTAAGGGGAGCTTTAATGGAAGATGGAAATGCATTGTACACTTTATTAAATTTGTCACGGTATTCTTCTATAGTTTCATTAGGTCTTCTCTTAATACTTTCGTATTCATTAAGGATCTGAAGAGGAATCTTTTTAGTTTCCCACCTATTTAGGAAAGATTGGTGATAGATAGCAAGGTCAGCTATAATACCTGCTTCTAAGTTTTTGAACCATTTTCTTACCTCTCCACCTAAGCTTTAGGCAAAAAGCCTCAGTTTTACATCATTCTCATCTACTTCATGAAGATCAGAGAAATCATTAATTTTATCTATGTGTTGTTGTGCATTAATAGCACTAGTGCTATCGAATTGGGGGATCCTAGTTTGATAGTCTTGGGGCATATCATGCAACTAGGAAAGTAAAACTAGGGGGGCATAATGAGTAGCCATAATGGGTGGAACAATGTGTGGTCTTAAGGGAGCTGTAGATATAGGATTTGTTCAAATAGGTTGGGTTACTGTTAGTGATACTATTGGATGAGTGGTAGAAATTACAGAAGGGGTAGGGCCAATTGATGTTGGATGAACTGATTGGGAAGAGTGATATGATGCTGCAATAGTAAGAGCAGAAAGTTCAACAGATTGTTGAATATAAGCTTGGTGAACAACTTGATCAAGTACTGACACAAGATCCTAAAATTTATCAAACATCTCGATGGATTTCTAATCCAAATCAGGTTCAATAGATGCTTCTACAGGTTTGTAGGGTTGCAGAAGAGTTTCATCAATTACTATATGATCAACAAAACTTTCAGATTTGGTCCTAAATAGACTGTGTCGAAAGGTAAATCAAACTGAATATCTTGTATGGTGTCAATGTTTTCAGGAAGGGAATTTACCCTAGAAATGGGAGTGTTACTTCCTTGGCTTTCATCTAGACTACTTTTCCTTAGTATCTTTTCTGGATCATCTGAACTTTGGAGTGGTTCTGGATCAAGATTAGATATAGTATGAATTTTTTTTGGAGCTAGATATTAAAAGTGTAGAACAACATCTAATCCTTTGTTTCTAAAATTTGAAACATTGTTCTTCCTGAAATAAAGTCTTATGAATTAAGGAAGTTAACCTTATGAAAATGAAATGAAGGATTGTTTTAAAGTCCCCAGTATGGTCATCAGGATGTTAGCAGTATATAATTTTCCAAGGATGGAGAAGAAAATCACAAAGGTAACCACAAACCTACTTTGGAAGCTAGGATCTAGCCTTGCCAGCTTCAGAGAGGGTTCTCTTCGTAATATTTAACATTTTTGTATTAGATATTAGGCTTGTTAGGAGTGTTCAATGTTTTGTTTTGAAATTGATTGGTTGATTAAGTGCCTGAACCTTCCATTAGGCTACGGAGTCTACAGTTCAAAAGGGGTATGTTTTAGCTTTTAAAAGGAGTTTCACAGGGTAAGGTATCTAAACTAAATGGATCCTTTATATTTAAGTGAAATCGAATAGAAGAAAATATATAAGTCCAATAGAAGTTAAAGAGCAATTAATAATTTCGTAACATGATATCAGAAGAAAACATAGAAATTATCTACAGCCAGAAGCAGAGTGTATTTTTTAACAAATTTCGTTCATCAATTTTCTGTAAAATAATTCAGCCTTTAGAAAACATAAGTGTTGAAACATAGTAATAAAAAATTAACATTGAAAGAAGCACATCACCAGATAGTCTAAGACGTGAATCATGTGAATAATTTCCTATTTATTACTTATCAACCCATCAAATGAAAATAGTACAATAACATTCTGGAATGAAAAAACCCAAGTAGAAATCAACACTTGATACTTCTAAAACATAAGTATTTATACGATATTTACAAAAATCATGTAAAAACCAACGAGGATGTATTTATGAATTCCTAAACTAAATCTATATAACTTATTACAAATATTGAAGAAAAATTGAACTCTCTGAAGTACTGGAACTAAATCTGTGGAATTGTTGACTCTCTAGCCCTTCGGATCCTGTTGTGTTGTTGGTGTTGAGCTGTACAACCAAATCTGCTACTTACTCCAGTAATTCACATAATGTATCCCAGCATTGTTCACTCGGGATAGTTTTCTTCAATAGATTTTTGTAAACCTCATCGACTTCAGTATATTTAGCAAATGTTGGTTTCGAAATGGATATGTGTTTAATTTCATACTGAATTTCCAGGTCATACACCAACGCTTCCAAGAATTATTTTCCTGTCATGCTGATTCATCCACTTGTAACTATAGAACTATCTTTAGCCTTGATCATAAATTTCTCACTATAATCAGATCATGTATTGAGCTTATCATTTATTACTCCTAAATTAGGAAGTCCCTTTTTGTAGAGGGCTTCCATCTTGTTGAAGAATCTTTGTATGCTAATGTCCAAAATCTGACACTTTTCTTCAAGCTGCCTTACCAAATTTCTCTTAGTCAATACTTTATTGACTTCAAGTAAATTTTTTGTTCTATCTTCAATCTCTAGCTCTTATAATTCCTATTTGCTTTTAGAGTTAAGGAATTTGATGAGCTCAATAGCTTCACTGGGTTTGTCATACAATTGTTTTCTGACTTCTTCAATGGTTCCATTAGATCTTTCAATCAGTTCATGTTTCTCAAATATGATTTGTATTGAAACCCAGATATATATCATATCTTCATTGGTTTGTTTCCAAATATTTTCTTTGACCCATGGCATTATCTTTTTTGATTTGCTGCAATATTTGGGACAATGATTGGGATTTATGCATATTTGTCATGAGAGAATTCTCATATTTTGTATTCTTCTCTTGTAAGGTCTTCACAACCTGTCTTAGTTTCTTTATCTATTCTCCCTGTATATACATGTTTGCGAGGGATTGGGACAACTAACTTAAATCATTTGTAGTTGATGTGGGAAGTATTGTAGAAGAGGATGTTCCTACTTTTGCAGTTGTTGTAGGAATTCATGTTTGAAGTAGGGATGAAATTAGCACTGAATCAAGAGGAACTACTACAAGTTGAGAGATTTTCTCTTTCTCTTTGATTAATTTATCAATTTTTTCTTCCATCTCCTTCATATGTGAACTCTGCTCCACTAGTAGCCTCAACATTTCATATTTTTGTAACTTTGTCTCTCCTAACTCCTTTTCCTGGGGATCTTCAATCATAGCCAACTTCAATTTCTTCTTCAGTGCTGCTATGTCATCATTTCTCTTCTTAATAATTTCTTCCATGGCCTTTGAATTACCAGGATCAAAACCTGCTTTGATCACCATTTCATCCAAGTATTTAACTATGTTGTCTTTACCAAGATAGGAAACTTTCTCTAGTTTGAGTTGTTATTGAACAATTTTTAAAGAAAGTTGTAGATTGGAAGTAGTGATGGCAGTTTTTGTAAAGGTTGAGTATAACATTTCTCATGTCCACCTATGCATGCCCATTTGATTCAAAGGATGAACATCATTTTCCTCAAACTCAAAGGTAGTCATCTTGAAGTCATCTGTTGATTTTGTTTGTGGAACCTGTGCCTGTAAGAATTCCATATGCATTCTTCCTTTCTCTATGACAAAGGATAAAATGAGCTTGTGCTACATTGAAAAAGACTACTTCCTAAATTGAGCAGAAATGTTTTCATGAAGGGATTCATTCCTCTATTTAATTTCTTTATATTTCTAGAAAATGTCTAGCTTCCTTTGTTCTATGAATGTCTCTGGTGTGTGAGGTGTTGTAGCTGGAGTCTCTTTAGTAGTTGAGGATGATGTAGAATCAGTGTACTATTGTCAAACTTGAAAGTTTGAAGTCGAGAGAGTAAAATGGTACTCTATGTTTCCTCTAGTAGTGGGAAGTCAATATTACAGCTTGTCTTAATCTTCTTTGTGTAGATATTAAATTCTTTAGCTGATACTTTTGTGACTGAAGGAGAGTCCTCCTCTCTCGGTCTCTTCTTGAACTTTTCTTTGGGTATAGGAGTTTATGAGTAAATCCTGGAAATCACCTCCTCTTTAGACTCTTGCAATGTGTTCTCTCCCCAATTCTTGTAATTCATATACTTCACTATTTCTGGTCTTCGGGTATGCACATAAGGAGTTGACTTCTATTCCACTCTTAGCATAGAAATTACCCCAAAGGGGTCATAAGACCATGTAAAGATAAGAGGGAAATTGATTTTCTTCGAAAGGAGGTCTACTTCCTCTCCTGCTACTCTACTACTATAGATAAAAGGTCCCATCTATGTCTTAATTCTGAACTGGGACCTCTTCTTAGCTGTCAAAAAATGGATGTTGCCTGAGTGGATTATTTTCCCGATGTACTCCAAGGAAAATATCCTCATGGGAAGGTACTTGGGAATATTATATGGTGGAACCGATAAGCCATAAACTATAATCTATATAAATGACTCGTATATGTACCAATCTCGTCTCTTCACCTATTCACTAAGATGCAACACTTTCTGGATATCCTCAATGGTTCTTGTAACCGGTTGGCCACTCAACTAGTTGGATACAAAAACTGATCAATAAACTCTGTAAAAATGAATTTCTGAGATTGTTTCCTAATGATGGATGTCCAGAAAAATAATGGAATGAGGCTCTCCTTGCTGATTGATATTTTTCACTGCAAAGGGAAACATGTATGTCTCGAAAAAAATGAACATATACATAATAATGGAAGAATCTCTGGAATTTTCCATGAATTACATGTGCAAGGATGTGAACATAGTCAAAGGTGATTGATAGTCCTTCATCTATAGAAAGAGGGGATAGAAAGCCTAAAATAGGCTCATATACCCATTCATATGAAAAGTAACCAAGAAGGTATGACAAGACAGAGATGATATTTTTGGTTATTTGAGGGAAAATAGAAGAGGGATAAGGGGGATTCTTCTTCAAGAGTTGAGAATATTCTCGTAGGAAGACCAAAAAAATTCTAGCTCTCTGAGGAAAGGTGAGTTTCTGATAGATTTCTTTCAGAGCCTGAAGGCAGAAGGGAGTAAGAGAGTCACTGTAGGGGACTTGCAACATTTGGTTTATACTTTTAGAGGTAATGGTGAAAAGCATTTCGCCATTGAGGGATATGATATCCCTCTTACTTGAGAGGTAGGATGCATGACACTTGAGGAATAATTTTGGGAAGTAGTAGGACTGGGGGGAAATAAACAAGGGTAGTCTAGACTTCTAGATGTCAATCTCATCATATTTGTCAAGGTAAGTATCATGAAACGAGGAGCGTAATTCTAAGAGGTCGAATTCACATTGTGCCTCAGCAATTTTATAGTCTCAGTCAGCAAGGGGGATGTGGTCAAAGTCCATAGGGGGAGTGAGCATGGGGTTTACCACAATAGTAGTCTTAGGGGCCATTATGGTAGCAGGATGAAAGTTGGAGAGAGTGACATATGGATTTACAAAGGCTCATTGTTAAATCTTGTGAGAAATGATAGGAGGGAGTTCCTCTGTAAATAGTCACTAATAGGCAAGAATGTAGAGGGGAAGAGCAAAGTAACAATGGGAAAATGAGAAAGGGGCGTGAACGCAAAAGAAATGGAGCTTTATAGACTCATAACTAGAGTGGGACCATTGGATAAATGGCTATCCGGAAGCATCATTTACTCAGCAATGGGAGGGATCTGTAATGGAATTGATGTAACGATGGTTGATGTGGTAGCTCAGGATAGGTGGATGGAGGCATGGGACCGTTAGCGGGAAATGATAGGTGGAGGGATACATGGCGGTAGTGGAATGTTATTTGAGTGGAAGTGGGGGTTGACGTAACCGGGAAGGAGGGTTGCGGCGGGATGGAGAAAACCTCTTTCGGAGGGGGGTCATAATAGTTTGTTGTATTAGAGGGAGGGTCTGAAATCATAAGGGGAAGACACATAATGGTAGGGAAACCACTTTTCGGACCCGCCCCCTACCATTAAATACAAACACAATGGGGAGGTTGAAAAATGATTTAGGGTCATCGAATCCAGCTGGAGTCGTTATCGGAGGAGGTAAGGTGTGCGGAGTTTAATGTCGACGGTCCCACAACATATTTTGGGTGGATTATTTTACACTAAGGTCCAAAATTTGGATAAGTCACAATGTTACAAATAGCTTTCCATGTGATACATTTCATTTTTTTCCTAAAAAAATGTAACTTAACCAATTAGGGTGCATTTGAACGTCCAAACCCTAGTATATTTTGTCATTTTTAAAGGACTGAAAGTATCTATTCAAATTACTAATCTAATCTACCAAACGCATTAGTCTAGATTAAATTGTTGGATTAATATCTTCACCTATTCTACCTATCTAATCTCAGCCAAGATTACACTATTTGGCTAAGTTATTCTCTCTAATATAATTGACATAAATTGAAATTTGCTTGAACCTGATTAAATTGTATGTTTCAAACAAAAATAAGTGTTGTGGCATTTTAAACAAGCTTCACACAATTTCATGAATTTATTTATTACAAAGTTATTGGACTATCAATGGCACTTCAGATGGCATCACTTTCACAATTATTCTTTTTTTGTGGGGTTCTTTTATCATTTCTTTTTCTTTTTCTATTTTTTCTATTTATACCCTCTTTTCATTTTTTATTTTTATTTATATATATTTTATGAATTCATTCACTATGCAATATTATTTACAATATGAAATACTAAAAGAAATCATTCAATCATCATTTTATCCTATAAATTGTAGGACCCTAACACCTTCCTTGCATGTCGAGAAACTTTTCCCAAAAAAAAGAAAGAAAAAATTGAAAAATAATCCCTAGATTTTAGGGATCTATTTTTAGCAACAAGAGTTACATGCAAAATCGTTTTTAGAAGCTTCCTGCCAGGTGTCACTTTTTCTCAGATTTGTGGCATGCGTGTCATAAACCCTAATTTCACCAAATCCATTTAAACGGACCTCAGATCTCATTCTTCACATTCAATCTTGGAACTCTTGCATTCGTGAGGCATCTAGGAACCTTCAGCATGGGCAGTGCAACTTTTCCTCATAAGTTTTGTTTTTCATTCCTTTTGCCACTTTTTCTGTCGCTTTTGGGTTTTTAGCTTGTATGAAATTTGTTTCCTTATTTTTATTGAATGACCACTGGCATTTCAATGTATTTTAGCTTGTATAATTGTTGTTTCAACTTTTGCATTACCTTTTCTTAGTGTCGCACACATAACATTATTTCTACACACACATTAGTCATTTCGGCAAATCGCTTCATGAGCTTCTTGGTTTCATCGTTTGACTGATTTTTGCACTTGCTTGAATCACATGCATATTGATTTCACTCACTTCCTCATGATATTCACACATATTTTCACTCCTTCATGTTTTTAGGTTGTCATCGGGTAGATCCTAGTTTTCTTAGCCCCAATCATGTGTCTCCCAGCAAGCTTTGTGCATTCCAAGCAGTCAAGGCTCTGCCTTGCCTCTAGGAATTTTGCAGAGGCTACCCACACTGTGCTAGGATGTGAGATGTGCAATCTTGGGAGGCAGTGCCTAGTCTTTCCCACTGGAACTATGTAATGCGTAGTCCCAGCTAGCAACCTGCCTTGACTGTTCTGTGAATTGCACAATTTTAGTTAGCAGTTTTCCTCTCTGGACTGTGCATTACATAGATCTAGAAAATAGTCAGCCTCACTAGTAATTGGGACTGTGAAATGCACCATTCCAACTGACAGTCTTCCAGCTTCCTGAAGTCAGTGCTACGTAATCTTGCTCAGTAGTCACCATTTTATTGTCCGAATGTTTCTCAAATTTGTTTTATGTTTTTAGCTGGAATTGTGTCCTCACCAGTAAATGTATCATGGCCTCCAAGAGAGCTCAATCAAAAGACACAGTTGAAAGAAGTATTGGGAACGTTGTTGAATAGGGGTCAATGAGCTGTCCTGTTTACACAAACACACACATGTTCATCGAGAAGGACATCAAGATCACATGGAAAGAAATCAACACCATCTTCTTGGGTAGCTTTGGGGAAAATATGAAGGATCGACATGTCTATGTGAACATCCATAAGTCAGGACTATACAAGGTTACATGCAGGTTTATTGTGTTCCCTTGTGAAGATGTGATTCATTGTATTGTCTCACACACTGAGCCTAAGACAAGGATAATGAGTAGTGTCAGGGGAGCAAGGCTTGCTTCCTTTAGGATGGAGGATTACTAGGAGATATATCATTTTCCCTTCCTACTGAGTAGGATGGATGCATCATTTTACACAACCAATGGCAGCACGAACACAAGAGATATCTTGAAGCATTGTGTAAAGGATCCAACAAATTTTAGGACAGCACCCAACCAGATATATAGGGCGAAGACACTTAGGAAGGCATATCAGTTCCTTGTCATCTTCACTTGCCGCTTTTATGGCGAAAGGAGTACAGAAACATTCCTGCATAGTTGGGTTTCTATGTTGGATCAGCTAGAAATTGAAGGAAAAACATTCAACTCGTCAGACATGTTGGCTCTCCAGTTGAAATTACATCTATCCAATACTCGGAGTCTACCCAAAGGTTAACAGGAAATGTTCTTCATATTTGCATAGTTTCTCAAATTAATATACGCGCGTCAAAAATTTCTTGGCATGGGTTGGGCACAGACACCTCCAGATATTGTCGTAGACATATATCATAAGTTTCTCTTAGATTGAATCTACCGAGGAGTGATGGCTAGAATATGTGACCATTTCGTCACCCCTCTATACACGATGATCTTTGGACAATTTTTTCCCTGCTTATCCCTAGCAGCAATGGAGGCATTGCTGAACATTTCATATTGGTACGCCTCACCTGGGGGAACCTTCATCAGGATGTACAATGTAGAGAAAGATCCGCGTGTGTTCCTAAGGTTTTCAATGGAAACGTTGGTCATGCAGGAGGTTTCATACCACATCTCAACAAGGATGTCAGCTATATTTCATAGGAATAAGAAGGAACCATGGCCCACTCTTCCTATGCAAATTGGGTTGTACATGATCGAGAGTTTGAAAGAAGCAAATGCCAAAGTGGAATACTTCAAGAAGTTTAAGTTTAGCACCATGAGTTTCAACCCATATGACCCACATGGTTTATGTAGGGCCCACTGTGCAAGGGTTTATTTTCCTTGGATCCACGTGGTGTGTCATTGGCTAGAGGCATACCCATGGAGATATTATTACAACTGCTCTAGGATGAATAAACTAGTTAGCATTGTAGTGAAGTGGCTAGCAGAACTCAAGGCAATAGTACCATAGGGAGTAGCAACAATAGTAGTAGCAAGAAGAAAACATGTGCAAGACAAAGGCAAGAAGAATATTTCCAAATTCATGGAGATGGAGAAAAGCTACAAGTTTAAGGAAGACCCACTAGTGGAAAAGGTAGCTTTCCAGATAGATGCGAAGAGGCATCAATGCGACATGAGGATAGCACAAAGAAAGTGAGAGAAGAAAAGGCTAGAAGATACTTAGAGGATGTCACATGATGTCTAGAATAAGCTCAAGGAAAAACAAGTGTTGCGCAGATGAGAGAAGGAAGCACAACATGAGAATGAATAGGAGAAGGAACAGTAACAGGAGGAAGTGGAAGACGCAAGGACAATGCAAACTACACCAATGCAGGTTGAAGACTCTGAACCAGTAGCAAATGGGAACAGGGTGAGTAGCTACAGGAACATGAACTTTCTCTATAGGATGAATAGATAGGAGAACAAATGGACATGGAGGTGGAATAACCGAAATAGGATCAAGATACCAACCTCATGCCAAAAGCAACTGAGGTCACTCCACAGGATTCACTAGCTCCAACAACATAGAAAGTCTCGAGCGAACATGGGGATTCTGTTCTCCTTGAGGACCATACATGAACAAAGGTGTACAACATGGCCTTTGATGAGTCACAATATAGATTTGTACAAGCACGTAGAGCATGCACCCTTAATGAGCATACGTCTCCTGTGCACTTAGAAGAACGGGTGATTGTGTCATTTATACAGAGACATCCAACTACCTTGGACGATGCTATAAAGGCCTATGCTGAAGCTATGAGCTCAAGTGTTTGGTTCTTAGTAGTAAAAAATGAGTGCATGCATAAACGGTTGCAAGAAGCCAAGTAGAGAGAGGAACAATCAATAGGATCTTCCAGAGTAGAGATGAAGATGGCCATAATTGCTCAAGTATCAGTGCTTGAGACAGTCACGTAGATATTGTATGACATGTTCGTCAGCGTGCACACAGCAATTGTCGACCTATAGGGTCATCAGCAACACTACACCAAGATAGCATGAACGCTCGAATAAATAAATGCCAGAGTTGATCATGTAGAAACATGGACAATGATGTACAAGGAAGCCCCACTTTATTTTTACAAGACGATGAAGTCATGGGTGGAGTTGGACAAATCACGTATCCAGAGTCGGATCCAGAACTATGAGGAGATCCTGTCTCTCATCATTAGTATTAAGGCTTCATATGCATGTTTGTATAAGCATTTGGATGTCATGGTGAGAAAGTATGGCACCCTGTCGATTAGTATGCTCACGAAGGGAAAAGAGAGGAACTAAGTTAGACTATAGCTTGATGTGTACTTCCATCACTTGATTCTCATAGCCACCAGCGTAGATTTGCAACTCAACACATATAACATGAAGATGTACATATTTAGTTCAACCTTTATTAGGAGTAAGTTCTGCATGTTACATGATGTGCTAGATTGAGATTCCAAACAAGTATACTTGGACGCAATGGAGGCAAAAGCTTGTTTCCATAAGAATTCATCAAAGACTACATGGACACCATTACACAGTATCAAGCATGTCATTAGTTCGTTATTGAGGATCACAGAGATAAGATTGATTTTTTTACCTTTCCATAGCCGTCTGAGTCTTAGTGTTGTATTGTGTGGCTGACTCAAGCCAATTTTTTCCCACATGGGTATATGTGGAAAATGCATCATTTTTGTAAACATGATGTAAAGTGAAATTCTAGGTGTCATTAGTGGAATACAAACACATATGTAATGTAAAGAGTAATAATGGTAGTCCAATAGTCACAAAGGGGAATGTCAAGTTTCACCCCACCCTTTGTTATAAATATAACCTCACAACTCATATAATAGGCTTTTGGGATCCAAGCTTTTGCTAGGCATTAATTAGAGAGGGCTTGGAGAGTATTGTGATGAGCCTTGGCTTCTGCATAGTGTTGAGTGAGCACATATCTTTGGAGGGACAGGCAGTGTTGACTATAACATTCCACTATTGGGGCTAGTGGTTTTCATGGTTGTATGTATGGATGCAACTTTCACTTTATATAATATAATATAGCCAACACCTTTCATGCATACGTTGTTATTGTAGTTTGACTATTTTGGTTACTTTAGAAATGTATGTAGTTTTAATCAAACATTTATGTATGGACTATTCCAAATGTGATTGTATGAATCTTATTGAAGTGTGTTGTTAGTTTAACTCATCACTTTGGATTGTCGACTATTATGCCTTCCAGTTTGTGATGTCATTCGGCTCGTGTGTTCCTTTCAGGTTGCATACTATTACAGGTTTATAAGGGACACATTTTGTTTCCCCTTCCATGTGTTAGAACCTCCCCATGCATCTCTCTTGACTTTCCACAAGGTCACACACTTGCTTCCAACAAGGATATCTAGCTTACCTCTATAGGATATCACAGTCAAGGCATAGCTTTACTACCCACGGCTGGGGATCCTAATCGAAACGGTCTAAAGTCTAGTTGGGACTTCTTACCACGGAGATCCCTTAACATGATGGCAGGTCCAACACTGTCAACACGTTTGGTGCTAGAAGGAGGGCCCGATGACAAGCTGAGTCCTCAAAGCCTATTTTGAATGTTCACATATCTATCATGTCTTATGTTACTCTTCATCCTCTGAGATGTTTATGTTATGGAGATGACTTTGAAATCCTAGAGGAGTTATGGAATCTATTGTCACATAACACATATGTAGGTGATGGTAGAAAAACCTAGGAGAGGCATAGCCTTGACTTATCCAATCTATGTGAAAACATCTAATCCCATGAGGATTATGTGATCTACATGTTTTTTGCATTCATGCTTCGTGGGCACCCACTGCAATGTCTTAACACACTACCCAAAAATTCTATTCACTCACTTGGTCACTTTCTTTTAGAGTTATGTGATGATTTCCATAACTTTGACCATCAAGCACTTAATAAAAAAATTCTCCAATTACGGAAATCTCCTAAAGAATCCATGGCGCAATTCCGGTATCGCTTTCATAATCTTGCATTTCAATTTGTAGACGATGAAATTAATTGGTAATTTCTCAATGAATGATTTCAGTATATTTTTGAAATATTTGAGAATCCATATATCTTAGAATAATTCAAACTGACCCTATCACACCTTGGTATTAGAGATGCTAAATCCAAGGCAGACACAGTTGCTACCACAAGTGATTATTCGTCCTCATCTCATTAGATAGCTCTGGCCCTACAGGGTGAAGCGAGAGAAGAGTTGCATCTAGTTGTTTAACTATCACATCCTCTCACCCCACCTTCTCTTGATCTATGTACAGATTTGGCTAGCAAGACTATTGGTTGTCACGTTGGCTTATTTCCTTAAACTCCAACCCCACATTTTTTTGATCATCCATATTGTATTGTGCATTGTTCTCCCATTTCGGACTCCACAATTGTTGTCCATGAGGATCATGTTGTCGAAGGAGTTGGTGTTGAGCAGTGAACCTACGCTATCATTTATGAGTTTGTGTGGGAATGTGAAGAAGAACCTACGGTGAGGATGATCACCTTCTACATGTACCTCATCTGCTTTTTCCTTAAATATTTAATGATTTTTCCATTATGGATTTTCATGTAAGAATACATTCCTGTATGCCTCTACTTACAATCATTCACAGAATACACTAGATGTTAGTCTATCATTTCATAGTGGAGAGGACACATTTGTGTTTGTAAATCCACTCAATATTTCATCTATATTTTTCGAAAATGCAGAGGGTGAAAATTGTTGTTTCTCATCAATTCCTCTCTACAATTCATCAGATCATGAGTATTCCAATGAACATATCAAATTTTATGATTGTGATTTCCATGATCTCTTTTATCCTTCATTCAATCACGATGTTGATTGTTTCACTGTCGATATTTCAAAGCCACCGATCTTCGATGATCTACGTGTTGATAAAGTCGAAACCCCACAAGTTGTCAAGCCAGTTCAGCTCAAGCCAATGGTTATACTAGGTCCTCGTTGTCTTGAGGTCGATCCTACTCGAGATCAAAATTTTTTTGAAACACCCAAGCCTCCTCATCACTCAACTGTTTGCATTGAAGACCAATCTAGTTCACAGAACTTACATCCTCCACTTGAATCACATGATCCCATCGCTCATGCATTGGAGGAATCATACAAAATGAGAATTCTTGATAAGCGTAAGCTGTATCTCTTTCTCATGTTTTCTCATTTGTCATGATCAAAAGAGTGTACATGTTTGTCTCCTACACATAGAGTGAACCATGACCATGGTACATCCACAGAATGATTATCTTGTGCTTTTATTATTTTCGTTTCTGTAGATATTTTTAAACTCAGAGTGTGTTGGTCTTCATTGTTATATCATTCTTGTTTGTTGGTTTACATGTTAATATTTCTCGTAAACTATGCATTCACCAACATGGGTTAGCCAATGCACCAATGACTACATTAGAAATATCACTTCATGTGAGTCAGCCCATGCATTGTTAAGTTTAGGAGTAGGAGCAGTGTTTTATTTCTTATTTTACTTTGTTTGTATGTTTTCTTTGTTTGTGTTGCTTGTTTTGTTTCTTTTTTTATTTCTTTTCTTACATTTACTTATGTATGTTTCTTTCTATTTGTTTTCTTGTTTTTCACCCATAGGTTTACTTTCGCATAAAACTATGTGTGGCTCTCAAGACAAGCAAGGTAAAGTACAAGAGGACTTTTACTTCTATTAACACTTGGTTATATGTTATCCTCTCTCCTTAGGAAGAAATTTTTGTCTTCAGTTTAGGATACCCTGATGGAAAATATGTTATGTTCTGAAGTGAACCTTGGTGAAAACACAACGCTTGCACTTTAACTAGTACGTGTTGGGTGCAGGAATTGCACTTAAGCAAACTCCTAAACACTTAATTCTCAACCTGGGGGTTTCATAAACTTAGATTCGAAGCACAGGCAATATCAGAAGTGGTTTGAACTTTTCCTATTATTAATCCCACTTCCTAAATGAAATGTTGCAGAATTAGACAAAAAAAAATAAAAATCTTAAAGACAATCGACACCAAAGAAATTCTAGTGCTCGAATGTAAAGGAATAATTTGTGAGGAAATAAAGTAAAGGAACTTTCACACAACTGGAAGAAATACTAAATACTGAAATGAAATACCATATTTATCTTCAGTATAAATGGCTAACATATTAACAAGTGGGCCCTTGCAAAGATCTGTTTCCCAGTAAAACTTCTTTCTACACCAAGGAACTTATTCTTGTACTATTGCAATCTAATTGCACTAGTGCAGATACAGTACTTATGTGAGAAAGAATATTTTACCTTCTTTACTGAAGACTTATGTCTTTTTGGAGGTGCTCTAAGCCTCAAGGATTATATGAGACCAGCTCTTGCACCAAGACAAAACTACCTTCACCAAAGTTTCCAATTTACTTTTGAAAGAATTAAAATACGCGTTGAAAAGAATCGCAATTGCAAGCTATATTATAAGATAAATTATACGTGAAGAGGAATGATTTAATTAACTATAATTTGCAATGAAAGTAAACTTCATAAAGCAGAAACACTTTGGAATAATCAAGAAACATTCAAAGTAATTTGCATGCATCAAACTAAATTTCGGCGATTCACTTCTAACATTTATGTTCCTTTTTCTTAAGTCGTAAAATGAAAGTGTAAAGTATGGTGTTTGTAATAATGTCCTTCCTCAATTCACGTAAAAATTCTTGGATCCTTCGAAAGTATAACTCTTAAAATTAAGAATGATTACTTGAATTAACAAAACTTTTGCTTGCAGGAATACATGAAATTATAAACAAGAAAAGGAACGTAACTCTTGTTGTGAAGTAAATTAATAAACCGGAGTGCAGGAAACTACATGCACTAGTACAGGAAGAATCTTCCTATACAACCCAAGCAGAATCAAAATAAGACAAAAATCGCAGGAAGAAAATTGCAAGAAAGTAATTGCAGGAAATAAATTGCAAGAAAGAAATAAACTTAATTAAACTTCCAAACTACAAATCGCTTCATGCTTGACTATGAAATGAATTTAACTCAGAAATTTTGAAATTATCATAAGACCAATCCAATCCACCCAACTGCAAATGAATAAATGTTCATACAAACCTTTTAAATAGTGGAAGAACAAGGGTAAATGAGCTAGGTTGGATGGGCCCTAGCCAACTAGCTCCTTTCACATTTAGGAAACAAAAGGATTCATAACTTAATCACGCATGAAATAAAAATTAGACACAGCATTAAGAAAACATGACACGTTCCTTGTATTAAACTTGATCAGCAAAAATACATGATAATGCGAGTCCATCCCGGAACTGAGGGCGATACAAAATTACAAAGTAAATGAAATTACAAACTTAGAGATCACTAGCTTGGATCTATCTATGGTCTACATTAATACATTCTCTCAGTGTTAGCCATATTTTTCTAATTACAGTCATTTCCTATTCAAGCCTTTCGGCCAAACAGACTAACAAACAACATTGCAAAATTGGCTAATGATTATAATACAGCACGAACTTTGCTAGCTGTAGACCATATTCTTGGCAAGTATCCCTGACTATACACCACCAATATCCATCCTCAGATAGTCTGCAACCAAACGAGGAGTCGTGCAACTAAAACGCCTGCGTGGAAGGATTCGAACTGTCATGGAGATCACGGAGAAACATTGTTGGTGGTGCAGGAATTTGCCTGCACTAACCATGCTAAATAATGATTAACACTTAGTTCTTCAATTAATTTTAGGAGAGTTAAACATAAGTTACAAGAGATACTAAAAGGTATGAAATCTATGTAAAGTAATTAACAAATCACTTAATAAATCTTAATTATGAAATAAAAAGTATATGTAGGAATAAATGATTATCTTGGATTAGTGCAGGAATGATAGGGGTAAATAGAGATAACGCAGAGGTTAAGGTTTATGGGAATAGGGTAAAAATAGAGAAATTTGGGACACCAACATCCTCCCATACTTAAGTTGCTGTGTGTCCTCACACAATGTTTTACCTTCTGCAAAAAATATTTAAAAGTGGGTGGCCAGATCTCAGTCTTGTACTTCAATACTTATCCTTGCTTTCACTACCTTTGGCTTTTTACCTCTGACTCCTTTTAGCTAACTAGTCACCTTATTGAGGCATTTGTAGCACTTGGAAGCCCAATAGTTCCATACTTTCCCTTGTTTTTTCTACTTCTTGACCTCTGTGAGCAGCTCTACCTCACCTTGCTTTTGCCAATTTTGCTCCTTCATGACTTGGCTCAAAGCCTCTGGGTCATTAACTTGTTGTTCCAATTCCACTATTTGGTTGCTGAGGTGGAGGATAGAGGCTTTGTGCTCAAATCCTCTAGTGTAAATACCTTCTTTGTAATGGACTCAAAGCAAGTCTCTTCATTGTCAATATTAAGGTTGTCGAACGTTTGCATTATGACATTACCAAGAGTTTCTGTGCCCAAGGTTTTCTTATCACCGAGGGTTTTGGTTCCCTCCACAGCCTTCATGCCAAGGGTTTCAGTACCTTGTGCACTTAACTCCATAGGCCTTTTAATGCAATTTTCTTCCAATTCTTCATGGGATTCAATACCCTGTTCATTTAAACCAGCAGGGGCTTCAGTACTGTGTTCATCAAAAACATTAAGGGTTTCGATGTCTTGTTCATCGAAATTGTCGAGGGTCTCCATGTGTTGTGCCTCATCATCCTCGTGACCCTCTGCCTGAACTTCACCTGCACTCAGTGTCATCTTCTTCTTTCTTAATCTGTGAACAAAGGTATACAATAATATGTCTTCTCTTTCCAAGTTTTCTTCATCTACCACGATGTGGGATGCTGCATTTACAAGTACTGAAAGGTTATGGTATTTAGGTGAAACCTAAGGTGATTCATCAATCACTATCAGAGAGCTTTATCGATACTAAAATTTCCCTCGAGAGACAGTCTTCTTCTTTGTTGGCGTTCTGATTTTTCTTTTATTTCCCAAGGGTAGAGTGCCTTTGACAAACTTATTTTCTTCTTGCACCGACGTGCTTTTACCATTTTGCTTTGCAAGGGACAGTGTCTCTGCCTTCCTTGTCTTGCTTACACTTGTGCCAGCATACTTCCCTACACTCCTCACCCGAAACTCCTTCAAGAATGCCTTCCAAGTCCCTCCCTTCTCTTCCAGCACTTTCTTGATGACGATTGTGATAAGCCCATGATGATATAGCTTATATGTGACTTGGCTTGCATCTCCACTCTGCACACCTTTTGCCATTTTCTTGAGACTTTGGAGCAGGTAGTATGGAAAATTAATAAGGTTCCTCGACTCAAAGTGCAACAACAACCTGATATGGTACATGAACGCTAATGTGTAATTCCCCTCGCAGGTCAAAAAATTTTGTAGTGTGTACAAGAAGTCTCACCATTTTCCGAGCATGGCTATCTGTCAATCACAATCTGACGCCATCGTTTCTTTTTAAGTTGCTCCTTTCTGAACCACTACTTCCCTATAGTTGGCAAGACTATAGCTCGTACAATGGACTCCTCCATGAATTTGAATTCTAATGAGCCGACCCTAGCTCAACCTCCTTCAAATCTCTTTCTAAACTCCAGCACCATGGCCATGTCGAAGCCATCGAACTTCTACAAAAATGGAAGGAATCCAGATTCTTGCAATAGTGAAAGATTCTTCTAGTATTCTACAATCTACTCTATCTCCTTCAAGGAAGATGGCTCATTCCTTATGGGTGCCATGTTCGAATTTGTCACAATTCCTTGTCACAACCTCAAAAGGATTTCAGTAAGCGATACCGACGTTTGCTGAGAATTTTATTAGATATCATTTTTGGGATTCAACTGCGTTAAGTAAGTCATTCAAACGTATGACCATTTCCATGAGAGGTAGTCGTAACTGACTAATTTCTCATGATTTTTGAATAGTTCACTTAGCACTCATTGCATCGGGTGATGCTCACAGGGGTGAAGAAGTGGGATTGAAACTAGTGAAATGTGGAGAACGAATCACATAGCATCAATCATCACTTCCGGGGCTTGCACCCGGTAACCAGGACTTCCCAAGAGGTCACCCATCCCAGAACTCCTCTGGCTCAAGCGCGCTTAACTGTGGAGTTTTTCCCCACAGTCAAGCCCACTTAGCTTGCTACCCCATTTGCAAAACCTTAGCAAGTATTGTGCCTCATGAACCATTCAAGTAGAGATCCCTTGACTCTTTTTGAATTTAAGTATGGGGGATTTACGCAGTGCATTATATTAGATATCATTTTTGGGATTCAACTGCGTTAAGTAAGTCATTCAAACGTATGACCATTTCCATGAGAGGTAGTTGTAACTGACTAATTTCTCATGATTTTTGAATAGTTCACTTAGCACTCATCGCATCGGGTGATGCTCACAGGGGTGAAGAAGTGGGATTGAAACTAGTGAAATGTGGAGAACGAATCACATAGCATCAATCATCACTTCCGGGGCTTGCACCCGATAACCAGGACTTCCCAAGAGGTCACCCATCCCAGAACTCCTCTGGCTCAAGCGCGCTTAACTGTGGAGTTTTTCCCCACAGTCAAGCCCACTTAGCTTGCTACCCCATTTGCAAAACCTTAGCAAGTATTGTGCCTCATGAACCATTCAAGTAGAGATCCCTTGACTCTTTTTGAATTTAAGTATGGGGGATTTACGCAGTGCATTATATTAGATATCATTTTTGGGATTCAACTGCGTTAAGTAAGTCATTCAAACGTATGACCATTTCCATGAGAGGTAGTCGTAACTGACTAATTTCTCATGATTTTTGAATAGTTCACTTAGCACTCATTGCATCGGGTGATGCTCACAGGGGTGAAGAAGTGGGATTGAAACTAGTGAAATGTGGAGAACGAATCACATAGCATCAATCATCACTTCCGGGGCTTGCACCCGGTAACCAGGACTTCCCAGGAGGTCACCCATCCCAGAACTCCTCTGGCTCAAGCGCGCTTAACTGTGGAGTTTTTCCCCACAGTCAAGCCCACTTAGCTTGCTACCCCATTTGCAAAACCTTAGCAAGTATTGTGCCTCATGAACCATTCAAGTAGAGATCCCTTGACTCGTTTTGAATTTAAGTATGGGGGATTTACGCAGTGCATTATATTAGATATCATTTTTGGGATTCAACTGCCTTAAGTAAGTCATTCAAACGTATGACCATTTCCATGAGAGGTAGTCGTAACTGACTAATTTCTCATGATTTTTGAATAGTTCACTTAGCACTCATTGCATCGGGTGATGCTCAAAGGGGTGAAGAAGTGGGATTGAAACTAGTGAAATGTGGAGAACGAATCACATAGCATCAATCATCACTTCCGAGGCTTGCACCCGGTAACCAGGACTTCCCAGGAGGTCACCCATCCCAGAACTCCTCTGGCTCAAGCACGCTTAACTGTGGAGTTTTTCCCCACAGTCAAGCTGACTTAGCTTGCTACCCCATTTGCAAAACCTTAGCAAGTATTGTGCCTCATGAACCATTCAAGTAGAGATCCCTTGACTCTTTTTGAATTTAAGTATGGGGGATTTACGCAGTGCATTATATTAGATATCATTTTTGGGATTCAACTGCGTTAAGTAAGTCATTCAAACGTATGACCATTTCCATGAGAGGTAGTCGTAACTGAATAATTTCTCATGATTTTTGAATAGTTCACTTAGCACTCATTGCATCGGGTGATGCTCACAGGGGTGAAGAAGTGGGATTGAAACTAGTGAAATGTGGAGAACGAATCACATAGCATCAATCATCACTTCCGGGGCTTGCACCCGGTAACCAGGACTTCCCAGGAGGTCACCCATCCCAGAACTCCTCTGGCTCAAGCGCGCTTAACTGTGGAGTTTTTCCCCACAGTCAAGCCCACTTAGCTTGCTACCCCATTTTGCAAAACCTTCGCAAGTATTGTGCCTCATGAACCATTCAAGTAGAGATCCCTTGACTCTTTTTGAATTTAAGTATGGGGGATTTACGCAGTGCATTATATTAGATATCATTTTTGGGATTCAACTGCGTTAAGTAAGTCATTCAAACGTATGACCATTTCCATGAGAGGTAGTCGTAACTGACTAATTTCTCATGATTTTTGAATAGTTCACTTAGCACTCATTGCATCGGGTGATGCTCACAGGGGTGAAGAAGTGGGATTGAAACTAGTGAAATGTGGAGAATTTTATGCCGAAGATTCATCCATCCTCCGTCTTTTCAGTCCCATCTAGCGGATCATGTTTAATGATAAAATATTTGCTCCTCGGATTAGATGCAGATACGTATCATCCTACTACATGGGAGCAATAATGATATCAGGCAGACACTTATGCGGTGGCATTGTAATGGTCATAATGATCGGGTTATGAGGTAAGACAATGATGAACAACTGATGGGAGATTGTTTTAGAGGAGGTAAGTATGATTTTCAGACAATCTATAATATCCCACGGTCTAACTTATAATTCAATTAAGACATATTTCAGTACTCATTAAAAATATTAATTTCAGAAGCCAATATATCTTGCACTTTAAAAATTTACCTAAGTCAGAAAATGATAAAACAAAGTATTAATTAAAAGATATAATGCTATGATATATCAGTGCAAGAATCACTCATGTGTAGAGTAATAAAATTCCACAAACATTCTTCATAAAACGCTCCTATACTATGTGAAATTTGTTTTGCACTTGCTTCCATAGTTGGTCTCGCTCTTACATTGATCCTACTTGCACTACAACGTCCTTTCACTACGCATCTTACATGAAGGAGTTTACCAAAATAACAATTCTGATAGAACACGAGCCTATCGCTGAAGTTTCTTCTTTTTAATTGCCTCAATATATAAGAAAAGTTTTATTCGCCATCCTTTGGTGTTTCATGAGCATTCCTTCTAGATTGACTGCACCAAATTCTACAATTAATTTATGAGGGAATAAAGAAGTGGGAAAGGGGTGATTTTCACAATGGGAAGGAACATTATTGTAGGGATTCCAAGAATAATATCACCAAGGGGGGTAAATGAGAATGGGATGTGGAAACAATTCAGGGGAAAAAGAGGGATTTTATGAAATCGAGTAAGGGTAGTTTTCTTAGAAGAAAGAGGAGGGTAATTCATTGGGGGTTTAGAAAAAGAAAAGTAGTGGGAATTTACGAAATGGGAAATAAAAGAAAGGAATAATTTTATCTTCAAGGTTTTCCTACACTCGTGTCCAAAAAATTAATTGCAGCGGGAATTAAGCATTTACTTGGGTAAAAATTTCCATGCTAGTTACCCCAAACTTGGGTAAGGGGTGGGTTCCTTGAACCTGCTTCTTCTTAGTGGTAGCCAACATATCTAAAAAATCAAGTAACATTCCCTTTTTATTGAAATTTTGATCCTCCTTCTAGCATGTTGGTTTTTAGGTTGATCCTTTTGCAATCATGTCAGTCAACTCATTTTCATAATTACAGGAATTTATTTATTTCATTTTTTTAACCTTTTTTTTGTCATTTTTTTCTTTTTCTTTTTTTTCTTTTATTACTTTTTCAATGAGGAAAAGAAATAATCAAATATTCAATAGGTTGGTGTTACCACCTACCAACTCGTTTTCAGATTGTAATTGGACTTGCTACATAAAATATCCTTTAGTAAGGGGCTGAAAATATACCTTCAATCTATGCCCATTTACCAAGAACACAAAATTCTGTCCATCAATAGTTTTAATCTCTACCGCTCCATTTTCAAACACTTTGATCACCTCATAGGGTCCCATCCAACATGTATGGAATTTCCCTTTAAAATATTTGAATCTAGAATTGTAAAGGAGCACCCAATCACCTGGTTGTAATTGCTTCTTCTAGATGGACTTGTCATGCCACTTCTTGCACTATTGTTCAACCAATATATTATGCAGAACAACATCCCTTAAAAATTCATCTAACTCATTCAACTATAGAAGATGTTGTTGTTATGCTTCAAAGAGATCTAGCCCTAATTGGACTGTAGTCCTGAGAGGCTTGACCTATAATTCTATTGGCAAGACGACTTGTTTCCCATACACCAGCTCATATAGTGTGTGTCCTGTGTTGTTCCTCCAAGTGGTTTAATATGCCCACAATGCTTCTAGTAATTTGTCAGCCCAATCCTTACTGTGAATATTTAATGTCTTTGTGAGGATGGACTCAATCACCCTATTTGTGTAGTCCACTTGACCATTTTCTTGCAAGTGATATGGTGTACATTTCCTGTGTCGTATTTTGTACTTCTTGATCACACCCTATACCAGATTAGAAATAAACTACGATCCATTGTCAGAAACAGTTTCTTTGCGCACACCAAAATAAATATTTTAGTAAAGAGAAGATCAAAAACAACTCTTTCAGTAGCAAAAGAAACAACTTTAGCTTCTACCCATTTTGTAACGAAATCTATACACACCAAAATATCATTTTTATTTAATGATGTTAGATTTATTGCTCCTACAAAATCAATGGCCCATTTTCCAAAAGGCTCAATCATAACCTGAGGACATAAAGGCATTTCATTGATTTGACTAGGTTGGTGAATTTGCTGACAGTTGTCACATCACTTGACGTAATGTTTGGCATCCTTAAACAAGGAGGGCCAAAAATAGCCAGCTCATAACACTTTTTATGTAGTCCACTTATCAAAAAAGTTAACCCTGCAAGGTTCATCATGGGCAGATTTTAAAATATCAAAAACTTCTTCCTCTCTTACACATCTATGGATAATGTGATCTGCTCTGATGTAAAAGAGCTCTTCCTGAATCCAGAAATATGCAGCGCTTTTTGTATGATATTCTGCTTTTCACGAGCGGATAAGTGAGGTGGAAATTTTCCACTCACTAAATAGTTAGCTATGTCTGCAAACCATGGGGATTTTGTTGACACAGAAACAATAAGTTCGTTAGGAAAATCATCATCAACAAGAATTGCTTCACCAGGATAATTTAATCTTGAAAGATAATCTTCTACTACATTATGTTTTCCTGGTCTATCAATAATGGTAATATTAAATTCTTGTAACAATAATAACTACCTAGTCATTCTACTGCTAATTAATGGTTTATTCATCAAATATCTTATTGTGGAATGGTCAGTATGCATAAAGGATTCATATCCTGTAATATAATGTCTGAATTTATTAATGGAAAAAATTTCAGCCAAAAACTCTTTCTCAGTAACCTTATAATTGAGTTCAGTGGGTGACATGTTTTTACTAATGAAATAAATATCATGACATTTTTTTTCTTCTTCTTTTCCTAGATCTATGCCAATAACAGTACCTGAGGCATCAGAAGAAATATGAAATGGAAGGGACAAGTTTGGTTCTCTCTAAACTGGTGCCTGGACTAGTTTTTCCTTTAATGTCTCAAAGGACTATTGGCAAGCTGTGGACCAAGAAAACTCACTATATTTATCCAAAAGCTAGAAAAGGGGGGTAGCTATCCTTGATAAATTCTTAATGAATCTCCTATAGTAGCCCACAATTCCTAGAAAACCTCTCACTTCCGTTTGATTTTGGCGTACTAAAAGACTCAAAATAATTTCTATTTTTGCAAGGTCAACCCGGATAACTTTTTCAGAAATAAGATGGCCAAGAACCACCTTTGCCTTGCACATTAATATGCATTTTTTGTCACTCAAGGTGAGATGAGATTCTTGGCAGTGAAGAAGTACTTTTTGTACATTTTATAGGGCTTCTTGAAATGAATCAACAAACATAGAAAAGTCATCCATATAGATTTCCACACACTCAAGGTCAGCAAAAATAGCGAAGACTGCCCTCTGAAAGGTAGCTGAGGCATTATATAGCCCAAAGGCAAGCACTCAGTAAGGAAATGTATCCCATGGACATGTAAAAGTGGTTTTGTCTTGATCCTCGGGTGTAATTTGTATCTGGTTATACCCACTAAAGCCATCTAGAAAATAAAAGTAATCGTTGAGAGTCACTTTGTTCAATTTTCTGTAGTAAATACAAATTCGCCATATCCCATCTTTTTTTAGAACTAATACCAATGGAGAGACCCACTAGTTCAAGCACAGTGGGAGTAAGACGAATATGGACCAATCCAAGTTGATCCATTGTTTTCTTGGTCATAACATTAATGGTTTCCCCTAGGTCTATAAGTACATTGGAGACAAGGACATCACCTATCTGAACAGAGACAATAGGGTTTTTGGGGTTGGTATATTTCTCCATGTGCATACACCTCGTCATTAACTTTGTTGCTCTACCAAAAAATTGAATAGTTTGAGGTTCTAATCTTATCCTTCCTGGCTTCTTGAGATAGATTTCCCTAATGATTTTTATGCAAATTGGGATATCTTTAATAGCTTGGAGCAAAGTTACCTTTATGAAAAGGTTCCTAAGATGAGAAGCTAGGCTAGACTCAGGAATGGGGTCTTTCTTCTCCACAACTAACCTCTCTAGATAGGGAGGTCAGTTGGAAGAAGATGGAAAATGCTCATAAGGTATGGGATAGGCTAGATGGTGTTATCTTTTTCAAAATGGTTAGGAGTTTCCTCCTCACCTATCTCGTTGATAATCATCATAGGCTACTTTTGATTTTCTGAGGTTACTATCTTCCCCAATCTCAATTGGAAGTCATTGACTCCAACTGGCATGGATTAATATCTGGATGAAGAAAGCAGGTTTATAGAATGGATTAGTTGTATCGATTTGTTATTAGGGTTGGGTAAAGGTTGGGCAGGCAGCTGAGAAGTTCGAAATAGTGGCGGTAAAGGAAATGGTAGCATTGGCTGACTCATCTGAGGTAATGATGGTTGTGGCATTGGGTAAGATGCATATGTAGGAGGGAATGATTGCATAGGTGCAGGATAGAAATGGTATGAATGATGTGAATGGTTTGGCCCTCTCCATCCTCTTTGCCAAGATAGGGAGGGTTGTCCATAATGATATTGGTTCCCATGCTACCAATGTTGAGAGTGACTAGTGTTAGGATAGAAATATGAATGTGCATTACAACCAAAAATATGTGGTGGTAGTTTAGAAGCCATACCTGCACTTACCTGAGGCCAGTTTCTCCGTGCTCCCATAGCATATAGTGATTCAGCTTTATATTGTCCCCCTTCAAGTACAACTTTCAGCCTAGGTATGGAGGGAAATTTTCCCATGGCATGGTTCTCTATACAAATTGCACATTTATTAGTCTCTTTAATATCGAGAGGACATTCTCTTAAAAGATGTTTCCTTCTACATTTTGGACAAAAAGTAGACAATGAATCTTGTTCCTCTAAAAGTTTTTGTTGAAACTTCAAAGAGTCTATTTTTTTACTAACAATATTCATTATTTCAATTTTCATATTGTCCATTTTGTTTTCTAATCCAATAATCATAGTATTAGTAGATTCAGTTTTCTTATTTTTATTATGAATTACTTTACCAAATCTATATTGGTTCCTCGAGAATTTCCTGCACAGGTCACATATTTGATCAAAATATTTTTGAGCAATATCCCCTTGTCCTAACATATTTATGTTATTCCTAACATCATCAGTAAGCCCCCGTAAGAACAAGGTTCTAATGTTGGGTGTAGGAATTGCACTTAAGAAAACTCCTTAACACTTAATTGTCAACTTGGGGGTTTCTTAAACTTAGAGACGAAGCATAGGCAATGCCAGAGGTGGTATGAAATTTTCCTATTCTTAATCCTACTTCTTAAATGAAATGTTGCAGAATTAGACAAAAAAAAAAATCTTAAAGGAAATCGACACCAAAGAAATTCTAGTGTTGGAATGTAAAAGAACAATTTGTGAGGAAATCATGTAAAGGAACTTTCACACAACTGGAAGCAATCTTACATGCTAAAATGAAATACTATGTTTATCTTCAGTATAAATGGCTAACAGCTTAACGAGTGGGCCCCTACAAAGATCTGTCTCCAAATTGATCTTCCTTTTACACCAAGCAACCTGTTCTTGTACTATTGCAATCTGCTTGCACTAGTGCAGGTACACTACTTATGTGAAAAAGTATATTTTACCTTTTTTACTAAAAACTTATGTCTTTGTGGAGGTGCTCTAACCCTCCGGGATTAGAGCACCCTATTCCTATGACAAGAGAACAGCTCTTGCACTGAGACAAATCTTCCTTCACCAAAGTTTCCAATTTACTTTCAAAAGAATTAAAAGAAGTGTTGAAAAGAATTGCAATTGCAAGTTAGATTTTGAGATAAATTATAAGTGAAAAAGAATGATTTAATTAAATGAAATTTTCAATGAAATTAAACTTCATAAAGCAAAAAGAATTCGGAAAAATCAAGCAGGAGTCAAAGTAATTTTCATGCATCAAACTAACTTTCGGCAATTCATTTATAATGTGTTTGTTCCTTTTCTTAAGTCATAAAATGCAAGTGGAAAGTATGGTGTTTGTAATAACTTCCTTCCCTAATTCACGTAAACATTCTTATATCCTTCAGAATTATAACTCTTAACATTAGGAATGATTAATTGAATTAACAATACTTTTTCTTTCATGAATAAATGAAATTATAAATGAGGAAAGGAATGTAACTCTTGCTGTGAAGTAAATGAATCAACAGCAGTGCAGGAAACTACATGCACTAGTACAGGAAGAATCTTCCTGCATGACCCAAGTGGAAGAAGCTAAGACAAAAATTGCAGGAAGGAAATTGCAAGAAAGTAATTGTAGGACAGAAATTGCAAGAAAGAAATAAACTTAATTAAACTTTGAAACTATGGATCCGTTCACGCTTGACTATGAAATGAATTTAACTCAGAACTTCTGAAATAATCATAAGAACAATCCAATCCATGCAACTGCAAATGAATAAATGTTCACAAAAAACTTTTAAATGGCGAAAGTAGAAGGGTAAACAAGCTGGGCTGGTTGGGCCCTAGCCAACCAGCTTGTTTCCCATTTAGGAAACGAAATGATTTAACACTTAATCACACATGAAATAAAATTTAGACACGACATGAAGAAAACATGGCGCGTTCCTTGTATTAAACTTGATCAGTAAATATACATGATAATGTGAATCCAGCCCAGAACTGAGGACGATACAAAATTACAAACTCAAAGATCGCTAGCTTGTCTCTACCTACGCTCTACATTATACATAGTCTCTCATCCTTAGCCATATTCTGCTAATTACAGACATTTCCCATTCAATCCTTTCAACAGAAGGGACTAACAAACAACATTTAAAAATCAGCTAACGATTATAATAAAGAATGAACTTTGTTGGTCATAGACCATATTCTTGGAAAGTATCCCTGATTATACACTGTCGATATCCATCCTTAGATAGTCTGCAACCAAACTAGGAGTCGTGGATCAAAAACACCCACGTAGAAGGATTTGAATTATCACAGAGATCATGGAGCAACATCATTGGCAGTGTAGGAATATGCCTACACTGATCACGCTAAATAATGATTAACACTTAGTTCTTCAATTACTTTTAGGAAAGTTAAACATAAGCTACAAGAGATACTAAAAGGTATGAAATCTATGTAAAGTAATTAATAAAGCACTTAATAAATCTTAATTATGAAATATGAAGTATATGTAGATATAGATGATTATCTTGGACTAGTGCAGGAATGAGAGGGTTAAATAGAGATAAAATAGAGGTTAAGGTTTATGGGAATAAGGTAAAAATAGAGTAATTTGGGACACCAATAGTACCACCTACTCTAATTGGTTCTTTGGGTCAAACCTTGTCAGTTCATTCAAGTAGAGTAAGGTGAGGGGGGAAACCTTAACAAGTAGTCTCAAAGGTATATATAAAATAATTCTCTATAGGGACAACATCTTCTTCTCTTAATAAGTTAGGATCCCTATTCCGCCTATGAAATAAAAAAGTGCCTATGCATACTTATTATATATAAGGTGAAATAAGAGAAAGGCTTCTTGTGCAGAGAGGTGATCGAAGTAACTCTGTCAGGGTACTGTCCAGGCTTTCTAGCAGTGGAGTGATGCTTGTGTCCTTATGTGATTCTGTCAAGGTACTATCTAGGCTTGCTGGTAGTGGAGCAACACCAGATATGAAAATAAGACTCTGAAATATTTATTACTTGTGTACCAATATACCCCTCATTCCCAAGCAAAACAACTGACTTGACTTGGCTTGGAATGTGTGTTGACCAATCAAGTGAATGGTAAGGAACTATATCTTTAACTGAAGCCTATTGTTGAAGCCATGAAAATTAAAGAATCGAACAATACTTCTGGAGGAGTTAGACTAAATTTTCATGAACAAGGCCGATACATAGAGCCGGAGTTCTACCAGTGTGTCACCCATGTTCTAGCAGCTATAACCACCCTCCAAAATATTTCCTTCGCTTCATTTTGGAGCCTCCCTCCTCAAAATCATCACAGTTATCCTGCACTTATTAGGTACTTGTGTTTATTAGAGTTCATTTTTCCTTTCACATCTTGTGTTCAACTCACTTGTCCCATCGTTCAACCACAAGCACACCCAGCTCTTGGTTCACATCTAGTCAACTAGGTGTCAAGAAAAACTGTGCAAATCTAGAGGGCAACTTGTCTTCCTCTCTAGGAATGTGTAGAGCAACCAGGTAGCTACCCCGCATTAAAAAATTTCACAAATAAGACAGGTAACCTTGCTCTAGAAATTGTACAGTTTCAATTAGTTTTACTACCATTGAGAGTTGCACAAAAATTGTCCCAACCGCACTGCCATCGAGAGTTGCGTAGAAATTGTCCCAACTGCACTGCCATCTAGAAATGCATAGTGCAGCCCAGGCTAGATGCACTATTCTCCGAAATTGCATAAAATTGACCAACCTAAATTCTCTTTGGAAATGCGTAGAGTAGCCCAGCATCACTTCTCTTGAAAATTGTGCAGAGCTGGCAAGTCACCCAAGGCCTCCCAATCCAAAAAAAATGCAGAAGCTTTCCCTCATTGACTATCCATCGCATGTGTTGCCATGTTGTTCGGTTCCCTCTAGAACTACATAATACTTGCTTGCATGTTGGGTATCCTTTCCTAAAAAATAAAAAAACAAAAGTGAAATAACATCCCTAGATTTTAGGGATATGTTTTTAGCAAGATGAGTTACATGAAAAACCATTTTTAGAAGCTTCCCGCAAAGTGTCACTTTTTCATAGATTTGTGGCATGCCCATCATAAACCCTAATTTCACCAAATCTATTTAAATGGTGCCTTAGAGCTCATTCTTCACGTTTGATCATGGAGCTCTGACATTCTGGAGGCATCTAGGAACCTTCGGCACAATCGACGCAGCTTTTTCAGGTTGTATGAGTGTTGTTTCCTTAGTTTTATTGAATGACCACTGGCATTTCAATGTATTTTAGGTTGTAGAAGTGTTGTTCAAGTTTTATGTTACCTTTCCTTAATGTCGCATGCATAACATTGTTTCTCCACCCACAGTCTCATTACGGTGACTCGTTTCATGAGCTTCTTGGTTTTGTCATTTGACTGATTTCTGCACTTGCTTGAATCACATGCATGTTTATTTCACTTAGATCTACACCAGATTTTCACACACATTCACTCCTTCATGTTTTCAAATTGCAATCGGGAAGATCTAGGTTGTCTCGACCTTGATCCTGTGTCTCCCAGCAAGCTGTATGCATTCCTGGAAGTCATGGCTCTTCCTTGCCTCCAGGAATTGTGCAGAGCTTACCCACACTATCCCTAGGGTGTGCTCTACACAATCTGGGAAGTCACTAACCAGTCCTACCTACTAGAACTGCGCAAAGTATAGTTCCAACCAGACAGTTGACCTAACTGTTCTACGCATTGCATAGTTTCAGTCAGCAGGTTGTCTCCATGTACTGCACATTGTGTAGATCCAACCAGCAGTCAACCTCACTCACAACTATGAATGTGCAATGCGTATTTCCAATTGACAGTCTCCCAGCTTCCCACAGTCAAAACCGTGCAATCTTTCTCGTCAATCACCAATTTGTTGCCTAAATGTTTCTCAAATTTATTTCATGTTTTTAACAAACATTGTCTCACCATGAGTATCTTCTTTATCTCCAGGAACTACAGGTTTTTTAGCAGCTTCTCAGTAGTACAGGTACCATGGCCTCCAAAGACATGGATCAAAAGACACAGTTGAAATTAGTACTAGGGACGTGGTTGAACAAGGGTCAATGATCTTTCTTGCGTACACAAACACACACTTTTTCATGAATAAGGACATCAAGATCACATCACAAGACATCAACACCATCTTCTCAGGTAGCTTTGGGGAAACTCTGTAGGATCAATAGGTCTATGTGAACATCGATAAGTTAGGACTATAGAAGGTTGCATTCAGGTTTCCCATGTTCCCTTGCACAGATGTGATCAACTAGATTCTCTCACACACTGATCCTGAGAATGGTAGTGAGAAGTGTTAGTGGAGCAAGGCTTGCTTCCTTGAGGATGGAGGATTATCAAGAGATATATCATCTTCCATTCCTTGTGAGCATGATGGATGCACTGTTTTATGCTCCCAATGACAACATGAACACAAGATATATCTTGAAGTGTTGGGTAAAGGAGCCACCAAATTTTAGGAGAACGCCCAACCAGTTATAAAAGATGAAGAAACATAGGAATTCATATCAGTTCTTGGCTATCTTCGCATGCCACTTGTATGTCCAAGGGAGTACAGAAACCTTCTTGTCATGTTGAGTTGCTATGTTGGCTGATCTGAATTTAAACAGGAACACAAAAAAATTACATAGATAGCCATAAACACAGAGATGCAATAGAAATAAAACTTCATTTCATTAATATCAAAGAGCTGAAATAGTCTTACATATAGAATGGAGATAAACTAGCTCGAGCGATGTTAGCTTATCTCTAAGAAGTGATGTGGTGGATACATGCCTTTGAACTACATTACAATGAGCTTGAAGGCCTATTTATTATTGAGAAATAATGGAAAACCATAAAACATCCAAAAACCTAACCCTAGGAGATGAAAATTCCAAAGTATGGGCCCCGTGGAAAATGGTTTCAAGAGTTCACGACCCGAAAAATGGCCAACAATAGTAAATTGTGCTACAATTAACGAAACTGAAAAACTGAAAGAAATAATGCTAGGGGTTCAAGTGGAAAAGGCGGGTGGCCACCAATATCCACCTAGACCATTACTCCCCCCTTAGGAATCAATGGTCCCCATTGCGTTTAGTTCCTCTATGAGATGAGGAAACTTCTGCTGAGATTGGTCCTTGGTGAGCTACTCACCCTTGTGAAGGAGTTGTCCTGCTTTGACAACTCGATGTTGTTAGATCATTTGTTGTCAGGTGCTCTTGATATGTGTGTCCATGATCTGATCCGTTGTGGATTGTTCCATGCAGTCTTGATTTAACTTTGTTTGTGTGAGTTGTTCTACAATGTTAGATGTGTCCAACAATGGTGGAAAGTAGTGTCAAAGTTAGTCCTCATTGAACACTCAGTGTATACCAAGAAATGGTGGAATAATTATCTCAAATGCATTGTCCCCTACTTCCTTGGTGATGGTGTGTGGTCTATATCGGAGTGGGCAAAGTTTGCAATGGGGCCCAATGAGGCATTCTACAAATGTAGCCAAACTTTTTCACCCACCTAGAACATGTGTGGCACCTGATGTTGATCATGTCACTGCTTGTACTTAGCATTGGCTCTATCCAATATGTCATGGACCCACTGACGAATGTGTTAAATGTGATTAATGAAGTTGTTTTCCTTCTTGGCTTCGATTTGGACATGAGACGAATCTGCATAAGTATTTGCAAATGGTATGGCTACATCAATGGGACATAGTGGATGCAATCCCAAGCACACATGAAAATGGTTGTGGCCAGTTGAGCTATGGAGAGCCCTGTTATAGCTTTGCTAGACATACGAGAGGATCTCATGCCATGTGTGTGGATGCTTTGAGTTGTACATGCATAGAATGTGTATGATTATCCTATTGACGACCTCTATCTAGCCATCAGGGATGGAAAGTTGTGTACTTAGTGAGCTTGGTGTCGAAGATCGACTAGAGACTAGACCAAAATGTACTAAGGAACTTGTTGTCCCAATATGAGATTATAGACTGTGGGATCCCAAAATGTACCCACACTTGTTCAAAGAATATTTTAGCAATGGATTCTGCTGTGATATTCTTCTTGCAGGCCACCATAATGGCCATCTTCAAGAATTTGTCGATGAACACAAAAACACAATCATTTCCATGATTAGTAGAAAGAAGGCCCAACATTTAATCTGTTGTCATTCTATATTTTTGAGGGTGAGGGAGTAAACACATAGGACAACATCAAAACCACTTTGGAAGCTGGGATCTAGCCCTGCCAGCTTCAGAGAGGGATCTCTGTGTTTAATTTAGCTTTGCTTTTATGTGAATTTTAAATTATTTATGATTGTTCTTGTCTGTTTTGTTTTAAAGGTTTGGTGGATTAGAGTGTTATTATTCCATTGGGCTATGGAGTCTATAAACTAAAACTGGAGTTTTTTCATCAATTTTTTAAAGGATTTAACACAGGGAAAGCTAGGTTGCAGTAAATGGACCTTTTCAAAGTTTAAATGAATGGTGGAAAAGTAGAAGGGTAAGGTTTCAATAGAGAATACAAAGAAATTAATAATTCTATATCCTAACTTCAGAGGAAAAGATTAAAATTAACAACAACCAAAATAGGGCGCTCTTGATAATGAATCCTATTTATCACAGTTAATGTTGATTAATTCAGATTTAGAAAAACAGGGGAAAGAAATAATATCGTTTAAATACATAAAGACAAGAAACACATCACCATTTAAGACACTGCATGAATCTTATGAAAGGTCCCTGTATTATTGATGCTCTAGTACTTAAAAATTACAATATGCATCTAAAATTGCATTCATAAATCAACCACTAGTACTTCAAACAATGAAGTAGTTATAATAAAAATTACAATAATGCTTTACAAAATTTTTGTCAAACCGATAATGTATTATTAGCCTAGTTACAAATTATATCATCTAATCTTAGTAAAAGAATAGGCCACGTAGGTTGTTGAGGAAAATGGTGCCCTTATTTGAGTGGTTTCTGTTGTTGAGTCATTCAAAACATAATGCAATGCTGAACTGAAACCTGTGTTGGCCATTGTGCTGGAAAAATGTTTTATTGCACCTGATTTAATACTTAGTCTAGTAAATCAAGTAACTCATCCCATCTCTTTTCAACTGTCAATGTTGACTTTGTCACCCTACGGTAGATTTCATCTACCTCTATATACTTAGCAAAAGTTGGCTTCATCATAAAAATATGTTTTACCTCATTCTACACATGGAATTCATTTGACATGGTCTCCAAAAATGCCTTTGTTATCATACTATATTTGATTCCACTGTACTTGATGCTACTTTTGGCTATCTCTTTCATCTTGTTGATCTAGTCCTCCCTAGTGATCAGCTTGTCATCGATGACATAGATACTAAGCAATCCCTTTTGCATTAAGGCTTCAATCCAATTTGTAAATTTGTTTACCTGTAACTCCAAAGTCTCACACCTTTCCTCCAACTGGTTAATAAGATTTCACTTATTCAAGAATTTCTTGACCTCTAGAATGGTGGTAGTTATGTCATTGTCTCCCGCTTCCTCCAGCTCATATATGGACTTTGAATTTAAGAACCTAATAATATTAGTAGCTTCAGTTGGAACTTCTCCCAGCTTTTACCTTCGTTGTACAATGGTGTCAGTGGCCTTCTCTATAGTTTATGCTCAAATATAATTTGAATAGAAGGCCAAATTTCATTCATAGAGTCAAGTATTTTCATCCAGATTGTTTCCTTGGCTTGGGAAAAGGTCTAGCCAATAGATGTGTCTCTCTCTACCTGGTGCAACTTTTCTAAAAGTATTTGATATTTGTCCAATTCCACAGCCTGAGCAACTTCAGCTTTGGCATTTTGTGCTTCCAAATCTTTGAGTTTTCCTTGTAAGGTATCCATTTCCTTTGATTGCAAACACATATTTTGCAATGTCTGTGTGACCTGTTCAACACTGGGAGTTTGAGTAGAAGTAGTAGGTGCAGTAGTTGTTCCTATGGATGCCAGTTGAGAAAGAGGTACAACATCCAAGGGAACGATGGCCATCTTCAAGTTATCTTCCTTCTCCTTTATCGGCTTTTCCAACTCTGCTTCCATCTACATGATCTATATATTTTGGTCAATAATTAGTTTCATTGTGTTTGCTTTCTGAGCTACACCTTCTACAATGTCCTTGGTCATCGAATCTTCTGTAGCTGGAAGCTTGAGATGTTTCCTCAATGCTGCAATGTCCAAGTTTTTCTTCTTAATAATTTCTTCATCAGCTATAACATCCTTAGGGTCATACCCTATCTTAATCACCATGTCTTCCAAAGACTTAATCCTATTCTCTTTGGCTAAGAAGGAGACCTTCTCCATATTCAACTATGATTGTACATTTGCAAAAGAAACCTACAATTTCAATAAAGACATCGTGGTGTTAGTGAGAGTGGAGGATATCATCTCACTAGTTTGTTTGTGCATCTCCATTTGATCAATGGGGTGTATGTCCTTTGTACTTAACTCAAAGGTGGTGCTCTTATAGTCAACTGTTGATTTGGGCTGTGAAGTTTGGGCCTCAAGAAAGGCCATCTACATTTCATCATGTTCAATATCAAATATTTACAAAAGTCTACTTTGTGAGTTGGAAATCTGCTTCCAGAATTGGTTGTAAGTTCTGTTCTTCAGGATTTCATTCTTGAGATTTATTTATCTATCCTATCAAACGCTTTCTTCTCTTTTTCTTTCTTGACAGTGTGTGTTTCCATCTAGGTCTCCTTATGACCTTGTGAAGATGATGTTGTCGACGGAGTTGGTGTTGAGCAGTGAACCTACGTTATCATTTATGAGTTTGTGTGGGAATGTGAAGAAGAACCTGCGGTGAGGATGATCACCTTCTACCTGTACCTCATCTGCTTTTTCCTTAAATATTTCATGATTTTTCCATTATGGATTTTCATGTAAGAATACATTCCTGTATGCCTCTACTTACAATCATTCACAGAATACACTAGATGTTAGTCTATCATTTCATAGTGGAGAGGACACATTTGTCTTTGTAAATCCACTCAACATTTCATCTATATTTTTCGAAAATGCAGAGGGTGAAAATTGTTGTTTCTCATCAATTCCTCTCTACAATTCATCGGATCATGAGTATTCCAATGAACATATCAAATTTTATGATTGTGATTTCCATGATCTCTTTTATCCTTCATTCAATCACGATGTTGATTGTTTCACTGTCGATATTTCAAAGCCACCCATCTTCGATGATCTACGTGTTGATAAAGTCGAAACCCCACAAGTTGTCAAGCCAGTTCAGCTCAAGCCAATGGTTATACTAGGTCCTCGTTGTCTTGAGGTCAATCCTACTCGAGATCAGAATTTTTTTGAAACACCCAAGCCTCCTCATCACTCAATTGTTTGCATTGAAGACCAATCTACTTCACAGAACTTACATCCTCCACTTGAATCACATGATCCCATCGCTCATGCATTGGAGGAATCATACAAAATGAGAATTCTTGATAAGCGTAAGCTGTATCTCTTTCTCATGTTTTCTCATTTGTCAGGATCAAAAGAGTGTACATGTTTGTCTCCTACACATAGAGTGAACCATGACCATGGTACATCCACAGAATGATTATCTTGTGCTTTTATTATTTTCGTTTCTGTAGATATTTTTAAACTCGGAGTGTGTTGGTCTTCATTGTTATATCATTCTTGTTTGTTGTTTTACATGTTAATATTTCACGTAAACTATGCATTCACCAACATGGGTTAGCCAATGCACCAATGACTACATTAGAAATATCACTTCACGTGAGTCAGCCCATGAATTGTTAAGTTTAGGAGTAGGAGCAGTGTTTTATTTCTTATTTTACTTTGTTTGTATGTTTTCTTTGTTTGTGTTGCTTGTTTTGTTTCTTTTTTTCTTTCTTTTCTTACATTTACTTATGTATGTTTCTTTCTATTTGTTTTCTTGTTTTTCACCCATAGGTTTACTTTCGCATAAAACTATGTGTGGCTCTCGAGACAAGCAAGGTAAAGTACAAGAGGACTTTTACTTCTATTAACACTTGGTTATATGTTATCCTCTCTCCTTAGGAAGAAATTTTTGTCTTCAGTTTAGGATACCCTGATGGAAAATATGTTATGTTCTGAAGTGAACCTTGGTGAAAACACAACGCTTGCACTTTAACTAGTATGTGTTGGGTGCAGGAATTGCACTTAAGCAAACTCCTAAACACTTAATTCTCAACCTGGGGGTTTCATAAACTTAGATTCGAAGCACAGGCAATATCAGAAGTGGTTTGAACTTTTCCTATCATTAATCCCACTTCCTAAATGAAATGTTGCAGAATTAGACCAAAAAAAAAAAAAAAATCTTAAAGACAATCGACACCAAAGAAATTCTAGTGCTCGAATGTAAAGGAATAATTTGTGAGGAAATAAAGTAAAGGAACTTTCACACAACTGAAAGAAATACTAAATACTGAAATGAAATACCATATTTATCTTCAGTATAAATGGCTAACATATTAACAAGTGGGCCCCTGCAAAGATCTGTTTCCCAATAAAACTTCTTTCTACACCAAGGAACTTATTCTTGTACTATTGCAATCTAATTGCACTAGTGCAGATACAGTACTTATGTGAGAAAGAATATTTTACCTTCTTTACTGAAGACTTATGTCTTTTTGGAGGTGCTCTAAGCCTCAAGGATTATATGAGACCAGCTCTTGCACCAAGACAAAACTACCTTCACCAAAGTTTCCAATTTACTTTTGAAAGAATTAAAATACGCGTTGAAAAGAATCGCAATTGCAAGCTATATTATAAGATAAATTATACGTGAAGAGGAATGATTTAATTAACTATAATTTGCAATGAAAGTAAACTTCATAAAGCAGAAACACTTTGGAATAATCAAGAAACATTCAAAGTAATTTGCATGCATCAAACTAAATTTCGGCGATTCACTTATAACATTTATGTTCCTTTTTCTTAAGTCGTAAAATGAAAGTGTAAAGTATGGTGTTTGTAATAATGTCCTTCCTCAATTCACGTAAAAATTCTTGGATCCTTCGGAAGTATAACTCTTAAAATTAAGAATGATTACTTGAATTAACAAAACTTTTGCTTGCAGGAATACATGAAATTATAAACAAGAAAAGGAACGTAACTCTTGTTGTGAAGTAAATTAATAAACTGGAGTGCAGGAAACTACATGCACTAGTACAGGAAGAATCTTCCTATACAACCCAAGCAGAATCAAAATAAGACAAAAATCGCAGGAAGAAAATTGCAAGAAAGTAATTGCAGGAAATAAATTGCAAGAAAGAAATAAACTTAATTAAACTTCCAAACTACAAATCGCTTCATGCTTGACTATGAAATGAATTTAACTCAGAACTTTTGAAATTATCATAAGACCAATCCAATCCACCCAACTGCAAATGAATAAATGTTCATACAAACCTTTTAAATAGTGAAAGAACAAGGGTAAATGAGCTAGGTTGGATGGGCCCTAGCCAACTAGCTCCTTTCACATTTAGGAAACAAAAGGATTCATAACTTAATCACGCATGAAATAAAAATTAGACACAGCATTAAGAAAACATGACACGTTCCTTGTATTAAACTTGATCAGCAAACATACATGATAATGTGAGTCCATCCCAGAACTGAGGGCGATACAAAATTACAAAGTAAATGAAATTACAAACTTAGAGATCACTAGCTTGGATCTATCTATGGTCTACATTAATACATTCTCTCAGTGTTAGCCATATTTTTCTAATTATAGTCATTTCCTATTCAAGCCTTTCGGCCAAACAGACTAACAAACAACATTGCAAAATTGGCTAATGATTATAATACAGCACGAACTTTGCTAGCTGTAGACCATATTCTTGGCAAGTATCCCTGACTATACACCACCAATATCCATCCTCAGATAGTCTGCAACCAAACGAGGAGTCGTGCAACTAAAACGCCTGCGTGGAAGGATTCGAACTGTCATGGAGATCACGGAGCAACATTGTTGGTGGTGCAGGAATTTGCCTGCACTAACCATGCTAAATAATGATTAACACTTAGTTCTTCAATTACTTTTAGGAGAGTTAAACATAAGTTACAAGAGATACTAAAAGGTATGAAATCTATGTAAAGTAATTAACAAATCACTTAATAAATCTTAATTATGAAATACAAAGTATATGTAGGAATAAATGATTATCTTGGATTAGTGCAGGAATGATAGGGTAAATAGAGATAACGCAGAGGTTAAGGTTTATGGGAATAGGGTAAAAATAGAGAAATTTGGGACACCAACATCCTCCCATGCTTAAGTTGCTGTGTGTCCTCACACAATGTTTTACCTTCTGCAAAAAATATTTAAAAGTGGGTGGCCAGATCTCAGTCTTGTACTTCAATACTTATCCTTGCTTTCACTACCTTTGGCTTTTTACCTCTGACTCCTTTTAGCTAACTAGTCACCTTATTGAGGCATTTGTAGCACTTGGAAGCCAAATAGTTCCATACTTTCCCTTGTTTTTTCTACTTCTTGACCTCTGTGAGCAGCTCGACCTCACCTTGCTTTTGCCAATTTTGCTCCTTCATGACTTGGCTCAAAGCCTCTGGGTCATTAACTTGTTGTTCCAATTCCACTATTTGGTTGTTGAGGTGGAGGATAGAGGCTTTGTGCTCAAATCCTCTAGTGTAAATACCTTCTTTGTAATGGACTCAAAGCAAGTCTCTTCATTGTCAAGATTAAGGTTGTCGAACGTTTGCATTATGACATTACCAAGAGTTTCTATGCCCAAGGTTTTCTTATCACCGAGGTTTTTGGTTCCCTCCATAGCCTTCATGCCAAGGGTTTCAGTAGCTTGTGCACTTAACTCCATAGGCCTTTTAATGCAATTTTCTTCCAATTCTTCATGGGATTCAATACCCTGTTCATTTAAACCAGCAGGGGCTTCAGTACTGTGTTCATCGAAAACATTAAGGGTTTCGATGTCTTGTTCATTGAAATTGTCGAGGGTCTCCATGTGTTGTGCCTCATCATCCTCGTGACCCTCTGCCTGAACTTCACCTGCACTCAGTGTCATCTTCTTCTTTCTTAATCTGTGAACAAAGGTATACAATAATATGTCTTCTTTTTCCAAGTTTTCTTCATCTACCACGATGTGGGATGCTGCATTTGCAAGTACTGAAAGGTTATGGTATTTAGGTGAAACCTAAGGTGATTCATCAATCACTATCAGAGAGCTTTATCGATACTAAAATGTCCCTCGAGAGACAGTCTTCTTCTTTGTTGGCATTCTGATTTTTCTTTTCTTTCCCAAGGGTAGAGTTCCTTTGACAAACTTATTTTCTTCTTGCACCGACGTGCTTTTACCATTTTGCTTTGCAAGGGACGGTGTCTCTGCCTTCCTTGTCTTGCTTACACTTGTGCCAGCATACTTCCCTACACTCCTCACCCGAAACTCCTTCAAGAATGCCTTCCAAGTCCCTCCCTTCTCTTCCAGCACTTTCTTGATGATGATTGTGATAAGCCCATGATGATATAGCTTATATGTGACTTGGCTTGCATCTCCACTCTGCACACCTTTTGCCATTTTCTTGAGACTTTGGAGCAGGTAGTATGGAAAATTAATAAGGTTCCTCGACTCAAAGTGCAACAACAACCTGATATGGTACATGAACGCTAATGTGTAATTCCCCTCGCAGGTCAAAAAAATTTGTAGTGTGTACAAGAAGTCTCACCATTTTCCGAGCATGGCTATCTGTCAATCACAAAATGACGCCATCGTTTCTTTTTAAGCTGCTCCTTTCTGAACCACTACTTCCCTATAGTTGGCAAGACTATAGCTCGTACAATGGACTCCTCCATGAATTTGAATTCTAATGAGCCGACCCTAGCTCAACCTCCTTCAAATCTCTTTCTAAACTCCAGCAACATGGCCATGTCGAAGCCATCGAACTTCTACAAAAATGGAAGGAATCCAGATTCTTGCAATAGTGAAAGATTCTTCTAGTATTCTACAGTCTACTCTATCTCCTTCAAGGAGGATGGCTCATTCCTTATGGGTGCCATGTTCGAATTTGTCACAATTCCTTGTCACAACCTCAAAAGGATTTCAGTAAGCGATACCGACGTTTGCTGAGAATTTTATGCCGAAGATTCATCCATCCTCCGTCTTTTCAGTCCCATCTAGCGGATCATGTTTAATGATAAAATATTTGCTCCTCGGATTAGATGCAGATACGTATCATCCTACTACATGGGAGCAATAATGATATCAGGTAGACACTTATGCGGTGGCATTGTAATGGTCATAATGATCGGGTTATGAGGTAAGACAATGATGAACAACTGATGGGAGATTGTTTTAGAGGAGGTGAGTATGATTTTCAGACAATCTATAATATCCCACGGTCTAACTTATAATTCAATTAAGACATATTTCAGTACTCATTAAAAATATTAATTTCAGAAGCCAATATATCTTGCGCTTTAAAAATTTACCTAAGTCAGAAAATGATAAAACAAAGTATTAATTAAAAGATATAATGCTATGATATATCAGTGCAAGAATCACTCATGTGTAGAGTAATAAAATTCCACAAACATTCTTCATAAAGCGCTCCTATACTATGTGAAATTTGTTTTGCACTTGCTTCCATAGTTGGTCTCGCTCTTACATTGATCCTACTTGCACTACAACGTCCTTTCACTATGCATCTTACATGAAGGAGTTTACCAAAATAACAATTCTGATAGAACACGAGCCTGTCGCTGAACTTTCTTCTTTTTAATTGCCTCAATATATAAGAAAAGTTTTATTCGCCATCCTTTGGTGTTTCATGAGCATTCCTTCTAGATTGACTGCACCAAATTCTACAATTAATTTATGAGGGAATGAAGAAGTGGGAAAGGGGTGATTTTCACAATGGGAAGGAACATTATTGTAGGGATTCCAAGAATAATATCACCAAGGGGGTAAATGAGAATGGGATGTGGAAACAATTCAGGGGAAAAAGAGGGATTTTACGAAATCGAGTAAGGGTAGTTTTCTTAGAAGAAAGAGGAGGGTAATTCATTGGGGGTTTAGAAAAATAAAAGTAGTGGGAATTTACGAAATGGGAAATAAAAGAAAGGAATAATTTTATCTTCAAGGTTTTCCTACACTCGTGTCCAAAAAATTAATTGCAGCGGGAATTAAGCATTTACTTGGGTAAAAATTTCCATGCTAGTTACCCCAAACTTGGGTAAGGGGTGGGTTCCTTGAACCTGCTTCTTCTTAGTGGTAGCCAACATATCTAAAAAATCAAGTAACATTCCCTTTTTATTGAAATTTTGATCCTCCTTCTAGCATGTTGGTTTTTAGGTTGATCCTTTTGCAATCATGTCAGTCAACTCATTTTCATAATTACAGGAATTTTTTTATTTCATTTTTTTAACCTTTTTTTTGTCATTTTTTTCTTTTTCTTTTTTTTCTTTTATTATTTTTTCAATGAGGAAAAGAAATAATCAAATATTCAATAGGTTGGTGTTACCACCTACCAACTCGTTTTCAGATTGTAATTGGACTTGCTACATAAAATATCCTTTAGTAAGGGGCTGAAAATATACCTTCAATCTATGCCCATTTACCAAGAACACAGAATTCTGTCCATCAATAGTTTTAATCTCTACCGCTCCATTTTCAAACATTTTGATCACCTCATAGGGTCCCATCCAACATGTATGGAATTTCCCTTTAAAATATTTGAATCTAGAATTGTAAAGGAGCACCCAATCACCTGGTTGTAATTGCTTCTTCTAGATGGACTTGTCATGCCACTTCTTGCACTATTGTTGAACCAATATATTATGCAGAACAACATCCCTTAAAAATTCATCTAACTCATTCAACTATAGAAGATGTTGTTGTTATGCTTCAAAGAGATCTAGCCCTAATTGGACTGTAATCCTGAGAGTCTTGACCTATAATTCTATTGGCAAGACGACTTGTTTCCCATACACCAGCTCATATAGTGTGTGTCCTGTGTTGTTCCTCCAAGTGGTTTAATATGCCCACAATGCTTCTAGTAATTTGTCAGCCCAATCCTTACTGTGAATATTTAATGTCTTTGTGAGGATGGACTCAATCACCCTATTTGTGTAGTCCACTTGACCATTTTCTTGCAAGTGATATGGTGTACATTTCCTGTGCCGTATTTTGTACTTCTCGATCACACCATATACCAGATTAGAAATAAACTATGATCCATTGTCAGAAACAGTTTCTTTGCGCACACCGAAATAAATATTTTAGTAAAGAGAAGATCAAAAACAACTCTTTCAGTAGCAAAAGAAACAACTTTAGCTTCTACCCATTTTGTAACGAAATCTATACACACCAAAATATCATTTTTATTTAATGATGTTAGATTTATTGGTCCTACAAAATCAATGGCCCATTTTCCAAAAGGCTCAATCATAACCTGAGGACATAAAGGCATTTCATTGATTTGACTAGGTTGGTGAATTTTCTGACAGTTGTCACATCACTTGACGTAATGTTTGGCATCCTTAAACAAGGAGGGCCAAAAATAGCCAGCTCATAACACTTTTTATGTAGTCCACTTATCAAAAAAGTTAACCCTGCAAGGTTCATCATGGGCAGATTTTAAAATATCAAAAACTTCTTCCTCTCTTACACATCTATGGATAATGTGATCTGCTCCGATGTAAAAGAGCTCTTCCTGAATCCAGAAATATGCAGCGCTTTTTGTATGATATTCTGCTTTTCACGAGCAGATAAGTGAGGTGGAAATTTTCCACTCACTAAATAGTTAGCTATGTCAGCAAACCATGGGGATTTTGTTGACACAGAAACAATAAGTTCGTTAGGAAAATCATCATCAACAAGAATTGCTTCACCAGGATAATTTAATCTTGAAAGATAATCTTCTACTACATTATGTTTTCCTGGTCTATCAATAATGGTAATATTAAATTCTTGTAACAATAATAACTACCTAGTCACTCTACTGCTAATTAATGGTTTATTCATCAAATATCTTATTGTGGAATGGTCAGTGTGCATAAAGGATTCATATCCTGTAATATAATGTCTGAATTTATTAATGGAAAAAATTTCAGCCAAAAACTCTTTCTCAGTAACCTTATAATTGAGTTCAGTGGGTGACATGTTTTTACTAATGAAATAAATATCATGACATTTTTTTTCTTCTTCTTTTCCTAGATCTATGCCAATAACAGTACCTGAGGCATCAGAAGAAATATGAAATGGAAGGGACAAGTTTGGTTCTCTCAAAACTGGTGCCTGGACTAGTTTTTCCTTTAATGTCTCAAAGGACTATTGGCAAGCTGTGGACCAAGAAAACTCACTATCTTTATCCAAAAGCTAGAAAAGGGGGGTAGCTATCCTTGATAAATTCTTAATGAATCTCCTATAATAGCCCGCAATTCCTAGAAAACCTCTCACTTCCGTTTGATTTTTGCGTACTAAAAGACTCAAAATAATTTCTATTTTTGCAAGGTCAACCCGGATAACTTTTTCATAAATAAGATGGCCAAGAACCACCTTTGCCTTGCACATTAATATGCATTTTTTGTCACTCAAGGTGAGATGAGATTCTTGGCAGTGAAGAAGTACTTTTTGTACATTTTATAGGGCTTCTTGAAATGAATCAACAAACACAGAAAAGTCATCCATATAGATTTCCACACACTCAAGGTCAGCAAAAATAGCGAAGACTGCCCTCTGAAAGGTAGTTGAGGCATTATATAGCCCAAAGGCAAGCACTTAGTAAGGAAATGTATCCCATGGACATGTAAAAGTGGTTTTGTCTTGATCCTCGGGTGTAATTTGTATCTGGTTATACCCACTAAAGCCATCTAGAAAATAAAAGTAATCGTTGAGAGTCACTTTGTTCAATTTTCTGTAGCAAAATACAAATTCGCCATATCCCATCTTTTTTTAGAACTAATACAATTGGAGAGACCCACTAGTTCAAGCACAGTGGGAGTAAGACGAATATGGACCAATCCAAGTTGATCCATGGTTTTCTTGGTCATAACATTAATGGTTTCCCCTAGGTCTATAAGTACATTGGAGACAAGGACATCACCTATCTGAACAGAGACAATAGGGTTTTTGGGGTTGGTATATTTCTCCATGTGCATACACCTCGTCATTAACTTTGTTGCTCTACCAAAAAATTGAATAGTTTGAGGTTCTAATCTTATCCTTCCTAGCTTCTTGAGATAGATTTCCCTAATGATTTTTATGCAAATTGGCATATCTTTAATAGCTTGGAGCAAAGTTACCTTTATGAAAAGGTTCCTAAGATTAGAAGCTAGGCTAGACTCAGGAATGGGGTCTTTCTTCTCCACAACTAACCTCTCTAGATAGGGAGGTCAGTTGGAAGAAGATGGAAAATGCTCATAAGGTATGGGATAGGCTAGATGGTGTTATCTTTTTCAAAATGGTTAGGAGTTTCCTCCTCACCTATCTCGTTGATAATCATCATAGGCTACTTTTGATTTTCTGAGGTTACTATCTTCCCCAATCTCAATTGGAAGTCATTGACTCCAACTGGCATGGATTGATATCTGGATGAAGAAAGCAAGTTTATAGAATGGATTAGTTGTATCGCTTTGTTATTAGGGTTGGGTAAAGGTTGGGTAGGCAGCTGAGAAGTTCGAAATAGTGGCGGTAAAGGAAATGGTAGCATTGGTTGACTCATCTGAGGTAATGATGGTTGTGGCATTGGGTAAGATGCATATGTAGGAGGGAATGATTGCATAGGTGCAGGATAGAAATGGTATGAATGATGTGAATGGTTTGGCCCTCTCCATCCTCTTTGCCAAGATAGGGAGGGTTGTCCATAATGATATTGGTTCCCATGCTACCAATGTTGAGAGTGACTAGTGTTAGGATGGAAATATGAATGTGCATTACAACCAAAAATATGTGGTGGTAGTTTAGAAGCCATACCTGCACTTACCTGAGGCCAGTTTCTCCGTGCTCCCATAGCATATAGTGATTCAACTTTATATTGTCCCCCTTCAAGTACAACTTTCAGCCTAGGTATGGAGGGACATTTTCCCATGGCATGGTTCTCTATACAAATTGCACATTTATTAGTCTCTTTAATATCGAGAGGACATTCTCTTAAAAGATGTTTCCTTCTACATTTTGGACAAAAAATAGACAATGAATCTTGTTCCTCTAAAAGTTTTTGTTGAAACTTCAAAGAGTCTATTTGTTTACTAACAATATTCATTATTTCAATTTTCATATTGTCCATTTTGTTTTCTAATCCAATAATCATAGTATTAGTAGATTCAGTTTTCTTATTTTTATTATGAATTACTTTACCAAATCTATATTGGTTCCTCGAGAATTTCCTGCACAGGTCACATATTTGATCAAAATATTTTTGAGCAATATCCCTTTGTCCTAACATATTTATGTTATTCCTAACATCATTAGTAAGCCCCCGTAAGAACAAGGTTCTAATGTTGGGTGTAGGAATTGCACTTAAGAAAACTCCTTAACACTTAATTGTCAACTTGGGGGTTTCTTAAACTTAGAGACGAAGCATAGGCAATGCCAGAGGTGGTATGAAATTTTCCTATTCTTAATCCTACTTCTTAAATGAAATGTTGCAGAATTAGACAAAAAAAAAAATCTTAAAGGAAATCGACACCAAAGAAATTCTAGTGCTGGAATGTAAAAGAACAATTTGTGAGGAAATCATGTAAAGGAACTTTCACACAACTGGAAGCAATCTTACATGCTAAAATGAAATACTATGTTTATCTTCAGTATAAATGGCTAACAGCTTAACGAGTGGGCCCCTACAAAGATCTGTCTCCAAATTGATCTTCCTTTTACACCAAGCAACCTGTTCTTGTACTATTGCAATCTGCTTGCACTAGTGCAGGTACACTACTTATGTGAAAAAGTATATTTTACCTTTTTTACTAAAAACTTATGTCTTTTTGGAGGTGCTCTAACCCTCGGGGATTAGAGCACCCTATTCCTATGACAAGAGAACAGCTCTTGCACTGAGACAAATCTTCCTTCACCAAAGTTTCCAATTTACTTTCAAAAGAATTAAAAGAAGTGTTGAAAAGAATTGCAATTGCAAGTTAGATTTTGAGATAAATTATAAGTGAAAAAGAATGATTTAATTAAATGAAATTTTCAATGAAATTAAACTTCATAAAGCAAAAGGAATTCGGAATAATCAAGCAGGAGTCAAAGTAATTTTCATGCATCAAACTAATTTTCGGCAATTCATTTATAATGTGTTTGTTCCTTTTCTTAAGTCATAAAATGCAAGTGGAAAGTATGGTGTTTGTAATAACTTCCTTCCCTAATTCACGTAAACATTCTTATATCCTTCAGAATTATAACTCTTAACATTAGGAATGATTAAATGAATTAACAATACTTTTTCTTTCATGAATAAATGAAATTATAAATGAGGAAAGGAATGTAACTCTTGTTGTGAAGTAAATGAATCAACAGCAGTGCAGGAAACTACATGCACTAGTACAGGAAGAATCTTCCTGCATGACCCAAGTGGAAGAAGCTAAGACAAAAATTGCAGGAAGGAAATTGCAAAAAAGTAATTGTAGGACAGAAATTGCAAGAAAGAAATAAACTTAATTAAACTTTGAAACTATGGATCCGTTCACGCTTGACTATGAAATGAATTTAACTCAGAACTTCTGAAATAATCATAAGAACAATCCAATCCATGCAACTGCAAATGAATAAATGTTCACAAAAAACTTTTAAATGGCGAAAGTAGAAGGGTAAACAAGTTGGGTTGGTTGGGCCCTAGCCAACCAGCTTGTTTCCCATTTAGGAAACGAAATGATTTAACACTTAATCACACATGAAATAAAATTTAGACACGACATGAAGAAAACATGGCGCGTTCCTTGTATTAAACTTGATCAGTAAATATACATGATAATGTGAGTCCAGCCCAGAACTGAGGACGATACAAAATTACAAACTCAAAGATCGCTAGCTTGTCTCTACCTACGCTCTACATTATACACAGTCTCTCATCCTTAGCCATATTCTACTAATTACAGACATTTCCCATTCAATCCTTTCAACAGAAGGGACTAACAAACAACATTTAAAAATCAGCTAACGATTATAATAAAGAATGAACTTTGTTGGTCATAGACCATATTCTTGGAAAGTATCCCTGAATATACACTGTCGATATCCATCCTTAGATAGTCTGCAACCAAACTAGGAGTCGTGGATCAAAAACACCCACGTAGAAGGATTTGAATTATCACAGAGATCATGGAGCAACATCATTGGCAGTGTATGAATATGCCTACACTGATCACGCTAAATAATGATTAACACTTAGTTCTTCAATTACTTTTAGGAAAGTTAAACATAAGCTACAAGAGATACTAAAAGGTATGAAATCTATGTAAAGTAATTAATAAAGCACTTAATAAATCTTAATTATGAAATATGAAGTATATGTAGATATAGATGATTATCTTGGACTAGTGCAGGAATGAGAGGGTTAAATAGAGATAAAATAGAGGTTAAGGTTTATGGGAATAAGGTAAAAATAGAGTAATTTGGGACACCAATAGTACCACCTACTCTAATTGGTTCTTTGGGTCAAACCTTGTCAGCTCATTCAAGTAGAGTAAGGTGAGGGGGGAAACCTTAACAAGTAGTCTCAAAGGTATATATAAAATAATTCTCTATAGGGACAACATCTTCTTCTCTTAATAAGTTAGGATCCCTATTCCGCCTATGAAATAAAAAAGTGCCTATGCATACTTATTATATATAAGGTGAAATAAGAGAAAGGCTTCTTGTGCAGAGAGGTGATCGAAGTAACTCTGTCAGGGTACTGTCCAGGCTTTCTAGCAGTGGAGTGATGCTTGTGTCCTTATGTGATTCTGTCAAGGTACTATCTAGGCTTGCTGGTAGTGGAGCAACACCAGATATGAAAATAAGACTCTGACATATTTATTACTTGTGTACCAATATACCCCTCATTCCCAAGCAAAACAACTGACTTGACTTGGCTTGGAATGTGTGTTGACCAATCAAGTGAATGGTAAGGGACTATATCTTTAACTGAAGCCTATTGTTGAAGCCATGAAAATTAAAGAATCGAACAATACTTCTGGAGGAGTTAGACTAAATTTTCATGAACAAGGCCGATACATAGAGCCGAAGTTCTACCAGTGTGTCACCCATGTTCTAGCAGCTATAACCACCCTCCAAAATATTTCCTTCGCTTCATTTTGGAGCCTCCCTCCTCAAAATCATCACAGTTATCCTGCACTTATTAGGTACTTGTGTTTATTAGAGTTCATTTTTCCTTTCACATCTTGTGTTCAACTCACTTGTCCCGTCGTTCAACCACAAGCACACCCAGCTCTTGGTTCACATCTAGTCAACTAGGTGTCAAGAAAAACTGTGCAAATCTAGAGGGCAGCTTGTCTTCCTCTCTAGGAATGTGTAGAGCAACCAAGTAGCTACCCCGCACTAAAAAATTTCACAAATAAGGCAGGTAACCTTGCTCTAGAAATTGTACAGTTTCAATTAGTTTTACTACCATTGAGAGTTGCACAAAAATTGTCCCAACCGCACTGCCATCGAGAGTTGCGTAGAAATTGTCCCAACTGCACTGCCATCTAGAAATGCATAGTGCAGCCCAGGCTAGATGCACTATTCTCCGAAATTGCATAAAATTGGCCAACCTAAATTCTCTTTGGAAATGCGTAGAGTAGCCCAACATCACTTCTCTTGAAAATTGTGCAGAGCTGGCAAGTCACCCAAGGCCTCCCAATCCAAAAAAAATGCAAAAGCTTTCCCTCATTGACTATCCATCGCATGTGCTGCCATGTTGTTTGGTTCCCTCTAGAACTACATAATACTTGCTTGCATGTTGGGTATCCTTTCCTAAAAAATAAAAAAACAAAAGTGAAATAACATCCCTAGATTTTAGGGATATGTTTTTAGCAAGATGAGTTACATGAAAAACCATTTTTAGAAGCTTCCCGCAAAGTGTCACTTTTTCATAGATTTGTGGCATGCCCATCATAAACCCTAATTTCACCAAATCTATTTAAATGGTGCCTTAGAGCTCATTCTTCACGTTTGATCATGGAGCTCTGACATTCTGGAGGCATCTAGGAACCTTCGGCACAATCGACGCAGCTTTTTCGGGTTGTATGAGTGTTGTTTCCTTAGTTTTATTGAATGGCCACTGGAATTTCAATGTATTTTAGGTTGTAGAAGTGTTGTTTCAAGTTTTATGTTACCTTTCCTTAATGTCGCATGCATAACATTGTTTCTCCACCCACAGTCTCATTACGGTGACTCGTTTCATGAGCTTCTTGGTTTTGTCATTTGACTGATTTCTGCACTTGCTTGAATCACATGCATGTTTATTTCACTTAGATCTACACCAGATTTTCACACACATTCACTCCTTCATGTTTTCAAATTGCAATCGGGAAGATCTAGGTTGTCTCGACCTTGATCCTGTGTATCCCAGCAAGCTGTATGCATTCCTGGAAGTCATGTCTCTTCCTTGCCTCCAGGAATTGTGCAGAGGTTACCCACACTATCCCTAGGGTGTGCTCTACACAATCTGGGAAGTCACTGACCAGTCCTACCTACTAGAACTGCGCAAAGTATAGTTCCAACCAAACAGTTGACCTAACTGTTCTACGCATTGCATAGTTTCAGTCAGCAGGTTGTCTCCATGTACTACACATTGCGTAGATCCAACCAGCATTCAACCTCACTCACAACTATGAATGTGCAATGCGTATTTCCAATTGACAGTCTCCCAGCTTCCCACGGTCAAAACCGTGCAATCTTTCTTGTTAATCACCAATTTGTTGCCTAAATTTTTCTCAAATTTATTTCATGTTTTTAACAAACATTGTCTCACCATGAGTAACTTCTTTATCTCCAGGAACTACAGGTTTTTTAGCAGCTTCTCAGTAGTACAGGTACCATGGCCTCCAAAGACATGGATCAAAAGACACAGTTGAAATTAGTACTAGGGACGTGGTTGAACAAGGGTCAATGATCTTTCTTGCGTACACAAACACACACTTTTTCATGAATAAGGACATCAAGATCACATCACAAGACATCAACACCATCTTCTCAGGTAGCTTTGGGGAAACTCTGTAGGATCAATAGGTCTATGTGAACATCGATAAGTTAGGACTATAGAAGGTTGCATTCAGGTTTCCCATGTTCCCTTGCACAGATGTGATCAACTAGATTCTCTCACACACTGATCCTGAGAGAATGGTAGTGAGAAGTGTTAGGGGAGCAAGGCTTGCTTCCTTGAGGATGGAGGATTATCAAGAGATATATCATCTTCCATTCCTTGTGAGCATGATGGATGCACCGTTTTATGCTCCCTTTGACAACATGAACACAAGATATATCTTGAAGTGTTGGGTAAAGGAGCCACCAAATTTCAGGAGAACGCCCAACCAGTTATACAAGATGAAGAAACATAGGAATTCATATCAGTTCTTGGCTATCTTCGCATGCCACTTGTATGTCCAAGGGAGTACAGAAACCTTCTTATCATGTTGGGTTGCTATGTTGGCTGATCTGAATTTAAACAGGAACACAAAAAAATTACATATATAGCCATAAACACAGAGATGCAATAGAAATAAAACTTCATTTCATTAATATCAAAGAGCTGAAATAGTCTTACATATAGAATGGAGATAAACTAGCTCGAGCGATGTTAGCTTATCTCTAAGAAGATATGTGGTGGATACATGCCTTTGAACTACATTACAATGAGCTTGAAGGCCTATTTATTATTGAGAAATAATGGAAAACCATAAAACATCCAAAAACCTAACCCTAGGAGATGAAAATTCCAAAGTATGGGCCCCGTGGAAAATGGTTTCAAGAGTTCACGACCCGAAAAATGGCCAACAATAGTAAATTGTGCTACAATTAACGAAACTGAAAAACTGAAAGAAATAATGCTAGGGGTTCAAGTGGAAAAGGCAGGTGGCCACCAATATCCACCTAGACCATTACTCCCCCCTTAGGAATCAATGGTCCCCATTGCGTTTAGTTCCTCTATGAGATGAGGAAACTTCTGCTGAGATTGGTCCTTGGTGAGCTACTCACCCTTGTGAAGGAGTTGTCCTGCTTTGACAACTCGATGTTGTTAGATCATTTGTTGTCAGGTGTTCTTGATATGTGTGTCCATGATCTGATCCGTTGTGGATTGTTCCATGCAGTATTGATTTAACTTTGTTTGTGTGAGTTGTTCTACAATGTTAGATGTGTCCAACAATGGTGGAAAGTAGTGTCAAAGTTAGTCCTCATTGAACACTCAGTGTATACCAAGAAATGGTGGAATAATTATCTCAAATGCATTGTCCCCTACTTCCTTGGTGATGGTGTGTGGTCTATATCGGAGTGGGCAAAGTTTGCAATGGGGCCCAATGAGGCATTCTACAAATGTAGCCAAACTTTTTCACCCACCTAGAACATGTGTGGCACCTGATGTTGATCATGTTACTGCTTGTACTTAGCATTGGCTCTATCCAATATGTCATGGACCCACTGACGAATGTGTTAAATGTGATTAATGAAGTTGTTTTCCTTCTTGGCTTCGATTTGGACATGAGACGAATCTGCATAAGTATTTGCAAATGGTATGGCTACATCAATGGGACATAGTGGATGCAATCCCAAGCACACATGAAAATGGTTGTGGCCAGTTGAGCTATGGAGAGCCCTGTTATAGCTTTGCTAGACATACGAGAGGATCTCATGCCATGTGTGTGGATGCTTTGAGTTGTACATGCATAGAATGTGTATGATTATCCTATTGACGACCTCTATCTAGCCATCAGGGATGGAAAGTTGTGTACTTAGTGAGCTTGGTGTCGAAGATCGACTAGAGACTAGACCAAAATGTACTAAGGAACTTGTTGTCCCAATATGAGATTATAGACTGTGGGATCCCAAAATGTACCCACACTTGTTCAAATAATATTTTAGTAATGGATTCTGCTGTGATATTCTTCTTGCAGGCGACCATAATGGCCATCTTCAAGAATTTGTCAATGAACACAAAAACACAGTCATTTCCATGCTTAGTAGAAAGAAGGCCCAACATTTAATCTGTTGTCATTCTATATTTTTGAGGGTGAGGGAGTAAACACATAGGACAACATCAAAACCACTTTGGAAGCTGGGATCTAGCCCTGCCAGCTTCAGAGAGGGATCTCTGTGTTTAATTTAGCTTTGCTTTTATGTGAATTTTAGATTATTTATGATTGTTCTTGTCTGTTTTGTTTTAAAGGTTTGGTTGATTAGAGTGTTATTATTCCATTGGGCTATGGAGTCTATAAACTAAAACTGGAGTTTTTTCATCAATTTTTTAAAGGATTTAACACAGGAAAAGCTAGGTTGCAGTAAATGGACCTTTTCAAAGTTTAAACGAATGGTGGAAAAGTAGAAGGGTAAGGATTCAATAGAGAATACAAAGAAATTAATAATTCTATATCCTAACTTCAGAGGAAAACATTAAAATTAACAACAACCAAAATAGGGCGCTCTTGATAATGAATCCTATTTATCACAGTTAATGTTGATTAATTCAGATTTAGAAAAACAGGGGAAAGAAATAATATCGTTTAAATACATAAAGACAAGAAACACATCACCATTTAAGACACTGCATGAATCTTATGAAAGGTCCCTGTATTATTGATGCTCTAGTACTTAAAAATTACAATATGCATCTAAAATTGCATTCATAAATCAACCACTAGTACTTCAAACAATGAAGTAGTTATAATAAAAATTACAATAATGCTTTACAAAATTTTTGTCAAACCGATAATGTATTATTAGCCTAGTTACAAATTATATCATCTAATCTTAGTAAAAGAATAGGCCACGTAGGTTGTTGAGGAAAATGGTGCCCTTATTTGAGTGGTTTCTATTGTTGAGTCATTCAAAACATAATGCAATGCTGAACTGAAACCTGTGTTGGCCATTGTGCTGGAAAAATGTTTTATTGCTCCTGATTTAATACTTAGTCCAGTAAATCAAGTAACTCATCCCATCTCTTTTCAACTGTCAGTGTTAACTTTGTCACCCTACGGTAGATTTCATCTACCTCTATATACTTAGCAAAAGTTGGCTTCACCGTAAAAATATGTTTTACCTCATTCTACACATGGAATTCATTTGACATGGTCTCCAAAAATGCCTTTGTTATCATACTATATTTGATTCCACTGTACTTGATGCTACTTTTGGCTATCTCTTTCATCTTGTTGATGTAGTCCTCCCTAGTGATCAGCTTGTCATCGATGACATAGATACTAAGCAATCCCTTTTGCATTAAGGCTTCAATCCAATTTGTAAATTTGTTTACCTGTAACTCCAAAGTCTCACACCTTTCCTCCAACTGGTTAATAAGATTTCACTTATTCAAGAATTTCTTGACCTCTAGAATGGTGGTAGTTATGTCATTGTCTCCCGCTTCCTCCAGCTCATATATGGACTTTGAATTTAAGAACCTAATAATATTAGTAGCTTCAGTTGGAACTTCTCCCAGCTTTTACCTTCGTTGTACAATGGTGTGAGTGGCCTTCTCTATTAACTGTTTATGCTCAAATATAATTTGAATAGAAGGCCAAATTTCATTCATAGAGTCAAGTATTTTCATCCAGATTGTTTCCTTGGCTTGGGAAAAGGTCTAGCCAATAGATGTGTCTCTCTCTACCTGGTGCAACTTTTCTAAAAGTCTTTGATATTTGTCCAATTCCACAGCCTGAGCAACTTCAGCTTTGGCATTTTGTGCTTCCAAATCTTTGAGTTTTCCTTGTAAGGTATCCATTTCCTTTGATTGCAAACACATATTTTGCAATGTCTGTGTGACCTGTTCAACACTGGGAGTTTGAGTAGAAGTAGTAGGTGCAGTAGTTGTTCCTATGGATGCCAGTTGAGAAAGAGGTACAACATCCAAGGGAATGATGGCCATCTTCAAGTTATCTTCCTTCTCCTTTATCAGCTTTTCCAACTCTGCTTCCATCTACATGATCTATATATTTTGGTCAATAATTAGTTTCATTGTGTTTGCTTTCTGAGCTACACCTTCTACAATGTCCTTGGTCATCGAATCTTCTGTAGCTGGAAGCTTGAGATGTTTCCTCAATGCTGCAATGTCCAAGTTTTTCTTCTTAATAATTTCTTCATCAGCTATAACATCCTTAGGGTCATACCCTATCTTAATCACCATGTCTTCCAAAGACTTAATCCTATTCTCTTTGGCTAAGAAGGAGACCTTCTCCATATTCAACTATGATTGTACATTTGCAAAAGAAACCTACAATTTCAATAAAGACATGGTGGTGTTAGTGAGAGTGGAGGATATCATCTCACTAGTTTGTTTGTGTATCTCCATTTGATCAATGGGGTGTATGTCCTTTGTACTTAACTCAAAGGTGGTGCTCTTATAGTCAACTGTTGATTTGGGCTGTGAAGTTTGGGCCTCAAGAAAGGCCATCTACATTTTATCATGTTCAATATCAAATATTGACAAAAGTCTACTTTGTGAGTTGGAAATCTGCTTCCAGAATTGGTTGTAAGTTCTGTTCTTCAGGATTTTATTCTTGAGATTTATTTATCTATCCTATCAAACGCTTTCTTCTCTTTTTCTTTCTTGACAGTGTGTGTTTCCATCTAGGTCTCCTTATGACCTTGTGAAGATGAAGGTTTAGGAGGAGAATTAGTGAAAATCATAGTTACTGGTGGAGAATCTGTGATGATGATAGCTGCATCTTCTTCCATTTCTTTGTCTACTTCTAGTTTGTGAGTCACCTTGGGCCTCTTTTTGTAACTGATTCTAAATTCTATGGCTTCACTCCCTGTTGTAGATAATGACCATTCCTCCCTCTTTCTTTTGTTGGATTTTTCCTGAGGAATAGGATTCTACAAGCTAGAAGTGAACATAATCTGCTCTTCAGCTTCCTGCAAGGTATTTTCTGCCCATTCCAACTAATTGGCATATTGTTCTATGTATGGCCTAGAAGTATGGATATAAGGAGTATTCTTAGTTTCCACTCTGAGTTTTGAAATAATTCCATAGGGATAATAAGACCATGTGAATATCAAGTTGAAATTCATATCCTTTAGTATCTTATATGCATCCTCCCCTGTAGCTCTTTTGTTTCACACAAATGGGCCTACCTTTTTTTGAATCCTGAATTGTATGTTTTTCTTTGCTACTACAAAGTGGATCTCATCTAATTTTAACATTTTCCTGATATATTATAGTGCAAAGATCCTCATCTGGAGGTACTTGGGGAGCTTGTTGGGGACCAATTCACATCGATGGACTCTAATCTCAGTGTAGTTTTGGTAGAGGTACCAATCTCTAGTCTTTTCTTTGTCTAATAGATGTAGAATCCTTTTGATCTCCTCACTGATTTTTGGCTACACTGCACTATAGAGAATGTTAATAGATGGACAAACAAACTCTTATATAAACTATTTGTAGGTGAATTCATGTTGTTCCTTCATGACCAATGGGGTCCAAAAGATCATTGGTTGTTGATCCTCTCCATCATTAGAATTCTGCAATGCAAAAGTGAAATTCTCTGCTTGATAATAGATGAACATGTAAATCAAAATAGAGGTGTAATTGCACACCTGCTCTGTGGAAAACTTTATGAACTAATCATGGATATTATCAGCCAAGAATTGACTAAAATTGAAAATTTTACATGGCTTACTTTCTGTGGAAAATGTGGAAAGGAATCCTAAAGTAGGCTCATCCACCCACTGATCAAAATGGTAGCCTAGGATGTGAGAAATGATAGAAATAACTTTCTTATCCTAATCAGGGAAAATGGGAGAAGGATAAGGTGGATTCTTCTTGGGTAATCGGGCATTCTTTGGCAGGAAATCTAAAACATCCTAGCTCTAGTGGCAAAATCCATCTTTTGATAAAGTTGGGTGAGGGTTTCTAGGGAGAAAGGGGAAGCATTTTCCATAGAAGGGGCCAACATCATTTGGTCAATAGATTTGTTTGTGATGGTGAAAAGGATGTCACCTATAGGTGCAATTATGTCATTTTGGGCAGGGACATAACAAGCTTGACATCTTTTGGTGAATTTTGGGGCTTGAAATGTCACATGAATGATATAGTGGGGAAGGTTTGACCCCCAAAGTCCTATCTCATTAGTTTTAACAGAGTTTTTATCCTCTAACCAACAGTATAACTTGAGGAAATCATAGTCACGGAGTGTTTTAGTTGTCCAGTAATCCATGTCTGCCAACGATGTGTGATCAACATCTACAAAAGGAGGAATTAATGAATTAATGGCCTCATCACGGGTCTTAGCTTTAGGAGGCATGACTGTAGTACTTTCTGAACAAAATGAATATACAAAATAAGGCTTATTAGGCTTTGAAAAAATAATAGTCTGTGAGGCAAAAAAGAACAGGGATGTTGGCGAATGTCGAGATGTTGGTGGTGAACAAGCTCTGGCGGAGGTTGCTACAGGAAATAATGAACAACATAAAGCAGTGAGAAGTAAGGATTGAGTATGAAGGGCTTTGTATTTATTTAAATGTAGTGGCAGAGTCCCGTTGGAAATGGCACGGGGCCGTTACTGAATGGTTACCCAAGAAAATTAAATCAAGAAGAGGTATTAAGTAGGAAGGCATTTAATTGGAGCAACAGTTGGCACAAGTGGAAGGTGGAGTGTGGTCAAGGAGGACTGGTTGGTGCGTGGCAAGAATGGATACAAGATCAGTGGTTTCTAGAGGGGGTGATGGCTGGTAAGCAATATCAATGGGGGGGTGCGAAATGACCAAAATGCACCACGTACGGGGTAGGGCCCAGTGGCAGAAACGACATTCTGGACCCCCCTGGTGCTAAAGGGAGAATGTGAAGGGGGGGCCGAAACAGAACGCGGGCCATGGATGGAGTGGGGGACCAGATCCCAAGGTGTCAAATCTGATGGAGGTATAATCACAAATGACAAATGTACTTGTGTACTTTTGCCTACATGATTTTCATTTCAAACTTAGGATAAAATGGAAAATATAATGAAATGAAATAATTTATCCCCATGCATACAATTATCCTTTAAACTTAGGATAAGGGATTAATAATAAACATTTCGAAATACATAATGCATAGCTTGCACTTCTGCCCCTTTTCCCTATCCTCAAACTTAGGATAAAAATTTATGAATGTTGATATTTAAGCAAACTCTCTCTTCTCAAAATACAGATCTCATTTCCCTAATGATGGACTCACCTAGCTAGTCCAAAACGTTGGTTTCATAAATGGTTCACAGGTTTTTCCACTAAGCATAACAAACTGCCTAATCTACCTACCCTTGGCTAGACTATCATTTTTTATTTTAACCTCTAGGGTGCACTTAGACTAGCAAACCCATTTTCATTTTCTTTTAAGCAGAAACAAAAGCTATATAACATATCCCTTATTTATCATGTTCACCCATATTAAACAATTGGGTCAATGTCATTCTCTACCTAACTAATGATTTACCTAGTCTAAACTATTGGGTAAACCTTTATTCCTACTATCTAATTTGTAGAAATTTAAAGAAGTCAAATCATGATTAAGAAGTATGAATAAACTAAAGAAAGTGATTGTGGCATTTTGAACAAGTTGCACACAACTTTATTTTGCATAAATGAAGCAAAAACCAAATATGAGTAGTGGAATTTAGACTTGCAACACTTTGAATATTATTCTCTCTTTTATTTTCCTTCTTCTTGGTGGGGTTCAATCTTTTTCCTTTTTCAATATTTTGGTTTTTTTCTTTATTCTCCTTCTTTATACCCTTTTTTCATTTTTTTCTTCATTTTTTCTTTTTATTTGGAAATCATTGGCATATTGACAAGTATTTACAAAATAGGATTCCTGATATGCATCACTCAATTACCCTAAGATATTATAAATTATAGGACCCTAATCGTGGCTCTAGCTGGGGATGGCACTCTCCCTTTGAGGTATGAAAAACATATGATCAGTAGCCTTGAGTTGTTATTTCTGCAATATCCACCTGTGATTTCTTTGTTGTAGTATTTATGGTAACTCATTAATAGAAGCTCAGGGCCTTCTCTGCGGGCTTCAACTTCTGCTAATAGGTTACCCAATCCACACAATAAAGACAATGATATATACAATGATGAATAGTAACAAAATCTCTAATTCATAGAAAAATAATGTTTGAGCATCTTGCCATTTACAGGTCCACCAGGTAATTCTGTCACATCCAAATTTATGATAAAGAATGCATTATTTCCTCTAAAAGCATAAATTACATCAGGACCCATCCATAGGTTATCAAATTTTCCATGTTTTCGTTTATCCTCTCTTCTTGAATCCCACTTTAAGACTTTATCACCAATGGTAAAATCCTTTACTTTTTTCCTTCTATCAAAAACTTTCTTAACATTTTTGTGGATGACTTGAGCCTTGTTATAAAGGTTTTCTCTTCATTTTTGCAACTGGATTGTTTGATCAATCCTTCTTTGAATGTCATTTGACTCGGCCTACAATTCTTGAATTAACTTCATGAGTGGCACTCCTAAAGAGAATGGAAAAACAACATCCATTCCATAAACCAATTGGTATGGTGACATGCCAATTGACTTATTTGTGGTGAACTTGTCTGCCCAAAGTGAATTTATGATCTTCTTGTGTCTTGACTTCTTGTTGTCTACTAATAGCTTCTTGATAATACTCACTAGACTTTTATTTGAAGGTTCAGCTAGCCCATTACCTTGTGGGTAATAAGCGGTTGAATGCGCCAAAAAAATATGGTATTTATTGTAGAAATATATCATTTTCTTAGACTTAAAGGCTACAACATTTTCTGTAATAATTTTTTTTGGGCAACCAAATCTAGATAGGATGTTGGTTTCTAACCATTTGATAATCACAGAATCTATGGCTAGTCTAGAAGGAATCTCCTCAATCAATTTGGTTAGTCAGCAGTAGTAAGGATCCACTTACGTTGAGGAGGATCGAGGATGGATTTATCCAATGAAATCCAATCCCCACTATTGGAAAGGGCTCTGTTGGAGAGGTAAATCCCCTCTACGGATAGAGGCGATCCCTACTAGCCCAGAATGGGTCTAGCAACAATCAGTCAATGCTACTATGCAAGTTCCTAATTGCAGTTAAAAGGTAGGCAAAGAACACCTACTTGGATTCCAACGCTATTGTTTGATGAAGAGATGCCACCTTCGCTCTTTCGCTCTGGCCGGTCACGATCCTTCACGATCTCCGCAAATAGATACCTGCACACACGAAGAGAAGACAAACACAAGCGTGAAATCTAATAAAAGCAACTATACATCAGTCAGAAAGGATGTAATTCACATTAACCATTGCAGAGACAAATGAGAATGGAACCATAATAGTAGTCATCTATTATTAATCAATAACAGAGAAGAGTACAACCAAATGTTCTGACGTCGATATCCTTCTCAGGAGGGCCCAGTCAGCAAGTCTCTTAAGCATTCACCTTTGGAAATGATTCTCCCAAGACAAGAAACTCTCTCTCTCACACAAGCAACACAACACAACCTTCCCTAAGCTATCAAGCACTTCCACACTTATCACACCAACTACCTATAGTAGCAGCAATCTGAGCACTATAAGCTCCACACAATCCAAACTATTCCAACTAGCTGCTCATGGCAATGGTAGAGGTATAAATAGGAGAAGGAGTCTCCTTGAATGGTGGAAGGATGAGCTTATCTTCAAGGGAAGTAGTTTCAAAGGGTCGAATAGACATGCCATAGAAGGGAGGCGATATTCACAAGGCCAACAACCAAGCCTGTAGTTATCTGGAAGGCTGGTTGTTGGAACAAATTCGCCCAAACTGGATCAGCGCGGGTGCAAAACTGGTCTGGCGCGCTGACATCGCAAAGCAATAATGGACAGGGCCATGTCAGCGCGGGTCAATATGAACAGAGGCTGCGCTGGTCATGAAATTCGACCAGCGCGGAAAAGTCGTGTGCTTCCACGCTGGCAGCGCATGCGGTCTGTTATGAAGCGCCAGTCAGCGCGGTTATTTTAAAAACAGACGCGCTGATGAGGAAAACTTTGGAAAAAGTGGGTTTTTGGCCAGTTCAGAAGGCATGAACTTGATTATTGTGAACTCCTGACACAGTAGGGTGACTGACAGGGAGACAGTGACAAATTACTGTGTAACAGATGCCCCCTAAAGCATGAAGACCGAGAGAGTGGGAGGGGTGAAATGCTTTACAAAACTCGCCGAACTGGAACACCACCAGGAAGGACCGAATATCTCTGATAATCAAGTACATGCAGTCTAGGCATGGGCGCAGCCATCCAAAAGACATGCGAAAGGTCTGTGGAATGGACGCAGCCACCCAGCTAAAGAGACCATAGTAATGATAAGGTATGGTCGCAACCATCCATGAAGACTGAGGAATGGACGCAGCCATCCATCAATGAGTCATGTAATGATCATCCACAAAATCGCAGCCTAGACCATAACAGACAGAGATCCAGGGTCTTGCGCTCCGTCCCGACCCGAACAAAGTACAAGTCCAAGCATGTGAATACATGAGCCGAAGTCGAACATGCATGAACATCGTCTGATTACCAGTCAATGATGAAAACTGTTAACAGACGCGAGAGGTACCACCAATAATGACAATGGTCCTCAAGGTACTATAGGTACAATCCACGGCGTGTGAATCAATAAGCTGGTGTCGAACACCCGCAGAATCATTCGATCGGAGGCCAATGATGAAAACCTCGCGTCGAACACGAAGAACCTGCCATTGAGGCATGCAGGCTCTAAGGCACCTGAGGGGAGTCCCTAAGTCGCCTTCCTGGATAATGAGTTGAAGTCGACAGGAAGTGAGCTTGATCGAAGGTGGGCCATGATGTTTCCCACATCATCGACGCGAGACAGAGGTAAAATGATTTGTGTGAGATAGCAGATGAGGTTGCACTATTGCAGAGGTCAACTTCTCTTGAACATATCGGCGGCACGACAGTGGATTTGGCAGTATTTGACATCAAATGAGCAGAGGGTATGATGACGAGGCAATGAGCAAATGAGAGGTCAAATAGGATAACCCGTACCCACGGAGGTCAGTTGTGAAACAAAATGAGAAATCCCCACCCGACACGAATGCAGACCAGTGCCATGTTCAAGAGCGACATACTGCCGACACGACAATTATTACAGTTCCATTTTCCCCACCATTTCTGGCAGGTACCCCGGTTATTTTTGGATGACAAGCTTGACGGGGATAGCATATGCTTGGAAAGTGTCATTTCGACGATGCCCGATGTCATCAAGTTTTAACGAGCCTGACAAAGGAAAAACTCGGCGTCTTTTCTTGTTTAGAGAGTCTGAAAAGACAGCGGAAAAGAAAACTCCAGGGGGTCCTTTTTCGTAAAGTTGTGTCTCTCGAGCCCGAAAAAGTATAAAACAATGCTCGAAAGAACCGCCCGACCATTACGATCGAGGAGTACTTTTCGTAAATAGCGCCTTCGACCCGAAAAACTAAAAAAGCGGTCAGAAGCACGTCATTTTAGAGCCAATAACGAGTGCGAAACGACAAACACCCGGCAATCTTTTTAAGTTAAACGGTTGGAAAAAGAGCTTAAAATGACCGCCTCTCATTCCTTTTAACGAGCCGAAAGGAAGCTCGGCCATATTTTCTTGATTCATGTCGGAAAAGAGCTCAAAGATGACATTTCTTGGGACCAAGTGCACGAAGAACCGTTATGACCACGCCGGTTACCAGAACCTGCACAAGAACACCACCCGCATAAATCTGTTCGATATGTGTAATAACATAGAAAAACATGCATAAAGGCATAATACAGCGACATTAGTGCTAAATCCATGGTGAAAAGATGACAAAAACCCATATGGATAAGAAATTATAGCTAATTGTGAATTTTTACCATAAATAGGGGGGTAAAAGTCATTTTTTACCATTGTTACCATTTTGAGTTGTGAAGAACGTTGAGGAGCTGCAAGGTTGACAGAGCGATTTCCAGCCCGTGCAGACACCATTCATCTGGCAGCTTTTTCCAGGTAGGTTCTCCTCTCCCTGCGTTTCATTTTGAGCCTTTTTGAGAGCAATTCCATGGTGGAATTTGGCCGTTTGGGCAAATTCTTTGAGCGTTGGTGCGCTCTCGGTCAGCGCGGATTTCCCGCTCGGGTCCACGTTGATCGATTTATATTTACACGTACCACCTCATGGGTCAGCGCGGAAAACACGTGTGCTTCCACGCTGACCCAAGGAAAAAACAAAGGTGCACCATTATCAGCGCGATTGTTTTAAAAACAGTCGCGCTGGCGCCGAAAAGTTTTGTTTTTAAGAAAATGAACGTTCAAAACTCCATGGTTAGCGTCCTAATGTTTCTTCATGGTCTTGCAGGGCAAAATGTCTTTTGTTTGGCAAGAGAGAGCTCACGATGATGAGGATATAGCCGCTTATGCACTTGCCGAATGCCGAAATGCAATGCGGGCATGCGGGTTCTTGAAATTCTTCCTGACTCCGCGCCTGAGGGCGCAACCTGATTTGCTGGAGTTCTTAATCAGAGCTTGGAACCCAGTGGATGGAAAATTCACAATCCGTGGTTAGGACGTTGAGTTTGATTCCACGGATATCTATTTTTTGACTGGATTATCACGCCGGGGCCAGATGCCCATCCTGGAGGGGCAACGACCTAGCGGTGAGACTCTTGACCAGCTGATGGCTCGAGTATGCCCAGGAGCCATTAAAACACGGAGCGGGAAGGTTGGTATCCCGACAGTGAGAGACATGCCTCTTCACACTATACTCTTTCTGGTGACACGGGCAGCGGGTTCTTTGGCCAATCATGAGGCCTCAAAGAACCAACTACTACTAGCTCTGGAGTGCTTACAGCCCACCATTTTCAACTGGGCGATAGCTGTGACGACCAGCATGAAGAGGCAACTGAGCAACTGCCGTCGCGGAGAGACGAAGCAGTTTGCGTATGGGTCGCTTCTACTTCCGCTCATGCTGGAGTGGGTGCTGGCCCTACAGTTACAGACGATGGCCGTGGATCCACCTAGAGGTCCCCGGGAGAGGAGGGCCAACCGATGGGCCCGCGTCATGCCACGTGGAGGTGGCGGCCGCCCAGTGGCTTGGGGAGTGTATTTCCGAGAGTGGCTGGATCGGCAGGTCATTTTCGTCGAGGACTGGCCATATGCCGGTATGGACTTCCGCAACGATCCTGACATGCCACTGCCCGCAGGAGAGCATTGGGACGATGGAGGTATGACACTTGATCTCATTTTAATATTTATTGATGTTTTTGATTTTTCATGTACATGTCTTGATAAATGTCACGGTGTGCAGATGTGGGACCCGCGAGACCCATTGGCCTAGCCCCCACGGCACGGAGAGAGGGACAAGGAGCTGGAGCCCTGGCCCTAGTTCCTCCAGGAGTTGACACAACAGAGACTGTAGCTCGCAACCTTGAGGGTTTGCTGGAGGGGGTACCAGATTACCAGGGGGTCGAGGAGGTCCCCATAGCTCATCAGATCCACACAGTGGGGGTGGGTGGAACCCAGGATGCACCGCCTTTTGAGGCGAGTGGCACGAGCAGCTGTATGCTATAGAGAGCATAACCCGGCACAATAGTCGCCTAGGTTTTACTTCCACTGACGTTTTGAGAGACATATGTCTCGGATGTATTGAGGGCACCGACTCTATTTTTGACATATACACTTATTTTTGAGCGCCTTAGTGCGCCACACGATATATATATATACATACCGATTTTTTGGATGGATCTTGTTACATGTGATGATGTTTTTTTATGCTATGCAAATGTTCAGTACAAATGTAATCTCATGTATGAATTGCATAACACATGACCCATGTATTTTAATTTTTTAAATGCAAGCTTAAAAGCACACACGACACGCATGCAAACTATGCTTGGAAAAATATTTTATTTACATATGCTTTACTCTATGGTCTTATTATGCTTTCTACGTCTTCTTGTATGATGTTTATCTATTCTGCAAATGCCTATCTAACACACGATTTGCCAATGCATCAGTCAACGTGTTTAATCGTCTCGGAATATGTTGATATGTGATATAGTCAAAATTCCTTTCTAACAATCTGACACATAGATACAACCTTAGAATGCGTTGGTCTCTGACGGAATATCGCCCGTTGAGTTGATGGACGACAAGCTGAGAGTCCAGGTTTACTATCATTGCACGAATGCTGAGATCAACTGCTTCGGCTAGTAACTCAATTACGGCACTGTATTCAGCAAAATTATTAGTGGTACGACTGAGGCAGACTCCTTGAAGGTCTAGCAACTCTGGTGAGGATCATAGATTGCCCATGCCGCAGAAGACAAATTGCAAGTACTACGGCAGGTGCCATCAGCGAAACCAACATAGGGTGCACTAGACATCTGCACAAGAAGGAGAAAACACAATAAGAGGCAAACACGCCTTCACACCAAAGCAAAACGTGAAATCATGCACACACAAAACACACTAAAACACGCGTATGTACAAGCTGAGTGCACGAAATCATGCATAATATTTCTTTAAATAAAGCCCGTTGCGGGGCTTGTCAAGAGGATTTCCTTCGTAATCAATCAACTCATATGTGCCCTTCTGTAAAACTCTCTTCACGATATAGGGACCTAGCCACATGGATTCGAGTTTTCCTGCCCCCAGCTTGTCTTTAGCTTGATCATAAAGCAGTACTAGATCTCCCTCAACGAAGGAACGAGGTTGAATATTCTGGTCGAAGTGAGCCTTGACTCTCTTCTTTTGCGCTTCGATAGCCAGAGAAGCTAAATGACGGGTCTCGTCTAACCGTTCTAGGTAAAGAAGTCGTTCCTCCACCGGAGCAGTGTTGGGAAGCAACTCGACAGCTAATTTCAACGAAGGAATCTCACACTCAACGAGAAGGGTGGCCTCCAGTCCATAAACCAACTGAAACGGAGTGAAACCGGTGGCGTCCTTCACAAAAGTCTGGTAGGCCCACAAGGCAGGGAACAACATCAGATGCCAATTAGACTTGTGCGTATTGATGGTGCGTTGAAGCATAGTGATCAAAACTTTGTTCACGGCCTCGACTTGACCGTTGGATTGTGGATAGTACGGTGTCGAATTATCTTGACGCAAGCCTAGTTGGGTCGCTAGTTCCGTCATCATGTGATTACGGAAATGTTTTCCGTGATCCGTGACGATAGCCTGAGGGACTCCGAAACGAGTAATGACATGATTAAACAAAAACTGCGCCGCTGTGTAACCGTCTTCGTTCAATGTAGGCATCGCTTCAGCCCACTTGGTGAAATAATCCACGGCAACGATGATATACCCATGCCCCCCGGCCGAACGAGGGTTAGAGGACGTATAATCGATGCCCCATTTGGCAAATGGACCTACGGTAACAATAGGGTGCAGTGGTGCAGGAGGTGCACACATTTTTCGGTGGTACACCTGGCATTCATGGCATGCACGAACGGCAAGAATGCAATCTTTGAAGATAGAAGGCCAGAAGTAACCAGCACGGAGAATTTTCTGGGCGGTAGCATATCCGGACATGTGGCCGCCACAAGCACCAGAGTGGCAGTCATTCAACACCCGCTCAGCCTCCTCGAGAGTCAAACATCGGCGGAGAACAGAATCAACGCCGAGGCGGTACAGGGTATCGCCCAAAATGCGATAGGGTTGAGATTGGTGACGAATTCGCCGTCGAGCATCTTTCGACACATTGGGACAGAAGGAAGACATCTGCAAATATACTATAATGTCCCCATACCACGGGTCGAGGGTACTAATGAGAAACAATGTTTCATCCTGGATATGCTCCTCCGAACAAGATGGTGCAGAATGAGATGGCAAGGCACAGAGTAGTTCGGCAAAGACCAGAGACTTCTTAGACTTGGCCACAGTAAATTCCAAGTCTAACTCTTGGAGGATTACAATCCACTTCGAGTATTTGCCCCCCAGCAGTTGACGCGACAAAATGTAGGTCATTGGGTTGCAGTCAGAGATCACGGTCGTTGTGCGTAACAGGATATAATGCCGGAATCGTTGAACGGCGCAGACAGCTGCCAATGCCAACTTCTCGACATATGCGTAGCGAGTTTCCGTATCCAGAAGGTTGCGAATAAGGTAATAGATAACGTGCTCGGTGCTGGCATCATCATCCTGCACTAGAACCATGCCGATGGTGGTGTCAGCGGCAGCTAGATAGAGAGTGTAATCATGGTGGTAGTTCAGAGGTCTTAAGAGCGGAGCTGAGACAAGAAGGTCTTTAAGGCACTCGAAAGATTCCTGGGCGATAGCATCCCAACGAAAGGGTGTGTCTCGCTTTAATAACCGTGTGAAACCCTTAGCCACCTCGGCATAATTCGGAATGAATCGTCTAAGAAAATTAGCTTTGCCCTGCAAGCTCTGCAATTGCTGCAAGGAGGCAGGGGGAGGAAGATTCAAGATGGCCTTGACTTTGAGGGGATCCAGTCGGATGCCTTCTCGGGAGACGATGAACCCGAGCAGTCGGCCAGATTCTACGCAGAAGACACACTTGTGCAGATTGAGTCGAATACGGTAGTGTCGACAGCAGAGAAAAATTTCACGTAGAAGAGATGGATGGTCCTGACGCTTAGCTGAATGAGCCGGAAGGTCGTCCAGGTAAGGCTGTACGATGTGTCGAATATCATGAAAAGCATATGACATCGCACGCTGGAAGGTGGCACCGGCATTTTTGAGACCGAAAGGGAGCTTCTTATAGGCGAAGGTGCCCCAAGGACAAATGAAAGCTGTCTTATGTTGATCTGCAGGGGCTATGTTGATCTGGTTATAGCCAGAGAAGCCGTCCATAAATGAATAAATTTCACTTCCTGCGCAGTCATCAATAATCTGATCAATGAAAGGCGTAGGAAAGTTATCTTTTGGACAGGCACGATTGATATCGCGGTAGTCAACAGAGACCCAGATAGTGCCCTGCTTTTTATTCACAGGGACTATATTGGACACCCACTCCGTGAGGGGGATGGCGTAGATGAAACCAACTCTAAGAAGCTTTTCGACTTCGGCCTTGATGGCTGCAGCCTTTCGAGGGTGCACTAGACGTAAGCGCTGATGAACAGGCTTAGCATCTAGATAAGTAGGTATTTCGTGCACCACGATACTAGGGTCGATGCCGGGCATTTCCTCGTAGGACCATGCGAAGACATCACGGAATTCACGAAATAGGGCAGTATAGAGATGAACTTCCTCAGGAGTGCACGTGACTCCAATAAAAATATTCTCGACAACCCCTGGTTTGACAGAGATGTCGATAGGCTGGGTTTGCGTGATGTTGCCCATATTTCCCTCTGAAGACACTTGATATAGCTGAACAGGTGTTTGGAGGGGCGGGGATGGGACACATGAAGCAAACCACTCGAGACATGCGACCATTTCCGCATGCGGAGGGAGAAACGAAGAGCGATGGTGGTGATCTGACCAAGGAAGCTCTTCGAGAGACATAGTCTCTATGATGGCCTCATCGGAGGGAAATGTTTCCTTCAGTGGATCCGAAGAGGCCTCATCACCCAACCAAGGGAAATGATCATATGAATCGGGAGCACTGCTTAGAAAAGCAGGTTCAGGAGGGGGAGCCGATGCAGCGACAATCTCGATGTAGTTGAGCTCGGCAGGACTCAACGGCATCATATCACCCCAAGAGTCTTCCTGATTCAAGGGAGGAAGAACCCATGGATCAGAACGTACTGAAATCATGTTAATAGGGGCAAGATTCGGAGGTGGGAGGGGAAAGATTCCCATTAAGGAGGGATCTTTGAACAGTCCGGCACCCACACTCATTAATGACTTGGAGGTATGCTCCACGAATGGCACATTACCTTCAGAAGAAGAAGCAAAAAAGGAGAGCTGGTCGACCGTGACAATATTCCCCTGATGAGGAAAGCGAACGACACAGAATAAGGAGGAAGCCACGGCTTGCATGGCGTATGTCCAGATTCATCCAAGGAGGAGGTTGTAAGTGAGATTAGCGTCAACAACTTCGACCTCCACCTCTACGGTCTTCCCTTCTAAAGAGATAGGCAATCGTTGGAGGATACCATATGGACGAGATTCTCTTCCATCGAAGGCTTCCAGGGTCGCAGGAGACTGGCTCAAAGTAGGAGAACCAATGGCCTTCCAGCAAGCAACAGACATGATGCAGGTTGAGGCACCCTCATCAATAACTGTATGATGAATCGTTTTGCCATTGACGAGGACCTGTATAAGGAAAGCCACTTGGTGAGGCAGTCTCTGTGTGAAACCCTCGAGATCAAAAGAAATTAAATCCGAATCTGTCGGGTCGATGCCACCAATAGCTGATAGCAAGGACTTCCTCTGGGAGGGGCAGCTCTGGAGGACTTCTAACGTGGACATAGCAGACAGAGCCTGAGCTAAGTCCTCGACAATGCTATAGTGCTGGGCGGCACGAGCATTGGGGTTATAAGATGACTTCCTGAGTACACCTTTGGGAGGGGGTCGGGGGATCGTCTCAGTGCTGGGCCGTTCGATGTGAAGGGGACCAGAACTGGACGGAGGAGCATTGGAGGGAACCTCCGGCTCTTTCCCGACTTGAGATGGATAATCTTTCGCTCGAGTTGAAACATGGATGGGAATCGTTCCAGCCATGAACACTTGGGAACCGAACGAGGAAGAGGATTGAAACGGATCTGCCACAATTTGAATCTGCTGGGAAGGGAAAGGCTCTTTAAGCACAGCAGGAGGCCCGGGAGCACCTTTCAAAAGTCGACTAACTTCGGACCGCCTCGGGCAGTCCTTGGTATAGTGATCCTCATCACAGATGAGACAAGGATACTTAGGTTTTCGCTTAGCTCCTTCCTCGGAGGGAGGCTTAGGGGGATCCTGCTTGGGCTGTCCAGATTTATCTTTAGCTTTCCCTTTCTTTTTCCCTTTTGAGGATTTATCCGCCGCGGTGGACTGAACGGCGTTTACCTCGGAGGTACTCCCAGAAATTGATTGGCCCTGAGAAGCATTTTCGTTAGAAGCGTTCTGTTTCTGCTTCCCAAGGTTCGCGGCCGATTTCTTTGATGACGAATTCACAGAGCCAATGACTCCATCAACAGAGGGTTTCGGTGGAGCCTTGGACCGTCCAGGCCTCGGGGCATCTGGAAAATACTCATATAAAGTACCCAACTGAGAGTACACTAAGTCGAGGTACTGAGCTCGCGCGATTGCTTGCTCTTCAGTTACACATGCTCCCATTGTGATGTCTTTTGCAATCTTAGGGACAAAGGAAGTCGTGAACCAATCGGTCAGGAGTTGATCAGGAATCCAAAATTTGATCAGGCGACGATGCCTTCTCCATTCATGTATATGATCAGAGATGTGCGTAGCCGTATCCTGTTTGAGAGACATGAGGAGATGTGTCCCAGTCTCGTACCAAATGGGTAACTGAAAATGAGTCAAGAAGGCCATAGCCAACGAGTTGAAATCTTGAAACATGTCGCGATTCAGTTCAATGTACCACTTAGCAACTAAACCAGTGAGAGTTCTCTGAAAGAGGCGAAGCCGGATAGAGTCATCAAGCCATGAGTTCGATGAACACCAAAGGTGATAGGTCATTACATGGGCCTGAGGATCTTCACCAGCTTTGCCATCAAATTTTGGACAATCACCTGGTATTTTGGTTGGAACTGGTGGCCAGTATGGATTATGCAAAATAGGATCATTTGTTAACTTGGACACATCAGGAAGTTCCAACGTCGCTAAGAACGGCAACTGAGGGTTAAAGGACATTTGTGGCTGTAGATTCGAGGCAGTATTAGGGTTCCAACTAGGTGGTGGTTGCCCCCATGGGCTCTACCGACATGGACCTGGCCCAAAAGGACCTGGTGCATAGGGACCTTGCCCATAGGAGTTTTGTCCATACAGATTCTGGCCATATGCGGACAGTTGCCCCTGTGTCTACCCCCCAGCTCCCCATGTATTAGCAACTTGCCCTACAGGTGCAGCATACTGATAATTTTGGTAAGGAGTGACCTGTGGCTGTTGATAATTTTGATAAGGAGCAAACTGGGTTTGCCCCTGGGGTTGCTGGTAGCCATACGTTTGCTAGGCCCCATACTGAGCCTGATAAGGAGGCTGCATCTGGTAAGAAGGTTGAGGTTGTGGCCCACCTTGCATTTGATAACCCATTTGAGTTTGGGGCCCAGAATAATGTCCTTGAACTGGTTGGGCTTGGATCATCTGGCCTGAAGGTTGACTTGGTTGGGTTTGGGATGGACCTGCCTGCCCAGAAGGACGAACTTGCTGGGTGCCAAGTTGTCCGTGAACCACCAAGGGTTTTCCTTACGGAACAGATGGCTGAGCTGGCTGGACGGCTGGTTGACCCTGAGGTTGGCCAGCTTGTCCAGATGGATGATTAGGGCGGACAACGGGTTGAACTTGCTGCATAGAAGGTTGGCCCGGCTGCCCCCCAGGGTGCACAGGCTGAGCAGTGGGTTGGCCTTGCTGTATAGCCGGCTGCCCCCCTTGCCTAGAAGGATGTATGGATTGAGCAGTGGGTTGGCCCTGCTGTACGTAGGGTTGCCCTCCTTGCCCAGAAAGATGACCAGACTGGGGAGTAGGTTGGCCCTGCTGTAAGTAGGGTTGCCCCTGGTGCCCAAGAGGATACCCCTGCTGGACTGCTGGTTGACCTTGAGGAGTGTAAGATTGCCCAGCTTGTCCAGATGGGTACCCCTGCTGGAAACCGGGTTGGCCTTGTTGGACATAAGGCTGCCCTGGTTGTCCAGTTGGGTAACCTTGCTGGGTACCAGGTTGCCCTGGGTAACCAAAAGGTTGACTCTGATAGGAAAACGACAGACCACCAACGGCCGAGGGTTGTCCCTGCGGGCCCCCAGATTGTCCTGGGTAAGGCGGGCCATAAAGTGGTTGCCCTTGAGGGGTTTGCACATAAGGTGGCTGGCCTTGATTTGGTGGTCCTTGAGGCTGCCCAGGGATTACCTGGCGTCCCCGAAAAGTATGAGTACTGGCATCATAAGAGATGGACAATGGTACCGAGACTTCAACGATAGGTTGAAGAGGCACGGATTGAGCGAACTGAAGGTACTGACCAGTAGAGTCATAATAAAAGAGGGGACCTTGGTAATTCGGATCCACTATGGGCTGCCCCTGAACATCATAGGGCCCCCCTCCTGGAACAGCACCAGAAGAGGGTTGAGCACTCTGTGTAGGATCAACGACTCCAGATGAAACCTCTGGCTGGCCCTGACTATGAGAAGGACCAGCACCATTGTTCGTAGATGAAGACGCTGACACGGCACTAACGACCGGAGTCGAGTGCGCTACACAAATGGTTGGATTGGTAGGAACTGAGGTAACAGGCGTATTAACAGGTCGTGAAATAAAGGGCCCCATGGTGGCAATAAGACTAGGATCCCATATAGTCGTAGAAGTAGTTCTAGCAGCTATTCTATCCCTCATCGACTGATATTGTGGAGGGAGTGGAGAAGTAGCTGGGATGGGAGTTTCAATATTTGACACCACGGGTGTCTCACCTGTGCTGGAAGATGTCTCATCCATGTGGGAAGTGGACATCGGAGACGACATACCGGGAGGAGTACGAGGGGTACGAGGGGTATCGTCTCTGTCAGGCTCCCAGATAGGATTCCAATCTTCTATGTAATCCTCGTCGCCCGGGGCACGTACGTTGATAGGCTGGATACTCGAGACAATAGGAAGAGTATCGCTTACAACTGGTACCTCAGGAGCAACAGAAGGTGGAGAACCTTGATCGCTTGGACCGGGAGTTGACGGGTCAGCCAGGATGACAAGACCCCTTAGAAAACCTAAAGGAAACTAACGATAAAGACCCTACTCAGACTAACGCACACAAGATCTAACCAGGTAATATTATCGTGGCCAAATAAATTTTTAAGACATGGGAACCAAACTTGACCTTTTCATGTTTCAAGAGTCGAGAAAAGGACGAAAAGATGACTCTAGTCTCCTTCGAATGTTTAATGAGCACGAAGTGACAAGACGCTCACAGGCACCTTTTCTTTTAGGGAGTCCGAAAAGGATCAAAAGTGACTGCTATGGAGACTCTAGGTAGAGGGTTTACCAAGCAATCCGTAAAACTGCTTATACACCTTAGCAATCGTATGAGAGCCAAGGACTTTCTGTACTGCAGTCAATCTTCCCGAATGCTGTGTTCGGTGCGTTACGGTTCACAAGGCGGCAGACTCGGCTTCCTATGGATCAAGGATAAAAGCCTAGTGGGGTCTCCCTATATACGCGACGGTACGTGGGAGCACAGTCCGTGTTAGACCACTATCAAGTCATAGAAGGAGGAATCACCCAACCGTAATGTGAAACAATAGTGACTATGTTTAAAGATGCCGGAACACGTCTCTAACCTAGACCTCTAGATGTTTGCGTTAAGTTCCAATGCGTTTTTAGGTTTATTCAGTTCATTTTATGGTTGATCTTGAATTTAAGTTTCGATTTCAGGCCCTATCGTGTGATCTCTCACAATTACCTAGATGCAAGCTATATTCCAAAGAACACCATTTCGTTCGATGAATTCTAACTATGAGAAGGTTAAGAGCTTTCAATCAAACAAAACAAACTCAAACAATCAAACAGTCTAATGCAGCGAATGACAAAGAAACGAGACTTTTCCTTTGAGAATGCAAATCAATAAAATGTTCTTCCTTTCATTAACTATTGAATGCAAAAGATATTAGCTCGATTTCTTTTCCAATGGCACGATGCACTTGCACTGAATTTTGAGAGACAACAACACCGAGTAAAAGGAAACAAAAATCACTCAATGGAACACACAACAAGCGTGAAAAGGGCTGGTTGAACCCAAGCAATTGTAATCTATGTCTGGGCGGCGAGGAGTGACCGAAACAACCGAAGGACTGGTTCGAGGACAACCACCTAAACAACCAAGCAAAGAAAGCAAAAAGGAAGGTTTCCGCAATAGCAAAGGCAAGCAGCAACGAACTTTTGCGAACAAGTGAACGAGCGAACAAGACAAGGTCAGTCCAGTGGAAACCGGATGATGGCATTAGGTCACGGGACACAAAAACGAAATTCGTTCGACAAGACTTTGCAAGCAAGTGTGTAACAGTTCAAACAATAAATATCAAGTCACAAACCAAGTAGAAAGAGCTGGAGATAGTCAAACCAACAAGCTTAGGAGGCAAAATTGAACCAAATTCAATTTTACAGGATCAGCGCAGGTAGCGCTCAGCAACTGTGCGCTGACAAGAGGTCACGCGTAGCAACTTGGCGCTGTCAGCGCGGAAGGACATGGCTTAAGCGCGCTGGTTCGATTTCAGAACCGTCGCGACTGTTTTACGTACAAGCGCGATGACAACAGGTTTAAAGAAACAGCTATGCGCTGTCAGCGCAACTGTTTTGATATAAACCGCGCTGAGGTTGAAAAAGAGGCAAAATCAAGCCAACAACTCCCAAACCAAGGCCAGAACTCTTTAAACAATTTATACACCTCCCAGACTGAACCAGGAAGTCTAAAAACATAGAACTAATCTCCAATTTTGAAAAGAGAGAACAGTCAAACTCAAACACAAAAATGGACACAAGAGACAAAAGGCTGAACTCCCCAGCGGAGTCGCCAAATTGTTGGAGAGGTAAATCCCCTCTATGGATAGAGACGATCCCTACTAGCCCAGAATGGGTCTAGCAACAATCAATCATTGCTACTATGCAAGTTCCTAATTGCAGTTAAAAGGTAGGCAAAGAACACCTACTTGGATTCCAACGCTATTGTTTGATGAAGAGATGTCACCTTCGCTCTTTCACTCTGGCCGGTCGCGATCCTTCGCGATCTCCGCGAATAGATACCTGCACACACGAAGAGAAGACAAACACAAGCATGAAATCTAATAAAAGCAACTATACATCAGTCAGAAAGGATGTAATTCACATTAACCATTGCAGAGACAAATGAGAATGGAACCAGAATAGTAGTCATCTATTATTAATCAATAACAGAGAAGAGTACAACCAAATGTTTTGACGTCGATATCCTTCTCAGGAGGGCCCAGTCAGCAAGTCTCTTAAGCATTCACCTTTGGAAATGATTCTCCCAAGACAAGAAACTCTCTCTCTCTCACAAGCAACACAACACAACCTTCCCTAAGCTATCAAGCACTTCCACACTTATCACACCAACTACTTATAGTAGCAGCAATCTGAGCACTATAAGCTCCACACAATCCAAACTATTCCAACTAGCTGCTCATGGAAATGGTAGAGGTATAAATAGGAGAAGGAGTCTCCTTGAATGGTGGAAGGATGAGCTTACCTTCAAGGGAAGTAGTTTCAAAGGGTCGAACAGACATGCCATAGAAGGGAGGCGATATTCACAAGGCCAACAACCAAGCCTGTAGTTATCTGGAAGGCTGGCTATTGGAACAAATTCGCCTAAACTGGATCAGCACGGGTGCAAAATTGGTCTGGCGCGCTGACATCGCAAAGCAATAATGGACAGGGCCATGTCAGCGCGGGTCAATATGAATAGAGGCTGCGCTGGTCATGAAATTCGACCAGCGCGGAAAAGTCGTGTGCTTCCGCACTGGCAGCGCATGCGGTCTATTATGAAGCGCCAATCAGCGCGGTTATTTTAAAAACAGACGCGCTGATGAGGAAAACTTTGGAAAAAGTGGGTTTTTGGCCAGTTCAGAAGGCATGAACTTGATTATTGTGAACTCCTGACACAGCAGGGTGACTGACAGGGAGACAGTGACAAATTACTGTGTAACAGGCTCTCAACAAATATGGGATTCAAAGGTAAAGGTAAAAGTTTTATGTTTCCCACAAAGATTTGACACCTACCACAAGAGGTTACCTTTTTATGGACATCTTGAAAAAGTGTAGGCGAGTAAAAACCGACTCTAAAGATAGTATTGGTAGTGGTTTTCCAATAGAGATGGACACCACAGTCACCTTCATGGAATTCTTGCATAGTTATTTCTGCATCATCACTCAATAGACACTTTAGTAGAAGACCACCAACATCTTTCCAATATAAAACATTTTCTATGATGCAAAATTTGACTTCTTTTAATTTAAGAAATCTAGCCTTTGTTTTGGTTAGACCAAGAGGAGCATTTAAATTAAATAAAACATAAATAAGGTCTACATACCAGGGGGAGGTCATGAAAGCCTCATCAAGTTGTGGAGTCGCATGTTCCTCTTGATCATCCAATTCAGCTACAAAGCATTAACATTATATTCATCCATCAATTTGGCTAATCCTTGTCCTTTGATGAGCTTGGTTGGCTTGATCTCCATGCCATATTCAAAAATGATGGCAATCGATTTTCCTCTTTTGCCATCTAGTCCATTTTGTGTCTAAATATATTTAAAAACAACATTAGGTACATAAGCAATTATGTGGGAATGACGAATATATACTCTGAACTCCTTAATCTCCTTTATTAGTGCAAAAGTCTGCGTTTCCATTATGTTGTAATTGAGTGCAACATCCCTTAAAGCCTTGCTAAAGAAAGAAATGGGCTATTAATATCCATCATCATTTTTTTGCAAAAGGATAGCTGCAATAGTATGTTCAGAAGAAAAGGAAAAAATTATGAAATCTTTAGTAAAATCAGGGCTAATAAGGATCAGTGCCTTTACCAATTCTTGTTTAACCTAGTCAAACAATAGCCTAGCCTCGATGTTCCAACTAATTTCAAAATCTCGTTTTAGCATGCTTGTGATATTTTTGAGAAGTTATGCAAGGATAGGGATAAATCTTCTAAGGAAGTTTGTTCTCCCAATAAATGATTGAAGTTCTTTAATATTTCTTGTATGATTTATTTTTAGAATAGCTTCAATCCTTGTAGGATCAATTCTAATACCTTCCTTAGATATGATGCGACCAAGAAGTTTTCCTTATTCTACGCCAAACACTATTTTCTTAGGATTCAAAGAGATCCCAAATTTTCTTCATTTTTCAAAAACTCTTCTCAAGTGTCTCAAATGTTCTTCATCATTTTTAGAATATACAGTTATGTTATCTAGATATATTACAATAAATCTGTCAATTTCATCAACAAAAGCAATATCCATTGCTCTCTGAAATGTGGCTCCAACATTCATTAATCCAAAAGTCATCTTCGCATACATGAAGGTACCCCATGGAGTAGTGAAGTTTGTTTTGTCTTGGTCATATGGATTAACTAAAACATGATTATAACCTAAGAATCCATCTAATAAGGAATCCTAGAATATCCAACTACCTTTTGTAAAATATGATCAATTTTGGGTAAGGGATAGCTGTCTTTTAGGGAAACTTTGTTTAGGTTTCTCAAATCTATGCACAATTTGATTTCACCTATTTTCTTCCTAGTTGGCACAATGTTAGAAACCCATTTAGAGTACTTAAGAGGAATTATGATTTTAGAATCATACATCCTTTTGATTTCCTTCTCAATTAAAGGCATCATAACCGAATTTATTCTACGAAGTTTCTGCTTAAAGGGTTTCTCATCTTCTCTAATGAGAATTTTGTGTCGTATGATTTCAATGTCATATGTTTTAAGATCTTCATAGATCCAGGTAAAAATATCACTAATTTCCTTGAATAAATAAATATACTTTTTGTTTTTCAGCGGTTGGGATTGATTTAGATGGTTTATGATCTTTGGGTCCTTTTCAGTACCTAAATTACAATATTTAACTTTTGTTCTTGAGGATTCAATATTAGGCTTTTTAGACACATAATTGAAATCAAATAGTTCTTCTAATGGACCTAGACCCCTAGGCAAAATATTATCTTTAAGCTCGAGTGTTTCAAACTCTTCTTTTTCTGTGTCAATTTCAAGCAATTCTAGTTTATTTAAAATTTTATCTAAGAGCGTATTTACATCTAAATTATCTAGTTTCCTTTTTGGATCATAATGTTGAATAATTTGACTATCTCCTTCAAATTCCAAATCAATACTATCATCTTAAAATTCATCTTTGAATTGTAGGAAACTCTCAATCTACTTATCATTTCCAAATACTTGCCAATATCTTATGTTACTAGGTAAAGTTGGTTTGTGTTCTACCTCCAATACATATTCTTGATTTGGATAAGGCACTTTGCAAGAGCTAGCTGAAAAAGGCAGATTGTTTGGAATGATGTTTTGTTTTCTAGGAATTGCAGAAAGGTCATATTCAAGGAAACTTTCTAGGAAATTCAACACAACATTCTCTATGCTCTCATCCTAGGATGTTTGGCTTAATATTCTTGTTTAATTTGTTTAATAATTAATTTGGCATAGCCTTGAATAGAAATTATTTTAGCACCCAACTTTTTTAAAAATTGTAAAACTAGAAAGAGGGCTTCATACTCTACTATATTATTAGTACATTGAAAACTAAGCCTGTATGAGTGACCCTCAACATGATTATTTCCTGGGTTAGCCAAGCAAATTACTGCTCCAGCACCATCCTTGCTACAATAGCCATAAAAAATTATGTTCCAAAGAGGTCCAGGAGGACTTTCCAGTTCTATTATTTGTGTTTGGGCTAGGTCAGCTTTAGAAACCTCATTATCAGCAGTGATTACTTGATTGTCGATATCCCAATCATTTTAAAGAATAAATTAATCCAAATCTGAATTAATAGAATAAAGTGGATAATTTTGAGGTCTATCATGATTACTCACCATAAATTTCATTAATGTTTCCCTATAGAGTATCCTTTGCTGCACAAAAATAGGTATGGTAGCGAAGGTCATGTCCATTTCTAAGGTTCCTTGTAATTTTTCTCCCCATGTGCGTGACAATAACATTCCATACTTAGTGGGAATGTCTACAACCACTATATCCATCACCAAACTTTTAGCAGGGATTTTGGCTAGAGTAACACATAGGTCTTTGATAAGAACTAGGCATCTAACTTTGCTAGAATTAAAGGAATACATGTCTTTGTAGGGCCTAGTAATGTCAAGTCATAGTTTCTCCATCACAACTTTCGGCATTAAAATATGGGATTCACTTGAATATAACATAGAATTATGGATAATTTTATCATGAATATACAAACTGACATAGAATGGAGGGACTCCACCTTCTTGTGATTTGCCTTCAAATTCCAGCCCAAATAAGAGTTCAGTTCTGTCATCATTCAAATTTATAGAGTCAGTGTTTTCCCCAATTTTTAAGGCTTTCATTACTTAGGGTTTGTACATGTTTTTGTTCATTAACTCTATGAGAGGAAGAGGAATTTTTTATTTTTCCAGTTCATTCTCAATATTGAAAGATGTTTGATTCTTACCTAAGTTAGGAACTTGAGCTTGCTCTGTAAGTTGTTTTGTGATAGGATCGTTTTGTTGACTGGTGGTTGGGACATATGTTTGAGTACTTTTAGAAACACTTTTAGCAACCTTTTTGACAGGGATTTCTACCTTTTTATTACCAGAATTTTCCATAGCTTTCTTAAGAAGACTATCAGTGGTTTTCCTAGGTCCATTTTTACATGATTTCTTAGCAAGTTGTTCTGAGATTTTGGCATTGGGAGTGTCTGTATTATTTTTTATTCTAAGGTTATACTGCCTATGGACTTCCATTATGGAATTTTCAAACCCTTTTTTATATTCATATGACTCTTCAGAATCCAATTCAATCTAGGCTATGAGAAAAAGTTCCCACTCCTCTTGAGTGAGGAAAATTGTTTCATCATCATTTATCTTGAGAAAATTTATTTGATTATCATCCAAATATTCCACAATATTCCCCTCATCATCTGTGTGATTTTCTTGAAAAGGAGGCTGAACTTGCTAGTCTGGACCCTTTTTTTCTCTTTGTTTAATTTGGTTAACATTCCTCCTAAAGTTTTCGTTTATAGTTTGAGGGGAATTTTGGTTTTCTCTTACCTGAGTTTGGTCATTAATGTTCACTCTGCATCATTTGATTCACTACTCTTACTAAGTTATCAATGTTATGGTCAACATCATAAGTAGAAGGTTCTTCTTTTATTCTAAATTTGCGTTCAGACTTCAGTTTGGATTTTTTGGCAAGGATGTTAGATTCAACTTTAATTGCACTTGCTTGCATTTCTTCCAAAGTTGTCGGATATCTCTATAAGTTTATATTCCATGTCTACATCGAAACTAGCTAGAAAGTGAATCAGAGCTAGGCCAGGGGAGGGCTTGATGTCATGTGGAATGGCGTTGTAAACAGTATTAAACAATTCACAATATTCTTCCACACTTTCATTTGGTTTTCTTTTTAGTCTTTTATATTCATTTAGGAGTTGAAGTGGATTCTTCTTGATCTCCCATATAGATAAGAAAGTTTGATGGAAAGCATCAAGGTTGGCTATACTTCCTATAGGTAAACCCCTAAACCATTTATTAACATGACCTCCCAGACTTTGAGAAAACAATCTCATTTTAACATCAACTTCATCTACTTCTTGGAGGTCAAACACATCATTCATCCTATCTACATGTTGCTAAGCAGTATAAGCACCAGTGTTATGAAAGGTCACAATTTTAGATTGATAATCTCTAGGCATAGCATTCAGCTACCTGGAAACACCAAAGGTGCATACCTTCCTACCATAATTGTTCTGGAAGATTTACTTGAAGATGGACCTAATGTAGGTGTAGTTTTGATAACTATAGGGATAGTAGGCACAAAATTTTGGGAAACCAAAGGTGAGGAGGTTGATACTATGGAATGAGTAGGGCTGGGAGGTTGTAGATGAACTAACTGGGAGGATTGACTAGACAAAGAGGCTGTTGCAACTGTTAAAGAAGAAAATTCAACAGACTACTGAATAAAGGCTTCTTCAATAGCTTGGTCCAACACTAAAACTAGACCTTGTAATTTTTCAAATTGTTGTAAGGATTCAAGATTAGGATATGTTTCAAGGAGTTGGGTTTGGGGTATATATGGTTGCAGTATGGCTTCATCTATGATAGTTTGATCTACAAAAGCCTCAGACTTTGATCTAAACAAACTTTGCTGGAAAGGAAAATCTGATTCTAACACTTGTAAAGCTTCAAATTTCTCTGGGAGAGAATTAGACCCTGACAAAGGAATACTCTCATGGAGAGAATTGAATCTAGATAAAGGAATATTACTTTGTTGACTCTCGGTAAGATTTTCTTTCTCACCAATTTCTCAGGGTTATCTACAATTTTAGCAGGGTTGGGATCAAGTCAAGATCTAGGGTAAATTATTTGGGGAGCGAGGGCTATGAAAAATCATCACACAAAATTTAAAATAGGAATCAATGCCACAATAAATATATACAAAATAGCAACCTTAGGTCATGTATTTCATAATTATACAACAATCTCTTATTGAAATATTGATTTAAAACCAGGGAATAATAATGTTTTGGATTAAAATGTATTCTTCCCTAGTATGGTCACCACTATGTTTTCATTCTGTACTTTTTAGGTTGAGGGAGTAAACACATAGGACAAAATCAAAACCACTTTTGAAGCTAGGATCTAGCCCTGCCAGCTTTAGAGAGGGATCTCTCTATTTTAGCTTTGTTTTTATGTGAGTTATAGGCTAGTTATGACTATGTTTGTTTGTTTTGTTTGAAAGGTTTGGTTGATTTGAGTGTTATAATTCCATTGGGCTATGGAGTCTATAAACTAAAACTCAATTTTGTTCATCAATATTTTAAAGGAGTTCTCACAGGGAAAGCTAGGTTGCAGTAAATGGATCTTTTTACGGTTTAAATGGATGGTGGAAAAGAAGAAGGGTAAGGTTTCAGTAGAGAACAAAGAGAAATTAAGAATTCTTTATCCTAAATTCAGAGAAAAACATTAAAATTAACAACAGCCAAAATAGGGTGCTCTTGATAACAAATTCTATTTATCACAATTTTTGTTGATTAATTAAGATTTAGAAAAATAGAGGAAATAATTAACAATGTGTAGAAAGATAAAGATAAGAAACACATAACCATTTAAAACACCACATGAATCCTATGAAATGTCCCTGTATTATTGATGCTCCAATACTTCAAAATTATAGTATGTAGAAAAATTACATTCGGAAATCAACCACTAATACTTCAAACAATGAAGTATTTATAATAAAAATTACAATAATGCTTTACAAAATTGTTATCAAACCGACAGTGTATTATCAGCCTAGTTACAAACTAATATCATCTAATCCTCACAAAAGAATAGGAAATGTAGGTTGTTGACGAAAATGGTGGCCCTGTTTGGGTGGTTTCTATTGATTAGTCATTCAAAATAGAATGTGATGATGAACTAAACTTGTGTTGCCTATTGTGATGGAAAAATCATTTACTGGTCCTGAGTTATTGCATAGTCTAGTAAATCATGTAACTCTTCCCATCTATTTTCATCTGGAATAGTTAACTTTGTCACCCTACAGTAGATTTCATCTACCTCTGTATACTTAGCAAAAGTTGGTGCCACGATAGAAATATGTTTTACCTCATTCTGGACATGGAAGTCATTTGCCATGGTCTACAAAAATTCCTTTATTGTCATAATCCCTTTGATTCCACTCAACTTGATGCTACTTTTGGCTACCTATTTCGTCTTCTGGATGTAGTCCTCTTGAGTGATAAGATTTTCGTTGATGACATAGATACTGAGAAATTCCTTCTGCAATAACGCTTCAATCCATTTTATAAATCTATTTACCTGCAGCTCCAAAGTCTCACACCTTTCCTCCAACTAGTCAATAAGATTTCTCTTAGTCAAGACTTTCTTGACCTCCAGAATGGTGGTAGTTTTGTCACTAACTCCCACTTCCTCCAGCTCATAAATTGACTTTGAATTTAATAACCTGATAATATTGGCAAATTCAATTGGCATTTTTTCCAACCTTTCCCTTCTTTGTGCAATGGTCTCAGTGGCCTTCTCTATTAACTCTTTCTCTTAAATATAACTTTAATAGAAGGCCAAATTTCATTCATTGAGTCAGGTATGTTCATCCAAATTCTTTCCTTGGCTTGGGCCAAGGTATGGCCAATAGATGTACCTCTCTCTACCTGGCACAGCTTTTCTAAATTCTCTTAGATTTTTCCAATTTAGCAACCAGGGTGGCTTCAACTTTCGTCTTTTGTGCTTCCAAACCTTTGAGTTGTCCCTGTAAGGTCTAAATTTCCTTTGATTGCAAGGACATATTTTACAACATCTATGTGACCTGTTCAGCACTAAGAGTTTTAGTAGAAGTAGTAGGTGTAGTAGTTGTTCATGTGGATGTCAGATGAGAAAGAGGTACAACATCCAAGGGAACAATGGACATCTTCAAGTTGTCTTCCTTCTCCTTTCTCAGCTTTTCCAACTTTGCTTCCATCTTCCTAATCTATATATTTTGGTCAATAATTAGTTTCATCATGTTTTCTTTCTGAGCTTCACCTTCTATAGTTTCCTTGGTCATTGGATCTTCTGTAGCTGGCATATTGAGTTGCTTCTTCAATGCCACAATTTCCAAGTTTGTCTTCTTAGTAATTTCTTCAACAAAAATAACATCTTTAGGGTCATACCCTATTTTAATCACCAAGTCTTCCAAATAATTAATATTGTTCTCTTTGGCCAAGGAGGATACCTTCTCCATATTCAACTATCATTGTACATTTGCAAAAGAAACCTGTAGTGGATAAAGAAATGGAAGTGTTAGTGAGAGTGGAGGATATCATCTCACGAGTTTGTTTGTGCATATCCTTTTGATCAATGGGATATATGTAATTTGTACTGAACTCAAAGGTGGTGCTCTTGTAGTCAGTTGTTGATTTGGGTTGTGAAGTCTGCGCCTCAAGAAAGCCCATCTGCATTTTACCATGCTTAGTATCATGACAGATGTGAGCCATACTTTGTGAGCTAGAAGTCGGCTTCCAGAATTAGTTGTAAGTGATGTTCTTTAGGATTTCATGCCTGAGCTTTATTTCTATGTACCTATCAAACACTGTCTTATCTTTTTATGTCCGGACAATGTGTGTTTCTAGCTCGGTCTCCTTATGAACCTGTGAAGATGAAGGTTCAGAAGGAGAAGTAGTGAACATCATGGTTGCTGGTGGAGAATATGTGATGATGATAGATGCCTTTTATTCCATTTCTTTGTCTACTTCTAGTTTGTGAGTCACGTTGGACCTCTTTCTATAATTGATTCTAAATTCTTTGGGTTCACTCATTGTTAAGATGACGACCCTTCCTCCCTCTTCCTTTTGCCGGAGTTTTCTAGGAATACGAGTCTACAAACTAGAAGTGGACACAATCTACTCTTCAACTTCCTACAAGGTATTTTCTTCCCATTCCAACTAATTGGCATATTTTTCTATGTCTAGCCTAGAAGTATGGATATAAGGAGTAATCTTATTATCCACTCTCAGTTTTGAAATGATGATTGAGGGGTCATAAGGCCATGTGAAGCTCAAGTTGAACTTCATCTCCTTGAGTATCTTATCTCCCTCCTCCGCTACAGTTCTCGTGTTGCACACAAATGGGCCTACCTGTGTTTTAATCCTTAATTGTGCCTTTTTCTTTGCTACTACAAAGTGGATCTCATATGAGTTTAACATTTTCCTGATATATTCTACTTGGGGAGCTTGTAGGGGGCCAATTCACATCCGTAGTCTCTAATCTCTGTGTAGTTTTGGTAGAGGTACCAATCTCCGATCTTTTCTTGGTTTGATAGATGTAGAATCCTTTTGATATGCTCACTGATTCTGGGCTACACTAGACTATAGAGAATGTTCATAGCTAGATGGAAAAAGTCTTCTATAAATTGTTTGTAGGTGAATTGATGTTGTTCCTTCAGGACCAATGAGGTCCAAAAGATAATTGGTTGTTGATCCCCTGCATCATCTAATTTTTTCAATGCAAAAGTGAAATTTTCTACTTGATAATAGATAAACATGTAAATCAAAATAGAGGTGTAACTAAGCACCTGCTCTGTGGGAAACCTGATGAACTACTCATGGATATTATCAGCCAAGAATTAGCTGAAATTGAAAATTGTACAAGGCTTGTTGTATGTCGAAAATGTGGAAAGGAATCCTAAAATAGTCTCATCCACCCACTAATTAGTATGGTAGACTAGGATGTGAGAAAGGATAGAAATAATTTTCTTGGCCTGATCCGGGAAAATGGAAGAAGGATAAGGAGGACTCTTCTTGGGCAATTGAGCATTCTCGGGTAGGAAAATACCAAAAATCCTAGCTCTAGTGGAAAAATACAGCTTTTGATAAAGCTGGGTGAGGGCTTCTAGGGAGAAAGGGGAAACATTTTCCACAAAAGGTGCTAGCATCATTTGGTCGATAGATTTGGTTGTCATGGTGAAAAGGATGTCACCTACAGGTGAAATTATGGCTCTTTGGATAGGGACATAACAAGCTTGGCATCTTCAGGTGAATTATGGGGCTTGAAATATCACATGAAAAATATAGTGGGGGAGGTTTGACTCCCAACGTCCTATCTCATCATTTTTATGAGAGTGTTTATCCTCTAACTAGTAGTATAACTCGAGGAAATCATAGTCACAAAGTGTTTCAGTTTTCTGGTAATCCCTATCTGCCAATGGTGTGTGATCCAAGTCTATAGAAGGTGGAATTAATGGATTAATGGCCTAGTCCTCAGTCTTAGCTTTAGGAGGCATGACTATAGTAGTTTCTGCGAAAAATTAATTTAAAAAAGGAGGCTTACCAATCTAAAAAAAATAACAATCTGTGAGGCAAAAAAGAACAGGGATGTAAGTGAATGTCGGGATGTTGGTGGCAAAGAAGCTTTGGTGGAGGTTGTTGCAGGAAATAATGAATAGCAGAAAGCAATGAGAAGTAAAGATTGAGCATGATGGGATTGGGATTTATTTAAATGTAGAGGCAGAGTCTCGTTGGAAATGGCGTGAGGTCATTATTGAACAGTTACCGAGGAAAAATAAATGAGCAATGGGTATTAAGTAGGAAGGCATTTAATTGGAGCAATGGTAGAGATAGGTGGCAAGTAGAGAGTGGTGGAGGAGTGGTGGGGGCGCGGTAGGAACGAATATGGGATCAGTGATTTCTAGAGGGGTTGATGGGCGATAATCAGTATCTGTGGGGGGGGTGAAAAATGACCACAATGCGCCATGTAGGGGGTAGGGCCTAGTGGGAGAAACAACCTTCTAGACCCCTATCCCCGAAGATAAAGGGAGAATGCAAAGGGGGGGCCGAAACAGAACTCGAGCCATGGATGGAGCGAGGGACCAAATCCCATGTTGTCGAATGCGAAGGAGGTTTAATCGCAAATGACGAAAGTATTTTTCCGCTTGCGCCTCCATGATTGTCATTTCAAACTTAGGATGAAAGGGAAAATATAAGGAAATTAAATACTTTATCCCCTTGCATACAATTATCCTTTGAACTTAAGATAAGGGATTAATAATAAATATTTCGAAATACATAATGCATAGCTTGCACTTTTGCCCCTTTTCCCTATCTTCAAACTTAGGATAAAAATTTATGCATGCTGATATTTAAGCAAACCACCTAATCTACCTAACCTTAGCTAGACTAGCATTTTTTATTTTAATCTCTAGGGTGAACTTAGACTAGAAAGCCCATTTTCATTTTCTTTTAAGCAGAAAGAAAAATTATCTAACCTATCCCTTATTTCTCCTATTGACCCAGATTAAATAGTTGGGTCAATTTCATTTTCTACCTAACTAATGATTTATCTACTTTAAACTGTTGGATAAACCTTTATTCTCCATCTAGTTGGCAAAAATTTAAATAATTCTAATCTTGATTAAGCATCATGACTAAACTAAAGCAAGTGATTGTGGCATTTTGAACAAGCTGCACACAAATTTATTTTATAGAAATGAAGCAAAAACCATGTATGAGTAGTGGCATTTAGACTTGCAACACTTTCAATATTATTCTCTTTTTGATTTTATTTCTTTTTGGTGGGGTTCAATCTTTTTCCTTTTTCAATATTTTTGTTTTTTTCTTTATTCTTCTTCTTTATACCCTTTTTTCATTTTTTATGTCATCTTTTCTTTTTATTTGGAAATCATTGGCAGATTGAGAAGTATTTACACAATAGGATTCCTAACATACATCACTCAATTACCCTGAGATCCTAAAAATTATAGGACCCTAACATAATCCATGGATATGGATTCGCAAGGTCGGCTAGGGGTAGGCAGTGGAGTATAAAAGCAATGTCTCTTGATGGTCCATTTGGCAAGGGTGAAGGTAGTGTAGGATCTGATGTAATTCTCGACATCATGTCGAAGAGTTGGCCAATAGAAATATTTTCGCAGTACTACCACTGTTTTCTCGAGCCTAAAATGTCGAGCAACCCAACTGTAGTGCACTTCCCAAACCATATTGGCACGCTTGTTTGAAGGATGAAAAAGGTCTCCCAAGTGGCATAACAGTGCATCCTAGAAGTGAAAATCTAGAACCTGATGACCCTCCAAGAGCGTCTGGCATGTGTGGCTAAATTCTGGGTCGCTTTTGTAGAGAAGTGGCCAATTAGAAGTCTCATTCCCAAAAGAGTTGAGCATGGTGGTTAACGCCATGATTGGTGGTCTGTTGAGGCAGTCTACAAAATTATTGGTGCTGCCCTTCTTGTACTTGATATCCAAAAGGAACTATTATGGGTATGTGGACCACTTCTGATGGCGATCATTCGACAACTTCCCTTGTGTCAATATGAATTACAGGGGTTAGTGGTCTTTGTGGATGACTATTTCCTTCCTCAAAATGTAATGTTTCCATTGTTGGCAAGCCTACATAATGGAATACATATTTTTTTCATAAGTGGGATACTTCCGGACTGTGTCTAAAAATGTCTCACTATGATATTCCACTAGATGCCCTCGTTGAGTAAGGATCACCCCAATAGCATAGTCAGAGGCATTTGTCTCGATCTCAAATGGTTGTTGAAAGTCTGGTAATGTGAGAATTGGTGCATAGCATAGGCGATGTTTCAACTCTGTGAATTCCTTCTATTGAGATTCAGACCAAAAATAATTTTTCTTTCACTCCTCCCTTGGTGACTTTACTTAAGATCCAAGTGATATGACAGAACTCGAACATGAACCTGCAGCAGAAATTGGCAAGACCCAGAAAGTTGTGAAGCTCTGTCAGAGTGGTTGGGGCTAGAAAATCTCGAATGACTTGGATCTTGGCTAGATCCACATGCACCCACCATTCATTAATAACGTATCCTAGATATTGAATCTAGTTCATTCCAAAAGTGCATTTCTCCAAATTGGGACACAATTTGTGTTGTCATATTGTTGGGAGAACCTACTGGATGTGGTGGAGGTGCTCTTCCCAACTCTATGTGAAGGTCAGGATACCATCCAAGTATACCAATAAAAATGAGTTCGAAAATGGCCAGAAGATCTCATCCATCAACATCATGAAGGGTAGAGTAGCATTCGTCAACCCGAAAGTCATAACCAGCCATTTGAAAAGACACTCCTTGGCTTTGAAGGTAGTCTTCCACACATCGGAGGGTTCAATTGGTACCTAGTGATATCCGGACTTCAAGTCGATCTTGCTAAAATATTTGGCCCCTTTGAGTTGATCTAGAAGGTCATCAATCCATGGGATCAAGTACCTATTCAAGACAATGATCTTGTCCATCACCTGATAGTCAATACATAGTCTCCAAGTCCCATCCTTCTTCTGTACCAACATTATTGGGCTACCGAAGGACAATGAACTTAACAGATGTGACCTTTCTATAGAAGCTCTTGAATCTACCTCTTGATTTTGTCGTTCTCTACAATAAAGCACCAATAGATTGGTCTATTGGGAAATAATGCACCTGGGGTCAGATTGATGGAGTGCTTGACCTAACAGTGTCGAGTCACCACACAGGGGAGGTGAAGATGTACTCGTACTCCTCCATGACCTTTTCCATATGTTTTTGTCGTGCATAGGAGTCCTATCTAGAGGTTTTGGCCACCATCTTTTTATTTCCCTGAGGGCTTATCATCATGAAAACAAATTTCCCTGTTTTGGAAATGAGCTTATTACATTGTTTTGCAGTAACCAAAGAGATGGTGGTAAGCGGTGCTACCTTGAGTATCCTATATAGCTTATTTCCCAAGGTAACAATAACAGCACGAGGCCTTCACTCACACACATAATTTCACTTCCATAAGTATGGTTTCCCAAAATACATCAAAAACAACAAGAGGCGAAACTTTGCATAGTACCTAATCTGTGAAGGGATTGATGTTGTATGGAAGGCGGAATTACTGGCTAACACAAAGATCCCGTCCTTGGTGAAGCCACTTGATGGTGTATAGTTGTGGGTGTGTTGTGGTCAGTAAACCCAGCCGCTTCCCAACCTCTGCTGAAATGAGGTTATTTTAGCTCTCACTATTGATAATGAACTATAGCGGGGAACCCTTTAACCCACATTTGGGAGTGGAAGAGACGCTCCTCCTCCTCTCTATCTTAGGTTTCCTCCTTTTGGATATTCGTGGTGGCAATGGTGGCATTGGGCTCTGCATTGATAGTCTTCTTCCCTTTATCATTCCCCTTGTTGGGTTCTGAATTAGACTTAGAACATGCATCTGATTCATAATCCTTCAGCTTGACCACCAGTGACTCCTTGGATCGAAACTCACTTGTGTTGTGAGTGGAGCTCTTATGGAACTCACAAAACTTTCCCATGTCCTTCTTTGACTTCGTGGTGTTGTTCTTTGCTTGTAGCTTTTTCGGGTTTTCCTGTTCCATCCTGCCTTGGATTTGTCCTTTGTTCAGCGGTTTGGGGGCACCTTTCCCTTGCTTCAAATTCGTAGATGATAGATCCAAAGTTTCACTTTTTTTGTCTAAGCTTCTGCTCAATCTTGACAGCGTATCAGTACATTATGTGTAGCAAGGAGATGTCCATAAACTCCATCTCATCCTGGATATACCTGTGTAAGCAATTGCAGTACATGAGTACCAAATGTTTCTAATAATCCTTGATACCCAACTTCATGCGAAAGGTATGAAAAACATTGCTAAACTCTGGCACATCTTGGTCCCTTCCATGCTGCAGCATGGTCCACTTTATGTATTTATCCTCATATCTCTCAACAGGATAATGCTACTCCTTGATAGCATCCTAGAACGAATTCCAATTGGGTGAGGCTAAAAACAGTGAGAGCGTACTTTCATCCTTCTACTCACAGTAGGTTTCCCACCAGTCCTTGACATGTGGGTGGCTTTGAGAAGAGAAAAAGTAATTTTTTCCCGGCTGGAAAAATCATGAACAGAAAAATATCCTTCTAGCATATTTAACCATTTATATATGTCATATACATCTATTTCTCCCTCAAATGTGGGAATGTCAAAGCTTACTTGTACCTTAAAGTGAGCGGTGCCTCCAGAGTGTCTGTTGGATGCGGATGTGCCACCGGTGAGCAACCATTGAAGGATCTGGCCAAATCTATCCATCATCACATTCCTTTGTTTCTCAAGGGCCTCCTTGATCAATATTTTTATAGGATCTTCTGCTCCCTCATCTTTCTTTTCTTCCCCCATGGGCAGTCATCGAGGTTTGTGAGGGTGATCTTGAAAAGGTTCAACCAGGTTGATCCCTAACTCCTTATACCCCAACCTTATTGGGCACATGAAAAGAAGGATTGAGAAAGATCAAACCGCTCTGACACCACTAATCTAAATTTAAACAAGAATGCAACAAATTACAAATATAACCATAAACATAGAGATGTAGTAGAAATAAAACTTCATTTCATTAATATCAAAGAGTTGAAATATGCTTAAATAAACAATGGAAATAAACTAGCACGGGAGATGGTAGCTTATCTCTGAGAAGAGATGTGGCAGCTACATGGCTTTGAAATGTGTTATAATGAGGCTTGAAGGCCTATTTATTATTGAGAAACAATGTAAAACACAAAAACATCCAAAAACCTAACCCTAGGAGATGAAAATGCCAAACTGTGGGCCTCGTTTGGGGAAATTGGGACATCAACTTCTTGGGGTCATAACTTTGGCATACGATCTTTGTTTAACGCACACAATACCTCGTTAGAAAGATATATCTGAGGACTACAATTGCTGGTTGAAAATAAAAATTAAAAATATCTATTTTCTACTCATGAATTTCCAAAAAAATGTCGTTGAGGACCTCAAAAGGGCTCTGAAAGTTCAGGGCATGAAAAAATACCAAAAATATTAAATTGTGCTACAATTAAGGAAACTAAAAAACAAAAAGAAACAATGGTGGGGGTCCAAGTGGAATATGCAAGTGACCACCAATATCCATCTTGATCATTGGATCAGCTAGAAAGTGAAGGAAAACCATTCAATTGGTCAAACATGTTGTCTCTCCAGTTGAAAGTGCATCTATCCAATGTTGAAAGTCCTCCCAAGGATCGGGAAGAAAAGTTCTTCATGTCTACATACTTGGTGAGCACTAGTATTGTAGCAATAATGCTACAACTCTTGGGCTTCCTACTTTACTTTTATCTACCCAGTAGTTCAAAACAAACTTGGAAGCGACAACATTGTATGCACAAGTACTAGTTCTTATTGCAGTTTGTCACTTGGTCAACCAGCATAAGATCACTAGGAGCTCAAGCCAACTTCTATGGATTCTAGAAGAAGCTACATATGTGATGAAAGAAAAAAAATAGATTACTCTATTGATGTTATTCTACTTGCAGAAAGGAAGACTGAAATGTAAAGCAAACCTAACAAACCCTACTTAACTAGTTAATTCTACCGTTGCAGAAAGAACTATGAAAACCATGAAATGAATGCCATTACCTACTCAAGGAAGTAGGCAACATCTACTCAATCTATTTCTAGAAGCAAATGAGCAAAAAACATCTTTTTGGATTTTTATGTGAAATTGACACACATGTATTTTATTGTGTGTGAAGGTGGAAGCGGATAGGTGGTGTTGAAGGGTGAATTTGGGGTTTGAGAAGATGTAGGATGGTGTATATGGTTCCTAAGAGGTCTCAAGTGGCCTTCTGGAGGCTTTTCCCATTTTTAGCCTTCAAAAGAAAGCCTACAGGAGAATCTATAGGAGGACACAGGGGATCTACAAGAGGTCTGCAGGAGGTCTACAGGAGGATGCTCAGAGCAGTTTTGAAGGTTTTGAAGGTGTGAGAGTGGGTGGAAAAGGTAGATGAAAGTTGCGATGATGTGTTAGGGCACCTAGGGTATACCAAGGATCACCAGGAGAGGGAAATATGATTGGGAGAGAGGAAGAAATCCTATGGAAAAATGCAGAAAACTAAGGTAGATTTGAGGTGAACTTTGGGTGACCTGTAGGGCATGGGTCATATGGAGGATGGAGTGGATGATAGGCTAGACTGTCGCTAGTAGATATGTGCTACATAAACAACTAACAGTCAACCAATGATATCAAGCAAACAAGGAAATGCATACATAAAAAACAGGTTTTTGCATTAAAATAAACTATGATCTATGAAAGGAAATGCTGATAACCATTGCATGAAAGGAAAGCATGAAGGAAGAGTGTTGAAAATAAATAAATGAGCATGATGAAGAAGTTCATAAGCAAAACGTTAACCTTCTAACAAACTGCGAACTCTAGAAGTCCTATGGAGAAGGAAAATCTATGTTTTTGGGGCAGCAATAGGGTCTTTGCCTCAGTTCATGGTCCCAAAGGGAGGAAAAGAGGCCAAGGCACTATTGCTATCCTTTTGAATCTTCTTCCTATCACTACTTAACCTGCTATAGAAAACACAAAATGGAAACAACCTTCTAAGTCACCAAAAGCAACCTATTCTTAATCAAGAAAGAAATTCATCTAGCAGCAACTAATCCATAAACTAAAAAAATGCATATAAATACAAACAATATGAGCTTGGCTTCTTGGATTGGGCCCTAACCCAAGAGTTTCAGCCCTCTAAGGTAACTCAGTGCTAGCTCAAAAAGGACCTCATCTTTATTATTAAAATAGTAATAGGATTACATGAAATTGTCACCAAAAATAGGCTCGAGGTTGAGCAGTGCTTTACAATAGCAAAAGTATGAAAAAAATCCAACAAAGGTTTGACCCTAGTGAGGCCCTAGGCCTCTCTACTTATACAACTGAAGCTCCCAATAGTTTCCTTAAAATCAGGGAGGCTTGGCTCCCAAAACTCGAGATAAACATAAGTTATCCTCCACTTGCTCGGCTACCTCCTAGTGCATTGATTTGGTTGTTTGTACTGTGAGCTGCATGAAAGGGAATTCAAAGTTGGGACTAATAAACAAGGGATCTTCCCTCCTATAAATCCTCTCCTTTGTCCACTTCGAATTATTGATACCAATTGTCCATTGAATATTTGACTTTGTCTTCAAAATTCAACAAAAATCTGCATTAAAGACATATTAGACCTCATGGCATCATAACTAACTGAACTCACTCCATAAGCATAAATATAATAAAAAACATGCAATAAGCTAAGAGAATGGTTGATTTAACTATGTTAGGAGGAAAAATGAGCCCATATAATTACCCATTTATGGGGCTCATCATCACCCCCCTACTGAAGGTGTTGCTCATCCTTTGAGCAACTTAGTCCATTCCCTCATCTTTGATTGCCCCGGTGGCCTCTCTAGCATCCCAAGCTTCTGATGTTGTTTCCTCTTCCTTGCCATAGAAGCCTGCCTTTCTGTCTACCTCTTCCCACTGCTTCTGCTCTTCTTCTTCGGTTCTCCCTTCTAGCATGCCTAACAACAATGGTGGACTTAGTTTGAGGCCAATCCAATTGACCTGCAGCCTCTGCATTGAGTGCTTGTACATCGACACTCTCCTTAGTGCCTCCTTCATCCTCATTGGGGAATGATATTCCCTGATATTCAGACTATGTGGTAAGGTGTTCCATCTCCTCATACATGCATGCACGCTGTCATCCCCAAGTAACCTTTCCATGTCCTTAAAATGTGCAATGGCATGTGCTTGATCACTTATATATCTAGGGGCAATTTGAGGATTATTTGCAAGCAGCTGGTGTGTGCTAATGAGAGCCATGGGATCTGATGGCTTAGCTCTGATCATTAGTGGCTTGTTCTTCTCTCTGATCATCAACCTTTTTACTTCCATTGCCCTTAACTCCTTATCGTTCATCCATGAAGTCGTGGCCATTAGTAGTAGGTCCCCTACCCTAGCATTGGGGTCCCACACATTCATGTCTGTGAGGGCCACATTATGCAGGTAAAATTCTACCATTTTCACCTTATCTTCTTCTGTGCTTTGGTCACACAGGGCCATAAAATGTCTGTAATCTTGAAAAGGCATTGTGCCTCTTTTTGCCAAAGTCTTTATCTGAAACTATGGCCATTGGTCCTTGAGGTATAATCCATAGCATTTTGCCAGTATTCTACATTGATGTGTTTCCATGGATAAGCCAGCCATACATGCTAGTTGGGTTTCTTTCTCCTTTAGCTACATTCTTAGCAATTCATTTTCAGTTTGGAGTTGGCTTCTTGCAATTGCATCCCTATGTCTAACAGCACTTAATTCCCTTCCCATTTCTCTAAGCTTGTTCTCCATGTGGCCAACATCCTCACCTCCCTTGGATTTGGCTATTTGCATCCACCTACGTGTTCTTATTCTTTCCTTTTCTAATTTAAAGAATAGTGGGATTGCAAATGTTTGTGGAATTATCCTTCCTCCTTCAAGGAGATGGTAATAGGAGGCAAGGCTGAGTTGGGGATCAGGTTCTTGTGGCTCTGTAGCTTCCTCCTTCACCTTTGGTTGCTCTTCCATTGCTTTCTCAAGCTATTGGGTCTCCTGTAGCCTTGACAATGTCTCCTGTAGAATTATTTGTGCCTCCTGTAGGACTGTTTTTGGGTCCTATAGTTGCACTTTTTCCTTCTAGGTGGAAGATCTAGGAGTCGCTCTTTCATATGTGATAGGGGCTTTAGAGGGAGATTCTTCCCCTTTGACAGTGGGTGAATCTTCAATTGTAATGGGCACTGTTGAGGATGGATGGGGTTTTCATGTTTTTATCCTTGTTCTTTTCCTAGCCTTCAAATACATGGAGGCCTACCCTTCTCTCTTTTCTTTTGGTTTAATTGGTGTGCTCAGGGCAATGAGGGTAGCTACTGCCTCTCTTTCTAAGGTCTCAGGAGACACTTCTATCTTTTCTTCTTCTTTCCCCCCTTCTATCTTTTCCTCTATCTCTGTTTGCTCTGTTTCTTCCTTTTCTGTTTCTTCATCCATCTCTTCTTCTATCATAGTTTCTTCCTCCTCCTTTTCTTGTCCTGTTGAGTCACAAGTTGCTTCACCTTCTCCCCCTTTATGCTCTTCTTCCTCACTATCAGAAGGACTAATATCATAGGTGAGGGCCTTTATGTCATCTTCTACTATCATGTTTCTAAATACTTCCCATGTTGTAGGGAGTGTGAATGTATGGAGGGATTATTACACTAAAATTTTGATTAACCGATGGTGAGCCAGCTGATCTAGACTCCCTGCCTTAAACTTAATGTTGGAGTCTATGAGGGACTGCAGGAGGAAATAGGGGATGCTGAGTTTCTGTGGTGTTGGAGTGTCCATTCCATATCTCAGCTCATGAAGGATTCTAAAATGGTAGCCACAGACTATGTTATACCTGCCTTCATAGGAAGTATACTTGATGATTTGGTAACTAACCTCATCCCAAGGGTAGGGTATGCTTGTCCTTCTAATGCCATTTTTATCTTCTACCAAATTTTTATTGTTTTGGAAGAAGTTTCTCTTGGCAGCCTGTCCAATTGGTTTTTCATCTTTGCTCCAAGGTAATCCAAGAGCAAGGTTAGTAACCCTACTGATAAATTCTAGGGTTATTTCCATGGCAAGACCTCTGAAAGTGACAGTGGCATGGGTCCTTGAGTGAACGACTAAAGAAAGGGAAAATTCCTGACCAATTTCCTCATCAAATCCTCGGAAATTCTCAAAAAAGGTCATCTAATTTACCCTTGTGCAGATGGCTACTACTTGGCGATGTTCATAGAGCCTGGTTGAATTAGTGGGCTCCTTCCTTATGAATCCTCCTGTCATTGTGATTTTACCCCTTTTGAACACCAAATGTAGAGATGAAGACAAGATTTTTGAAGAAAATAGGCAAATAGAGGAAAACTATGTTTTTTTTTTTAAACAGGCAAAATTTTTTGATGTAATTCATCTTCTTCCATGGACTCAATTCCTCCTTAAAATGATATCATTCCTTGCACATATTGATAATCAAGGTGCGTATGCATGGGACCTACCTCCTCAAGCTAGAAATCGAGAAAAAAACCCATTTTTTCTTCTTAAAAATAGCTCTTTGCCCCTCCTGTAGAACTGCCTGTAGGTGCTCTTGTAGAACCTGTAAGTGCTCCTGTAGACAATGCCAAGAGCAGGAGAATGGTTGAGAGCAATGGAGAATGATGGCTTTGAGGCTGTGGGGTGACAAGGAGCTCGTTGTAGCTAAGTTGACGAGGATAGAATGAAAGAGAAGGTGGTGAGAGTGATTCGAGGAGGAGTACTTATTACTTCTTTTAGATATTTTCGATGATGGGGTGAGCTGGCAAAAATGTACGTTGGCCATATTTGGACCATTGGTCCCCACCTACCTTGTCATCATGGTTCCTTCCCACAATCACCTCTCATCATTGCATCAGAGTTTTCATACCCTCTACTATCTGTCCTTCGTATCCTTCTCTGAGTTGACTAGGTGCACGTCCGGGTGACTTCTTCGGATGAGTGCAGTCAACTAGATGAAGGTGGCCAAGTTAACTGGCCACCTTTTCTCATTCAACCTAAACCATCTCATTTTCTTATGCATATCTTTCAATTACACAAATGCAAACAAAGGAGCAGATTAGTCACTTACCTATGAGTTGAATGTATGTGTTGTGAGGTATTTTGGCTCCTTTTACTATTTCTTGATTGTATTTCCTTTGCTGCATGCTACCTGCTTTCTGATGTGTGGCTATTTTCCTTATGTAGGTTTCCTCTGGCTAGATCTAAGCTTCAGATTTCTCCTTCAATCCTCATGGCCACACTTGTTTTACTGATGTAGTTTGATTTTAATGGGATCAACTGCTACAGGAATTCCTACACGAGCTCCTGTAGCTACTTCTCCCTTTGAAATTTCAGCTTATTTCTGTGCTGGGAACTGTGAGAATGATGCCAAAGATTCGGATGGGGATGGAGAGATACTAGGTAAGTTGGAGGTGAGATTTGAGGTGATGCTTCCTCTCTTATTTTTATTTTTTTCCTTAAAAATAAAAACTAGCTTTCTGTGTTTTTCTATGACAGGAAAGAAAAAAATGATGATGATGATGTGATGCAGGTGTGGAATGGATGGAAAGGAGGGTTGATAGCTGTAGGATGGTTTACATGTCATTTATAAAGCTTCCCTACCCCTCAAACTACTTTTTGGAACCATTTCTGGCTCTCTGTAATTCCTACAGGAGCCTCGTGTAGAAAACACGGCCTCCCGTAGAACACATATTTTTTGAAAAAAGAGCATAGTGGGGTGGAATAAAGGTCAGAAATGAGGGAGAAGAGTGTGGAGGAGATGAACTAGGTGCTGGCATGAGTGTCAGGGCTCCGTGGTATCTTCTCTTTCTCCCGGTGGTCCTCCTGCAAACCTGTAATGCACATTAAAGTTCAATTTTCTTTTTCTTCTTTTTCTCTCTTTTTTTTTTGGAAAACAACTAGGGTGCCTCAACGAGGTTTTCACCCTAATTGCCTATCCTAGGTGCCTCCAAGCGAGGTTTTCACCCAGGGATCTTATTCTCTTTTTCTTTTCTTTTTTCTTTTTAATTTTTATTTTTAATTTTTGTTTTTGGCATCACTGGGTCACCCCAGAAGAGGTTTTCAACCCAATGATGGGTCTCAAGTGCCTCATGGAGGTTTTCACTTGAGTCCTTATTTTTTATTTCTATTTTTTGTTTCTTCCATGAGTGGGTCAAGTGGAGGCTAAGACATGCTCCACTACCATCACTGTCTTATTCAAAACTTCAATGAACTCTCGCTTGGAGAGGGACTTCCTGTAAATTTTCAATGTATGTCCATTGACAAGCATGGGGATAGCTTCCTCATCAATGGTTCTGATCAGAATTGAACCATTGTCATTACATTTTTCCATAGTGTAGTGTCCTAGCCATCTTTTCCTCAACTTTCATTTGAAGTATTTATACCTTGAATCATAGAGCAGTGCCCAATCTCCCTCTTGGAATTGCTTCTCCTTGACATTTTTGTCATGCCATATCTTTCCCTGAAGCTGAACTACCTCTGTGTGGAGAAGGGCCTACAATATTTGCTCATCCAATCCATTGAGTTGGAGTAATCTCTCCTTCTATGCATGGTTGAGGTCTAGGTCCAGTTGAGCTTCCATCCTTAGTGTATTGAATGTTGGGCTAATTTATTGACTAAATTAACACAAGTATTTAATTATCAATCCGGGTTTGTAAAACTTGGAGGCAAATCCACTGTATATGGACATCAGATATAATCAAGTTTAGAAGATAATATTTGAAGAATTAAGGAAGCACATATTACAAATATAAACCTATTTTAACAATTTCTACTTCATTTATGTAATATATGAGGGAAGAGGCTCCTAACTTAGGAGAACCAGGTTGTTCTTCCCTACAATACTACTTTCATGAAGATAAATCTAAGAGCACTAATTAACAATGGCTTATGATGCAGAAGATGTAAAAGAAGATTCTCCTAACTAAGGAGGCCAGATTGTCCTTCTTCACAATCCTACTATATCACAATCACCATTACTTCAAACCAGAAATGCATAAATAACTTCAAATGAGAAATGGAGAATGAAATTCAGATTTAGTTCAAGATCAAATAGAAGGGGAATTTAACTTAAATTCCTTTGTGTCCCTTCATATGTAGATTAGAATTATACCAATATTCATGCAGCAATCATCAGACATCTAAATACATTTGAGACAAAAACTAGTCTATGAAAACTATGAAAATTGAACCAAGAAGTGTACTTAGCTTGGTGTGGGGGCCCTCCACCCTTGCCTTGCACACTTGAAGAAATCTCAGCTACAGCAACTTTAGTAAATCAACCAAGCATGAACAGCAAATTGGAATGAAACAAGTTCTTCAAATTAGCTCCCAACTCAAATTATACAACAGTTACATACAAATTCCATTACAAAAGCCATCAAATTCTTGGCTTTAAATAGAGGTTTAATGAAACAAACTGATCTATATTATCTCTAACACTCATATCTACTCATATCCACCTATCTAAGTCGAACTCATCCAATTCATCCCAAGAAATATGGTCAATCCCATAAAATCTCAAAACTGCCCTATTTCCTAGGGATTTTCTGGTGACTAGTCATGTTTGACCAGCCTTGACTGGGGCTAATAAAGCTTGTTTTGGCCGAACCAAGTGGAGTTAGCTCAGTCCTAGTTCCCAATCTGTCCATCCATGCATAAAACGTGAGCCCAAGTGTCCTGAAAATATGTCATCCACATAGCTATTACAAGAATTTCTTATTCAGTCCAAACTTGCACTTGAAACTCAATTTTCATAAAAACTTATAGAAATTGCAAAATTAAAATTAAACACCTGAATATTCATAAAATACATCAAAATGAGATGGATATGATGGAAAATGGATGGAAAATATAAGAATTAGGTAAGTTTCCCTAAGCAAAAATAGACCAAAACTGAGGGCCAACATCTCCCCCTTGCTGATCTTCAAGCATGTCCTCATGCTTGCCTTTGTCTCATTGATCTTCTGCCTCTGTATGCTGACCTCCCTTGCTGTTCTACCAATGGCTCTGTCCCTGGCGATGAAGCTTTCTCTTGAGCTACCTGTAAAAGGATATCTATGCTTTCATGTACTTCTTCTCTTTTCTTGTGGATGACTTTCTTTACCAATATATCATTCTGGATGAGCAGCTTCAAACAACAAATAAAACTTGAATTTTGCAATACATTCCGACACAGGATTCATGTCCCTCTCAAATCAACAATTTTACTCAAAGGATCCAATATCCAGTTTCCCTTACATCTCATTAAAAGAAGCAAATTTTTTTATGTCTAGGCATTCACTCTCAATTTAGCCACTGATTTACCCATGCAATCTGCAAAATATGGGTTGGAAGAACCATAAAAATATCCCAAATAAAAATGAATTTGAGAAAATTGCTTGCATGGAGTCTAATTAGGCTCATTCTGAAGAAAAACCATGTTTTCATTTTTCAAATTTCATTTTCATTTGCCCAGAAAAAGCAACGAAAAATAGTAGCTTCTCAAAATTGAAATGCATTCATGAGATTGAATGATCATTCAATTTGCAATCAATTTTTTTCTTCAAATTTTTCTCCATCATCCTACTTACCTCTTTTCCAATCCTCCAGAAATGTGAAGTTACTGCTTCTGCAAACACAAAGCTTTGATATAAAAACATAATAAACATGTTTTTATTAATCTATTTCTTATATTCTAGCCTCTGTTTCATCAATTTTTTTTTTAAAAACTCCTTTGTCTCTGTCTTTGCAGCATCTCTGCTCTTTTCATGCAAACAAAATATCCATCTTTATACACACTTCTGTAAGAAAGAAATTGAACTCTGTTTTGGAAAAGAAATATACAAAAAAACAAAATCATATCATAATTCCTCCTTTCGATTTTTGTTTTTCTTAAGATTGTTGAATTGAAGCCATTGTATGTGCACTCGTACCTTATAATCAATGAATTGCTTTTCTCATTATGAACCCTGTACAATGTTTTCATTGATCATTTCCATTCTGAAATCAAACTGAAACTTCTGTCATACTGTTTGATAAATTGTAGTTGTAAACTTGGCCGCTATACATTTTACAGAACTACACAAAGCTCCTTATTTCATGCAATCAAAATATATGAACAGACTCTGTTTTAAATTCCCGTGGAAGATTTTTCATGCACTATTGAGTTCATTTCGTCTTTTTTTAATCTCCAGCTATGTCACCATTTATTGATTGTGCAATTAAGCCCACTGCATGTGCATTTAAGCTCACTGTATAAACACTTCATTTTATTAGCAGACTTGGCGATTTCATGGAATATCGAAATCGATTTACCAGATTGTTGTTGAAGTGTCATGATCCCCTTGATTCATGGCTCAATTAGCTACATTTCATATCATTTCTCCTTATTAAACACGCTTATTTGTTGACTGGTGGCATAAAGGAATTTTAAATAAATGACAGACAATTCTGAACAAATACTTCGGCAATCATGATCCCAACTTTACCTCTGCGATCTTCTTCAAAATAGAAGGAAATCAAATCTAGTCTTATCTAATTTGTTTCCACGAGATTTTGGGAAACCAACGGTGCTATTTACCCACTTATCTCTGCATAGACTCAGCTATTTTTACTTACCTCCTCTGTCAAAACGTTTTTAACACTTTTAATCCTCTAGCTGCTATTCTCCTGAGCTTTCAAGGGCCGTGATGGAAAAAATTCATGATTCTAAGCTGCAACAATGGTAGAGCTTTTCTTTGCTGAACGTACAGGGCTCATTTCAAAACGTTTTTACCATTGACTGTAGCTGTACAGGATTTCCGCTGTTTTTTTTTTTTAAAACGTTTGATTGTTTTCTTATTACCTTTGATGTGCTCTGACTGGAATGCAACGTGGTTTTTTCTTTGTGTTTTTTTAAACGTTTTGACCCATTTCCATTGCTTGATCATACTTTTTAAAAAACGTTTTCATGGTTCTGCAACACAGATTTCTTTGTTCTGCGTCATTCATGGTTGCATCCTTCCTGTGGCCACGTTGCATAATAGCTGAGAGAGTGTGTTCAGCAATGCACAGGGATTTCGACCAAAACGTTTTACTTCTCTGTTAATATGCACAAAGTTTTTCTGCTTGTGCAAAACGTTTTGACCATTCACTGTTTGGTTGTTGTCCGCTGACCAGAATGCTGTGCACATATCATTAAGCTTTTTTGCACAGCAAATCACCCTACCTTTGACTGTTTGTTTTTTTTTTGATTTCCATGATGCTCAATGAATCATGGTACTTTCGGCATTACCTACGACGTTTTGAATTCATCATTTAATTTTGAATTGTATTTCCATAAGTCTGCTATGATAATAACCTTACCCCATCATATTACTATATACTTGCCACCAAATCGTTTTTGCCATTATAACTCACACCATCGTATCATATTACCATTTCAATAGTATTACTTTTCATGAATTATTTTGTATGTTTTCTCATAATGCGCACATCCCATATGTTTGGTAATATATCTCTTTAATTTTAAAATGACCATTTTGGTCATATTTAAAATTATTTCCCATAATACTAATGTTTTATTTGTGGTGCAGGTTTCAACTTATTAAATCCTCACTTTGATCCCTTTTTCTTTATGGAAAGATACTTAGGGTTAGGGTTTTTGAAATGAATATGGAAATTATGAAGGGAATGTAGAATTATAAGGGTTATGGAATGAAAAATATGTACATATGTACATTGGATTAGGTATAGGGTAAATGTAAATGGAGAATATAGGATAATGGGTATAGGATGAGGAAAATGTATAAAATATGCATTCAGGTATTAACTCAATTTTAACAAATTCTAAAAATCTCTACAAAAATTTGAATTTACAAGAGAAAAAATTTGTACTTACTATTCTTGTACTTCCCTGTAGTAGTGGATGAATGTTGATATTCTTTAACAATATTGGATGAAGTTGTCTTGATCAAATATCGTAGATAGATAGAGCTTATTTATGATTTTTGTTCTAGCATCCTTCATTGATTCTGGTCCATTGATTGTTGATGTCGTTCAGGTACCTCTGCAATTGATTCATGATAACTCAGGTCCCTTCTGTCATGTACATTTTTATATACATGTTTATGTGAACATTTCAGGTCCCTCTGCAATTGATTTCAAAAATATTTCAGGTCCCAACTGCCAACAATACAAGTTCCGTCGTCAATGCAGCTGCATAACTAAGTTTCTTTTTGTGAACCTTCCCCCTTGCTGATGGGAAGACTTGTCCTCAAGTCTTCCTTATTCTAGAGGATGATTCCTGCAAACTCAAACTAAAGAAATGGTAAAACAAAATAGAGAATTCATATTGGCCAAGCTGGTTGGTTTTCCAATATGAATTCGAGTTTGTATTGTGCCACTTTCGTGGTTTTTCACAACCAAACTCCTTTATTATTTTTTATCTTTTTCTATTTTTTCTTTTCTAGATGGAGGTGGGGTGTCATGGAGTTGGGAAGTATGAAAAGCTTATGGAAATAGGTTATATTGAAGTCATGATGTAGTAGTAAGGCTGGACTTCAACATGCTTGGTCATGGAGCTTAACATACAATATGGATGATGAAAAAATCATGAACAATATGAATTCAATATGAAAGGCTTCTTTGGAGATTGATGTGACTTGACATGGTACTGAACTTGACTGCTTCTTCTAATGATTATCTTCCTGTCTTTTTGCCTTGATCTCGATCATGTTGTAGGGTTTGTGGATGTTGTTGGTCAACATTGAAGAGAAAGCTTCAAGAATTTGAGTTTCATTGTATGAACTCAACATCAGGTGAATCTTCAATTTACTTTGACTTGAAAATTTGTATTCATATTCTAGAATATGAATTTGACTTTTGAAAATTACTTCATCCATGGAGTTCATTCCTTCATTCTTCCTATGACCTGCAAAAACATAGCACTTGCATGCAATAAAACATTGGATGATGGAGGAAGAGAGGTATACAGTCTCTCTTCTTCCAATGAACATGTAAATCATTACAAGCATTTCTTAGAAAACAAGTACAAATATGATAGACAAACATAATGCATTTATTTACCCCTTTGAGGAATGGTGGCTAGCCTAGCCCTCCTAGCGGTATTTTGTTTACAAAATATTTGTTTGATATATTATTAGAGTGATTCAAAAGCCAAGTTTAATTGAATTCATATGGCTACCTCCAGTATAAACAGGTTTTCAAAATTGTTTAAAATGATATGGTAAATATTATAAGGAATTCCATGTTTGATAGAGCTGCTTGTTAATTTTTAACTAGACCAACAGTCACTATTTGAAGCGTAACTTCTTTGATAAAGATCATATCAATGTGATTCCACTTGGATATTAAATTAGATTCATTTTTGTATTTCCAGTAGAAACAGGTTTTAAAAATTCTTAGGCTTGATATCACAAAATTGGTGATGAACAGACCTAGGAGGCAGAGTTTTACTATACTATTTTGAAGACATGCAGTCACTAAATGTGGCATAACTTTTTCATTTCACCTCCAAATGGGATGATTCAAATTGTGTCTTAAACTAGACTTGAATATATATCTCCCATATCAACAGGTTTTGATGAGAAGATGATTTTGTATGTCAAATATGCCAATGAACAGTCAAGACCTAGAATTGTCGCCATGCAGATTTTTCGACCAGCAGTTAGTATTTCAAGAATAACTTTTCATACGATACTTGATTGAAGTGATTCAAATTGATTTGGAAACTAGATGCCAAGGGCTATCTTCCCTATGAATTTCAGATAAAAATGTTTCCATTAGACACTTCAAATATAGGTTGTACTAACTCAAACCTAGTTTTGATTTTGATCACTTTTTATTTGTGATATAAATTGAAAACTTCAAAATGGATTCCAAAATTAGATTTCAAGAGATATGTAAAAAAACATGATTTCAAAATGATCCTATATGGTTACCCAAAATAGGCTTGTTCTTACTACATTTTTCCATGTAGTCCTTTCAAATGAATATTGAACAATGATTTGAAGAAATAGTTTGAAACAAATTTATTATGGAAGTCTTATTGTGAATTCATTCTACTTGTTTATTTATTCTATTCTATCCTATTCTATTTTAACAAACTAATTCATTCTCTCAAGTATAAGAGAATTTCCAATGCATCCATTTTCGTAACAAGATCATAAGTAAACTCATATCCAAATTTGAAAAATATACTTTAATGAATGTTTGGACATGAAAATTTATTTGATCATAAATATTTGATGAGAAAGAATATTGAAGAATGGAGTAGTGTTGTAGCCTATTCTTTAACATCATCTTTTAGATCTTGTTGCTGAAAATGGATTTTGTAGTTATTTTTTTGATTTTATGTTTTTGTTGGGGGGTTTTGTTTTGGAAACCTAATTTTAGGATCTCTATTTCTAGGCATAAAGAAACATAACTAATAGAAATGTATACTAAATAAATTTTTAGTGTTTTTGTTTATCTTCTATTTGACTATGTTGATAATTACCTCCCCGGCAACGGCGCCAAAATGTTGGGATAATTTATTGACTAAATTAACACAAGTATTTAATTATCAATCCAGGTTTGTAAAACTTGGAGGCAAATCCACTGTATAGGGACATCAAATATAATCAAGTTTAGAAGATAAAATTTGAACAATTAAGGAAGCACATATTGCAAATATAAACCTATTTTAACAATTTCTACTTCATTTATGTAATATATGAGGGAAGAGGATCCTAACTTAGGAGAACCAGGTTGTTCTTCCCTACAATACTACTTTCATGAAGATAAATCTAAGAGCACTAATTAAAAATGGTTTATAATGCAGAAGATGTAAAAGAAGGTGCTCGTAACTAAGGAGGTCCAGATTGTCCTTCTTCACAATCCTACTATATCACAATCACCATTACTTCAAACCAAAAATGCATAAATAACTTCAAATGAGAAATGGAGAATGAAATTCAATTTTAGTTCAAGATCAAATAGAAGGGGAATTTAACTTAAATTCCTTTGTGTCCCTTCATATGTAGATTAGAATTAAACCAATATTTATTCAGCAATCATCAGACATCTAAATATATTTGAAACAAAAACTAGTCTATGAAAACTATGAAAATTGAACCAAGAAGTGTACTTAGCCTGGTGTGGGGGCCCTCCACCCTTGCCTTGCACACTTGAAGAAATCTCAGCTACAGCAACTTTAGTAAATCAACCAAGCATGAACAGCAAATTGGAATGAAACAAGTTCTTCAAATTAGCTCCCAACACAAATTATACAACAGTTACATACAAATTCCATTACAAAATCCATCAAAGTCTTGGCTTTAAATAGAGGTTTAATGAAACAAACTGATCTATATTATCTCTAACACTCATATCTACTCATATCCACCTATCTAAGTCAAACTCATCCAATTCATCCCAAGAAATATGGTCAATCCCATAAAATCTCAAAACTGCCCTATTTCCTAGGGATTTTCTGGTGACTAGTCATGTTTGACCAGCCTTGACTGGGCCTAATAAAGCTTGTTCTGGCCGAACCAAGTGGAGTTAGCTCATTCCTAGTTCCCAAGATGTCCATCCATGCATCAAAATCGAGCCCAAGTGTCCTGCAAATATGTCTTCCACATAGCTATTATAGGAATTTCTGATTCAGTCCAAAATTGCACTTGAAACTCAATTTTCATAAAAACTTCTAGAAATTGAAAAATTAAAATTAAACACCTGAATATGCATAAAATAAATCAAAATGAGATGGATATGATGGAAAATGAATGGAAAATATAAGAATTAGGTAAGTTTCCCTAAGCAAAAATAGACCAAAACTGAGGGCCAACATTGAATTCAAATTCTATTGACAGCAAAGCCTTCTTCTCATAGACTAGTTCATAGCGTGTGAACCCTGTGGTGGTCTTCCATGTTGTATTGTAGGCCAAGGTAGCCTCAACTAATCTGTCCGCCCAGTCTTTTCTCCTATTTTTCACTACCTTGGTCAGAATTTCTTCCAAAGCTATGTTATTGACTTCCACCTACCCATTGGGTTGTGGATGGTAAGGGGTGGAAGTCTCGTGCTTGATTTTATGACGTGTGAGCAGGTATTCAATCAAATTGGAAGTGAACTGAATACCTGTATCTGTGACCAATTCTCTTGGATACCCGAACTTGTAGAATATTAATTCTCTAAAAAACTCAACTACTTTTTCCTCTCTTGCTACTTTGATTGTTTTTGTTTTTGACTGCTTTATCAGGTAATCAGTGCACACAATGATGTATTGCTTTTGTTTTGAAGGGGGCTTGATAGGACCCACAAAGTCCATGCCCCACTTCTCAAATGGCTCAATGGTCAGTTGAGGCTACATGGGCATCTCATCCTTTGGAGTATGTTTCCCCATCCTTTAACACCAATCACATTGCCTAGTGTATCTCCTCACATCTTGATGAAGAGTGGGCGAGTAGTAGCCTACTTGAAATATTTTGAAGGCAGTTCTCTTTGCTACAAAATGACCTCCACAAGGCCCGTCATGATAGGTCAAGAGAATGTCAAAGACTTCCTCCTCCCTGACACATCTTCTTAAGATCTAATCTGGGCCAAGTTTGAAGAGATTACCCCTAATCCAGGTGAAAGGGGCACTCTTCCTCACTATCTTGCTCTTCACTTTTGAGGACAGGTGTGGTGGAAACTATACTGAAACCAAGTAGTTTGCTATATCATAAAACCATGGAGAGAGTACTGAAATAGAAAACAGATGTTCATCTGGCATTTGGTAATCCACCATTCCTTCTTCACCTGCAGGCAAATTTACTCTAGACAAAAAGTGAGCAACAACATTTCCCTTACCAGGCTTATCAATAATGGTTAGATCAAAATGTTGTAATAGGAGCAACCATCTAATAATGCGAGCATTTACATCTAGTTTTTTCATTAAATATTTAATTGCAGCATGATCAGTGTGCATGAAGGTTTGATATCCTGTGATATAATGTTTGAATTTGTTTAAAGAATGTACAACAACTAGGAGTTCCTTCTTAGTCACTGTGTAGTTTAACTCTGCCTTTGACAAATTTCTGCTTATAAATTATATGGCATAAGGTAAATTTTCATCAATTTGTCCTAAGGTTGCTCCTATAGCTTTGTTTGAGGCATCTATGTGAATGTGAAAGGGTAGGGCCCAGTTTGGGCCTCTGAGGATTAGGGTAGTTACTAACTTGCTCTTCAGGGTATCTAGGGATTCTTGACAATTTTCCGACCATATGAACTCAACATCTTTGCCTAGAAGGCCAAACAAAGAAGAGGCTAGCTTACCGAAATATTTAATGAATCTTATGTAATATCCATCTAAGCTTAGGAAACTTCTGTCATATCTCACCTTTTGAGGAGGTGGGACCCTTTGGATGATGGAAACTTTGTTGGGGTCCACCTGCAATCCTGGTTGAGATATTGCATGACCTAGCACGGTCCCTTCAGTCATCAAAAACTCACATTTTTCCCAACTGAGGGATAGGTTCATCTCAATACACTTGTCTAGATATTTTCCTAGGTCAAATAAATCTTCCTGAAAGTCAAAACCATAAGTAGTAGAATCATCCATATATATTTCCACTGCATCATGAACCATTTTAGAAAATATATTCAATACTGCTCTCTAGAAAGTGGCTGGAGTGTTGCACAAACAAAAAGGAAGGACCCAGTATGCAAAGGTACCCCAAGGACAAGTGAAAGTGGTCTTATCTTGGTCTTCCGGGCTGATTTGAATCTGATTGTACCCACTAAACCCATCTAGGAAGGAAAAAATCTTTTTTCCCGCCAAACCATATAACACTTGATCTATGAAAGGCAAGGGAAAATGGTCCTTTTTAGTGGCTTTGTTCAATTCCCAATAGTCGACACAGATCCTCCACTTGCCATTTTTTTTGGCACTAGCACCAAAGGAGAGACCCATTCACTGTCAGAGATGGGATAGATGAACCCTGCATCAAGCAATTTTTGCAATTCTTCCTTAACAATATCTTTAAGTGCTATATTCATCCTCCTTTGAGGCTGCTTGACTGGTTTACAATCTTCCTTAATGTATATATGATGAGTACAAACTAAAGGGTGCACTCCCTTCATCTCCTTATAACTCCAGGCGAAGGCATCTAAATGTTTTCTCAATAAGCTACACAACTCCTTCTCCTAGAAAGTGGATAGGGATGGATTTATTTTCAAGGTTCTTTCTAGGTCGAACTCTATATTCTTAACACGGAGAGAGGCTAGGTAGGCCACACAGAGATCAGTTAAGGGGTTGTTTTGGGTTTCTCTCACTATTTCCTCTAATGGTAAGATACTGGGGGTGGATTCTGAATCAAATTTTCAATCATATCATCCTCATCTTGCGGTTTTCCCCACATGGTGGTTTCTAATGCACAAAGGGGTGCAGAATAAAATTCATCCTCATCTTCCTCCTCTAACCAAAGAGGTAGATCATGTTCTAGCGAAGGTTGGGCAAGAAGATATAGGATTAACTGCTTAGACATATGCTCATTTTTTATGGTCATGTTCCCAGCTCAACAGCTAATGTAGGCATCAGCCGTATCCAACCAGGGTCTTCCTAGGATGAGAGGATACCAAATGAGCTTTGCCTTTAGCTAGAGAACTAAGAAATTAGTAGGGTACTCCCAAGAATCAATCGAGACCATCACATCTTCTACAATCCCGTCAGGGGTCACGGTGGAGCAGTCTGCTAGCTGCAATACTATCGTGGTCTTCCTCAAGGAGCCTTAGAGGTTAAGTTTGAGAACTGTATCCTTTGCCATCACATTAATGCCAGCTCCAAAATCAATCAAGGTATGTGGGATCATGGTGCCATTGATGTGGACATCAACTACTGGGCTTCCGGGGTTTTGGACAGATTACCTGCCCCAACATCAGGTCAGACAATTTTCCTATGACATTGATGGTTGGGGCATCTCTCTTGCACCTTCTTGGATGCCTAAAGCACTTCTCTTTGATCAACCTATTTTAGATAGGAACACCTTTTATGGCTTGGAGAAGTGGTATCTTCACACATAACTATTTCAATTCTCCCAAAAGTTTAGTTTCTTCTGGGGTATGCTATGTTATCCTGGATAGTCTCTCAGGAAAGGGTGGAATTGCTTTAGGTTCACTTTCCTCTTTATCTTCCTCAACCTCCCTAGGTGGAGGCTAGCTGTCTGGGAGAACCTTCCTAGATTGCAGGTTAATCTCTTGAATCTCTACATCATAAGTTGGGCATGATGGTTCATAACTATATACTTGCTGAGTCGGTCTATTATTCGGGTTTGGGTTTGGCTGGGCAGGAATTTGGGGTTGCCTTGGTGGAGCAGGAGGCAATGGTTGTGACTGATCAGGTGGTGGAGGTAAAAGAGTGGGAGGATAGTTGTACTAGGGCCTCCACCCCTGATGAGATGCATTCCATTGAGGTTGCAACTGAGCATAGGATTGAAATGAATGAGCAGTTGGTTGGGCATGATATTGAGATGGAAAGGACGAAGGGGGAGGCATGGACCAAGAAGGATGAGCAGGAGGGCCCCAAGAAGGTATGGAGGTTACTTGGTTGGGGTTGTAGTATGCCTGAGATGTCCCTTGCCTTCCCTGCTGGTATGGTCTAGGTCTATGCGGTCTCCTTTGGTTCATGAAATAGAGTGGTTCAGTGGCTCCCTCAGCCCCTTGATATACAAATTTAAGTTTGGGCAAGGAAGGGAACTTATCTATAGAACGATCTTCTTCACAAACTGAACAAACCTCTATAGAGTTCAATGGAAATTCATTCCTAGGATGCATTCTAGTGCATTTAGGACAAAAGATGGCCAAAGCCCTCTCTGCTTCCTCTTGTTTTCTTTTGATATACAAGGTATCCATTTGCATGGCAAGAGTCTGCAGGATCTCACTCTTGAAGTATTTCAGCATGTTTCTGAGTTCACCTTTGATGGATGAATTGGAACAAGAGGTACCGACTATGGGTTGACTCCAGCTACCTTTCTTTCTAGCTGCTCTAGAATGGTTTCTAAAAACAGTCTTTATGTCCTCATAAGATAGTTGGTAGATGTCTCCCCCGCTTAGTAGATGGAGGGTGTCTAGAACATCTTTCAAGATTCCCCTGAGAAGGACCAACTTCAAAGATTCAGGGTCAAGTGTGCACCTGGCCCTTTTGTAACTGAGCTGGAACCTCTCTTCATAATATTCCAGGGACTCATCACTTCCTTTAGTCATTCAGGGAATTTCTTCTTTAGTATCTTTTGACCTACAATAGTCTCGATACTTGTTGTTAAAGGCTTGTTGCATATGAGCCCAATTTGTGATACTATTGTTAGGTAATCCCATGAACCAACGCAATGTTGCATCCTTGAGGGTAGAAGGGAATAGTTTCAACTTTTGTTTATCTTCTCCATAGTCATAGGTTTAATAGATAACAACAAACTCAAACAAGAAGGTGTCAGGATCTTCTGTAGTCAGACCATGGAAGTGAGGTAGGGCTGAAGGGCTTATATTCTTCATTTTGGTGTCCCCATTAGTCTCTCAAATGGGAAAGGTACCCTCTATTCTCTCTCGATTTCCCCTAGCATTTTTGTTTTCATCCATTGGCTCAGGAGGGATGTTTTCTTCTTCTTCTCCTATAGGTTCTTCAAATATCTATGGTTGTTCACCTAAGGGTTATTCTTGATTACTACTACCGAAGAAGAGAGGAGGTTGGTTGTCTGATGTATTGTGGGTGTTGGGCAAGAATTTTCCTCAATTATCTCTATTCCTACGAGGCATGAAAGGAAATATTTTTGGTTGGTTTTTGTTTTTTTCACTGATTGTACTTGCAAAAGTAAAATGGATTGAACAACACAAATTGCAACTAACTGAAATGAAATTTAATGAAATTTGCAGAATTGAAAAGGAAAGTAAGTAAATGTAGAAACTGAAAGAAATGACTAGTCTACTCTTGCTGAAATGAAATTTATAGAATTGAAAAGGAAAGCTCGGAAATGCAAAAATGGAAAGAAACGACTACTCTACTTTTGCTGAAATAAACTACTTATCAGAATGTTGCGATAGAAAATAGAAGAAATTAGTAATCACAAAATACTTTGACACTTCCTCAGCAATGGCGCCAAAAAGTGGGGAGCACCAGTATTGTAGCAATAATGTTGCAACTCCTAGGCTTCCTACTTTACTTTTATCAAACCGGTTGTTATAGACATATTGGACACTGCAACCCCAATATCATATGTCCATAAACCAAGAGATTCTAAGCCCCTAAAAGTTTTGTTTCATACCCTAAAGGAACAAGGTCAACTGATTACATCATCTCCCAGAAGTTCTCCCTGAAAAACTACTCAGAACTGGTCAAAACTGGACCATACAGACTACTCAGTGCTAAGGGTGTGATGCATCTCACCTGCTACATGCGAAAATAGTGATGCATACTGAAAATCCCTTCTATAGGGTGCGGTGAGCGAGAGCAGACAAATGGAAGAGGCAATTAGCTAGGTTGAAACCCAGAGAATCTTTTAGAAACTGGCCATTTGACACTTGCCTCTCTGAATTCGCCTAGGGATGAGTAAGAGATCATGAAATCTCCAAGTGGAACCAAGAACTATCAGTGAAATGACACTAATCAAAATCCCAAAAGCTGACTTGCCCACCTGCAAATATCTATATATGGATCCCTCGTCCCAAAGATCCAGAGGCTGGAATTTTGTATTCTGTAAGGAAGTGTTGTTGGTTTCTCTATGTAACATTGTATTGTTGGGTGGTATAGCTTTTCATGAGGTGAAGAGGGCTTTCATGCTAGGAGGATGGTGCTAGATCTGATAGCTTGGTTGTAATCCTCTCTTCTACTACTTCTACCAATAAAGAAATTTGAGTTTTCCTCCATATACTTGTATATCTCTGAATCTTGTATTTGTGTATGCATTTGTATGGTTAATATACATCTGATCCTATATTGTTTATGGTTATATATCTATATGCTTTGATGGTATTTTGTTGCTTTGACTCTATAGGTGTTCTTTGAAGTGGGACAAGTTAGGAAGGAGTGGCGAAAGCTCTATTAAGGGAGAGAGGAAACAAGCAATGAGCCAAGCAAAAGACTGAGGTTGGTACTCTCTGTTTCTCTCTCATCTATCTCTCATAAAGGAAAACACAAGTAACTTTAAATTGTTTGTTTCTAAGATAGCTACCTATCTTAGTGGGACTAGCAGCTCTGAATGGACACTAGTTTTCCCGATAACAAAATGGCGAATCCACTGGGGAGCGAATAGTTCATTTGTTTCTATTTGTTTTCTTTATAAAATACAGACGGAGCCTGAAGTTAAGCCAACTAGCCTTCGAATTACATTTGTTATGTAAGTGCAAAGTAGATCAATGCTACTTTAGTCCATCTCCGGGTTTGTTTATGAACTGAACAACTAACTTAAAAAAATCCTAAGTGCCCTAGTGGTAGCTCAAATAACCTCATTAGATCAGCCCCTGTACTTTGTGTTTACTGTCTATCATTAGCTCAACCTAAACCTTTGAACTTTGCTACAAACTGTGAGTGAAAACCAAGCTCGGTCTCATCCCTGGACCATCACACTGTCTCTCATTGGAAACCTGGATTCATTGCACCTCCTGTGTGTTGCAGGTGAGATGCATCCCTATTTCCTTGTGTTACAGGTGCGATGATTGAGTGAGATTGTTTCTGCCTCTAGATTTTGGATTTTTCTTCATTGTCTTCAGCTTTATTCAGTAGTTTTGCTGTCTATGATCAATATATCAATGTTGAAACTCCCTTCCTTTGCACTATTCAGCCTCCATCGATAAATAATTGTGATTTTTTTTTATGTATTTTTCATCATTTACAGTTCTCCTTTGCAAACAGTAACTTAATCGAACTATCGTCTTTTGATTTGAAAGTGTCGCAAGTGTTGTTTTCAGTCAAAGAAAGGAGTGTCATAAAGTCTTCCTCTTTTAGATAGTCGATTACATTTTTGCCATTGTATTTGATTTGAATCATCAATTATTTGAAGTGTCGAAAGCCGTTTTCAAGTCAAAATTGAAAGTCTCGTCTTAATCTTCCTTTCATTTTTGAAAAGAAATTGTTGAAGTGTCGCTTTGAGAAAAGATAGTTCGGATCTATACTTAGTTTTCTTTTTGTGATTCTCACATTAAGGAAATTGAAAAATAAATACATGTGTGTGCATTTGCATTTAGACTGCATGCGGAAATTGATTTAGGACAGTGCATCTTAGTGTGTGCTATCTGCTCTATGTTGAAAGAATTTTACTTCTCTTTCCTTAGTAGATAGGATTTTCATTACTAAAAGAAAGTAAATGACTATTTATCATCTTAGATTGCATATTTAGGAATTGTATATCTACATCATGCGGTGAATGCTAAAGGAAAACTTCTTAAGAGAGATCAACTGTAAAATAAACCTCAATGAACATAAAAACACTTTGGAACCTAACGCACAACATCTAGAAGTCTAGGCTAGAGACGTATTCCAATGTCATAAATCTTGGTAACTATCATTTTCATCTTAGGTTGGGTGATTCCTCCTCTTTGATATGAAAAGTGAAAATACAAACTTGTGCTCCCATGTACCGTCGAGTATATATTAGGAGACCACAATAGGCTATATCCTTTATCCTTAGGAAGCCATGTCTTCTGCCCTATCGATCACAATGCACTAAACACAGCATTCAGGAAGATTGACTGCCGTATCGTAAAACATTTCTACAGTTTTGCGATTGGTTTGGTAATCCCTCTGTCTGGATTTCTAGAGAAGTCACTTTCGTTCCTTTTTAGACTCCTTAAAAGAAAAGGTCCATCTGAGCACTTGTCACTTCAGGCTCATTAAAAATCGAAGGCGACTAGAGTCATCTTTAGCTTTCTCTCGACTCTTGAAAATTGAAAAAGCAAGTTGTGTCAAAGCGTCATAAAATTCATTTATTTCGAAATAACTTTTTCCCCTTTGTATTTTGAGTTTATCAAGTAATCTACAATCATGGAAGAAATTCAATCAAAACCCCATCGTTCGTTGAGACTAATGATTCAATCGTCTTTGACTCCGGAAACTAAACCATTCCAGGCCAAGCGATCTAGTTTAACTGGGTCAAAGTCCCTTGGTTTGTTTGAAACTTTTGTTTCAACGTCCTCAGAGACTTCAGTTACTCCAACTATTTCTAGCATCCCTGCCTCTATAGAAGAAGTTCCACAGTTACAAGAGTAAATTAGAACTATTCCTAGTGTCACAATAAACACATCTATTCCTGAACCAACTCCATCTAGGACTGATTCGGAAGGTGTCACCCCTCCAACATCTGTCACTGCAGAGCGTGTACCTTCTTCGGCACTAAAAATATTTTACAGACCTGATGGTCTGCCTCTTCCACCTAGACTAATTGCGATAGAAGAGATTGTGGAGGATCTTCCATCCAGTACCCCATTACATTTTGGCACTGAGATCCACCTATATCTTTCTAATTCAGAAGTTAGTCACCCTTCATCACAAGTTATTGTAGAATCGCTAGGAAATCTTTTGGATAGACTCAATATGTCTGAACAACCATCGACATCTAGGAATGTGTCATCCGATACAGCAGCAGCAGAACCTCCTTCCACTTCTCCGACAATGTTTTCTGGTATACCATCTGTCCCAACTAGATCTCAACCGCTAGATGAAGTCCACCCTAGGACTGTTTCGACAATATGGTCTATTCCCATTTGTTCATCCAGAATAATATCTGGAATTTCTTTTGTTGAAGAAAATTGATCCTTCACAACAGTATCAATTTGGGTAGTCCAGTCTACAAAAACCAATTTTCCCTTTGAACACTGGGTTGTCGCCATATGGGGGGCATTATGCCTTTTCATTGTTCCCTCCAAGAGAACAACCATATGAGAGTTCACAACAGAATTTAGGACAAGTAGGAATTGCATCCAGTGGTTGGGTGACAATACTACCTCAACAGCCAAGAGTTGTATATTCAATGCAACCAAATCTACCTATGTCAAATATTCCCACTACACCAGCTATTGTGATGGTGTTGCATGTACAAGCGCTACCTGTTGTATGTCAACTTCAAGTCTCTCAGTTCGTAATACAATAGCCTCTTGTCTCCACGAAACAACCACAATCGCCGATTAGTGGCTCCTTAACTGGAGTGACTCAGGCTCAAACGGGTACTATCACCCCTCATCTTAATCAAACATCTAGTATTGGACAACAGCAAATGGCTTCACAACCATGGCTGGTGCAATATCAACAACCGCAATTCTAGCAAGCTTACCAAGGACCTGAGCAACAAAGCTTTGTGGGTAATGGGCAACCGTATATTCAAAATGGTCACCATCAATCATATCATAATGGTTATGCCCATCAACCTTATCAAAGTTATCAACATGAAATACATTATGATGGTATTGAAAGACCCACTGCTCACGCAATCCCATCTTATCCTAGGTATGCTTCGCCAAACTTGAATCTATAGTTGCCATTCATTGCCTAACAAATGACCCAAATTGCCTATGCCCCTTGGTGGCTAGTGATTCCTCATAAAATTTTGTCAGGTATTCCTAAATTCAATGGAAATCTAGGTGAAGATCTGTCAAATCATGTGATTACCTTTCATATATGGTATTCGTCCAACACTCTCAATGATGATTCGATTAGGCTTCGCCTTTTTCAGTGAACGTTAATTGGTCTGGTAGTAAAATGATACATCGAATTTCCTAAAGCTTCATTCGATAACTTCAGCACCCTTTCCACAACCTTTTTAACCCATTTTCAGTTACCAATAAGGTACGAAATAGGAACGAAGATTCTTACCAATTTTAAGCAAACGACAACCACTCACATATCTGATCATATTTATAAGTGGCGACGTCATCATCGAATGGTAAAAACATATGTTCCTGATCAGCTGCTAGCTAAATGGTTTATTAAGTCATTGTTACCTTCTATTATAGAAGATGCAGCTAAGGGTGGGTTTTCACTGAAGATCACCTCATTGCTTGTGCACAATATCTAAACTTGATCTATACTCAGTATGTCACTCTCTATGACAAAATCCCTGATGCTCCTAGACCAAAGTTTTTTGTTCCTCCTCCTCCTAAATCAAACAAGGACTCTGATCCGGATCTTGGGGGGAGGCCCCCAAGATCTAAGAGATTGAAATGGATTTTTCCATTCGGATCAGACTCTCATGCCGGCGATGGTGTGATAGGTACGACCATCATGAAAACCACAAAGGCTACATCTAAGAAAGCCCATATCATTTCTAGTCAAAATGCAAATGAAGAACTTCTTGCCTCGGAGGTTAATGCCTTGTTGACTGACAAAGGCAAAGAACCAAAGCAACCATGGGGCAAGAAGAAAGGGAAAAACAAAAATAAGAAGCAGGATGATTTGTCTCCTGAAAAATCTTCTGCAAACCCTTCTGGACAAAAGAAACCTCCTTCGGCATGTCACATATGTGATGAAGACCATTGGACGAAGGACTGTCCATATAAAGCTGAGATTAAGAAATTCTTTAAGAGTTCAAAAACCTTAGTAGTATTGACTGATCCATTTCCAAACCTAGAAACCAATCTGGTTGCTAGTGACAATTCTTCCCCATCCCAAGTGCTTATGTTGTCCATTTCGAAACAAAAAAATGATGCTTTGATATTGACAAGGAATAAAGATTAAGGGAATCCACAGTTGTCGAACAAGAAGGCTACATATCAACCTAGTAGTTTGATAACAACTTCAACCAAATTTGTGCCACCCATCATTCTTGACCTAACAATAAAGCCGCCAGAGGGAGTAGTACACAAATCGACATTTAATCCTCATGCCTAAGCAGCACAAAATTATAATATAGTAGAGGATCTGGCCTAATCGCCGTCCGCTATGTCGACACTTGAAGTACTGCAAAATTGCCCCTCCCAAAAGCACGCTCTATTATCAGCAATAGGTGGGATTGACCCAGCGGATTGCAATCTCGTGGCCTTTAATCATAAAGGATATGAACCTTAGTTACTAGCTCAACTTGCTTTCTTCATACAAGTTAAAGCCCTCAGCAAAATTGTTCAATGAACAATTATTGATGAGGGGGCATCTACCTTCATTATGTCAATGAGTTGTTGGAAAACCTTAGGATTACCACCCTTGTCAAGATCATCAATGACATTAAAAGCATTCAGTGGATGAACATACACCCCGTACAAGATTTTAAGTAACTTGCAAGTTGAACTCGGGGGAGAAACAGTAGAAATTGATGTCGAAGTTATCGATGGAAACCTTGATTACAACATCCTACTGGGAAGACCCTGGATTTATGCTATGGTTGTTGTTGTGTCAACTTATTTTTGAAAGATTAAATTTCGTTTTCAAGGAGGAATTACAATCATTGATCAACAAAACTTCCTCCCCAACAGTTCACAAGTTACGGGAAGCATTCCAATGATCCATGGAAGCTCTCAATCGCTTCAAAATATCGGAGTAGGCCTCTTAAAAGACCCTACATTAACAGGTACTTTCACCCTACCACTTCTGAATAACCTGGCGGAAGTGGCCACAGTGGGAACCTGCAATATGGTATCTTCTATATCTATAAAGATTCAGAGGATTTCCGAACATGATGTTAGCATGGATCATCGCCAGGTATTGCCTCCAAGACCAATAGAAATATTGTAGCAATCAATGTTCTTGGCCTGGGTGGCAAACCTAAATCAATGCTCATCGAGTGTTTGGATAGATAGGTCTAAGGAATATGGCACCTCTTTAGATCCTTGGTCACATGTACATTCTCGAGACGAAGGAATCATTCAATCAATGATTATAAGAGAGGCACCATGAGAAGATTACCACCATCGTTCCCATCTTCTAGATTACCACAAAGATTGTTTTAGTGACCTTAATTATCATTCAATTTTTGATTTTCTATCAAATACTATAAATACGGTGGATTCCGAGTGAAATCTGTCCAATATTGAAGAAATTGTCGCCATAAATATCTTGACCAAACTAGATGTTGTAGAGAATATTCATGTCGGCAAATCTTGTTCTTCTTCAGAACTAGAAATATATTGCACTCTCTTTTGTGAGTTTAGAGATGTCTTCGCATGGTCATATGAAGAAATTTCAAGCATTGACTTAAGCATAGTTGAACACAAAAGTAAGATGTATCTAGATGTCAAACCCGTACGAAAATGGCTTCGGTAAGCGCACCCAAAGAAATTCGTTGCCATCAAGGCAGAAGTTGAAAAACTTTTACATGCTAGTTTCATTTACCTGGTTCCTCGAACTACTTGGGTATCGAACATTGTTCCTGTGATGAAAAAGCAGGGAATGATTAGAGTGTGCATCGATTACAGGGATGTAAATCAAGCTTGTCCAAAGGACAACTACCCTACACCCTTCATGGACCACATAATTGATGAATGTGCTGGATGCGAAATCTTTTCATTTATGGATGGATTTTCTAGGTATAATCAAATAAATATCCGCCCACAGGACCAATCAAATACTGCATTTATTTGTCTGTGGGGCACATTCACGTATCGTAAGCTACCTTTTGGTTTAAAGAATGCAGGGGAAACTTTTCAAAGGACTGTGAATTATGCCTTTCATGACATCAAGAACATCATTCAACCATATTTCGACGATCTTCTGGCTCATTCACGAAGGTGAACTGATCATCTTCAGCATTTGAGAGCTATATTTCTACATTTCCGACACTACAAGATACGACTCAATCCACACAAATGTGGATTTTGTGTTGGTTCTGGTCGTTTACTTGGCTTTGTAGTTTCAAAGGATGGGATTCGTCCCACCCATGTAAGGTTCAAGCGATCATCGATATGCCTCCACCTTCAAATTTGCTTCAGATTCAGAAACTCCAAGGGAAAGCAAACTTTCTAAGGAGGTTCATTCCAAATTACGCTGAACTTGCTAAAGGTTATAGACATCTTTTGAAAAAAGAAGTACCCTTCAACTGGGATCAGGTTGTGCAAGCTTCCTTTGATGCTCTAAAGGAATTCCTAATAAAAGCATCATTAATGTACACTCTTGACTATCAAAAAGAATTTAACCTATATCTAGCTATGGTTTAGTTCAAGAAGTCAATGGAATCAACCATCCTATCCATTATTTAAGTTGAAACTTAAATGATACAAAAAGGAAGTACTCCTATGTTGAAAAGTTGGCTCTTGTAGTTGTTCAAGCAGTATAGAGATTTCGATACGATATCCTCTTTCACAAAACTACCATTTTGTCAGATTACAACCCTATGAATTACATATTATTGCATCAGTTACTTGGGGGAAAATATTTGAAATGGATAGCTATTTTGCAAGAGTTTGATTTGGAATTCGTAAAATCCAAATCAAAGAAATCTCTAGCTTTCACAGAGTTACTATGCGACTTCCCATCGTCATCCAATGATTCAACATCCAAAGCATCAATCGTGGATGAATCTTGTTTCTGATATCATTGAGCGATCCATGGTATGGATATATAATCATCTATCTCCAAACCCAAACATATAGGCCTAATACCTCTTGCTTAGAACAACAACGTACTTGATACCAAGAAAAAAACTACATGATCGTCAGTGATACACTTTACCATCATGGTATCGATACAATTCTGCGAAGGTGCCTCAACCATGAGGAGGCCGAAAAAGTCCTGAATGATTGTCATTCAAGCATGTGTAGGGGCCATCAATCTGGTTATGCTATAGAACAAAATATATTATGAGCAGGCTACTTCTGGACAACAATGCTCAAAGATTGCATAACCGCAGTCAGAAGTTGCCATGATTTTCAAATCTTCAACGCAAAACCAGAATACCACCCACACCTCTGCATCTAGTAGTTGCAGTTGGGCCATTCTCCAAATGGAGCATAGATTTCATGACATGTAACCCCACCTCTACTGGGGGGCATCGGTATATGATAGCTAGAGTTGACTAGTTTACGAAATGGGCCAAGGCGATGCCCACATTAAACAACAATGGTGAAACGACTGCTCTTTTCTTTTTCAATCATGTAGTCTCCAGATTTGGTGTTCCATAAGCTATAGTCACAGATCATGGATCGCATTTCCACAATCACATGATGGTTGAATTAGCTGCCAAATTAGGACTGTCCCATGACAGTTCCACTCTGTATTATCCGTAAGCTAACGAACAAGTTGAGGCGATCAACAAAGTCCTAAAGTGCATGCTGCAAAGGATGATTGGAGTCCATAAATGGAGTTGGCACCTAATAATGTTCTCATCCTTGTGGGCATACCAGACATCGATAAGAAATGCAACCTGATTTACACCCTTTCAGCTGGTGTATGGCCTGGAAGCGGTCTTACCGATTCAATGCGAGATTTCATCTCTCAAGATCACAATCGACCTTCTCCCTGGAACTTCAGAGGAAGAGGCTTGTTTCTTGCAATTAATCCAATTGGATGAAACCCGTTGTGATGCCGCCTTGGATAATGAAGCTCATAAGAAACGAGTCAAGGCACAGTTTGACATGAATGTCAAACCCCATGTCTTCTCAGAAAGCGACCTGGTCTTACTTTACGATCAGGAATCCGATAAATTGGGAGCAAGTAAGTTCCAATCATTGTGGATGGGTCCCTACATTGTTAAGTGAGTCTTAGCAAAAGGAGCCTACGAGCTAGTAGATTACAATGGGATTCCACTGTCGCAACCCCGAAACGGGGTGTACCTTAAGTGTTACTATGCTTGACTAAGTTTAGTAATCCCTTTATATGCTTTTGTTACATTTTTTGTTTTCGTCAAGAGTGATCATTTTGGTTAGGTAATCCACTTTTTCATTTGTTGCAGATGTCGAACCTATTGGAGTCATTTGTTGGATACACCGACGGAGCTAGTCATAGTACGCGGAACCTATCTTTTGCAGCCTGGGCCATCTCTGATCCAAGCGGCGAGTTAGTGAGTTTTAGAGCAGTATGTATTGGTCGGTCAGTGAACAACATCGCTGAATATAGAGAGTAGATAGAACTCCTCTCTAATGCCATTGCACATGGCATACGCTGACTTGTCGTCAGGCTAGACTCACAACTTGTCATCCTACAACTTACTGATATCTATTCCATTCAGAATCCAGCTATCTATCCTATGTTCCTAAGGGTCAGGATTTTGGAAAGTCAGTTTGATTCCATTCAATATCAACACATTTCCAGAAGCTTAAACACATTAACTAATTCATTAGCAAATTATGTGTTAAATAGACATTTGCAGGTGTTGACATAATTGTACCATGAAAATGGAGTGAGGAGGGACGGGCTGGTGCGGCGATTCGAAGCTAGGGTTTCTGCAATCACCTGCAACGGCAAGACATTTGGACGGAAGCCACCAGATCTGATAGTGGCAGTGCAGCAGCTCACAGGCTGCAGGCTTTGGTAGACGGTCATGATCAACCCCTGCCAGGGGGAAGGAGGGATGCCTCCTCCAGTAAACGACATCCAGCCAGGGCACAGCGAAGGTCCAGAAAAGGAACAGGGGCGTACTGAGAGGAATAACGACAATAGTCAGCAAAAGCAGACAGAACAGGTACAACCAGACAAGCCAAAAGTAAGCTCATCTACATGTAAGCCAGTAGCCACGATACGGCCAAAAGTGGAGCTACCCAGTCATCGAATCAATGCCAAAATTCAATATATGAGAGATCATGCTCTCATAGGTAAATTTATAGGTTTTTGGCCAAATGAGAAAGCCTTGAGAGCCTGGATTAATGTTAAATGGCACCCAAAAGGACACATATCCTTGCATCTTGGGCCGAAGGGGTTCTTTACCGCAGTCTTCAACTGCTTGGAAGACAGAAACACAGTATTTGAGGAAGGGCCGTACTTCTTCAACTCTGCAGGGCTATTTCTCAGAGAATGGGTCGCACGATTCAATCCGGATAAGGAAGATCTAAGCTGGGCACCGGTATGGATCATGCTGTATGGATTGCCATGGGAGTATTGGGAAGAAGACTCGCTCAAAGCTATCGGCAATGTATTGGGAGATTTTGTGAAGGTCGCGGAAGACACAAAAACGCAGAGATACACCTCTTACGCACGGATCTGCATCTACATGGATCTAAAGCAACCCCTGCCTGATACGGTAAGTCTCGATCATGAAGATACGGAATGGATTCAGTTAATTGATTATGAGCATGTACCCTTTAGATGTAGAAAATGTCATGATATAGGACACCTTTACAGAGATTGCCCATTAAACAGCAATCCCCCAGCGCAAGTTGACCAGGAAAACCAGCCATTGGACGGTTTTACAAAGGTGACAAATCGAAGAAGAGGACATAAAAAACCTACAGTCTAGACAAAGGCAGCCCAAAAGGACCCATCAAAGCCCTCCACAAGCAACAGCTTTGAAGTCTTGGCAAACGAAGAGGTGCAGGATCCGGATCTCTTGAACTCCAAAGGAAAAATATCTACCCAGGATAAAACAGAAGGAACCCAATCTCAAAAGGGGGAAAAGATGGCGGAACAAGATGGCAATACTACCAAGACCGTGTCAAAAACCTGGAACCTCCCGGAAATGGAGATAGATAATACGGACCCAGTTATAGGAAAAGAGATGGAGGGAGAAGGAAGTCATCAAGAACCTCAGATCATGGATGAGGACACGGAATCAATAGATATTGGCGAGCTCGATATTCTGGGTCTAGAACAAGCATGCAAAACAGGGAATTTCGACAAAATACCTGATAGACAGGTGGATAACCTAGTGGAAGTTCTCAATAAAGCCCAAAATAAGTACTCCTTAGGAGTTCAAATCGGCAGTCAATGGGATGGAAAATTCATCACCAAAGACAGCAAAAAGTGAGGAAGAAAAACAGCTTTAGAAAGAACCATAAGGATTGGTAAAGTCTTGGTTGAATCAGGCAGATATGCCAAGCTAACAAAGTACTACAAAAACAATCCCAAACCTTCCCAATGAAGATGATTTCTTGGAATATAAGAGGGCTCAATGGCCCAAAGAAAGGAAGACTTTTAAAAAACATGCTTATGGAAGAAAAACCAGCAATCCTTTTTTTGCAGGAGACAAAATGTAACTTGGCAGTCTTGGAAAAAGTTGTAGCAAAAGCTTGGCCGGGGGGGCTAGTCACAGCTGTAGATGCTCAGGGAGCCTCAGGAGGACTTGCAGTGCTCTGGGATGCAAGAATGATCCAATTAAGTAACATACATGCTAACAAAAACTTCATACAGGCTATTTTTCATATTTTGGGGACTAACATCCATGGCCACATAACAAATGTGTACTTCCCCCAAGAAAGCCAGCACAAGATAGAAATCCTGGAAGCATTAACGCAGCTTAATGCCGAAAGGACTTATCCGCTATGGGTCTCAGGCGGAGATTTTAACATGATCGATTTTATAGAGGAAAAGAAGGGAGGGAGATGCAGAACAAACAGGGACGGCTCAATATTAAAAGATTTCATTCAAAATAACTGGCTAATAGATATTCCCACAAATAACGACCTCCACACTTGGAATAACAAAAGAGCAGCACCCATGCAAGTAGCCTCGCACCTAGATTGATTTCTGATTTCCGACAATGCAGTGCATATAGGGGGATAATTTATAGCCTTCATCCTCCCTTACTCAGGATCGGACCACTGGCCCATAGCCCTACACTGGAACCGACCGGGCAGTAGCATACGACGGCCATTTCGGTTTGAGGCTTTCTGGTTGACACATTCAGAATTCCATGAATTTATCAGATCAACTTGGCAAAATTTCAATCCAACGGATGGGACAAAAATGTCCATATTCCACAGGAAGATGAAGCACCTCAAAGAGCAAATAAAGCGCTGGAACAAATCCACTTTTGGCAACATATTCAAATCAAAGGAACTTCTCACCCAAGAGATGAAAGATATTCAGCAAAAAATGATCTCTGAAGGACGTTCTGAAGAATTAATCCAGAAGGAGCAGGTTATAGAGAATAAAATCCTCGAACGAGACCTCCAGGAGGAAACTCTCTGGAAGCAGAAATCGAGAGTCAGATGGTTGAAGGAAGGTGAAAAGAATACGAAATTCTTTCACAAAACCACTGTCCAAAGAAGAATGATCAACCAAATCTCCTATATCTACAATGAACAGGGAACCAAAATTGAAACCCATGAGGGAATAGAACAGGAGTTTATCAACTATTTCAAGAAGATGAACCAAGAACCCAATATAGATAGAACAGAGGCCATTGACACCATTATCGGGCAGATACCAAGATTAATCACTGAAGATCACAACACTCTCCTTCTCAAAACTGTTAGTCTTCAAGAGGTTGAAACCGCGGTGCATCAACTCAAAACAGGGAAAGTGCCAGGACCAGATGGGTTTACTTCTAATTTTTTTCAGCACTTTTGGGAACTAATCAAATGGGAAGTTTGGCAGGTGGTGGAAGAATCCCGTACGCTTAGATGGATGTATCCAGCCCTGAATGCAACTTTCATCGCCTTAATTCCCAAAGCAGAGGAATCCAACACTCCAGATAAGTATAGAGCTATCGCTTTATGCAACATCATATACAAGATTGTCTCCAAGGTCATAGCATTGAGACTGAAGCCCATGCTTCCGCTCATTATATCTCCAGAACAATCTGGTTACGTAGAAGGAAGACAGATCACGGATGGGATTATTTTAACCCATGAAATAATACATTCCCTCAAGCAATCAAAACAACCAGGTATGCTTCTAAAAATTGACTTATCTAAAGCTTTTGACAGTATCAGCTGGGATTATTTGCAAAAAATCCTCAAAGCTTTTGGCTTCGCCCCACCCTGGATCAGATGGATCAACAATCTTCTATCTTCCTCGTTCTTTTCCATTCTCATCAATGGCCTTCCGTCCCCCACCTTTCGTCCCTCTAGGGGCATTAGACAAGGGGACCCTTTATCGCCCTTTTTGTTTGTCATCTTAGCAGAAGGCCTAGGACGCAGCATAAAATCGGCCATTCTCTCCCGCAATCTAAAAGGTCTAGCCCTCCACCAAGCCCCCGCTGTCTCGCATCAACAATTTGTTGACGATAATATGTTATTCGGTCACCCCTCTGTGCAAGAAGCGCGCTCTTTTAAAGCCATTCTTGATAATTTTTCGAATGCCTCGGGAGCCCTCATTAATAATGTCAAATCTCAGATCTTCTTTTTTAACACTCCTCCCTCTACCCAATGAGCTATAGTTCGCATTCTCGGTTTCACCATAGCGTCCCTTCCTTCTATATACTTAGGAGCTCCTCTAATCGCTTCAGCTCTCAAGCATTCTTCTTGGACTAGCCTTTTAGAAAAATTGGAGGCTAGACTATTCCTCTGGACACACAGAGCTTTAAATCTGGCCAGTAAGACAGTGCTAATTAAAGCGGTTCTGCAATCTATGCCTCTCTATCTTTTCTCCATCCTGGCAGCACCGAAATGGGTTCTCAAAGCCATCAAGCAGCTGTAGCGTAACTTCCTATGGGGAAGTTCGGGGCCAAACAGAAAGTGGGCTTTAGTCAAGTGGGAGAAGGCTTGTTTACCTAAAAAAGCAGGAGGGATTGGACTAAGAGATCCTGAACAAAGCAACAAAACTATGGGGGCAAAAATCTGGTGGAGATGGCTCTCAAACTCAAACACCCCCTGGGCAGTCTTATGGACAGCGAAATATGCTAGAAACTTGCCCTTAGAGGAGAGAATTAGAATGTCGGAGGTCAGTAAAGGCTCGATCATCTGGAATTCAGCAATCCAACATCGAGACCTAATTCAAAAACACAGCTTCTGGGAAGTGAAAGATGGCCTGTCAGCACGGTTTTGGGAAGACTCATGGCAGCAGCTTCCAAATCTCAAAGATAGCATACAGGGAATTGCAGAACGAGAAATCAACCAGCTTGACAAGGTAAGCTACTTCTGGAAATCACAAACCACCCAAGAATATAGAGAATGGAAAGAAGCTTGTCATATCTTACCTTACAGCTCGAAGCAGATTCAACTTTCTCTATCCTCAGAGCTTCAAAAACGAAAAATTCTAAAGCTAGCAGGTACGGATACTCTTAGATGGGGATATGAGGAAAAGGGGACCTTCACAACCAAGGAAGCTTACAAAATCATTATTAAAGACAGAGTAGTCAAAGACAAAATATGGGACAGAATTTGGAATCCTCCTATTTGGCCGAAGGTTTCAACCTTTCTGTGGCTTCTCTCACACAATAGAGTTCTAACATGGGACAACCTCAGGAAAAGAAATTTCTATGGGCCATCTATATGTCTCAACTGTAATCAGGAAGAAGAATCAGCTTTACACCTCATGCAAAACTGTCAGCTCGGAAGGAAATTGTGGGAAAAGGTAATATTCCGATGTCAGAGGGATGGCAGAGTGATGGGGGATATCACCGGTACCCTCCGCAACTGGACTCAAGAGCCATATCAAAGCAAAGTTCTAAACACTCTTTGGCAAATCATACCGGGACTACTGATGTGGAACATTTGGAAGGAGAGAAACAGAAGGATTTTCAAAAATCAATCAATGACATTGGAGTAGATTTGGATTGGGATACACCACAACATCAGAGAAACTTTATCTCTTAAAGGCTGGTCTAAGGAGGACTTCCTATCGAATCCACAGGAACAAGCGATATGTGACAATTGGCAGATAACATTACAAGATCTAATGTCTGCCAATGGAAATATATCCAATCATCAAGGGAATTATGCGAGCTGGTCCCCGCCACCAATCAATGTGTTTCAACTTAATTTTGATGGAGCGTCGAAAGGAAATCCTGGTCAAACAGGATATGGTGGAGTCATCAGAGATTACCAGGGTAAGCCCCTCATATCATTCTTAGGTTCTATAGGTTGGAATACCAATAATGCAGCGGAACTGGAAGGCCTATGGAGAGGACTAACTCTAGCACAGGAGCAAAAGCTCTTCCCTTTGATAGTTGAAGGGGACTCCCAAATTCTTATCAATATGGCATTAAAAATTCAGTAGGGATCCCTGGTACAGAAAGTCAGTAGTAGCTGGAGAATGGCCACTAGATTGGAGCATCTTCAACAATGGCTCAACAACAACCAAGCTATCTCCTTCAAGCATATCTGAAGAGAAGGGAATAAACTTGCAGATTTTCTTGCCAACATTGGCGTGGACAGTGGGAAAGAATTCTTTGCAGGTTCACTACAAGACATAGCCTCGGAGAACCATCTTTCTACCTTCCATTCCATATTAACAAGAGATATGCAGTCAGGGCAAGAATCACACCCGGATGCGGGTGTCAACATGAGAAGTTAATGTCACTACATGAGCAGATGGTAGCGGGCGAGGTGCCAGGCTGGCGCATGCGGCATAAGGTGGGCATTTATGGTTCATTAATGCTGGCACGCTATCAAGCTACGCTGACGGAGGATATCGGCACGAGCGACGCCGGAGTGGGACGCCATCGTAGAGCAAGTAGGCGATTTTTGTCAGAGCATCAAGTCCCATTAATGAGGAACTGGATGAACAGCAAGTGTGGTAAGTACTTCAGGATGAAATCTACATCTATATCAACTGCCCAGTGCCTGGCACTTTCTCAGGCTCATTCTAGCAGAGATATCCCACATCGCATTGGTTTTCAGGAGTCAGATACAAAGTAAAGCATTCGGAGGCCATCAGCGCTCCACCGAAACCTGCAACAGGTCGGCCTCATCTGCTTTCCTCTTCTTGCTAGTATGGCTCAACCTCGCGGTGGTTCCCGAAGGGGAAGAAATTCTGGCACACGGGGGAGGGTTAGAGGAAGGGGAGGTCCTGCTCCTTGATGCTTCTCCCGGCTTGTCTCAGTCTCACCTGCTTCTCCACCTTCTGACCACTCTGGTCCATCCCACTCCAGTTCTTGCCACACCTCCCGCTACACTTTCAAGAGCAAGCTTCACAAGCCTACTATCTCTGCCACTATCACGGTCATCTTCTCTGAGGAGGAAGATGACCCTCCTAGCTCAGCCGAACATTCAATTGATCGAAATCTCTCCCAGAATTCCAAGGACACTCAAGAAGGCAGGGTAGAGGTTTCTCCCAATCTTCCAGAGATGCAGCAAGATGAAGGTCATGAAGAGGATGAAGGTCTTCAGCAAACTTCCTCTCACGAGGAGGTTATTTTATGTGGACCGACGAAGTTCTCCGGCAAAGTACTGTATCCAGTGATGCCTCCTGGGCGCAGTATTACGGACGTTGAAGATAATGTAATGATTGAGTGGGTCAGTTCTCTAGGCAAGGCCAATAGCAATGATGCAGAGTTACCACCTCGGGCAGAATCAATCAACGACGAGGATTGATGGAGAAAATCGAATGGCGGAGGAGGATTTCGGAAGGCCTTTTTTGGCGGAACTTTACGCCCCGAAAAGCTAGACTTGATGACGTCAGGCGACAGCCACGCGTCAACAGGAGGCTTTATCGAGCTTGTCCTTACGGAAACCACTTGTTGGTCGACGACGGTCCGATAACATGGTGGTTTTGTTACGCAGTTTTGTGCTGCTGCGGATGTCCTCGTCAGCCTTTTGTCATTGTAATTCTCTATCGTCCTCTTGTTTGTGATTTTTGGGTGATGCTGTATTGGGATAATGAGTATTGGGCTCTCGTTTCTATTTATGTAAACAAACAGTCACACGCCGAGAGCCGGAATTTCTCAGACAGAGGGCTGGCTTTAGCCCCCTCAGAGGTTGCTACCTCTTTGTAAATATTTTTCTCTTTTCTTTTACTTAATAGAATAGTCTTTACTCAGAAAAAAAAAAATAGACATTTACAACATTTATAAAAGAAAAGCATTTCATCAACATTTGCATCAAGATCATATAACTTAACCAAAATAAAGGTCCAAAAATAAAAAATATATATAACTATTTATAGTTTCTACAAAATTCTCTATGTCCAGGATGAACTGCTGGTCGCACTGGTCTAATATCTGCACAAATATATGGGTTTGATTAGTCTTGATAACATTTAAAATACACAAGAACATTATGAAAGCAATAAATAGAGACATGGTGAGAGATTTTCACCTATGACACCCCACTGCTCGCCAACTGGCAGCACCAAATCTGGGTCACCCCAAAAATCCATGCCAACATATGGATACTCGGCGTAAACCATTTGCTGATAGTTGAACCACTCGAAGAAGGCATTAGAGAATGAAATCTGCGATTAATTAGCATGTCTGGCCATAAGATCAACCCATCTCTGCATCTGTGGCTCCATCGGTGTTGGCAGTGCGAGTGAAATGTACTGTGGTTGCATCAGTGGGATCTTCTCCAAGGCGAAAGTGGTTAGAATAGAACCATAACCAAGGTTTTTGGATATTCCATTCTTCACCTTGGTAAGCATTTATCACCAAAAGTACTGCATCACACCAGTTGAATACCTTTGGTTCAAGGCATTCCAAGGCATACTGCATGTAGGACCTGTTGGCCAAGTGAAGAGTCGTGCTGCCAGCCAATCTAGCAAAGGTGAATAAGATATTCCTTAAGGAATGGTCAACAACATCTCTAATACTGATCTTGCCATCCTTGCTCGACTGAGATCCATCTCTACAGTATCGGCAAATGTAATCCCTCACGGATTCGCCCCCACAGGCGAAACCTGATAGTAAGAGAGGGGCACCACGCCTCGACAAACTGGTCAAAAAGTAGACATCCTCAACAGTCAAAGGGATGGATTTACCTCTAATCTGGAACACTTGGTTGGTAGGATCCCATGCATGAAGAAAATATTGCAACAAATTGATTTATTGCCTCATGCTAGATATGCAGAAGAACTTGAGCAAGCCACAGTTCCGCAATGTAGCTATCGTACCTAGATCATGTAAGGCAATCATATCCTCCTCTTCATGCTCACATTCACGCCATGTAACTACCATCTTGCTCCAAACAATGTAAACTTTGAAACGGGAATTGATACTGTTACCCGTTTTGTAGAGATAGCAAAAAAGTGACCCGATTTTGAAAAGGGGTGATGCAGAACACACATGTTTTGTTTAGAGCATAATTTTTGGCACTTTAATTTTTTTTATGTACATTACGTTTTAGAATGGTAGTGAATGGTAGTGATTTTCATACTGATTTTAAAAAGTGGTTATTCTGCATCACACCCTTTTTTTAAAAGACCTATTTTTTGACTTTAAATTTTCTAATGTATGAAATGAAAATAATTATTTTGTAAATTTAATAATTTTGGAAGTGATCTTCTTCTTCATATTTTCTTGTTTTTATTTTTTTTTTATTTTTTTTTGTAGTGAGGTTTTTATTGATTTGCATATTTAAAGAAGAAGGTCGATATTTTTTATTTTCAATATTCTACATATTTATACATCGTTAATTAAATTTTCAATCCACATGAAATAATTGTCTCTAAAAAACAAAAATAAAAATATATATAAAAAAAAAAGAAAAAAATAAAAGAAAAAAATGTTAAAAAAAAATTATCTCATAAACCATAAAAGAATTTGGAAAAAAAAATTTTAAAAAATATATATAAAAAATTAAGTAAGTAAAAATTGAGAAATTAAAAAAAAAACATTAGCAAAAACTAGGAAAAAAAAAGAAAAAGAAAATTAAAAACAAACTAGTTAAAAAAAAAAAAAAAAATTAATGAAAAAAACTAGTAAAATTAATATTAAAAAAAAACAAAAAATGTTAAAAAAAATTTATCTCACAAACCATAAAAGAAATTGGAAAAAAAAAAAAAAAAAAAAAAATTAAAAAATATATATTTATATATATAATTAAGTAAAAATAGAGAAATTAAAAAAAAAACATTAGAAAAAACTGGGAAAAAAATTAAAATCAAACTAATTTAAAAAAAAAAAAAAAAAAAAATTAACGAAAAAATTATAAAACAGGGAAAATTAAATTAAAAAAAAAAAACAAAAATAAATTTAAATTATAAAAAAAAATTAAACCTACATTTTATACTTTTAAAAAAAATAAAAAATTAAAATTAAAATTTACATTTTTTTTTTAACAAATTTTTATTATTAAAAAAAATTATTATAAAAAAAATTTATTATAAAATCACAAACCAATTTAAAACAAACTTATTTAAAAAAAAAAAAAAAGTTAATATTTTTTTTTTTTTTTTTATGGTAACATTGTATCTCGCACCATTTAATCCGTTGACTTTATTATTACATTTTATGTATTTGATAATAATTGTCACCCATTAAATCTAGTCTGTGTGCTAGATTTAATGGTTGAGTGCTTTAGGTGTATGATTGATTCTAAAAATCTAAAAAAAAATTGGTGGATTCCACTACCAAATCCACCAATTTTTTTGTTGATTCAACGGCCTCACTCTCTGTCTCGTTCATATTCATGTTCTTACTCCTTACAGAAACAAACACTGTAATCACCCTTATTTAATAAATGTGATTGACACACAAATAAGTATAGGTGTTTAATTTAATTCACCCTATATTATTTTAAAATTAGCACAATTATTTAATAAATGTGATTGATATAAATAACAGTAAACAGAAAAAATAAACAATGTCACAACTTTTAAGTAAATCAATTTTATGTAAAAATAATTATAAAATTAAGGTAAATCTGTGTTAAAAAAACGAAATTCTAGTAAAAAAAACTAACTAATCATAAAAAAAAAAAAAAAAAAAAAATTATTATAAGCGACTAAAACCAAACACATGAAATCAAATGCATTGAAACACAAGTCCTCTCAATTTAGAAGCATAAAAGTCTTTACATTTTTTATTTTATTTTCTCAAGCGTCTCTCCCTCCACTTTTAGAGCTCTTTCAAAATCTTTGGCTCAACTCCTGACAGCTAGCAAGGTACGTCTCATGATAAAATTTAAGTGTGTCAAGTATTGAGATTGGAATTGGTTCAATGTCAATTTATTCCCTAATAGAGCTTCGAGACAGCCATCTTCTTGCTCATCCGCGCGAGCTAGGAACTCGATCCTGTTCCAAAAAAAAATGGAATTTCCGAAAGCTCTTCCATCTTAAGAGAATTCTCTTCTGGCAATTATTTCATCTCTATCAGATCGAAGGGATTCTTAGCGGCCATATTCTTGCTCATCCTCCTGCAACCAGCGAGGAACTCAAAATCTTGTTCAGAATTGCCGCTCTTCCTTCTCGCTAGCATTATCTTCAGGTAGCTCTTTCAAGTCTCTCTGTATCAAGACCATTCTCGATTTCCTCCCACAACGAGAAATGATCTCGCAAATAATTTTGCTGAAATTATCTCAGAAATAATTACGTTTAAAATTATCTCCAAAATAAGTATCTCCAAAATTATCTCAGAGATAATTATCTCTGAAATTATCTAGGAGATAATTTCACCTTGTTTGCAGGAAACCCAGAATGGTTTTGATGCCGAGAGCAAAATGAAAAAGTTATGAAAAAGTTGTACGAAGAGAATTCCAGTGAGATGGAAGAGCAATTCCCTATTTTTCGGAACAAGATTTTGAGTTTCTGGATGGCTTGTTGGAGGATGAGCCAGTGCTATGCGAACTCGAAGCACAAAGGGACTCCAAAGGAATAAAATGTCTAAAAGGAATAAAATGAATAAAATGCCAACGGTGCCAAATTGCAGGGAAGTGCTAGAGAATTTATCTAGCTCCCAGGTTTTCCTTTGAAAACAAAAACTAGAGCACGATAAAATATTTGAACTCAGACAGAAGGTCTAAAAGGAATAAAATGGACAAAATGCCAACGGTGCCAAATTGCAGGGAAGTGCCAGAGAATTTATCTCGCTCCCAGGTTTTCCTTTGAAAACAAAAACTAAAGCACGATAAAATATTTATAAACCTGGATGCAGGTGCTTTTACTCGCCATTAAGCATGGCACATGCCTCGACACCTGGGGGTAGGACGGAAGGCCGGCACCTGTACGCGGAGGCCTGCAAAAGAGAAGATCAGTTAATGCAAACGGTAATTGAATTCAGTTTGAAGTAGAGACGAAGGGACGGCGCATTCAAGCCGAGCATGGTAGCTCTGGACTCGATGCAGACCAGGAGTATGGCTCAAGGCTTTCCCCCCGCGGTGATAATGGTTGCCACGCCTTATATTAGGACCGCCATGCCAATTAACGAATAGAACTTGCCCATTGCTGCTGGTGTTTTGAGCGGGGTTACTCAGGCTTCCAGCATTCGAAGAATTGATAAGCGTTTGGGGTCTCTGGCCTTAGGCACCATGCCGAGAAGCAGAGGCGTGCCCAGGCGGGGAGGGAGGTCTGGTATCCGAGTTGGCCCTGAACTGGAAGAACTGCATCCAATTTCGCCCATGGCCTCCGCTCCACCCTCGTCCCCTAGCTCAGAGCAGGAATGCCTTGCTCCGCAAGGCACCTACCAGACTTTTCGTCTGAGGTTTCCTAGCCAGCTCGTCAGACCAGAAGTGGTTGTCAATCTCACAGTTTACATTTCTGAGGAGGAGCCCGGAGATCCCAATTCAACCTCCCCTGCCTCTGCAAGTGTTTAGGACAGTGACATTCTCCTGGGCGACATGAATGGACTGGTGTATAGAGCTCACCGTTTTGAGGAGGCCCCGGCCCAGGACGCCCTGGTTCAGCAAGCACCGGCTCAGGAGGTTTCGGGTCTTGCTGCTTCCGTGCAAGAGGTTCTGCCGCCACCTAATTCGACCATGAAAAGGGAAGTCTTCAACGCACTCGCTCAGCCTGGATCGGGAGAGCTGTTTCAGGACGCAGAAGGGCTGGTCATCTGGCTCGACTCGCCCAGTCCGGACAAGGGAAAGCAGCCAGTGTCGCCCAGCCAGCCAACCTAAGCCTCTTCGGGTGCTCTGTCTAGTTTTTTGCAATTATGTCGATGACAATGTTGTTGTTTCCTTTTGTTCATTTCAATCCAAGGACTCAGTTCATCTACTGCTGTAAGTCTCAGGCTATTACAGTATGCTTTCTATGTATTAGAGTCAATGATGTAAACTGGTTCTGTCCTGCCAGCAGCAATGGTGTTTTTGTCAATTCGAGTCCAGGTTATCTGAAGTCCAGGAAAAATCATTATGGACTGTGTTTTGTAACTCAGTTAAAGCAGATAGATAGTATAGTCCAGCTTCTACTGTTTGAGGACTGGCCTCGGCCTCCTCGGAAGGTCTAACCATTGTACATATTTTTCCTTTCTTTATAATAGAACTAGCCTTTACATAGAAAAAAAAAAATATTTGAACTGAGACCTGGTCATATGCAAAGCGGGCGTTGGGATCAGAAAGCACGGAATAAGCCTGATTGAGAAGAATCGACATGTAGTGGCCATCAGGGCCAGCGACGTCGGGATGGCACTTCTTCTGAAGCCATCGGTAAGCCGTCCTAATCTGGCCCAGTCCTGCCTTGCTCTCCATGCCAAGCAGTTCGTAAATATCGTAGCCCAAATTCTCGACATCGACGCCACCCGGTAGAGCAGAGCACCGGCAACGCCTTCCATAGCTGCTCCTCAGCCATGGTTCCTTTCTTGGTCGTTGTGTTTTCAACCTCCGACGACATCCCAGAGGCAAAGAAGAACTGAAAGCCGACGACAACAAGGGGATATTCACTGCCAGTCCGCATGGGATAGTGGCCGCCGCCATCGTCAACATTTTCCCCTGTTCTATGATTTGTCCGCTGTCGGATTGTCATCCGGCCACTCCGCCCACCGCCGCGCCACCACAGGCGGCCGAGGGCGGATGGTCGATTCCGGGAATCAACCATCCGCCCCCCGGCCGCCCGTGGTGGCGCGGCGGTGGGCGGAGTGCTTGCAGGCATGCCACTCTGCCCACCACCGCGCCACCATGGGCGGCCAGGGGGCAAATGGCCACCGAATTTTTTTTTTTTAAATTAAAAAAAAAAAACAAAAAAAATATTAACCTTTAATTTTTTTTTTTTATAATAATTTTTTTAATTTTAAATTAAAAAAAATAAGTTTATTTTAAAATGATTTGTGATTTTTTTTTCCAAGGAAAAAAACAGTAACTTTTTATTAAAAAGATAATGAAAAGTTACACTAGCAGATGCAATGAAGCATTCCGTATGCCGCCACAAGGGCCCGAGTGCTTTCGCACCCCACGCAATGTTAGAGGACTAACGTGCAAAAAGAATAAGAAAAGAGAAGAGAGGATAGAGTATGAAAGGGGGCAAAAACTGGAATCTGGCAGTGAGTAGAACTCACGCTTCAAGTTTTTCTCCCCTTTTTCTTTTCGACCTTGCGCCACTCTCCTTGAGTGGGCTCGATCGAAGCAATGACTAACTGTGTCTCTGTATTCTGTGGGCCAGGTTCTTTGTCTGAATCTGAAGTATCTGAGTGGTGGTGCCGCTTGGTGCCTCCCGTACTAGGATCCATGCTTGTCTCCACTGCCTTGTTGTCTGATGAGATTCCTTTTTGTTTCTCCATTTCTTGAGTTTCCTCAGTTTTCTCTGCTGGAGGTTCTTCCTCTGCTGCTTCTGATTCTTCGTCCTCTGAATCTGGGGGAGAAAAATTCCAACCTTTCCTCTGCTTCCCTTTCTGCTTCTTTTTATTCTTGGCTTCTAGACATGTGCTTTGTAAGTGTCCTGTCTGCCTGCAGATCCTACATCTGAAAGCGGTGTTTTCATAATCTAGTACCTGCAACCAGTTCTGTTGTTTGTAGATCAACCTTATATTTTCCGGCAGCCCTTTACTTAAGTCTACTTCCACACAGATACGTGCGTAAGTGTAGATCCTTTCATCGATCCTATCCAGGTCTGTTTTGATATATTTCCCTATGCTGTTCCCAATGCTTTCCAGCACTCGTTCATCCCAAAAGTGCAATGGAAGATTGTGTAGTCTAACCCAAACTGGCATTCTGGTTACCGTCATTTTATTTGGATCAAAATCTGGGAACCATGGAGTCACAAACAGCCCTGCTGTTCCCCAAAACCATGGCCCGGCACTGATGACTGTATCTCTGACTTCCTTGGATGTAAATCTTACTATGAAAAAACCCTTTGCACATAAATGAATGTCACACTCCATGGTCCAGTTGGTGAAGATCCAATGGAAAAGATCCATAGGTTTAGGCCAAAAGCTGTTGAAACGGCAAATTAAAGCTTGCGTTTCATAGGACTTGACGAAGTCATCGAGCCCTGAGGAATCTAAGTTTAAAGCTGGGGTTTGCTCTGACTGATCTACTATGTATGGCCTGGGCATGTGTCCTCCTTGATCTGGGGAGAACCCTGAATTTCTGCTGCCCTGTAAAATGTTTTTATAGGATCCTTTTGGTTGGTGCTGGGCTGCAGCTTTTTTCCCCTTGTCTCCCCCTGAGGAGCTTGTCTGTCCCTGAGGCAGAGCCCCTCCTCTCAATCTGAGATTTAAAATAATGATTGATCCTGGCCCAATCTCATAACTTTCCAAAGATCTACAGTCCTGGAGGGACCACCTTCCACTAATCAGATGCTGGGCCTGAACTGGGTATCCCATTTCTGCCCATATTTGTTGTTTTAGCTGCATGGAGGTGTCTCCTGCATGAACCCATACTAATCGAGACTTCCCCTGGGGGGGTTTAATCAGAATCTGAAAACAAAAATTTGTTACCTGCTTTGGCTGATGGCGAAATTCCAGATCTAGCTCCGTTTTGATTCGTTTTTCCTTTTGCATGTCTAGATCTGCATAATCTCTGCCCGATCTAGGATTGATGTCTCCGTTCTGCCGCCTGGTCTCCTGCTGTAATCTATGATTTTTGCCTTCGATCTGAGGCCTGAGATCAAACTGTACTCCGATAAGGGCTAGATCGTGAAGATCCGAGCCAAGACTGCAATGTCTGGGTCCATGCGAAAAAGGAGAGAGCGGTTCTGCTATGTGCAGTCCCCCCCTGCCGTTTCTCCGAGCATTCTTGTTTTGACGGCTCCTATCCTCTAAACGCCATACGCCATATGGTCTTCTGTGTTCGAATACACAGTTCAGGATCTTGTTCTCTCGCAGGATAAAGCCCTCCTCATATATCCACGCAGAAAAGAGGCCTACCGCTGTTTCCTTCGCCTCACGGTCTCGCTGAAGACTTTTATCTCGCCCCCGATCCAGGATCGCTTGATTCCTTTTGACTGCAGCCCCCACAGATACATAGCCGCGCAGATCTGAGTAGATCTGCGGCGTTTGACTACGGGAGACAAAGTATTTCACTGTAGACGGACGCGTTAAAGGCAGCCAACCAGCCGCGTTCTCCGTTTTCCCACACCCTGAGTCGCCTTCAGCCCCTGAGGCGGCCTTAGGGACCGATACGGCAGCAGCCAGAAACCTGCTCGAGCAAACCCTAGCCATTCTGCAAAGCTCTTGTATTTTTCCGTTCAAAAGAAGTCCAAATGATTTGTGATTTTATAATAATTTTTTTTTTAATAATAAAAATTTGTTAAAAAAAAAATGTAAATTTTAATTTTAATTTTTTATTTTTTTAAAAAGTATAAAATGTAGGTTTAATTTTTTTTATTTTTTTTAAAGTATAAAATGTAACTTTAATCATTTGTATTTTTAAATAAAAATAATAATAATAATAATAATGGTTTAAAAAAAAATCAAAAATTTTTTTAATAAAAAAAAAGGCTTGTTGAAAAAAAAAATAGATTTAAATTTTTAATTTTTTATTTGTAAATAAAATATGTATGTTTAACAAAAAAATAATTACACTTTTTTTTTAAATATAAAATACACATTTTTTTTGTTTTTTTTTTTTATAATTTAAATTTATTTTTGTTTTTTTTTTTAATATTAATTTTACCCATTTCTTAATTTTTTTCGTTAATTTTTTATTTATTTTTTTTAAATTAGTTTGTTGTTATTTTTTTTCCCAGTTTTTTCTAGTGTTTTTTTTTAATTTCTCTATTTTTACTTAATTTTATATATAAATATATATTTTTTAATTTTATTTTTTTTCCCCAATTTCTTTTATGGTTTGTGAGATAATTTTTTTTTAACATATTTTTTTTTTTTGTTGTCTTTTGTATATATTTTTATATTTGTTTTTTAAATAATCAACATTTTAATAATAATTTTAGTAGTTTTTAATTTTTTTTTGTTAATTTTTCTATTTTTTTTTATCTGGTTTGTTTTTTATTTTTATTTTTAATATTTTTTTTTTCTTAATTTTTCTATTTTTACTTACTTAATTTTTATTTTTTTTTAATGTTTGTTTTTTTATTTTCCATTTTTTTTTTTTCTTTTGCCAATTTTTTTTTATAGTTTAGAAGATAACTTTTTTTTTCCCATTTTTTTTAAATATTTTTTTTTACTATTTATTTGTTTAATGTTTTTTTTTTTTTTTAGTTTTTTAATTCTTATCATTAATTTTGTTTTCTTTTTTTACATTTTTATGATTGATTTTCTTTTTTTTATATATTTGATTTTTTTTTCATTTTTCATTTTTATTTTATGTTTTGTTTTCAGTATATATTTTAATTTATGTTTTGTATTTTTTTTTTAACTTTTTTTTAAGTGTTTTTTCATTGTATTAATTTTTTTTATTTATTTTTTTATTTTATGTTTTCATTATTTTTTAAATTTAATGTTTTTCGAGGTCATGATAAAAAAAGTGTTCTCCCAACATTAACACTTTTCGTTTTGAGGGTGTTTTTTAGATAATTTTTGCGCAAAAAATTGATTTTAACCGCCATTTTTAAAACATGTAGAAAATTTACCCGAAAAAAAAATGTGTTATTTCAGCATCAACACTTTTCGTTTTTAGCACTGTTTTTGATGTTTTTTTGGGGTTTTTTGGCCAGAGTTCCCGTTTTGAGTTTATAGTTCCCGTTTCAAAGTTTACATTGTTTCCACTGAATCTTTGAAAAACAAACAAGAGAAGAATTAGGATCCTGATTTGCGCAAAAACAGGAAAAAATTCCATCAAAAATCAGTGCATAAACTTTCCTCCTTGCGCCCATCGCACCCTAGCTGTGTATTGGGTGAGATGCATACTGACTGGCCAATGGCCAGCTCAATATACATTGCACCTTTCAATGTGTACTAGGTGCGATGGGGAGACAACAAAATGTTCAAACCCCAAAGGCTTAGAAAAGCAGGAAAACATGCTTAGAATCAAAAAAGGAAAGAATGCAATTGAAGAGCTCAAGGTTAGCTCCTACCTGGTCCAACGGTGCCGAAAATAGTCCACAAAATCTCCCAAAATAAGCTGATGAAAATAGAGGGGGAAAACACCTCCAAAGCTCCAAAAATCCCAAATTTGAATGAAATGGTAAAATGAGAGGTAAAAACTACTTTTATGTTACTATTCACGTAAGTCAAGTAAGGTATTGGTTTTTAAACTCATTTTCTCAAGCATGTATTTACATTTCTAATCAGTTTGATGGAGCAATTGAACAGGTACTACGATCGTCAAGAGAACATAGTGTTAATGGCAAATCGAACATCTTTGACTATTATCATGAGCAGGTTTACGCGAAGTTCAAGCTCGTTAAAAAATAAATCTAGCAATGAGCATATGTTCCCCCAGCGTTTAATCTCATTAAAAAATGAACCCACCTTTTGGTAAATAACCTTTGTGATCGCATTACTATCAGCTTCTAAGCCTTGGTCGTGTTCTTACCATCACCTCAACTTTTTAGCCGATCATCCACCTCCACTTGATTATTTACCATTTTGAGGAACAACTGTGATGAGTGATTATGTTAGCCATCTTCTTTACACTTCCATGATTGAAAAGTTCCAAACCTCACCTGGAACCAGCTGCTACTCGAAAATATCACTCGTTCCTCAAAGACGAGTCTCCTTTAAGCTCTTTTCATCTGACTCGTAAAATATGAAAATATCGTCGAGCAATTTGCCTCTCCAGCTCGTTAAAGTCATTGGAAGTGCCATCCCTCCTCTATATTTTAATCTTTTTGGACTTGAGGGATCATTACACAAAAAGATCAAGCGTTTGTCTTGTTTGGCTCATTAAAACTATCGAAAATTCATCCCTTTCATATTATTTTATACTTTTTTGGACTTAAGGGATTATACTACAAAAAAGGACTACTGGAGTTGCCTTTCCATATCTTTTTAGACTCTCTAAAATTGAAAAGGATTGAGCTATCTTTGTCTTTAAACTCGTTAAAACAATAGTGACAAACTTGTCCATAATGGACAAGAGCGAGTTTCACTATCGCTAGGCTTGCTAAAACATAGCGACAGGTTTTCCCGAAGGGAAAATTATAGGACAAGCATATGTTATCCTCCTCAAGCTTCACAAAAATAAAGAGGTACTGGTCAGCAATGACTGGGGAAAAATTGGGAAGAAAACTTGAAGAACTTCATTGGTAGCATGTCACTCTTGAACATGACACTTTCACTCCATCACCATGATTGAGTCGGGTTGGGTTATTCCGTTCACCAGTCATATCACCATTGGTCCTCTGTACCATCCATTTTTTGGGTTAACACTACCAATCCATTTCAATGTCACTGATATGTTCAAGAGAAGTCACTCAGAGAATTCACCAACCCAGCTAACATCTCATCCACTGCAATACCTTCACGCTTCATTCTTTCATGACCGCCACCATGAACCTTGTATCATTAGAACATTTTCACCTCCACAAAATCATTTGCTCTGTTTTGTGTCATAGATATGGGATTCATTAAGGCCCTCCTACGATGGGTCACTTCTTTTCGTCATCTGCTCATTATCCAAGAAGTTGACTTAGGAACAAACCTTTCAGTACTTCGAAGCTTACATGCCTCAATGGCAATTTTCTCACTTCCGACGATAGGTTTACATCAATGGCCTTCGACCAAAAGATTTTTCATGGTGTTCAACATCAACTCATCTATTCACACCACATGAATTGTACTATAGTACCTTGAGGGTCATTATCATTATCGGTGATTCTTCTCACGCCTGTTAACAACTTACATCATTGGCTGGTAATCAGGCGACGTCTTTCCATGTTCGACACCAGAGCATATTTTCACATGGATCGACTTGTACTCTAAGGAAGATTGAACGACTTTGAAGACCCAGGATCTAGTTTCATCTATCCAGGCTGCGATATATTTAGAAAAATAAAGACATCAAATGTACAACATAGCTGCACAGATAATCTTCCAAGCCAAAGGATGATGGCCCTACCAGAATCATCAGTCTGTCACACAGACAGTTGTCTGTCATGTGTACATGAAAATGAATTTATAAAGCTGAGCATGGGATTAACCACCTCAGCTAGATCATGAAAATATTATGAAGATAATGTATTTTATTGTATCTTATTACAGGTCACCTTCCAGTTCAAAAAACCTCGGATCCTCATGATAAAGCATTTCACCTAACATGAGAAGATTTACGACCTCATGCTTTAGGGGGCAACTATTATAGACATATTTGGCCACTGCAACCCCAATCTCATATGTCCATAAACAAAGGGCTTCTAAGCCCCTAAAATTGTTGTTTCATATCCTAAAGGAACAAGGTCAGTTGATTACATCATCTCCCAAAAGTTCTCCCTAAAAAACTACTTAGAACTGGTCAAAACTAGACCATACAAACTGCTCAGTGCTAAGGGTGCAATGCATCTCACCTGCTACATGAAAAAAGTGTGATGCATACTGAAAATCCCTTCTGTAGGGTGCGATGAGCGAAAGAAGACAAATGGCAGAGGCAGTTGGCTAGGTGGAAACCCAAAGAATCTTCTAGAAACTACCCATTTGACACTTGCCTCTCTAAATTCACCCAGGGATGAGTAAGAGATCATGAAATCACCAAGTGGAACCAAGAACTATTAGTGAAATGACACTAATCAAAATCCCAGAAGCTGACTCACCCACCTGCAAATATCTATATATGGATCCCTCATCCCAAAGATCCAGAGGCTGGAATTTTGTATTTTGTAAGGAAGTGTTGTTGGTTTCTCTGTGAAACATTATATTGTTGGGTGATCTAGCTTTTCATGAGGTGAAGAGGGCTTTCATGCTGGGAGGATGGTGTTGTATTAGACATATTGGTTGTAATCCTCTCTTCTACTACTTGTATCAATAAATCTATTTGAGTTTTCCTCCATATACTTGTATATCTCTGAATCTTGTATTTGTGTATGCATTTGTATGGTTAATATACATCTAATCCTATATTGTTTATGGTTATAGATTTCTATGTTTTGATGGTATTTTTCTACTTTGACTCTACAAGTGTTCTTTGAATCGGGACAAGTGAGGAAGGAGTGGTGAAAGCTCTATCAAGGGAGAGAGGAAACAAGCAAGGAGCCAAGTGAAAGATTGAGGTTGGTACTATCTGCTTCTCTTTCATCTATCTCTCATAAAGGAAAACACAAGTAACTTTAAATTTTTTGTTTCTAGGATAGCTACCCATCTTAGTGGGACTAGCAACTCTGAATGGACACTAGCTTTCTCGATAACACCAGTAGTTCGTAACAAACTTGGAAGCGATAGTGCTATATGCACAAGTACTAGTTCTTACTATAGGTTTTCACTTGGGCAACCGATGCAAGATCATGAGGAGGTCAAGCCAACCTCTATGGATTCCAGAAGAAGCAACATATGTGATGAAAGTAAAAAGATAGATTACTCTACTGATGATATTCTACTTGTAGAAAGGATGACTGAAATGTAAAGCAAACCTAACAAACCCTACTTAACCAACTACTCCTACTGTTGCAGAAAGCACTATGAAAACCATGAAATGAATTCCATTACCTACTCAAGGAAGTAAACAACATCTACTCAAGCTATTTCTAGAAGAAAATGAGCAAAAAGCATATTTTTGGATTTTTATGTATTTTTATGTGAAATTGGCACGCATGTATTTTATTGTGTGTGAAGGTGGAAGCAGATAGGTTGTGTTGAAGGGCGACTTTAGGGTTTGATGAGATGTAGGATGGTGTAGGTGGGTCCTAAGAGGTCTTGGGTGGCCTTCTGGAGGCTTTTCCCACCCTCGACCTTCAAAAGAAAGCCTACAGGAAAATCTATAGGAGGACACTGAGGATCTATAGCAGGTCTACAAGAGGTCTACATGAGGATGCCAAGAGAAGTTTTGAAGGTTTTGAAGGTGTGAGAGTGGGTGGAAAAGGTAGATGAAGATTGGTATGATGTGTTAGGGCACCTAGGGTCCACCAAGGATCACTAGGAGAGGGAAAGATGATTGGGAGAGAGGAAGAAATCCTATGGAAAAATTCAAAAAACTAAGGTAGATTTGAGGTGAAATTTGGGTGCCCTGTAGAGCATGGGTCAGATGGAGGATGGAGTGGCTGATAGGCTAGACTCCTGCTAGTAGATATATGCTACATAAATAACTGACAATCAACCAATGAGATCAAGCAAACAAGGAAATGAGTACATAAAAAACAGAGTTTTTGCATTAAAATAAACTATGATCTATGAAAGGAAATGATGATAACCATTGCATGAAAGGAAAGCATGAAGGAAGAGTGTTGCAAATAAGGAAATGAGCATGATGAAGAAGTTTAGAAGAAAAGCATTAACCTTCTAACAAACTACGAACATTAGAAGTCCTATGGAGAAGGAAAATCTGTGTTTTTGGGGCAGCAAGAGGGTTTGGCTCAGTTCATGGTCCCAAAGGGAGGAAAAGATGCCAAGGCATTGTTGCTAGCATTTTAAATATTCTTTCTATCACTACTTAACTTACTATAGAAAGCATAAAATGGAAACAACCTTTTAAATCACCAAAAACAACCTATTCTTAATTAAGAAAGAAATTTATCTAGCAACAACTAATCCATAAACGCAAACAAAGCATATAAATACAAACAAGAGGAGCTTGGCTGCTTGGATTGGGTCCTAACCCAAGAGCTTCAACCCTCTAAGGTAACTCGGTGCTAGCTCAGAAGGATCTCATCTTTATTACAAAATAGTAATAGGATTACATGAAACTGTCACCAAAAGTAGGCTCAAAGTTGAGCAGAGTTTTACAATAGCAAAATTACAACAAAAGTCCAACAAAAGTTTGACCCTAGTGAGCCCCTAGGCCTCTCTACTTATACAACTGAAGTTCCCAACGACTTCCTTAAAATCAGGGAGGCTTGGCTCCCAAAACTCAAGATAAACATAAGTTATCCTCCACTTGCTCAACTACCTCCTAGTGCATTGATTTGGTTGTTTGTAATCCGAGATGCATGAAGGGGAATTCGAAGTGGGGAGTAATAAATGAGGGAGATTCCCTCCTATAAATCCTCTCCTTTGTCCACTTCAAATTACTGCTGCAAATTTTCCATTGACTCTTTGACTTTGTCTTCAAAATTCAACAAAAATCTGTATTAAACACATATTAGACCTCATGGCATCATAACTAACTCAACTCAATCCATAAGCATAAATATAATCAAAAACATGCAATAAGATAATAGAATGGTTGATTTAACTATGTTAGGTGGCAAAATGAGCCCATATAATTACCCATTTATGGGGCTCATCAATACTTACTTGATGCAATCTGTATCCATCAACAATTTCCTGTCATGGGTTGGGCATGGACACCTTCAGAATATATGACCATTCCGTCACCCCTCTGTACACGATAATCTTTAGACAACATCCGCCCTGCATGTCCCAGACATAAATGGAGGCATTGCTAAACATTTCATATTGGTACGTCTCACCCGAGAGTACCTTCATCAGGATACAATGGTGGGGGTCCAAGTGGAATAGGTAGGTGGCCACCAATATTCACCTGGATCATTGGATCAAATGGCAAGTGAAGGAAAACCATTCAACTCATCAGATATGTTGGCTCTCTAGTTGAAAGTGCATATATCCAATGCTCAAATTCAACCCAAGTATCAACAAGCTAATTTCTTTATGTTTGCATACTTACTCGATGCAATTTGTGCATGTCAATAGTTCCATGGCATGGGTTGGGCATGGACACATTCAGAAAGTGTTGTGAACATATATTGCAAGTTGCTCTCAGATTGTAGCTATTGAGGAGTCATGGATATAATATGTGACAATTTCATCACCACTTTGTACATGATGATATTTGGACAAGATCCGCCCTGCATGTCCCAGGAAGAAATGGACGCATTGCTTAACATTGCAGATTGTACACCTCACTTGGGGGAACCTTCATTAGGATGTATAGTGTAAAGAAATATTTCCATGTGTTTCTGAGGCATTCCATGGAAAATTTGATCATACAGTAGGTTGCATACCACATCTTGATAGGGTTGTTAGTTGGATTGCATAGGAATAATAAGGCACCATGCCCCACGCTTCCCATGCGAATTGCATTGTACACGATCAGGAGTTTGAAAGAAGTAGATGCCAAAGTGGAAGACTTGAAGAAGCTTAATTTTAGCACAAGGAGTTTCAACCCATACGACCCACATGGTTTATGTGGGGACCACTATGTGAGGGTGTATTATCCTTAGATCCATGGGGTGTGTCATTGGCACGAGGAATACCCATCGAGATATTGTTACAGCTCCTATAGGCTCAAAGAACGGTCAAAATTGTAGTGGAGTGGCTAGCAACACTCAAGGAAGTAGCACCATAGGAAGAAGAAAGAAGCAAACCTGTGCAAGGCAAAGGTAATAGGAAGATTGCCAAAGGCACAGAGACAGAGAAAAGCTACAAGTTTAAGGAAGACCTATTGGTGGAAAGGTAGCTTTGGAGATATATTTGAAGAGGTGTCAGTGTGACAAGAGAATAGCATAAAGAAAGAGAGAGAAGCAAAGGCCGGAAGCTATTGAGAGGACATTGCAGGAAGTCCAGCAAAATCTCAAGTAAGAACAAGAGATGCATAGAATAGAGAAGCACAACATGCATGAACAGTAGTAGGAATACGAACATGAGGAAGTAGAAGTGCATAGACAATGCAAACTTCACCAATACAAGTTGAAGACTCTGAACTAGCAGTAGATGAGGAACAGGGTGAGTAGCCGCAGGAACAAGAACTTGCTCTACAGAATGAGCATATAGTAGAACTGATAGACATGGAGGTGGAGTAGCTGGAATAGGATCAGGATACTGACCTCATGCCAAAATAAATTGAGGTCACTCCATAGGCTTCACTAGCTCCAATAACATAGAAATTCTAGAGTGCACAAGAGGATACCATTCTCCTTGAGGACCATCCAGGAATATAGATGTACAATGTAGCCTTTGATGTGTCACAACACAGAGTTGTACAAGCATGTAGAGCATGTACCCCAGATGAGCAAGCATCACCTTTACACTTATTAGAATGGGTGATTATGTTAGATGTACATACACATCCAACCGCCTTGGCTGATGCAACAAAGGCTTGTGTCAAAGCCACGAGCTTGAGTGTTAGGTTCTTGATAGTAGAAAACGAGTGCATGTCTAAGGAGTTACAAGCAACCAAGCAGAGAGAGTAACAATCAATATGATCTGCCAGAGTAGAGATGAAGATGGCCATACTTGCTAAAATATTGGCTCTTGAGACAGTCATGTAGAGACTATATGACTCTTTCGTCACCATGCACAAGGCACTTTTCCACCTACATGGCTATCATTGGCACTACACCAAGATAGCAAGAACACATGGAGACATACATGCCATAGTTGATCATGTACAAACATGGACAATAAGTTACAAGGGAGCCTCACTTCATTTGCGCAATATGATCAAGCTGTAGGTGGCATTATAGAAAGCACACATCCAGAGTCAGATCCGAAAGTATGAGGAACTCCCACTGCTCATCACTAGTATTGAGGCTTCATATGCACGGTTGTATAGGAGCATGGATGTGGTGGTGAGAAAGTATGCTACCCCATTTATTAGTATGCTCATCGAGGCTAAAGGGAAGAACCAAGTCATACTGGAGCTCGATGCGTACCTCGATCAATTGATGCTCACGACCACCAACGCAGATTTTCAAGTTAGCACACATAACATGTGGATATACAGATCGCTAGTCCGACCTTTCTCAGGCCTAATTTGTGCATGTTACAGGATGATTTGGACCAAGCTTCCAAATAAGTATACTTGGAAGCAATGGAGGCAAGAGTTCATTTCCAGATGGACTTCATCAAAGAGTACACAGACACCATTACGCACTGTCAAGCATTACATCAGTTCGTCACCGAGGATCACGAAGAGAAGGTTGATGCGTTGGTCTTTCCATAATTGTCCAAGTCTTAGTGTTGTCTTGTCCAGATGAATCAAGCCAATTATGTTGTGGAAAATGCATCATTTTTGTAAACATGATGTAAAGTGAAATTCCAAGTGTCATTAGTGGAATACAAATAGTCATAAGTAATTTAAAGAGTCATGAGGGTATTCCAAGAATCACAAAGGGGAATGTCAAGGGTCACCCCACCCTTTATAATAAATAGAACCTCATAAACTCATAGAACATGATGTTGTGAGCTAAGATTTTGCTAGGCATTGCTTAGAGAGTCCTTGGAGTGTATTCCAAGAATCACAAAGGGGAATCTCAAGGGTCATCCCACCCTTTATTATAAATAGAACCTCATAAACTCATAGAACATGATTTTGTGAGCTAATATTTTGCTAGGCATTGCTTAGAGAGTGCTTGGAGAGTATTGTGACGAGCCTTGGCTTCTACAAAATGAAGAGCAATCACATCTCTTTGGAGGAGCAGGCGGTGTTGACTTTAACATTCCACTATTGGGGTGGGGATATTGCCTGTCATGGCTGTATGTATGGATGGAAATTTGATTTTATATAATATAATAGAGCCAACATGTTTCATGCATATGATTTTATTGTAGTTCGACTATTTTGGTTACTTTAGCAATGTATGTAGTTTAAATTACGCATTTATGTATGGACCATTTTGTATGTGATTGTATGAATCTTATTGAAGCGTGTTGTTGATTTACTCATCACTTTATATTTTCGACTATTACACTTTCCATTTTGTGATGCCATTCAACTTGTCTATTCCATTCAGGTTGCATACTATTATAGACTTCTAAGGGACACACTTCCTTTCCCCCTCCGTGTTTTAGAACATCCCCATGCATCTCTCCTGAATTGCTACAAGGTCACAAACTTGCTTCTAACAAGGATATCTTGCTTACCTCTGCACACTATCATAGTCAAGGCACAACTTTACTACCCATTACTGGGACTGCTACTCCAAACGGTCTGAGGTCTAGTTGTTACTTCTTACTGGGGGGATCCCCTGACATGTTGGCAGGTCCAACACTGTTAAGAAATGACCAACCCTTTTCTGTGATGATAGATGTCTAGGTCAAGTGTATTGCATGAAGGATGAAAACCAATACATATCAAATTTTTTAAATATGAGCAAACTAACCGAAATAACTTGAGTGATGGTTTGGAAAAATTGGACACTTTGTGAAAACATTTCATTGATATTTTCTAAGCTAAACTCTATCACAAAATATCTTCAAAGAGTACAATTTTAAAATGATGGGAGCATAACAAAAGGATGCTCGTGGATATGATCTAATGTTAGGAATCAAACATAATTTATGGGTCACCTATACAAGTCCAAATTAGATTTTTTGGCAATTTTCAACATTTTCATTTGGATTTTAACAAATGCTTTTCTTATTTGTTTGGATTTGAACATCCATAGATTGATTCCAAGGGAGATAAAATATCAAACAATAAGAGTAAAACTAAGACATACTTCAACTTTAGATGCATTTTTTGGAGGTAAAATTTGGTGGCATTGGCTCCAATGATTCTAACACCTTTGGGGAAAAAATTGTATGAAATAACATGAAAATGAATTTCCTATTAGGAATTTCAGAAGACTTCTCATCTCCAAAGAAGGCTCCTACATTTATAATTTAGAAAATCTATGAAAATAGACTCCAATGATTGTGTTATCACTCAAATTTTCCTTGAAGTTGTCAGAAGAAGGAAAGGGGTCGAAGGTAACCACAAACCAACTTTTAAGTACAGAATCTAGCCAATCTGTACTCAGAGAGGGCTCTCTCTTTATGATTTAGCTTTTTTTATAAGATATTAGGCTAGTTATTAAAGCTTAGGGTGTTTTGATTTTGCTTGGTGGTGGAATTCAGGAGATAATGGATAGAACAAGGTATTTCGGGCCATTGGGCTATGGAGTCAACTGAGGATGGCTTAACTAGATCAAGTTGATTTGACAAAGGAGGGTTTCACAGGGAAAGATAGTTAAGAAATAGACAAATGATAGCTTAAAAGGGTTAAATGGTCTCGAAAGGGAGGAAGGGAAATTAAGAATCCTTCAACAAAGTTCAAGATGAGGGAAAATGGGTGAACATTAACAAAACGAAATTAAGAGTTTCTTGTTAAATGGCCACAATGATAAACTATGAAGCAGGGAGCAATTAGTAATTCCCTTCCTATGATAGTTTAGAAGAAAGCATTAAGAATATAAACAATTTTAAAGACAAAATGCAATAAAGCTCTTTCTGAAATATGCCTTTTTGTTTATCATTCAGATATGGAACACATATGAATATTTAAACCATAAAACTGTAAAAACATAAGATATAGAATACTTATTTGTTTCTTGTTTGACACAATAATCTTGTAAAAATACTTTGTTTTATTACTTTGTCCAGCCATCCATACAATAGTTGTTCAATAACACTTCTATTCCAAAATAAAGAGTCTACAGAAATGTATAAGAATCCACACTCAGTACTTCAAATGAGGAAGTACTTATACAACATTTATATCAAAATATCTCTTAACAAAGAGATATATATTCTAGGAAAACTAAACATATGTTACATGAATGTAGAGACAAATGGTCTCGAAAGTAGAAACTGAATGTGAATTGCTTGCTTGCTGTCCCTATTTTTGTTGAAGGAGGTGGAGGTAGGCCTTGTGATTGTGCATCTTGTTGTCTTACTCGTAATTCTATGTTGGTTGATTGTTTTCATCTTTTCACTGATATTCTTTTACCTGTGACTGATACTCTTTACCTATTTCACCATCATTTATCCTTTTTTACCAAAATTGACTATGGTAAATACTTCAATTTACTTCTTACCATGGTAAATTATAAGATGTCTGTCATATTGGTCCACCAATCATCCCTTGGTATCCTGGTCCTTGTTAGCTTTCTGAAGATTTCATCAGCTTCTATGTATTTTACAAAATTTGGTTGTACTGGAAACAAGTGTTTCAATTCATGCTCAACATAAAAAAGGTTCTCCAAACTATCATAGAGAACTCTCCCTATGGGTAATGCTTTAGGTGCAGATTAACTGGCTTCATTATTTGCATACTGATGTAATTTGTTGACATAATCATCCTACCTCATTAACTTATCATTGATGACGAAGGACTTGGAAGTCCTTTACTTTGTAAAATGCCAAATTTTTCCATAAATTCATCTATGTCTTCTTGCATATTTTGACATTTTCGTTCCAAGTTTTGCATTAGAGTCCTTTTGGTTAAGACTTTCTTGATTTCGTGGATGGTTCTAGTCCTATCCTCAATATTTAGTTTTTCCAATTGATGCCTATTTTTGTTGTTTAGAACGTTTATTAACTTGATAGCTTCTTCAAGCTTCCCTCCTAGCTCTTCCTTGGTTTTTTCAATCTCTTGAAGAGCAACTTTGACTAAGTCAATTTGTTCAAAAATGATTTGAATTGATGACCAAACATCATTGATTGATTGAGTGATGTTGGTACATAATATCTTTCTGATATCTGTTAAAGGCTTTTCAAATGTAAGATCTTTTTCCAGTGTTTTGACCTGTTGAGTCAAGCCTTTATTTTTCCTCACTTCTTCAGCAAAATTAATTTTTGACACGTCATACTTTTGTTCCAAGGTAATGAATTTCTCTTTTACCTTTTGGAGTTTAGTGACATGGAGCTTCATTGTCTCCATGGACTTGATCAATTCTTCAGTGCTATGAATTGAGGCTCCTACTTGTGTTGTACCTATACATGTACCTGTAACTCCAATAGTTTCAGCTATTGCCAATGGGACATTTGGTGGTAGAGCAGTTGCCAATGTAGAAGGGGCTGCTGTAGAAACATCTAGTAGCACATTTTGAGGCTGAGAGGTCAACTCACTCTACCTACTTTGTAGTGTTTTCTCTAATTCCTGCTCTGTCTCCTTTAATTGCTCCTTTATCTTGAGGACCAAGTCCATAAGCTCTTATTCATTCTTCTTTTCAATTACCTCAACAGTCTGTGGATGCACAAATGGTGGAAATTTCAATAGCTTTCTTAGGGAAGCTATATCTTCATTCCTTTTCTTTATTAGGTCCTCTACAAATTTGACATCCTTTGGGTTATGGCCCAATCCAATAATCAAATCCTCCAATGAATTGATTTTGTTGTCCTTTGCCTATGAGGAGGCTCTTTCTAACTGCAATTGAGCAGTGGTGTTGTTTAGTGAATTCTACAATCTCTGTGCCATCATGGCCTTGCTTGTCAATGTGGAATAAACCATTTCACCTGTTTTCTTATGCAATTCTATTTGATCATTGGGGTGAATATCTTTGGCCAAGACCTAAAAATCAGTTTTGAGGTAGTCTGCAAGTGATTTGGGTTGTTGTATTGGAGGCTTTAGAAAGCTCATTTGCACTTTACCTTCTTTGATGTCATAAGTTGACAGCAACCTAGTTTGATTAGTAGGGGCCATCTTCAAGTATTGCGCGTAGGCTTGGGCCTTCAGCTGTTCATTTTTGGCCTTTATCTCCTTAAATTTTCCTTTGATGTCTAAGGTCTTGTCAGATGAAGAATTGAAAGATGAAACTTTAGTACTTTGCTATCTTTCAAGATCCTGTCTTTGTCAACTGGAAGGTGTCCCACCTATTGGGGATGTATGCACACTGTCTCCACCTTCTTTCTTTAAACTTCATGTTGTTTCTTCAAAAAATTCTTCTTCTGAATGTGGATTTAGCCTATGCCTCTTAGCACCAGGCTGGTCTGAAGGACCACTAGCAAGGGTAGCTATTTCCCTGTCTCTTTTTAAGCTTTTTTCCTCATTCAGAGGAGTCTACAAAACTGGGGGGTCTCCCATACTAACATGATCTAGATGGGACTATGGTAGAGCCTATTCTTCAGATATTTTAGGCTACTTTGACATGTTTGATTGTCCTGATGCTGGAGTACTGGTTCTCTGTCCTTTTCCCTATGGTGGTTCTGCAAAGGGTGCATTAGTTTCCTGGGAATGCCTTTCAGAAGTCTCGGCTATAGAGGCACAAGTTCCTGGTGTTGGCTTCTGAGAAGTTCCAACTGGTACCTATTCACAAGAGTCTAGGTCAAGTATTTTTTCTAGGTCTTTCATCACATTCTCTACATTGACCTGATCACTATCCATCTCAAATAGAGTTCCTTCCCTCCATTCGTCCATATTTTCATATTGCCCTATTTCATGGATTTTGTTGATGAAAATATGGTGATAACTTATGTTTCATTCTCCTATCACAAATGAAACTATGTGGGTCATATCTCCAACCAAAACTTTTATTTAATTTCATGTGTTCTAGGATTTCTTCTGCTTCTTTGTCTGCTTCTCTATTGTTGCAGAAAATGGGCCTGAGTGATCTTTAATTCTCAACTATGCTTTCTTCTTGGCCCTATTAAAGTGAATCTGATCAAAGTTTATCATTTTCCTATAATACTCCAATGCGAAAAACCTCATAGGAACATATTTTGGTGTTTTGAATGGAGGAAGTTCACAACCATAAATTCTGATCTCAGTGTGATTTTGTTATAGGTACCAGTCACTTATTTTGTACTGCTTAGATAGCTAAAGGATTCTTTTGATTTCATCACTAATCCTAGGAGGGGGATTTCCTATCAGCATGGTGGTCACTGGGTGGACAAACTAGTCAATGAATTCGTTATACGAATAGGGACAAGCAAATGAATGATGGAAGATAGAAGTCCAAAAAATGATTGATCTAGGATTATTGATATGAAAATCACTTGTGAGTGATATCAGTTAAATAACTAATGAATGAAGGTATTACAGACTCATGTGTTGGCATGTGTCTATGTTATCTTAGGCAACGGATCAATCAGATTGCAAAATACACAGACACTGGAAAATGGAAAATAGTAAGAGAAACGCAGGAAGCAAATACAAGAACACAACAAATTAATAAGGAGCTCACCATATCCTCCAGGGCTACATCTCTAGTCCAGCTTTCAGTGGTGGCCTTCTTTTATTGTGTCTTTAAAGTAAAGTTTTTACAGTGAGGAGCTCAATTTGAATCTCCTGAAACAGAGGATGCTTAGTAGCGTGGTTCCTGGATTCCCTTGTTGGAATTGTGACACAGATTTGGCACTATGGCACAGGTGTTGTCCTTGATGGCAACTCACTCAAAGGGCAGATCATAGTTAAGTCTCTTAGAATGAAAGAAAATAAGGTATACACAGGTCCCTCATAGCAAAATCGCGTATACACGTGGGATCACGGATCGAAAGGCACGTATGCGTATGCACGCACTTTCATGCAAAGAAAAAGCGCGTACATGTGGAAAAATTTATTTTTGGTCCATGGTATTTAGTCTGACATATTTGAATCTATTGTTTTCGTCATTGGTATTGCATCCAAAGTGTTGAACCCAGGTATTGGGTTCCTAGTATTAGTTCTCAATGGTTTTGAACCATGGCTTAAGTAACGCCTAAGACTATAAAAAGGGAAGGAGATCATTTGGAAAGGGCATTGACTAAGGCTTGAATATCTTAAGAGGAGTAAGATCTGGAATACTGGTGATCAGTTTATGGTGCAGTGCTGGATCTTAACCAAGGAGGAACTTGAGCACTAAAAGATGGATAAGTTTTATTAATGGATCAAGATTTTAAGGCTTGAATAGTAGTATATTTGTAACCTTTGATCTATTATAATCGGCACATAATTAGATCTATAAATCTGATAATCTGGGTATAACTGATGTCTGATTAAGTAAAAGGGTGAATTATCTTTTATAGATCTATACGCAGGTTTGGTGCGGCATAGCCACGTGTACACGCAGGTTCAGCAACTGAAGGAATCATATACGCTGGTTGGCATTGATACAGTTGCATATGTACGCAAGTTTCTGCATGGTGAAGTAGCATACGTCTCATGAGATATGATTTAGCTGTTTTTGTTTATTGTTGTAGTATTCTGGGTTTAGAATTGGTATCTGGTTATTAGTATTGTTTTCTGTTTATAACATTCTGAGAAGTGATTGGTTGATTCTATATTGGTTGGTACAAAGGAGATTGATTAATGCAGATATACTTGATGTTTGATTGATGGATCCAGTTTGAAAATTTATGAAACCTGGTCCCTAGAAGAAAAAGAGAAGGTTGTAGCCTTTTGCAGGCAGCAGCCTGCGCACTAGTATATCAGCTAGTACAAGGGCAAAAGGGGGGTGTAGCTCCCTTCCAGGTGAAGCTGGAGAATGAGAGAAGGTTGTAACCTTCTGCAGGTAGCAGCTTGCATACTGGTATAAGACTACACCAGTACAAAATCATTGTAAAAAGAAGTTTCTAATTGAAAGAAGATAGAGACAAATTGTAGCAGGTGGTTTTAACCCACATTGGGTTTCCACCTTACATCTTGTGTTATTTTTTGTGACTGTTTGCTCTATTTTTCTGTTCCTGGTTACTGTTTATATGAGTCTAACACACAGATTAATGATCAACATCTAAAGAATAAATTAAAATTATAACTCTGCAAGTTATATGTGAGTTTCATTAACCAGAGTTGCGTATACACGTTGTTTTCTCTAGCTGAAGTAGTGTATACAAATTTTTGTGTGAATTGAAAAGAATTTAATAATACTGATTCACCCCCCCTCTCAGTATTATTTCCAACAATTGGTATCAGAGCAGGTGCTTCAAAAGAAGCTTGATTGCTAGAAGGAAGATCTATCATCATGAGCAACACGAGAGAGAGGCATCCATCATGCCACCAATTTTTGATGGGAGCAACTTCGTCTATTGTAAGGTAAGAATCACATCCTATCTTCAATATCTTGGTATAAAAGTTTGGGATATTGTGGAAATAGGATATACATTTCGATCAACAACTCGTACAGATACGGCTAGTAAGAAGTTGTATGAAACAAATGTAAAGGCTGTCAATACTCTATTGGGGAGTCTATCTCAAACAGAATTCGTCAAGGTTATGCAGCTCAAAACTGCAAAAGAAATATGGGACAAGATCGTTCTGAGCTATGAAGGAGATGATCAGGTAAAATGAGCAAAACTACAAACTCTTAGAATTCAAAATGAAAGTCTCAGAATGCACAACGATGAAAGTGTGGCTAACTATTTCCTACATATAGATGAGATTGTAAATTGTATGAAAAACTTGGGTGACGAAATAAAGAAGTTGTTTTGGTTGAAAAGGTGATAAGATCTTTGTCTTCTAAGTTTGATTCAAAAGTTTCTGCCATAGAAGAAAATCGGAATCTATAGAGCCTTACCATGTCTCAACTGCAAGAAATTCTAACTACTTACGAAATGAGAAAAGGGGGACCATCAGACAGGAGAGAAGCCACATTCAAAGCCTCAGGAAAAGGAGATTACAATGAGTCAGGATATATGTCTCAAGAAGAGGAAGAAACAAACTTTGTCAATAATCTTCAACGAGGAATTGGAAGATTCAAAGGTAAGCTACCTTTCAAATGCTTTGCTTGTGGAAGAGTCAGTCACTATGCTACAAAATGTCCTCATAAAGATAAACTAGACAAAGGTAAGGAACCTGTTAGATGGAATAGAAAACAGAATGTAAATAAGAAGAGCTATTACACACATGAAGATAGTGATGTATTTTCGAATAGTGATGAAGATGAACAAGGTAATGATGATAGAATTTTGATGGCTTTTGAATATGATGACTTCTTGGATGCTATAAATGAAGAAGATCTTTAAGAAGAAATTTCTAAACTAAAAAATTGTTTAGAAGAAAAGAACATGATTATAGACACTCTAACATTCCAACTTGCTGAAAGGGAAAAACATAATGAAAAGTTAGAATGTGAAATTGTGGGACTTAGAAAAGATATTGAGAAAACAAAAGCACTTAATCTTAAATTTGCTAAAGGATCTGAAACTTTAGATGAAATTATCAAAGTGCAGCATTATCCTCTAATCAAGACAGGTCTTGGATATGCTGAAGAAGCATCTCAAGCACAGAAGTAAGCACAGAAGCCATCCACCTTCAAAAGTTATCTTGATGCTGCAAAAATAAGTGAACAGGTTGATAATCAATAACAAAAGCATAATACAGATCACCAGGAAAATCAGGGACTATTTACTTCAAGGATGAATAGAAGCTACAACCAACCATAGGTAAATCATTCTCAATTTTCCTCAAGAAGGGATGTCAATGGAAACTACAATCTTTTGGTCAGTAGGTTTGATAATCGTAGAAATTTCTTCAATGGCCAATGTTTCTCTTGTCATAAATTTGGCCACAAAGTTGCTCAATGTGTTGCCTACAAGACCATCATGACTAGGGAAGCTCAAAAACAAAGGAGTATGATTAGAATCATGAAAAGAACCTACAATAACTTTTCTACTCTTGAAAATGAAATAGAATGTTCTATCTCTAACAACTTCGGTCATGAAGATTCTGAATGTAGGAGTAGGTTTCGGCAAACAACTCAAAAGGAGCAAGCTTCATTGAGTCCCAAAACATGGAAAAAGAAAGAACCACAACCAGAAAGTTGTGGGATAGCCGTATATGCAGAGGGACAGGAAAATCAATGGTACATTGACAGTGGATGCTCGAAACATATGATAGATGATAAAGAAAAACTTCAGTCATATACTGCCTTAGAAAAGGAAAAGAGGTTCTCATTTGAAAATGAGACCCCTCCACTTATAAAAGATAAAGGTTCTATTCGTTTGAAAGAAAAATTTAAAGCTAGAAATGTTATGTAGGTTGATGGCTTAAATCATAATCTATTAAGTGTCAGTGAGATGTGTGATCAAGGAAATGAGGTAATTTTTTGATCAAATGGATGTATTGTTTGTGAGCTTGATACAAGAGAAATAGTGATCAAAGGCATAAGAAATCCAAATAATATATACATACTAAAGGGAGGACAACAACAATGTTATTTAAGCAAGAATGATGAACACCAACTATGTCACAGAAGATTGGGGCATCTAAGCTTCTCTCAAATAACGAAAGCATGCAAATATCAGGCGGTTCGTGATCTCCCTGACATCAGAGTTCTAGATAATACAATATGCAAATCATGCCAATTTGGTAAGAAAACCAAAACTAATTTCCCTATGAAGGAAGGATCAGCTAGCAGGCCACTTGAACTTGTCCATACTGATGTATGTGGTCCAACTAGGAAAAGGTCACCTCGAGGAGAAGAATACTTTATATTGTTCATTGACGACTTTTCTAGGATCTGTCGGATAGGAGTTATGAAGCATAAGGATGAAGCTTTCGAAAAGTTAAAATCATTCAAAGCCTTGGTGGAAAACGAATAAGATCGCAGAATCAAATGCCTCAGGTTTGATCGGGTAGGGGAATTTACCTCAGATGAATTTTTCGATTTCTGTGAAGAACATGGAATAAGAAGGGAATTTTCGCAAATGATGAATTAGTAGCTGTACATCAACCAACCTATAGATCCATGGTTGGTAGTCTACTCTATATAACAGGTACCCGACCAGACATTATGCATGCAATAGGGATAGTTGGAAGGTTTCAGGAAAATCCAAAGGAAACTCATCTTAAAGTAGTTAAGAGAATTTTAAATATCTTCAAGGAACTCAAAACTATGGCTTATGGTATCCTAGAGGTAAATATCTCACACTTCATGCATATACAGATGCAGATTGGGTAGGAAGCGTGGATCACAAGAAAAGCACTAGTGGTGGTGCATTCTTTATGGGTCCTAGATTAATATCTTTGTTCAGCAAGAAACAAAGTTCTATTGCATTATCTATAGTTGAAGCAGAATATGTAGTGGCTGCATCTTGTTGCGCACAACTCCTTTGGATGATGCAAACATTGCAGGATCTTCAAATCACTTGTACTCCACCTATTTCCATTTTTTGTGATAATACAAGTGCAATCAATATTTCAAAGAATCCTATCATGCATTCAAAAACTAAGCACATACCTATCAAGTATCATTTTCTCCGGGAATAAGTGCTTGAACAAAAGGTCAAATTGGAGTATGTTCCCTCTAAGGAACAAGTTGCTGATATACTCACCAAACCACTTCCCAGGGAGACATTTGAATACCTTAGACAGAAGCTGGGGGTCGTTGATGCATCATCCTGTTGTTGAGTCCTATTAGTTTCAGAGAAAAGTGGTTGTACGCGAGTTTCATGAAGCGGATACACATACATACACTGGTTTTTTGAACATATAGTCATGTATATGTTGGTTTGAAGACAAATAGTAAGCCAAGCTCATGTTGAAAAGAGTCTGATATGAGTCTGACAGAGACCATCTGACACAGGTTCAAGGGGAGCATATGTTCTTCTAATAATGCATTCTTGGCATTATCTTAGAAGATCTTGGTTCAAATTCACAGTGGGTTGGATTCTAGGTGGAACAACTGCAGAGCAGGAATGTGGTTGCTGGTCTGATCAACAGATGCTGCTGAACATATTTGTTGATAACAATAATAATATTTTATCTCTATGTCATTATTTTTTTTCTTATCAAGGTCATGTAACGACCTATCTTGGTTTCCCCACTATGCCTGGGATGGATGAAGTAATGTTCTTGTTTTATCATGTGTAAATTCTTGGCGTATCCCCACTTGGTTGGGTAGATGTGTCAATTCCCACTTGGGTGGGAGATGGATGTATGTATGTGTCTTTGATGGTAGGAAGGTCATCTATATTGTATAAAGTCATGTTTCTTTTGCAGAACATCTTCTTGCAGGCCTTGCCTACAGTCAGGGGGAGCTTGGACAGCACAACAGATCATAAAATTCGGCATGTACTCAGGGGGAGCATAACCCTTTGCCCTTGATGTCAAAGGGGGAGAATGACTTTGAGTGACTTACAATTGAGATCAAGTCCAAAGGGGGAGATTCTTGGCATTATGACACAAATTTGGAAATATGGCACAGCTGTTGTCCTTGATGGCAACTCACTCAAAGGGCAGATCAAAGTTTAGGCTCTTAGAATGAAAGAAAATAAGGTATAGGTGGGTTCCTCATAGCAAAATCGCGTATACAGGCGGGATCACCGACCTAAAGGCGTGTATGCGTATGCACACACTTTCATGCAAAGAAAAAGCATGTACATGTGGGAAAATTTATGTTTGGTCTATGTTATTTAGTCTGACATATTTGAATCTATGGTTTTGGTCCTTGGTATTGCATCCAAAGTGTTGAACCCAAGCATTGGGTTCCTAGTATTAGTTCTTAATGGTTTTGAACCATGGTTTGAGTAAGTCCTAAGACTGTAAAAAGGGAAGGAGATCATTTGGCAAGGGCATTTACTAAGTGTTGAATATCTTAAGAGGAGCAAGAGCTGGAATAATGGTCAGTGGTTTATGGTGTAGTGCTGGATCTTAACCAAGGAGGAACTTGAGTGCTAAAATATGGATAAGTTTTATTGATGGATCAAGATTTTAAGGCTTGAATAGTAGTATATTTGTAACCTTTGATCAGTTATAATTGGCGCATGATTAGATCTATAAATTTGATAATTTGGGTATAACTGATGTCTCATTAAGTAAATGGTTGAATTATCTTTTATATATCTATACGCAGGCTTGGCGTGGCATAGGTGCATGTACACGCAATTTCAACAACTGAAGGAAGCGTATACACTGGTTGGCATTGATACAACTTGGTATGTACACAAGTTTCTGCATGGTGAAGTAGCGTACGTTTCATGAAATATGCTTTAGCTGTTTCTATTTAATGTTGCAGTATTCTGGGTTCAGAATTGGTATCTGGTTATTAGTACTATTTTCTAGTTACATCATTCTGAGAAGTGATTGGTTGATTCTATATTGGTTCGTACAAAGGAGATTGATTAATGCAGATATACTTGATGTTGATTGATGGATCCAGTCTAAAAATTTATGAAACGTGGTCCTTGGAAGAAAAAGAGAAGGTTGTAGCCTTCTATAGGTAGCAGCATGCCTACTAGTACATCAGCTAGTACAAGAGAAAACGGGGGTGGTGGCTCCCTTCTAGGTGAAGCTAGAGAACGAGAGAAGGTTATAGCCTTCTATAGGTAGCAGCCTGCGTATTGGTATAAGACTGCAACAGTATAGAATCATTGTAAAAATAAGTTTCTAATTGAAAGAAGATAGAGACAAATTGCAGTAGGTGGTTTTCAGCCACATTGGGTTTCCACCTTACATCTTGTGTTCTTTTGTGTGACTGTCTGCTCTATTTTTCTATTCCTGGTTACTGTTTATATGAGTCTGACACATAGGTTAATGATCAACATATGAAGAATAAATTAAAATCATAAGTCTGCAAGTTATACGCGAGTTTCATTAACTAGAGTTGCATATACACGCTATTTTCACTAGCTGAAGTAGCGTATACAAATTTTTGTGTGGATTGAAAAGAATTTAATAATACTGATTCACCCCCCCCCCCCCTCTGAGTATTATTTCCAACAATTGGTATCAGAGCAGGTCCTTCAGAAGAATCTTGACCACTTGAAGGAAGATCTATCATCATGAGCAACTACGAGAGAGAGGCATCCATCAGGCCACCAATTTTTTATGGGAGCAACTTCGTCTATTGTAAGGTAAGAATCACAGCCTATCTTCAATATCTTGGTGTAGAAGTTTGGCATATTGTGGAAATAGGATATACATTTCCATCAACAACTCCTACAGATACGGTTGGTAAGAAGCAGTATGAAACAAATGCAAAGGCTATCAATACTCTATTGGGGAGTCTATCTCAATCAAAATTCATCAAGGTTATGCAGCTCAAAACCGCAAAAGAAATATGGGACAAGATCATTCTGAGCTATGAAGGAGATGAGTAGGTAAAACTAGAAAAACTACAAACTCTTAGAATTCAATATGAAAGTCTCAGAATGCACAATGATGAAAGTGTGGCTAACTATTTCCTACGTATAGATGAGATTGTAAATTGTATGACAAACTTGGGTAAAGAAATAAAAGTTGTTTTGGTTGAAAATGTTCTAAGATCTTTGTCTTCTAAGTTTGATTCAAAAGTTTCTAACGTAGAAGAAAAGAAGAATCCACAGAGCCTTACAATGTCTCAACTGCACGGAATTCTAACTGCTTACGAAATGAGAAAAGGGGGACCATCAAACAAAAGAGAAGCCGCATTCAAAGCCTGAGGAAAAGGAGATTATAATGAGTCAAGATATATGTCTGAAGAAGAGGAAGAATCAAACTTTATCAAGAACCTTCAACGAGGAAATGGAATATTCAGAGGTAAGCTACCTTTCAAATGCTTTTCTTGTGGAAGAGTCTGTCACTATGCTGCAAAATGTCCTCATAAAGATAAACTAGACAAAGGTAAGGACCCTGTTAGATGGAACAAAAAAAATAATGTAAATAAGAAGAGCTATTACAGACATGAAGATAGTGATGGATTGTCAAATAGTAATGAAGATGAACAAGGTAATGATGATAGACTTTTGATGGCTTTTGAAGATGATGACTTATTGGATGCTATATATGAAGAAGATCTTTATGAAGAAATTTCTAAACTCAAAATTTGTTTAGAAGAAAAGAAAATGATTATAGACACTCTAACATTCCAACTTGCTGAAAGGGAAAAACATAATGAAAAGTTAGAATGTGAAATTGTGGGACTTAGAAAAGATATTGAGAAAACAAAAGCACTTAATCTTAAATTTTCTAAAGGATCTGAAACTTTAGATGAGATTATCAAAGTGAAACGCTATCCTCTAACCAAGACAGGTCTTGGATATGCTGAAGAAGCATCTCAAGCACAGAAGCCATCCACCTCCAAAAGTTATCTTGATGCTGCAAAAAGAAGTGAACAGGTTGAAAATCGACAGTAAAATCATAATAAAGATCACCAGGCAAATCAAGGACTATTTACTTCAAGGATGAATAGAAGCTACAACCAACCACAAGTAAATCATTCTCAATTTTCATCAAGAAGGGATGTCAATGGAAACTACAATCATTTGGTGGGTAGGTTTGATAATCACAGAAATTTCTTCAATGGCCAATGTTTCTCTTGTCATAAATTTGGTCACAAAGCTGCTCAATGTGTTGCCTACAAGACCATCATGACTAGGGAAGCTTAAAAACAAAGGAGTATGACTGGAATCATGAAAAGAACCTACAATAACTTTTTTTCTCTTGAGAATGAAATAGAATGTTCTATTTGTAATAGCTTCGGTCATGAAGATTCTAAATGCAGGAGTAGGTTTCAACAAACAACTTAAAAGGAGCAAGCTTCATTGAGTCCTAAAACATGGAAAAAGAAAGAGCCATAACCAGAAAGATGTGGGATAGCCTTATATGCAGAGGGACAGGAAAATCAATGGTACATTGACAGTGGATGCTCGAAACATATGAAAGGTGATAAAGAAAAACTTCAATCATATACTACCCTAGAAAAGGTAAAGAAGGTCTCATTTGGAAATCAGACCCCTGCACTTATAAAAGGTAAAGGTTCTGTTCATTTGAAAGAAAAAGTTAAAGCTGGAAATGTTATGTATGTTGGTGGCTTAAAGCATAATCTATTAAGTGTCAGTCAGATGTGTGAACAAGGAAATGAGGTAATTTTTCAATCAAATGGATGTATTTTTCGTGAGCTTGATACAGGAGAAACAGTGATCAAAGGCATAAGAACTCCAAATAATTTATACATACTAAAGGGAGGACAACAACAATGTTATTTAAGCAACAATGATGAACACTGGCTATGGCACAAAAGATTGGGGCATCTAAGCTTCTCTCAAATAAGGAAAGCATGCAAATATCAGGTGGTTCGTGATCTCCTTGACATTAGAATTCTAGACAATACAATATGCAAATCATGCCAATTTGGTAAGCAAACCAGAACTAATTTCCCTGAGAAGGAAGGATTAGCTAGCAGGCCACTTGAACTTGTCCATACTGATGTATATGGTCCAACCAGGAAAAGGTCACCTCGAGGAGAAGAATAATTTATATTGTTCATTGACGACTTTTCCAGGATGTGTTGGATAGGACTTATGAAGCATAAAGATGAAGCTTTCGAAAATTTCAAATCATTCAAAGCCTTGGTGGAAAATGAATCAGATCGCAGAATCAAATGCCTCAGGTCTAATCGAGGAGGGGAATTTACCTCAGATGAATTTTTCGATTTTTGTGAAGAACATGGAATAAGAAGGGAATTTTCTACTGCAAGGACTCCTCAACAAAATGGAGTAGTGGAAAGGATGAACAAAACGGTTCAACAAATGGCTCGTGCTATGCTTGATGAATCTGGAACTCCCGCAACCTTCTGGGGTGAAGCCGCATTTGCTGTAGTTACTATTCTTAACAAGACAAACGTTCGGGTAAACAACACTCAGACTCCTCATGAACTTTGGTATGGTAAGACTCCCACGATAAAATACTTCAAAATTTTTGGAAGCAAATGCTACATTAAAAAGACTGATGAAAATCTTGGCAAGTTTGAACCTAGAGCAGATGAAGGCATTCTACTTGGTTACTCTACCCACAGCAAAGCATATAAGTGTTACAATAAAAGACTTGGAAAAATTGTTGAAAGTATTGATGTAGTGGTTGATGAAGAAGGAAACACTCCTAGGCAAGTAAAATCTGAAGATCTTGAAGATGATGAGGACTATCCTTCAACATCAAATCAGATTCATGACGAAGAAGAAACCCATGAGGCACTAGAAGAATAGATAAGGATAAAAGAAAAGACTTCATCCAGATACGTTTAGAAGAATCATCCAGAAACTCAAATTTTGGGGCAGAAAGAGGCAGGTGTACAAAAAAGAAGAACCATTTCAGAAGCTTCAAGCTATCTAGCATTTCTCTCCTCCACCGAACCACAAAATGTAAAAGAGGCATGCAAAGATGAATGCTAGGTCAAGGCCATGGAGGAAGAACTTGAATAGATTGAAAAGAATAACACTTGGGAGTTGGTTCCTAGACCAAAAGATAAGAATGTCATAGGGACAAAATGGATTTTCAAAAATAAGCTGAATGAAAATGGAGATGTGGTTAGAAACAAGGCAAGACTTGTTTGTAAAGGGTATGCGCAACAAGAAGGTATAGACTTTGAAGAAACTTTTTCACCAGTTGCTAGACTTGAGGCTATAATAATGTTCCTTGCTCTCTCTAGCTTTCAGAAGTTTGAAATATTTTAGATGGATGTGAAATATGCCTTTCTGAATGGAGATTTGGATGAAGAAGTATATATTGAGAAACCAGATGGGTTTATCCTTGGAAATGATCCAAAACTTGTATGTAGACTCAAAAAGTCTCTCTACGGCCTTAAAGAGGCTCCAAGGGCTTGGTATTATCAGTTGGATAAGTACCTTCATCAACAAGGTTTTTTAAAAGGATCAACAGAAAACAATCTATATATAAAAATTGACAAGGATAAATTGCTAATACTTGTTGTGTATGTTGATGATATCATTTTCGGTAGCAATGAGGAAGACATGAGTCAAAACTTTGCCTTGGTGATGCAAAAATAATTTGAAATGTCTCTCCTTGGTGAGCTCACATATTTTCTTGGTTTACAAGCTCAACAAAACAAAGACGGTATTTTTCTATCACAAACCAAGTATCTCAAGCAGATCTTGAATAAATATGGGATGGAGGATTCGAAACCAGTATGTACCCCTATGGTAACAGGATGCAGCCTCATCGTAAATGATGAATTAGCAGCTGCACATCAACCAACCTATAGATCCATGGTTGGTAGTCTACTCTATCTAACAAGTACCCGAACAGACATTATGCATGCAATAGGGATAGTTGGAAGGTTTCAGGCAAATCCAAAGGAAACTCATCTTCAGGCAGTTAAGAGAATTTTCAAATATCTTAAAGGAACTCAAAACTATGGCTTATGGTATCCTAGAGGTACAGATTTCACACTTCATGCATATACAGATGCAGATTGGGCAGGAAGAGTGATGACAGGAAAAGCACTAATGGTGGTGCACTATTCATGGGTCCTAGATTAGTATCTTGGTTCATCAAGAAACGAAGTTCCATTGCATTATCTACAGTTGAAGTAGAATATGTAGTTCCTGCATCTTGCTGCACACAACTCCTTTGGATGATGCAAACATTGAAAGATCTTCAAATCACTTCTACTCCACCTATTTCCATTTTTTGCGATAATACAAGTTCAATCAGTATTTCAAAGAATCCTGTCATGCATTCAAAAACTAAGCACATACCTATCAAGTATCATTTTCTCCGGGAACAAGTTCTTGAAAAAAAGGTCAAATTGGAGTATGTTCCCTCTAAGGAACAAGTTGCTAATATACTCACAAAACCAATGCCCAGGGAGACATTTGAATACCTCAGACGGAAGCTGGGGGTATTTGATGCATCATCCTGCTGTTAAATCCTGTTAGTTTCAGATAAAAGTGGTTGTACGCGAGTTTCATGAAGGGGATACATGTACATATGCTAGTTTTTTGAAGACACAGTCGCGTATATGTTGGTTTGAAGACAAACAATAAGCCAAGCTCAGGTTGAAAAGAGCCTGATATGAGTCTGACAGAGACCATCTAGCACAGGTTCAGGGGGAGCATATGTTCTTCTAATAATGCATTGTTGGCATTATCTTAGAAGATCTTGATTCAAATTCACAGTGGGTTGGATTTCAGATGGAACAAGTGTAGGGAAAGAATGTGGTTGCTAGTTTGATCAACAGATGCTGCTGAAGATAGTTACTGATAACCATCATAATATTTTATCTCTATGTCATGTATTTGTTTTCTTATCAAGGTCATGTAATGGCCTATCTTAGTTTCCCCACTATACCTGGGATGGATGAAGCAATGTTCTTGTTTTATCATGTGTAAATTCTTGGAGTATCCCCACTTGGTTGGGTAGATGAGTCAATTCCCACTTGGGTGGGAGATGGATGTATGTATGAGTCTTTGATTGTAGGAAGGTCATCTATATTGTATAAAGTCATGTTTCCTTTGTAGAACATCTTCTTGCAGACCTTGCCTACAGTCAGGGGGAGCTTGTACAACACAACAGAGTAGAAAATTTAGCATGTACTCAGGGGGAGTATAACCCTTTGCCCTTGATGTCAAAGGGGGAGAATGACTTTGAGTGACTTGGGGTTGCCATCAAGTCCAAAGGGGGATATTGTTGACATTATGACATACATTTGGCACTATGGCACAAGTGTTGTCCTTGATGGCAACTCACTCAAAGGGCAGATCATAGTTCAAGCTCCAAGAATGAAAGAAAATAAGGTATACGTAGGTTCCTCATAGCAAAATCACGTATACACGCGGGATCACCGATCTAAAGGCACGTATGTGTATGCACGCACTTTCATGCAAAGAAAAAGCATGTACATGTGGGAAAATTTATGTTTGGTCCATGGTATTTAGTCCGACATATTTGAACCTATGGTTTTGGTCCTTGGTATTGCATCCAAAGTGTTGAAACCAGTTATTGGGTTCCCAGTATTAGTTCTTAATGGTTTTGAACCATGGTTTGAGTAAGGCCTAAGACTATAAAAAGGGAAGGAGATCATTTGGCAAGGGCATCAACTAAGTGTTGAATATCTTAAGAGGAGCAAGAGCTGGAATACTGGTGATTGGTTTATGGTGTAGTGCTGGATTTGAACAAAGGAGGAACTTGAGCACTAAAAGATGGATAAGTTTTATTGATGGATCAAGATTTTAAGGCTTGAATAGTAGTATCTTTGTAACCTTTGATCTGTTATAACTGGATTATGATTAGATCTATAAATCTGATAATCTGGGTATAACTTATTTCCGATTAAGTAAAAGGGTGAATTATCTTTTATAGATTTATACACAAGTTCAGTGCAGTATAGGCATGTGTACACGCAGGTTCAACAACTAAAGGAAGCGTATATGCTGGTTGGCATTGATACAGCTGCATATGTACGTAGGTTTCTTCATGGTGAAGTAGCATACGTCTCATGAAATATGCTTTAGCTATTTCTGTTTATTGCTACAGTATTCTAGGTTCAGAATTGGTATGTGGTTATTAGTATTGTTTTCTGGTTACAGAATTCTGAGAAGTGATTGGTTGATTCTATATTGTTTGGTACAAAGGAGATTGATTAATGCATATATACTTGATGTTTGATTGATGGATCCAGTCTGAAAATTTATGAAACATGGTCCTTGGAAGAAAAAGAGAAGGTTGTAGCCTTCTGCAGATAGCAGCCTACGTACTAGTACATCAGCTAGTACAAGAGCAAAAGGGGGTTGTAGCTGCCTTCCAGGTGAAGCTGGAGAATGAGAGAAGGTTGTAGCCTTCTGTAGGTAGCAGCCTGCATACTGGTATAAGACTGCACCAATACAGAATCATTGTAAAAATAAGTTTCTAATTGAAAGAAGATAGAGACAAATTGTAGCAGGTGGTTTTCACCCACATTGGGTTTCCACCTTACATCTTGTGTTCTTTTGTGTGACTGTCAGCTCTATTTTTCTGTTCCTGGTTACTATTTATATGAGTCTGACACACAGATTAATGATCAACATCTGAAGAATAAATTAAAATTATAATTCTGCAAGTTATACGCGAGTTTCATTAACCAGAGTTGCGTATACACGCTATTTTCACTAGCTGAAGTAGCGTATAAAATTTTTTGTGTGAATTGAAAAGAATTTAATAATACTGATTCACCCCCCGTCTCAGTATTATTTCCAACATCCCCAAGCCACTAGAGTGCACAAACTCTTTCCTTACCAAGTCTTGACCTCTCTGGTATTTAATGGGAGGAGCCCAATGTGGTACTCAATTCCCGACAGATCCTCATAGTGATTTCTTGAACCTCTCAAGCATTTTGTCTGCTCAATGCTACCTTAGGTCAAGTCGGCTCTCTATTTTCTGCTTCTTGCTTCCAGTCTCTTTTGCCTTTTCTTTCATTTTTTTCTTCTCTGCTTCTTCCTTCTCTTCTCTAGTCTGTTCCATATCTATTCATGGCTTAAAGCCAATCTGTCCTTGATTGTTCACTTCCTCTTCCACCCCTTTGGATCACTTGCTGCTATTCGCTTTGAGTTCCCTACCTCTGCATCATCGCCAACGTCTCACAGGGAAGTGACCACTTGTCCTCTCACAAACTGCACCAACTCTTCCTCAATGGTTTAGTATTTCAATTACACTGTGGAATGACTCATCTGCCAACTCAGAAGTCAGATCAGACTTCAGACTTTTATATGTCACGACTTAATTCCCTCATCAAATCCGGTTTCTCCATTGGGTGCAATCTACGCCATTAGATCTGGAGCCCCTAGATCCTACGGTGTTCGCTCTTTTCTTGCGGTTGACTTGCTCAACCATTAGCCCATGATGAGAGGCAGTTTTCTCTCGCATCCGCCAGACACACGTCATGCGATGAATGGAATCACTCATTTTCTTCCAAATCCACTTACTGCCCAAATATGCCTCCGATATACCGCCGGTTTTGGAGCGCGGGACTCGCCTTTCACCTCAGTGCTTTCCCTACAACTTCCCAGCTTCCCATGCGACCAAGATCTTCAGGGCTTTTCCTTCTCGAGGGTTTTTTCCCCATTAGAAATGGTCTCTGTTTCCCAATCCGGGCTTTGCAACTGCCAGTTTTTCCTCCTGCGTGGTCTCCATGGGCCTCGATCAACGCACTTTGATCGAGGTCCTTGTCGTTCCTTGCTAGTTATAAACTATCATTGTCTAGAGGTCTTCTTGGTAGCTCTTTGTTCATAAATTCGAAGTTTGTCCTGATTTGATACAGTCATGGCACTTTGACAATTTTCATGGAAACAATTCGGATCACGGCCTTCCCACTGAAAAAGCTTTTGGGCCACTAAAAGTTGGTTTTCAAGCATCGACTAAGTGAGGGTACAATTGTCTCGCTTGTCCAATCTCTATCCACTTTGCGCTGCTTAGTTTTGAACCCTTGAGCCCAATTCTGAGGTACTCAACATCTCCTTTACACATCGTCCTCACCTTCCTATCCAAAACTATTTCTTCTTGCAATTCATTAAGATATTCAAGTAGCAGGTCATCAATAGAAGACAATTGACTCTTCTCTTTGGGATCCTCAATTAGTGAAGGTTCAAACAATCTCAAGAAATATACATTTACGACTGAGTAGATGTGCATGTAAGCTAGTAGATCGAGCCGAAAAGCATTCTCACCAAACTTCTCAAGTATCTTGAAGGGTCCATAACTAATAGGCTTTAGCTTTTTACCTTCACCTTGCATCCTGTCCTTGCTAATATACAGCCAGACTAGGTCACCAACTTGGAAACTATGCTCCATCTGATGCTTGTCATGCCTTGCCTTGTATTTGGCTTGGCTCTTTTCTAGCTATTCCTGTATTTCCTGGTGAATCTCTTAGATTTTTTCAATGAACCTAGTTTCCCTGTCCACATCATTATGTCCCTCAATTGTGGTGTCTTCACCAAAGACAAAATCCAAAGGAGACCTTGGTGTGAAATCAAAATAGGTCTCAAAAGGAGATCTATGTGTAGAATAATGTTTTGCTCATGTAAGCATGTTGCACATAACAAAAATGTTCATCCCAAAACTTAGGATGCTTGCTGCAATATCCTCTGAGTAACTGGATCATTGTCCTGTTAACTATTTCTGTCTAGCCATCAGTTTGTGGATGAAAAGCTGTGCCTTTCTTCAGTTTGGTGTCCATCAGTTCCCACACACTTGACCAAAACTTCCCCACAAATCGGGTGTCTCCATTAGATACAATGGAAGTGGGTAATCCAAAATGAACCCATACATGTTCAAAAAATATTTTGCAGTTTGTTCAGTTGTAATCTGTTTATTACAAGGTATCAAAATACACATTTTGTTGAACCTATCCACAACAACATACATATGATCATGACCTTTCCTAGATTTAGGTAGTCCTCCCACAAAATCCATGGAAACACTTTCCCAAGGGTGAGAAGGAACTGGTAATGGAGTGTACAAGCCTAGTTTTCTATTGGTGGGCTTGCTTTTAGCACACATAGTACACCCTCTTACATATATAGAAATTGTCTCGTTCATTTTTGGCCAATAAAAAAATATTTGCAGCTGTGCAACTATTTTACTTACCCAAAATTGACCTGATATTAGAGAAGTGTGTGCTTCTTGAAGTATCTTTACTCTTTCAGTTTGTGGAACGCATAACTTCCCACAATGTTATAAGAGTCAGTCCTTTACAAGATAATCCAATTTTTCTACTCGTTTGCATTGACTTAAAGTTGCATATACATCATGAAAGTCTATATCTTGAGCATATTGTTCAATGTCGCTCTCATGTAACACAGAATTATGCTTAAGTATAGTAGATGCATTTATAATGGGTCTAGATAACATGTCTGCAACTTTATTGTGTATGCCATTTTTATATCTGATGACTAAATGAAACTGTTGTAGAAAACACATCCATCTATAGTGCCTTCATTACTACAACTTAGTTTGGGAGTGTAGATATTGAAGTGGTTGATGATCAGTATGTATTACTATCTCTTTGCCCATTAAGTAATGTTTCCACTTTTTCACACTCTGTACTAATGCATACAATTCTTTATCATATGTAGGATAGTTAACCACTGCATAATTAAATGTCTCAAAATGATAATATATGGGTTTATTATGTTGTGTCAACACTGCTCCCACGACATAGTGACTGGCATCTGTTTGGAGCTCAAAATGGTCTTTGGAGATTAGGCAGTGCTAGTATAGGTGTTGTACTAATATTTTCTTTTAAGGTGTCGAAGGCTTTCTGTTGTGGCCTCCCCATTGAAACACCTTGTTCAATCCTATTAAAGCATGTAAGGGAGTTTCAATTAAGGAAAAGTTAGAAATGAACTTCCTCCAATATTGTGTCACTCCCAAAAAGATTCTAACTTTTGTAGGAGATTTGGGTTTAGGCCAGTTTACAATGACTGCCACCTTAGAGGGATCTATATTTAATTCACCACCCCTACTATATGACCCAAATAATTCAGAGATGTTTTGCCAAATTCACATTTTTAGAGTTTAACATAATTTTTTTCTCTTTTCAAAACATCTAGTGTCTTCTTAACATGCTTTAAGTGTTCTTCCCATGTTTTTCTAAATATCAGAATGTCATCCAGATACACAATAACAAAATCATCAAGAAAAGGTCTGAGTACATCATTCATTAATCTCATGAAAGTAGCAGGAGCCTTAGTTAAGCCAAAAGGCATAACCAGCCACTCATATAATCTCTGCTTTGTTTTGAAAGCAGTCTTCCATGCATCTTGTTATGCAACTCTGACCTAATGCTATCCACTATACAAGTCTAACTTGGAGAAATAAATAGCCTCTTTCAATTGATCTAAAAGATCATCTATGCGAGGAAGGGGATAACAATTTTTTATTGTTATCTTATTCAGTGCTTGGTAATGAATGCACATTATCCATGAGCCATCTTTATTTCTCTCCAAAACGATTGGTGACCCACATGGTGATGTGCTAGGTCCAATGAACCCTTTCTCGAGCAACGCCTACACGTGCTTCTTGATTTCAACATTCTCTAAAGCGGACAACATGTACATTCCAATGTTAGGCAATGGAGCATCTTACTGCAAAATAATATCATGCACTATTTCCTTTTTAGGTGGCAGACCTTTAGGTTCTTGAAACAAGATATCATACTCTGAAACAACCTTTTCTAAACAGCTTGTTGTTTAGCATTATAGACTTCAAATACATTGGATTTATCAGGTTTCTTTTCCTTTACAACCATTAGTAACATTTGTTTGCATGAATTTATCATTCATTTCATCTGCCCTGAGTTTACGCGAGTATAATTATTTTTGAACTTATGAGCTCTTACAAAGTATTTGATTCCATCTTTAACAAGTAGATACTTGTTCTCAGCTCTATAGAAAATAGCTTTTCTATCATACAAGTAAGGACTTCCTAAAACAATTCCAATATATCCAAAGGAATTATGTCTAACTCAACCTCATCTACAAATGCTGACCCAAAAGAAAACTTGAGTTTGCACTGTCTAGTCGCTTGTAGTTGTGATTTATCATTTAACCATCCTAATGGGTATGGTTTCTTGTGAGGTGTAGTTACTAATCCCAACTTCTTTACAATTGCTTCAAAAATTAAATTTACTTGTGAGCCACTATCAAACAAAGTATCAATCTTTTGATGTTTGAAAATAACTCGAATATGGAAAAGCTCATGTCTTTTTCTCTCATTTTCTTCATCAATAGTAGATTGTGTAGAGTTACTAGTAGATGCTTCAGAATTCTTACCTTTTAAACCTGTGGCTGCAATGGTTGTTTCATCTCCTCAGTCTGACCCCAAATCTTTCTGAATAGCTGTAGCAGTCTTCTTCTTCTTTCCCTCAAACTTCTTAGGTCTCATCTCCGGATGCAGAATCCAAAAATGCTCATCATCATGCCCATCCTTTGTACAATGAATGCATGAATCCTTGCTTTTCTATGTAGTTTTAGCTTTCCTTGCTTTCCATTTCTGCTTTCTTTTCTCCTTATTCTTGCTTGCAGTGGTTTGGGATGATCCCCCAACTTCTGGACTTCCATTCTTTCCTCTAGCTTCTAGATGAGTAGCTTGTACAAATACCTCATCTATACTAGTGGGATTAAACATGAGGATAGTGTGCCTCATGTAGCTATGTAGACCACCAAAGTACTTCAACAGAGACTCAGGTGAGTCTAATGAGATTCCTAGAATCAATGCTCTCTTTCTAAATTCTTGAGTGTAACCTTGCACACTTTTCCCTTTCAACTGTCAAAGAGTTTTCCAACTCATCATGGCTTGCTACATGTAGGCCAATGGATAGAACTATTTTTTGATTGCAGAAACAAATTCGCTCCAGACACAGATAGTCTTACCATGTCGTTTCATGTCAGCTTGGGTCCTGCCTTCCCACCAAACCAAGGCAGTGCCTCCAAGGCATAGGCTTGTCAGCTGAATCTTTCTCTTGACTAAATCAATATTATGCACTATGCAATAAACATGAATCTGTCTAATCTGATTGTCTAGCTTTTCTGCATTCATCTCTCCATCATATATAGGTAAATCAAATTTGACATCTAGTTTGATCAAAGATGCTTTCTTTTTGTGTTCATGACTATTAGGAGGTGTGAGAAAGCTTTCTTCTTTCCCTTTGCCTTTTGAGTGGTCATGGAAGTGAGACTGATCTTCTCCTTTGTCTTGTTTAGAGCTTGATTAATCTTCATCCTTATGTTTTCTAAAGTCCCTATACATTTCTTCTTCCATGGACTTTATGGCTAGGAAACTATCTATGAATTGAGGGTCTAGCCCCATAGAACCTTCCTTTGACATTATCTTCCGAGGATAGAGTCTCCCAATTTCAAGATTAGTTTCAACCAACTCTCCTTCTCCTAATTTGAGCTTTGATCTAGTTAGCATTCAACAGCTAAACCAACACAAGCTTGTCTAACCTAAACAACCTAAAGCTCTGATACCACTTGATCTGAAAATCGCTGTTGAGTGATCTCAATTAAATAATTAATGAATGAAGGTATTATAGACTCATGTGCTGGTGTGTTTCTATGTTATATTAGGCAACGGATCGATCAGATTGAAAAATACATAGACACTCAAAAATGGAAAACAGTAAGAGAAACATAGTAAGCAAATACAAGAACACAACAAATTAATAAGGAGTTCACCCTATCCTCCAGGGCTATGTCTCCAGTCTAGCTTTCAGTGGTGGCCTTCTTTTATTGTGTCTTTAAAGCAGAGTTCTTATAGTGAGGAGCTAAATTTGAGTCTCCTAAAATAGAGGATGCTTAGTAGGGTGGTTCTTGGATTCCCCAAGCCACTAGAGTGCACAGACTTTTTCCTTACCAAGACTTGACCTCTCTAGTCTTTAATGGGAGGTGCCCAATGTGGTACTCAATTCCCGATAGATCCTCATAGGGATTGCTTGAACCTCTCAAGCCTTTTGTTTTCTCGATGATACCTTAGGTCAGCTCAGCTCTCTGTTTTCTGCTTCATGATTCCTATCTCTTTCGCCTTTTCTTTCACTATTTTTCTTCTCTGGTTCTTCCTTCTCTTCTCTGGTCTATTCTCTATCTGTTCATGGCTTAAAGCCAATCTGTCCTTGACTGTTTGATTCTTCTTCCACCCCTTCAGATTGCCTACTGCTATTCGCTTGGAGTTCTCGGCCTCTACGTCATCGCTAATGTCTCATAGGGAAGTGGCCACTTTTCCTCTCACGAACTGCACTAGCTCTTCCTCAACGGTTCAGTGTTTCAGTTACACTATGCAATGACTCATCCGCCAACTCAGCGGTCAAATCAGACTTCATACTTTTATATGTCACGGCTTAATTCCCTCATCAAATCTAGTTTCTACATCGAGCACAATCTCCACCGTCAGATCTGGAGCCCCCAGATCCTACGATGTTCGCTCTTTTCGCGGGGTTGACTTGCTCGAGCATTAGCTCGTGATGAGAGGCAATTTTTTCTCTCATCTGCTAGACACACATCGTATGATGAATGGAATCACTCATTTTCTACGAAATCTACTTATATGCCTCTGATATACCACCGATTTTGGAGCATGTGACTTGCCTTTTGCGTCAGTGCTTTCCCTATGGTTTCCCGGCTTCCTATGCGATCGAGCTCTTCGAGGCTTTTCCTTTTCAAGGGGTTTTGCCTAGCGATGCACGATTAGCACCAAAAATGGCCTCCGTTTCTTAATCCGAGCTTCCCAACTGCCAGTTTTTCCTCCTGCATGGTCTCCATTGGCCTCGGTCAGCGTGCTTTGACCGAGGTCCTTGTCGTTCCTTGTTGGCTGCAAACTGCCACTTTCCAGAGGTCTTCCTAATAGCTCGTTGTTCATAAATTTGAAGTTTGTCCTGATTTGATACAGTCATGGCACTTCGATAATTTTCATGGATCCAATTCGGATCAATTACCCTTTGTATCAAGTTTATTTACAGAGAATGGGAACTTGTCATACTGATAGTAAAGGATAAGGTGATATATGAATGTAAAGTACTTGAATACGTTTTCATTTTCTAGCCTCATGAACTGGTCATGGATTTTCTCAGTAATGAATGTAGCATAGTTATACTTGATAGCAGGAGGCTGACCAGGGGTAAAAATGGACATTAAAACTAGGGTCAATTCATCCACATACTCACTAGTATTGAATCGCATGACTGCAACTATCATATCAATTATATTTTTACCTATCTGTGTGAAGAAAAATGACAAATAGGTAGGGGGATTTTTGGGTTGATGCTGCTTATCCATGAAATTCTGGCAGAGGTGATTGAGTTCAAACTGGGACAATTTAGATGATTTCTCTAGCAAACCTCCAAGGGAAATGGGGTGAGGTCTTGACTGGGCTGAAACTAAAGCATCTCATTGGTTGAGTCTGCAGTAACTGTGAAGAGAACAGTTTGATTTGGGGAAATTATTGCTCTGAGGTTGGGCTCATAATTGGCATGACACTGATGGATAATGTCAGGGAAAATGCGCACAGAGGGGAGCATGTACATTAGGAGATTTGATTCCCAAAGTCCTATGGTATCATAGTCATTCATGTAATTGTCCTAGCATTGGACAAATACTTTCAAGTGGTCTTTATCAGTATCCAGGTCTTTTATTTGAAAATCTTTATCTGCCAGGGGCAGATAATCCAAATCACGGTGAGGGGTAGTGATAGGTGCTACATTAAGGGCCACAGGGGTTTCCATTTTGGTTCTTGTGGATTTAGACAGGAAAATGGGGTTTTTAGATGGAATTTGTGAAAACAGAGGGTCTGGGGAGTCTTGAATTCTAAATTTAGCAACTGAATTATAATGAAATTTGGGTTTTTAAAATTAATTATAAAGGAAAGCAAGTATTTACAGGGTTGTTAGACGAAAACTGGTAAATACCTATTTTTAGTGAAGCGCAATGGAATGCAGGTTCACTGGGTGCGAATGACAGATTTGGAGTGGCGTCGAACTGCAAGTTTGAGGGTGGTTGATCGTGGGGTGTACGAGCTGGTTGCATTCAACGTTTAGGTTGCTGCATGTATACCTTTTCGGAAATAAGGATGAAAACTGATTAACTTTGTTTTTTATGCAAAGTCAAAGATTTTGGTGGGTTTGGGATTTGGACATATGGTGTCAATGGGAAAATGATTTGATGTTTTTTCGGTAGCGAGAGGCGGTAAATGGTTTTCATCACACCGCTAGTGGAGGGGAGATGGCATTTGGGCAAGACCACGCGATTCCACACAACATTTGACACGTAGCATAGGTACTGATTACAAAACCGCTCACCATCGCACGCTAAAGGTCGACCATGGAGGGACATGCAATATGCGTGACAATCGTTGGATTTGCGGGATTCGATCAAACAGCTATCGGGGAGGTGAAGTGGCGGAAGGTTAACGGAGGGCGGGCCCAATATAATTAAAGGATTTTAATTATAGTGGGGCGATGTGATTGGTTGAAGTTATTAATTAATCGCGAGGATTAATTAATTCTTTTATTAGTAGGGTGGGTTTCGGGCTCTTAATTAACTATGGATTAGTTAATTAATCCCGGTTATTGATTGTATTATGGTTATATTTAACCGAGGAGTGGGATATATAAAAATTTGGGGAATTCACATATTTATAATAATAAGGGAGTGGGTAAATTTTATATAGGGTAATTATATAATAACATGAATTAGTGGTTAATATGACTTTATGAAATGCGCGCTAAGTTTAAAACATATATCTATATCTATATCTATATATATATATATCTCTCTCTCTCTCTCTCTATATATATATATATATATATATATATCTATATATATATCTATATATATATATATATATATATATATATATATATATATATATATATATATAACTTAGGCTAAGTGAACATGAGGGTTTTTAAGGAAATTGTTTTATTTTCCCTAAGTAAAATAGGATTTTACTTAGGAAAAGTGTTATTAGGGAAATTAATAACTTATGAAGGGATGTGATTATTGGTGAAGGGGCTTAAGTGCTTAAGGTATTATAAGTTATTGGGCTAATGGACCAGTCCCTCCAAAAGTCAGAGAAATGCTCTAAGCCCCTCTAACTTGATAGATGCCTTGGCACTTAGGGGAAATTAGTGAAAATTTAGGGGAAATGAGTAGGGAAGTTAATTATCTTTTACTCCGCTTGTTTGATGTGCCTTCCATGTGATGCATGCCTTTGCCTTGTGATGAAAGTAAAAGATTTACACATTTAGACTTATCATTCACCACATATTATTCTGCAACCATCATCTACTTACCCTACCTACTTAACCTAGCATTTTTACTTCTTTATTAGGGTGCACTTAGACTGGAAAACCCTTTTCAAACTTTATTTTGTTTTTAATAGTGACACCTATCTAAATCTAACCTTATTACATCCAAGGGCTCAGATTACACTATTGAGCTCCTTTTATTCACTCTACCTATCTACTTATCTGCCAAGATTAAATTGTTTGGTCAGATCTTTATTCTCTATTTCTACAACATGAAATTGAAAATATGAACTAGCCAAGCTTAAACTGTTTGACTATTCATGCATTGTGGCATAAGTGACAAGTTGCACACAATTTTTATTGTACAAAGAAAGTAGTGGCATTTAGGCTTACACAGTTTCCTGGTCTTTTCTTTTTGGGGTTCATTTTCTTTCATTTTTTGACCTCTTTTTATTTCTTTTCACCCTTTGATTTTTATTTTAGGGTATACCCTCTTTACATTTTTTAAATTTTTTGAGTTTTTACAAATATGAAAACCTTTGCAACAAGTAAAGGTATGAACATATTTCAAAGCTAAACCAAGTCAATCATGATATATGACACCTATTGGTGCAGGGGCATAATAGTGGCTCCACTTGGGGATGGCTTTCACTGGTGGAAAGTCAAGAACATTAGATCAGTGGCCTCTTAATGGCTTTGACTGTGCTCTGCAATTTTCTTTTGCTTGTTGCTTTATTGTATGTATAAAGTGATATTTCTGAAGCTTAGGGCCTTCTCTTCGGACTTCAACTCCAAAACTTTATTGTCCAATCAACACTATGACATTAAAAAGGATATAATATATACTATGAAGAATATGATAACATTAGTAAGTAGGATCAAATTAATGCTTCAACATCTGATCTCTGACTGGTCCTTCTTCAGCTTCTGTACCATATAGCTCTTTAAGAAAATATGCATTATTTTCTTTGAAAGCATATATGATGTATGGTCCTTTCCATAGGAAGTCAAACTTCCCATGTTTCCCCTTGTCCTCTTTTCTGGAATCCCATCTTAACACTTTATCTCCAAGGTAGAAATCTTCTGCCTTGGTTCTTCTGTCAAATATCTTTGTAAGTTTCTCCCGCAACACTTGGGATCTTTGGTACACCTCCTCCCAGGTCTACTGTAAATTGATAGTCTGGTTTATCCTTCTTTGAATATCATTAGGTTCCACTTGAGATTCTTGGAGTATTTTCATAATAGGAACCCCTAGTAATGAAGAAAAAATAGCCTCCATGCCATATACTAACTCATAAGGACTGGTTCTAATGGACTTTTTTTTTGTAAGCTTGTCTACCCACAAAGCATTGACTAATATTTTGTTCGAACTTTTCTTGTTTTCCTCTAACAGTTTTTTGATGATGTTAATTAGACTCTTGTTGGAAGATTCTACCAGTCCATTCCCCTGAGGGTAGTGGGCTATGGAATGGCCCAATGTAATGTGATACCTGTTATAGAAACTAATCATTTTCTTTGAATTGAAGGCCACATCATTATCAGTAATGATTTTAGCGAGCCAGCTAAACCTGGACAAGATATTGGTCTCCAGGAAACCTACGATCACAGTGTCATTGGTCTATCTGGATGGGATGACCTCTATCAATTTAGTAAAATACTCAGTGGCAGTGAGTATCCATTTGTGTTGGCCAAAAGAGGGTGGATGAATTTCTCCAAAGAAGTCAAGACCCCATTGCTGAAAAGGTTTCACGGTGTAAATGGGTTTTAAGGGTAAAGGTAACAACTTTCTTCTGCCTTCAAAGATTTGACATTTATGGCAAGAAGTTAAAAATTTCTTCATGTCTGCAAACAAGGTTGGCCAATAGAATCCCACCCTTGGAATTTTATCTGTAGTTGACTTCCAATAGAGATGTCCACCACAGTCTCCTGCATGAAATTCTTGGAGAGCCTTGTCAGCTTCATCTTTTAGTAAACAGTTTAATAAAATTCCTTCATGATTTTTACAAAAAAGAGTATTATCTAAGATACAAAACATTGAAGCTTTCATTTTTAAAAACCTATTCTTGGTTATGGATAACTCTGGAGGAGCCTGCAAGTTTTGTAAAACATAAATTACATCAGCATACCAAGGTGAGTCTGAAAAGGCCTAGCTGATTTGTGGAGTCGCCATCTCCTGCTCGTTATCCAGTTCATTTATGTCTAGGGCCTAAAAATTAGTTTATGCCATGAGTTTGGCCAACCCCTGACCTTTTATTAGTTTTGTGGGTTTTAGCTCTATATCATACTCTAATGTGGTAGCAATCCATTTACCTCTTTTACCATCAATTCCATCCTAATTTAGGATGTCTTTGACAACTACTTTAGGAACATAAGCTATTACATAAGAGTATAATATGTAGGCTCTGAAGTCTTTAATGGCTTTTACCAGTGCAAAAGCTTGTTTCTCCATTATTTTTTATTTTAGTGATGCATCTTTGAGTGCTTTACTATAAAAGGCTATAGGTTTTTCACATCCTTGATCATCCTTTTGTAATAAAACTGCATCTATGGTGTGTTCTGATGCAAAAGAAAAAATGATGAAGTCTCTATCAAATTGTGGACTGGTGAGGACCAGTGTTTTGGTTAAGGCCATTTTGATTTCTTCAAATGATTGCTTGGCCTCTATTGTCCATTTGATACTTGAATCCTTTTTTAGCATGTTATTTAGTAATCTAATGCATTTAGCTCAGTTGGAAATAAATCATCTTAGAAAATATATCTTCCCTAGGAAAGCCTGAAGTTCTTTAACATTTCTCAGATGAGGTATCTGTAGAATAGCTTCAATCCTGGAAGGGTCAATTCGAATTCCATATTTGGAAATGATGTGACCTAAAAGTTTACCCTCCTCCAGACCGAACAAGAACTTCTTTGGATTCAAAGAAATACCATATTTTCTGCATTTTAAAAAGACTTACCTCAGATGGTCCAAGTTCTATTTATCTTATTTGGAAAAAACAGTTAGATCATCCAGATATATAACAAGAAAATCATGAATTTCTTTGTCAAAGGTAATGTCCATTGCCCTTTGGAAGGTTGCTCCTGCGTTTTTCAGTTCAAATGGCATTTTGATATACATGAAAGTGCCCCATGGTGTTGTAAAAGTAGTTTTCTCTTGGTCATTAGGATGAACCAAGATTTGGTTATATCCTGAAAATCCATCTAAAAGTGAAATTCTAGAATAACCCACTACCCTTTGCAAAATATGATCCATTTTGGGTAAAGGATAGTTATCTTTAGGAGAGACCTTATTCACATTCCTCATATCAACACATAACCTTATTTCCCTAGTTTTCTTCCTAGTAGGTACCAAGTTAGACACCCACTCTAAAAATCTAATAGGGGAAATAATCCCTACTCAATACATGTGTTTTATTTGTTTCTCAATCAATGGTAATAGCACAGGGTTAATTCTTCTGAGCTTTTGCTTAAAGGGCCTTTGATTTTCTTTCAGAGGTATATTGTGTTGAATAACAGAGGTGTCATAGGACTTCAAATCTTCGTAACTCCAGGCAAATACATCCTAGAATTCCCTCATAAGTTCAACATACTTTAGTTTTTGATCAGGTGGTAAAGATTTTGACATTTTTATCATTTTTGGATTGGCCTGATTTCCTAACTTGTATTCTTCAATATCTGCTTTTAATGGTTCCATTTTAGGTTTATAGGGAATGTCATTGGAATCAAACAGATCTTCTAGAGGAGTCAATACTTTGGGTAGATGATTGTCCTTTAGGTTGATAACCTCTATTCCTTCTTTAATTATTTCATCTAGGTCCATTTGTTTCAGGTCTTGAATTTATTTTTGTGTGAATTTTGTTGAATGAAGCATATTTATTGAACTTTCCTTTGAAATGTTGATTTCTACCTGATTTATTTGATTAGAACTAATAACTGTATCAACATCTATGTTACTATTAGAAAACTCTTCATCTAAAGTTAAGAAGTTATTGATCTGCTCATCACTATCAAAACCTGCCAGTTCTTCAGATTATCAGGGATGACTAGTCTGTGCCTAATCTCAGTATTATACTGATGATTAGGTTGAAAAGGTAATTTGTAGGTGCTGGCAAAGATGGCTAGGCTATGGGCTTGCATGTTGTGTTTTATAGGAAAAGTTGCAAGCTGAGTTTCCAAAAAAGCGTTGTGAATTTCTATGACTGTTCCTCCATAATATCCAAGTCTAGGATCCCTAGTTGAGTAAGTTCCTTTAATCTGTTTGATTATTAATTCTGAATCTCCTATGACAGACACTCTGATTGCTCCTAATCTTTTAACAAGTTTAAAACCCAACAAGAGAGCCTCATATTCTGCTATGTTATTGGTGCACTTAAAATTTAGTCTATAGGCATGGCCTTCAGCATCGTCATTTTCTAAATTGTACACCCAAACTCCTGCTCTTGCCCCTAGCTTATTGACTAAGCCATCAAATTCTAAATGCCAAAGGATTTCATGCTCATAATTAGTGTCTAGGGTAGTAGGAGCTTGTTTAGCAATGGGATCTGGTTTTTCGTTCTCATATGATTTTTCTTTGTTATCTGATATTTCCCGAATATGAACACTTGATTTTTATTTTTTAATTTCTTTTGGTTCTGCTACTAAAACTTCTAAATTATTAGAAGGATTGATTTCTGCATTGTAGAGAATGAACGAGTCCATATCAAAGTGTACTGAGTAGATGGGAAAATTTTGGGGTCTTTCCTAACTACTTACTAAGTATTTCATCAATGTTTCTCTGTAAAGTTTCTTTGGTTGTCCAAAAACCGATATAGTAGCATATGACATATCCATTTGAAGAGATCCCTGAAGTTTAGCACCCCAGGATCTGGATAATATCATGCCATATCTAGGTGGTATATCTACTACCACTATATCCACTAAAATTGTCTTTGCAGGGTATTGAACCAATGAGACACACAAGTCTTTTATCAATCCTAAACATCTCACCTGACTAGAATCAAAAGAAAACAAATCTTTGTGTGGTCTAGTGTTTTCTAAGTCTAGCTTTTCCATTACACACTTGGGCATGAGATTATGAGATGCCCCAGAGTCAAACATGGCATTGTGAAGAATCTTATCATGTATGCTTAAGCACACAAAGAAGGGAGGAATTCCTCCTTCCAATGGTTTTCCATTCACTTTTGGGCCTAGCCATCAAAAAGATTAACTGAGTCTTCAGTTCCAGTAATTTTCTGTGATCTATTGATTTTAGTTCGTAGGCATCATGTTTAGCTAACTCAGATAATGGGACAACAATTTTCAGCTTACCCGCTTCAATTTCTAGATTAAAGGGTTTTTCTATTTGGGCTTTTGGATTTCGAATAGAAATATTTTCTCTATTTTCTGTGTTTTCTATGTTTTTCTCCTTTTAAGGAGTGGAATCATGATTTGTTGATTCTCCTAAATCAACTTCGAGAGGTTCTTCCACAGTTCCCTTGAAAGGAAGGGAAGTGGAGGGTTGTTTATTGTTTGGTTGATTATCAGAGACATCTTCAATTATGGGATTAGAAGGATTATTGTTTGATCTAGAAAGAATATGTACAGGTGTGGTTACTATCTTACCTTTTTTGGGATGATTTGGAACCTTTGCTTGTTTGCTTCAGGGACATCAATTCTCGTACTTCTTAGGTTTTATTTCTTGTGCACCTCAAAGATGGTTGTGTCATAACCTTCCCTAAAGTCGAATGATTCCCTCGATTGAGTTTGAAACTATTTAAGTATGTGGGCCTCTTGATCCTCTTCTGTTAAGAAAACTTCTCCTTCATTACCAAGCCCCATCAAATTAATTTAGTATCTTCTTGTAGACCTTCTGAGTTGGAAGCTTCTACATAATTCTCCTAGAAAGCGGGTCTAATGTTTTAGTCAGGACCATTCTTTCTAGTGTTTGGGTTTTGTTTTTTCCTGAAATTAGGATTTCTCCCTGTGTTGTTTTGCTGACCATCCCAAGGAGCTTTCCTTTCAATTTTCTCCACTATGTCTCCTAGTCTATCCATTCCTTTAATTATGGCATCTAGCTTTTGCTCAAAGGGTGAGCTTTCTTCCTTTAATGGTATGCTCCTTTCACTCCTAGCCTTGGCTCTTTTAGACATCAGGTTGGCTTCAACACTGACTATTATTCTTTGCATATCTTCCAAAGTAGGAGGGTTTTGTTCTCTCAGCTGGAAATCCATATTAGAATCAAATCCATCTAGGAATTTGATTAATGCTAAACAAGGTGGAGGTCTAATATCTAATGGGATGGCATTGTATACATTGTTGAATCTAGTGCAGTAGTCTTGCACAGTTTCTTGTGTTCCTATTTTTAGGTTTTCGTATTGAAATAGAATCTGAAGGGGATCTTTTCTTTTCTGCCACCTGTTCAAGAATTGTTGATAGAGAGTTCTTAGGCTATCTATACTATTTGTTTCTAAGTCTCTAAACCAGGTTCTAACTTCCCCAAATAAACTCTGAACGAATATCCTCATTTGCACATCAGCAGTATCTATTTCATAAATTTCAAAATAATTAGTCATCTTCTTGGTATGTTGCTGGGCTGTATAAGTACCAGTGCCATCAAAAGTAGTGATCTTACTTTGGTAGTCCTGGGGCATGGCACCTAAGTTTGCTGGTAGTACCAAGGGGGCATATATGTTTGCCATTGTTGCTAGTAATGGTAAAACAAAAGTTGGGGTTGGAATAACAGTGGATGTTTGAGTTGTGGATGGAGAGCTAGGGTGATAGTCTAATGTGGAGTGGTTTGAGGTTGATATGTATGAGGGAATGATGATGAGTTTGCAGGAACAGTAGTGATTACAGAGGGATTAGGTGTTCCTTCAGTGGTAAGATCAGATTGTGGTGAGTTCTGCAAATATCTATCAATTGACAAATTGGTTGCTTGGAGCTCTAATTCTTGGATGAACATTGGGTCTTGGAATAGGTCTGCTAATTCAAAATCAGATGAAGTTCTAAACAAAGAGGTCTCAAAGTATTTGTCAAAGGTTTGGTCTTCGAGATAAATCCACCTAACTGGATAGGATGAGGATTTTAAGGTGGGTCGAGGACTAATAAAACTTTCTTGTCTCCTAAGAATTTTGGGATTCAGATTGAGGTTCTCAAACACTTGCAGTGGGCTGGATCAGGATTAGCTCTAGTGTAACGAGTACTTTCTGAAGCCAAATTTTTGGGTTGTGTTTTTGGTTTTTCTTAGCTGATATCAAAACAACTTCTATGATTTCTTTAAGATGCTTTTAGATTTAGGGTTTAAATTTTCTTAAATATTTGTTTTTACTGAGGAATTGTCTTCCCCAGTATGGTTGCCACTATGTTATCACTCAGATTTTCCTTGAAGTTTTCAGAAGAAGGAAAGGGGTCCGAGGTAACCACAAACCAATTTTTAAGTATAGAATCTAGCCAATCTATACGTAGGGAGGGCTCTCTCTTTATGATTTAGTTTTGTTTATAAGATATTAGGCTAGTTATGAAAGATTAAGGGGTTTTGATATTGTTTGGTGGTGGAATTCAGTAGTAGATGGATAGAACAAGGTATTTTAGGCCATTGGGCTATGGAGTCAACTAAGGATGGCTTAACTAGATCAAGTTGATTTCACAAAGGAGGGTTTCACAGGGCAAGATAGTTAAACAATAGACAAATGATAGCTTAAAGGGGTGAAATGGTCTTGAAAGGGAGGAAGGGAAATTAAGAATCCTTCAAAAAAGTTCAAGATGAGCCAAAATGGGTGATCATTAACAAAAAGCAAATAATAATTTCTTATTAAATGGCCAAAATGATAAACGAAAAAGTATAGTTCAAAAATAGCTTTACCGCATTCTATCTTTAAAATCGTTTATATTCTTAATTATTTCTTCTGAGATATCATAGGTAGGGAATTCTTAATTGCTCCTTGCTTCTTAGTTTATCATTATGGCCATGTAACAAGAAATTCTTAATTTCATTTTTTTAATGATCACCTATTTTCCCTCATCTTGAACTTTGTTGAAGGATCCTTAATTTCCCTTCCTCCCTTTCAAGACCATTTCACCCTTTTAAGCTATCATTTGTCTATTGTTTAACTATATTGCCCTATGAAACCCTCTTTGTGAAATCAACTTGATCCAGTTAAGCCACCCTCAGTTGACTCCATAGCCCAATGGCCTGAAATACCTTGTTCTATCCATCTGCTCCTGAATTCCACCACCAAACAAAATCAAAACCCCCTAAGCTTTCATAACTAGCCTAGTATCTTATAAACAAAGCTAAATCATAAAGAGAGAGCCCTCTTTGAGTACAGATTGGCTTGATTCTATACTTAAAATTTGGTTTGTGGTTAACTTGGACCCCCTTCCTTCTTTTGACCACTTCAAGGAAAATCTAAGTGATAAAAGACTGATTGAGGGAATTTATAGGAGGAATAACAAAAGAGAACTAAAAGGGGCTTATTATTTTTACATATGAAAAAACCAAAGATAAAGTGGCCATTCATTATAGTATCCCTTAGTATTTCCTTGATGGGTGGGGCATTAGATGTGAAGCTAAATATCTTGGAAGCCATTGGGAAGATACTTAAGTTGAAGAAGAAGTACAACTAGGTGGATCATGTCTCCAACATCCTAATGAATAACTACAAATAATGTCAAAATTATATGAAGTTGATATGGTTCCCATCGCTTCTTATTGAGTTAGTGATGTCACATCTCACTCTAATGGGAGAGACCTCTTTTACTAGAAAGGTCATCTCATTCATGAGGAACTTTAAGTTGTTTTCTAGAAATTAGTTGGGCAATACATAGTCTCCATCCTTTTGAGAAATATTTAGAAATGGGGTTATAAAATATGGAAATACTATCATAGAGATAGTGAGTTCCATAGAAATTCCATCAGCCCTTGCTCAACTAGTCACACATCTAGTTTGTTTTGGACTCAACAAACGTATATTGTGCCAATTGAGTTGTCATCCATCCAAAATACTTATCATATCAACCATATGCACTTGAAATTTTTAATGAGTTGAATCGACAAACCAACATAGTATTCTTTATTATAGAGTTAATCCTCCTAATACTAATCAGGACAATTCTCCCAATAAATAATAATGAGTGGGAAGATGAAAGGGAGTTAGAATTGTATACTATACATTTCAAATTGGAATTGTTAGTTTTAGTGAGACTAACTAAAAAGAAGCTGATAGGTCAATCAAGATATCTAACCATTGATAGAACACAAAATCTTGGAATAATCTAGATAGAAGTACTACAAGATATCATCTTAGAGGAACCCAAGCTTCAAAACAAATTGTAAGAAATGACCAAAAAAGAGTTATAAAAATTAGTCATGAAGGGTAATTCTACCCAACGCAAACTAAGACAATGGATTTCATGGGCTCATCTAAAAAGTCTCAAATTTTAGAAGCAGTTGGGAAAGTAAGGGAAATTTTATTGAGATTTCCACGTAGAAGATGTTGGGAGAACATCAAAGAGTAAAGTAACAAACTCAATAGGAGTAAGGTATAGGTTGATCACTAAAGTTGATAAGAAAATCACCAAAAACAATTAGTAAAGGGTAGTCGGGTCAAATAGGGAATCAAAGGACGGGACAATGACATGCACTAGTCAACTTGGAAGATAACTCCCCACTAATTGAAGGAATAATAATAGAATAGGAAATTAGTAAAAACAGTGTAGTAATGAATACGGGGATTCAATCCTAGGGGATACAAACCTAGGATGTTTCATTGGAACATATAGATTCATTCGACATAGAAAATATATAAGCAATAAAGAAGAACTACATGATTCAAATGCAATAAGGAACCTGTCTCATCAATAACAATGATGGAAACAACAACAATAGTCAAAAAAGGTTAATTGAAAAGTCTTCCATAGTTGTTAGGACATCCTAACAAGTCCACTTGAAGGATAACATAATAAAAAATAACAAAATACACAATTATAAACCAATGAAATTGAAGGAGCATTTTACCTCAACATAATAACTTAAACTGACTCAACTAGCATATGATCTAAAAGATGCATTGGATATTTAAGTATTTCAACTCTTCCATGTTGTATCTATAGAAACTTCTATTAGGTGGAAGAAAGTAAGGAAGGAGATTATCATGATATGAAAAAATAAAGAAAAGGAAGTTGTCTAGACTAACTGAATAAGTTAAGTTATGGATAAACTACAATTAGTGTGCTTAAGTTAAAGTGAGGACGGATTGGACTCAATGAAACAAATATTTCATCAACTTCTTGTTGAAAATGTGTAGATGAAAGAATAGGTAGAGCAGTCATAACAACATAATAGGAAATAAAATGCATATGAGTTATCTTCTATAGTTGAGTAGCAAATTTCCACATTTAAATAAGTAAATAATGAACTACGAGAACCAATGGATAGGCTAGATACTCTTAACGTCATCCTTAATTACTAGCTGACAAATTTGATAGTCGCCTACAATGGATTTTAGATTCAAAAGGTACTTAATAAGGAATTGTTGGAGAAGAAGAATTGCATGTTTGATCCTTGGGAAGTATCATCCCTTGTACTTGGTTTCAATTTGGTTGCCTTCTACATTAGGTACTTAATGGTATGGTCAATGACTATTCTATCTATTATTTTGACAAGCTAAGTGTGCAATGCCTTCCAAGTTTATAATAAACAATCCTTAAATATGGATATATGTAATTTTCTACGAGTTCACCAACTCAAATTTTCTCTATTATGCTTGGATCGTGTCATAATATGGTGTGTTGTGATGCATTTTGATAAGGTGGCAACACAAAGGAGAGTTGCACGTGGGTGCTTCATTTGACTCCATATTAATTTTATCGACCCGAGATTCGATCCATTGTTTGTTGTGTTTTCACATCAGATCAACGGTTGGGTAACAATTCAAATGCATACAATTTAATGTAGCATGTCCGTAGGAACCTTGATTTTATGACTTGGGATTTGATGATATAGTTGGTATAGTATATGGATTTTCAAAAATGGTATGAGCAATGGTCCTCTTTTGATTGTCACATCTAACTTCTGGGAAAAAGTTATGGTGGTGGTCTTTATAGTTACCTACTATACGAAATCTGATCTAATCATCGTCATGCTTTTATTGGAAGGTGTCTAGAGTTGATATAGGGTTAATGGTGGCTTGTACAATAGTGGAATAGCTATTAAACGCTCGTTATTCTACATGGGGCATGTTCTTCCTATCAAATTATTGACTACTTTTATCGGGCTTTGATATGGGTTTAATCCAACAATGATTGACTAAAGTGTGGTAGACCTTCCTCCTTAGAAGGTTAAGGGGTCTATATTTTTCTAACTAAGAGCCAGGTGGCATGAATATGATGGATAAGTTGGTGTATGATGGATTACTGAGGCCTGGTTTTGCCTAATTTTGACACCATTTCTAGACTTCACGTCTCCCATTTTGAACTATCCTTGACCCCTAATTATGCTTATTTCAGTTATAACATCTACGTTTTGGCCAAAACGGTGCTATATGCTTGAGGTATGCAAATTAACATAAAAAAGTGTATCTTACCTCAATCTTAGGCATTCATTTAGCTAGTTTTTTCCTTATTAAATTATCATGCCAACTAATCTAGAGACCTTATGCACATTTGTTTTGGTTCGAAACAGTCCCACAATTTCCTATAGATAGCTTGTGCGGTCATATTTCCTGCAGACACTTTGATATTCTTGCAATCACCCAAATTTCCTGCAGCAAAATCGGTGGTTAGATATGTTCCATTCATTTCCATACAAAACAAGAACATGGTTTTTTGTGTGGAATTCATCATACATGGATAATGTCATATTGGTTGTTTCAAATCCACCATCGAAACTGCCTAGATTTGCAGACCTCTTCTCGTTGGCTGAATGATGGAAAACTCCAGCTATGTAACGAATTTTATCTAATCCATGCTTTTAGTCATAGATTAGGCTTAGTAGAGCTAATTTTGACAGTTTGTACTAGTATTGTTAGCGAATAGCTCAGATTAGTAGTTTTCCTTATTCGAGCCAAATATGGCCTTTTGAGCTTGTATAAATTCGACTATGTTTTATATTGTAAAGGATTGTTGGGTTGTGTTTATTGATAGCACATATCAAATTGTACTCATCTATAATATTTCAAGACTAATATAATATTTTATTTTTTGCCTATTTTCCTAAGAAAGATCTTCTAATTTTGAAGGGGTTGTGAGTGAGGGAGGGTCCCCTTTGCTCACAACTCCCTTAGTGTAGCGTTTGTGTATTTTAATTATGTTATGCAGTAGTAACTTGTTTACATAGCTAATGTACTCTTTATGATATATCAACAACAAATGTTCTATTGATTGAAATATTAAGTTTTGATTTTAATGTGTTGATTTAATTTAATCAAGATTTGATTTACATTGTTAAATTATTTCTTTATTTGTTGTAACTTTGATTTCTTATATTTTCTAATCAACATCAGCAATACTAATAGCTATAGAGGGATGTTTCAATCCACTCCATAGCCTTTTGCTTCCAAATGTTGATGCAGAAAAGGGGCATTAGTTTTGTGTATTATTGACTGGTTTGATTAGTAAGCACTCAAGGTATTAAGCCTGCATATATTTTGCGCAGCATCTCACAAGCTTACCTGCCCTAGGTTGATGATTTATGTTGACAAATTATAAGTCTATAATTTGACTCAACATTTTGGCACTGTTGTTTGGGAGGTGCTAAGGGATAATACCGAAATTGTTTTAGTATTATGAGTATTTCGAAATTTTCAATACTAGGGGAGTCGAAGTGTTAAGATGAAGGGAAAAGCCTACGCACCTGCAGAGGTCCATAATTCACCAGAGTTGTGTCCTGATTGCTTGGTAAGTAGTTTTCTTTGAATTTGTTTACATAGTAGATGGTAGGGTCCAATATTTACAAATGTATTTTGTGGTGGTGTGAGAACCACTTCACTTACTAATAAACTAGCAAGGAAAAAGAACTCTGCAAGATACAAGGTGACAAGGGAAGAAGATTCTGGATAGGAGGTCTGTGGTCTTCAAAAGAGGCTAGAGAATATTCATACTTCCATCGTAGAAACTTCTGCAGGAAAATATTCTGTTGTTGCCGATTTCAAATCTCCCCTTACAAGGAAGACAATATCTCTACTTAGTGTTCAACCTAAAAATGAATTCCTCGTTGATCCTATTTAAGAACCAGAATTTCAAACTATTGATTCCATAGAATCTGTAGTTTACAGAGGTCCTACTTCATTTTGGTCCAAAATCACCCATGAAGAAGGAACTGGTAATACAAATGGAGGCTATGACGAGAAGGAAGAGGAAATTGTCACATTTGAATTCCCTATCAGGGAGTCTGGTGGAGAAACTTAGATGAAGAATATTCCTCCCTCAAAACTACCTAACTTTCGTGGAGTCTCCAGTCAAGATCCTCATGCCTTTTTGTTCAAATCTAGTGTGTTATGCAGGAGTTATGACTATTCTTCCAATGCTCAGAACTTGAAGTTGTTTCCTATAACATTGAAGGATGCAGCTCTCAGGTGGTTTATGGGGTTGGATTAAAACTCCATTACAACCTGGGATGAAATTAAAAAGGTATTCTTGAAGAAATATCAAGATGATTACAAAACTAGGGACCTCAGGGAGGAAATATTTGGCATGACTCAGAAGGAAGGGGAGAGCCTTGAGGATTTGGTGGAAAGATTTCAGTACAATTTGTAGGGTTTTGTTGAAGCCTCGAAAATTGGGTCGACAACAAGGGGGATACCCACCCGGTCTAGACCTTGGTTGGCAACTCCTTATCCATTTGGTATAGAGGGTCCGACTGGGGATAATGGGACCAGTTTCCCAATCTATGAGTGTATGTGTGTAGAATTTGATGTTGCTGGTCTAAGAGTTCCTATTTAAGATATTCTAATTCAAAATTTAATCTAATTCTATGCTATTGTACTCTAATAAACAGCACATCTAAATCTATACTAACCCGGGATGTAATTCTTCTATTATACGATCTAAAGAGATTTCAAATAACAACTAGTAATAAAGATCATTCAGCGATTATAAGAAAGGAAATCAATCAAGATCAACCACTTCGCATAAAAAGTTAGATGAAACAGTTGTGAAAAACATATCGCACAATGAGCTATTCATACATTAGGCATAAATAAATAGCTATCACCGTAAAAAAGTGCCAAATGATAACTCAAGAATTCATGCAATAATACAAAAACAACTAAAAATTGTATATCACTTTAACATATAAGCAGAAATGGTCAAGAGATAAAAGTACCATTTATGACTAGTCCTACTCATAAGATTCAAGCGACAATGATTTATCTCTCCTTGCTCTAATATCCACTAAGAGTACAGAAGTGCAACATCAGTAGCAGATATCAAATGCAAACATCAACAAATCTTGATCCATTCATTCACCAAAACCTCCTCTGAGGGTGCAAAAGTGCATGTTCTGAGGACAAGTTTTTGATAAATTTCCGGACCCTTCTCTAAATGCATGAGAAGGGTTTAAATACTATTAACTAAATAACTTAATTACATAGATTCAGGATACAGTTTAAATGACTGCCCTTTTTCTAAGCAAAACTATTTCTAAAAATTAAATCTAATATCTAACTATTTCTGCATTTGCTCCTTAATGTTGCAAGCATTCAGTATTTGCCTGGGTAGAGTCAGCTGACTATCTTCCACTTTTGTTTGAGCTAAGCAAACAGAAATGGTAAGAGCTGGCACCATCCTTTCAGTAAAATCGATGATATACTCAAGAGTCATCCTCTGGCTATGTGGATTTACTGTGTATGCCCAGTAATAATGGAAGTTCAACTTGGTTAACCCTTGAATTGCTTCTGCCTTTTCTTTCAGCTTTATGTTTCCAGTTTATTCTTTACCATTGCTTTCTTGCGTTTTTTGGGCTTACAAGTGACTGAGCAGTTAGAGGCTTTGCTTTTTGAGCAATTTTCTCCACAAACTGCCTCCGTTCTTTGATCCGGGCCTCTCTGATGCGTTTTCTGCCTTTAGCGCCTTTTCCTTCACCGGTTATAAGCTTCAAAATTTGTAAAAATACTGCTTTTGTGAGCTTCTGACCTTGAGCGTTAAACCGCCTGTTGATATCAGCATTGTTCAATTACTCATTCAACCATGGCTGTGAATGAAAGATCTGTAATAGATGGCTCCACAACGTTTTGTGAATCTGCGGCTCTGTTGCACGCGGCATCCGTTAATGAGGGCATATTTTTTCTGGCTTTGAACATTGGAGCGTTACTCTTTTTCCCTCATAACTTCCTACACATTGCTTTGCATAACTTCCATTTTTCGTTCCTGCAGTACACAAATGAGGAGAGAGTAATGACAATAAAAATTGACAAGAAAGCTTTTAAACTCTACGGATGTACAAATACATGCCATCTGACGTACCCTGACTCTTTGAACAATAAAAAACCATCTTTCATTAACAACTGGCATATAATTCATTAATTATTATTAAAAGCACATATCCAGTTCTTGGTTTATGGAAAACGTCTCTTGAACCTTGCGCTAGGAAAATTTTCGATGGACTGTTCCTGCGATTCGCATCGCAGCATAGCGTTATCGCAATTTCATTATGTTGTGTTATCGCAAGGTCGTTTGATCGTGCTACTGCAAGATTGCGGATAGCAGTATCGCAGTATCGCGAAATCGCAGATCGCTGTAATCGTTAAATCGTTATGTATTTTTCATGCAACTTTGCGATATGCGATATGGCGATATCGCATATCGCATATCGGCGATTTTTTTTTTTTTAAGGTTTTCCAATGTGAGCATTTCTTAATGCATGCGATGCAATGGAGTTCGCGTTACAATTTCGCAGTTTATCATTTTTACTCATAAGGAAATGTCCTATTACTCTTTGCATGATGCGATGTTTTCTTGAGTAAAATACATGAGCCTTAATTGATTTTTTGAATTTTTCCTAAGGGTCCCCACTTACCTAGTGTTATTGCTAATACTAAATAAGGAGGGGGGTTGTTGGTGGCCACAAAAATTGGTGATTCACTTGGAAGAACCAGTTATCTCTGCTTTTCTATTAAATTTTCTAAACTTCCAAAACAGCAAATTTTTTCAGAAAATTAAACTTTATTATGGAAAGATAAAGTACATTATGCTCTAAACTGTTAATGATATTTTGTTTCAACCATTTTCCACTTCAATTATTTGCTTTCTCAGGCTACTCCTTGTATTTACATCAGTCATTACTTGGTCCTGTAAAGATAAAACAAAGTCTCCTCTATAAACCAGTTTTAAATATGCTCATTTGTCGTAGGTAGAGCCTCTGCTGCCAGCAGGTATTTATAGCCTCAACAGGGTTACTTGTTACCCAACAATGATCCTGTATCCTACTTAAGGCAGCCTACAACTTTCAAAGAAAAATCCATATCCACACTTATTTCTTTGATTTTCTTTTTACTCTTAAAGAAATGTCTTAGTTTGGTAGCCAAATTATGACACAGTCATTCACTTGATCTATAACTTTGTTGAACAAGCTGGCTCGCAATGAGACCTCTTGTCTTTTGATTGCAACAATCTTGAGTCATTTCCCTGTTGTGGTGTACAGTATTGGCAAAGTCAGCAAGTTATAATATATGTGATAATGATAAGCTGGCTCATGATGAGACCTCTCATTCTTCAAGATAAAGTGTATCCTTAGATCGTTCCTCTGAAAGTTGCGATTTCCTTAGCAGGGAGGAAGTCATTGTTTCCTTAAGATAGCTCTGGATGACAACAATAGAGTTTTTGGAAACAATTGTTCTACAAAGAATCTTTATTTTGTTATTGATACCTTTCATTGTACTGAGATAAAACAATTTCTTCACTAAAGGTTGTTTTCATCAAAATTTTTGAAGTTGACTAGTATCATATCTAGGCTAGAGTTTTTAACTGTATCTATCAATAATAAAGATCAGTTTTCCAAAAGATTTGCTATTTATACAAGTGAAAAGTTCAAAATCTAAAAATGAATTGCTATCTTTTTCGTAAATGCCTAATGTAACCACTCACAACTGGTTTTATTATGAAAAAGAAAAACAACTATTCTACAAAAAATAGAATAATAATCTTCTATGGAAAATATTTCTTAAGAATTTGTCCATTAACAGGCAAAGGATCCCTCTTACCTGCTAAATCCTGTAACACAAATGTTGATGGACCTATGACTTCCACAATCTGAAAAGGACCAAGCCACATTCTTTGAAATTTTGTATATTTGCCCTTTTCTTCATGAGCCTTGTCCCACTTTAAAACTAAATCTCCCATCTGAAAATATTTTTTGGTCATTATGTTTGAATCAAAAGAGGATTTTACTAGTGCTTGATGATGAGCATGTGTTTTCCTAGCCTATTCTCGTTGTTCTTCTAATTTGATTATTTCCATTTTTCTTAGCTATAAGGAGGAAGTGGGTGCTTCTTCAATGTATTGTACTAAAGAAAAAGAGGGAATTGCTAAGTGAGTCGGAAGAACCACTTCTTTCCCATAAACTAAATTAAAGGGAGAAGTGCCGATAGAAGCTTTTTGCGTTATCTGTTCTGCCCATAAAGCATATATCAAAGCCTTATGCCAATTTTTATGATTTTGGTCAACTGTTCTTTTAATAATCCTGATTAGGTTTTTATTTGTCGACTCAGCTAGCCCATTACCTTGTGGGTAGTAATTGGCCGAATATTTAAGTTTGAATCCTCTTTTAAGTGTGAATTCAGTCATTGCATTTCTAGAAAAGTATGATGCATTATCAAACATTAAAGTGGATGGCAATCCAAACCTGGTGATTATAAATTGATCTATGAACTCAATGATATTTTCAGAATTAGCAGTCTTGAGCGGAACTGCTTCTACCCACTTAGTAAAATAATCTGTTGCCGTGAGGATGTATCTATGCTGCTTAGAAGAATGAGGAACAATCTCACCTATTATGTCCAAGCCCCACTGACTGAAAGGTTGCTCGATGTTTACTGGTTGTAGTGGCAAGGACGACTTCTTTTGTCTTCTAGCATTTGTTTGGCAGACTTGACATCTCCTCGCGTAACTGTGCGAGTCTTTAAACAACGTGGGCCAGTAATATCCTGTGCATAAGATTTTATGTGCACTAGCATCTCTAGCATAGTGTCCACCTGCCGGCCCATCGTGGAGTTCCTGCAAAACTTTTTCAGCTTCAGCTTTCTCAAGACACCTAAGAAGAATAGAATCATAATTTTTTCTAAAAAGAATATCATTCATGAGCTGATATTGTTTGGCTTTCAGCCTTAGAGATCTTTTCTTAATATGATCAAGGTTTGAAGGAGCATACCCGTTCTTAAGATAATAAATGATATCAGCGTATAATGATTCTGCATCGTTTAGGCTTACCTTGCACATTTGTACCTCTTCAGATGGATTTTCAGAAATTTTTGCTGCTCCAGCCAGCATTTTGCAGAAGCCTTGACCTCTTACAATGTTTGCTGGTTTAATCTCAATGTCATATTCCTGTAGGGCAGTAACCCAATTGGCCCTTTTCTCACCCACATCCTTCTATACTAGAAGGTTCCTTACCGTTGGAAATGGTACTATAATCTTAGTATGGGTTTTAAATAAGAAAGGTCCGAAGTATTTGACCGCTTTGAAAACAGCATAAGCCTATTTCTCCATGTCTGAATAATTTAGTTCAGCACCCTATAAATTTGAACTGAAAAACACAATTGGAGCTTCCGCTTTTTCTTGATTTGCTTGGGTTAATATCGCAGCATATGACTTATCTGAGGCAAAAGTGTATAAAATAAAAGGCTCTGAAAAATTCGGAGTTGCTAAAGATGGAGCATTAATAATAGCTTGTTTGATCAGGTCGAATGCTTCATGTTCATTTTGGCCCCATTTAAAATTTGAATTCTTTTTAATCATGGTTTGCAAAGGAGACATGATTCGTGAAAAATCTGGAACGAATCTCTTTACAAAGTTGATCTGACCAAGGAATGATTGCATGGTTTTTTTGTTATGAGGTAGGGATATTTTAGAAATTTCTTTGATTCTGTCGGGATCAATGTGAATACCGATTTTGACACTATGAATCCTAGAAGTTTCCCTTCACTTAGCACGAAAATAGGTTTCTTTGGGTTAAGTGAAATTCCATACCTTAAACACCGTTGAAAGATTTGTTTCAGGTCTTTGAGATGGTCACTTCGTTTCTTCGAGTACAATGTTATATCATCCAAATAAATTACTACAGATTTATTGACTAAACCTTTGAATGCGATGTCCATGGCTCTCTGAAATGTGGCACCAGCATTAATCAAACCAAATGGCATCTTTCGATATGCGTATGTGCTCCATTTAGTTCTGAATGTGGTTTTCAATTGATCATCAGGATGTACCAACACTTGATTGTATCCTGAAAATACATCCAAGAAAGACATTAATTCTGAGCCTGCCACTGCCTGCAGTATTTGTTCCATAGGTGGTAGAGGAAAATTATATTTTTGACACGCTTTGTTAAGGTTTCGAAAGTCAATGCAAATCCTAATATCTCCGTTTTTCTTTCTAACAGGTACCATATTGGAGACCCATTTGGAATGTCTGACGGGAAATATTATTTTGGCTTTTAATAACTTATTAAGCTCAGTTTTTATCTGATTTTCTAAATTGGGGTGGATCTTTCTCAGCTTTCGTTGGATAGGTTTTTCATTATCAGTCATGGGAATAGTATGTTGGATGATAGAAGTGTCATATGTTTTCATCTCATCATAATTCCAGGAAAAAACATTTTTATATTGTCTCAAAAGATGAATATACACAAGTTTCTTTTCAGGGGCTAGGCCGAGGCCTAGATTAATGTTTTGTGGTTTAGCATCGGTTCCTAGGTTTACTAAGCCACAGTTCAAGGTTGAAATTTGGAGTTTTGAATTGGTAGACCTCTTAAACTGATCTTTCAAATCGTACAAGTCTTCTAACTTGACCACCGACTTAGGTATAGCATTGTTAGTGCTATTTTGTTGCAATTGTCGATCGTGCTGGTCTTCGTCAATTATTTGATTGGAGTAGGATCCTTCAGATGTGAGGAAATTTACAATATTAGGATCGTTGTTAAATACTCTCCAATTTGTGATGTTGTCAGGAATGGATGGTCTAAAGATTAATTCTATTGAGAATCTATCTGGACTAAAATCTTCGGAAGGAATAAGTTTAGAAGCTACGTTAGCCAAAAGGTCTACACTTGTGTGTTGGAGTCTGGGGATTGAAGAAATATTAAATGCTATGAAATGCTCAGTCAAATGTTGTACTAAGGATTGATAATGTTTTAAATGACCTGACAAGAAATGTATAGTGTTACGTACCTGTTTAACCACAATCTCAGAGTCTCCAAAAACTTGAAGATACTTGACGTTTAACCCGATTGCCTTATGCAGGCCTTCAACCAAAGCCTCATATTCTGTTGTATTATTTGTGCAATCAAATTCGAGTCTGCATGTGAGCTGATTTTATCTCCTTCTGGACTAATCAGAATCCCTCCTGCTCCTGCTCCTTCGTTAGATCTAGAACCATCAAAAAATAATTTCCAAAAAAAATATTTATTTACAGGTTTATCTAAAAAATTGATACATTTCGAACTATCAGTTCGAGAAAAAATTTCGACTTGGGAAAAAACAGAGTGTTTTAAATAGGGTGACGCATGAGCATTGAAATTGCCGAGGAAAGAATCTACCGAGTAATTGCCAATAATGCTACTGTTATAGGCTATTGGTTCATTTTCTCCCTCTAACTCCATTACTATGTACTTCTAATGTAACTCTCGTTCAACTTTTATTTGATTGGGTTTACTGTTGTAGGGTAGCCACATGTGCGACCAGTCGGTTGCGAAGTATCCATGAAGTTTTTCTGACCAATCCCTGCTAAGAATTAAGCCATAGAATTCTGGGATATCAACAACTAGAATGTCAATAACCTGACATACCTTCGGGTTGGATGACAACCTTATGGTTACTTGATTTAGTTCGCCAATCACTTCGACTTGAGATCGATCTAGCTGAACTATGCGCACTGTGGATTTCTGTGGCTAAACATTTAACTTGGCACATATGGATTTGGGTAAAATATTTGATGAAGCACCAGAATCTACCAAACAATGGTGCACATTTTTATTAAAGATTTCATAAGTAAGGAGAAACGGGGGAGTGTGAGATCTTGATCTTCCTCCAATTAGAGCGATGTCATTTGGATCAATCTTATTGATCGCGTTAGTTGGAGGTCTCCCCATGTTATGGGAAGCTTGAGAAAGTACAGCGGTAGGCAAAGGTGCTATTGGAACGGCATGTAATTCTTTCATCATTATCTTTTGTTCATGCTTCAACTTGCTCAGTTCGTAAAGGGTGATGTTAGCCTTAGTCTTTTTCATGTCTTCAATAATATTGTACTCCATTTCATCTGACACTATCAGTGTTTTAGATGGAGTTGTTTCATCTGTTTGGACTGGGCTGGTTTGAGTTGCTTTAGACGTCGTTTTCTTTATTGCGACTTTATCCTTTATTACAGAGCTTGTGCTCTTCGGCTTAGGGGTAGTTTGGGGAGGATCAAGCTGATTTTTGCTTCGTGTGCTAACTGGAAATACTTCTTGATCTTCTTCTTGTGGGAGGATGAAATCCCACATTCCTTGTAATTCCACAACTTCTTCATCATCTGTTTTCCCTTCAGTGGCAATTTCCTCTTCCTCTTCCTCGGATTAAACATTTGAAATGGCATTGGGTGGCTTTGAATCCATTGAAGGACCTCTTTTAAAAGCTCTGTAGGGCTTTTTTGAAGAAGTTTCTGCTACTTGCTTTTTTATGTCGACCATTTCATTGGACATGGTCTTTAGAACTTTCTGCAATCCTTCCAAATCAAATGGATCTTTTTCTTATTTCCTCTTGGAGTCTTCCTTGAAGGTGACTTTTTTGGATTTACGTTCCTCTATCGCAGATTTCTTTTCTAGGGCTATTATTCGTTTCTCTACTACTATTGCTTCTTTCATGTTCTCGGCTAAGGTTGTTTTATTGGCCCTGTCCACGAAGATTTCTATGTTCGATGGTAGAGCGGTGATATACCATTCACATCGTACTTCTTCGCTGGGCTGGGAAGCAGTAGGAATTTTGTTGAAAATTTTGTTGAAACGTAAATTGAAATCCTTGATAGGCTCTCTAGTTTTGGCTTTAAGATTGGATAGGTCATTGATTAACGTTGCCGTAGACCTGTCATCACCAAACTTGGTCAGGAATTGCTCTTGAAATATGTCCCAACTTGTGATAGATCCGGAGGGTAATGAAAAATACCATGACCTGGCTGTTCCTTGTAGTGTATAAGGAAAAAGCCGAACAACAACATCTTCATTAGTAACCCCATTGAGATTAATGGATAGCATGAAGTTGTTTATGTGCTCTTCTGCTAGCATGTCTGCCTCGGGATTAAATTTAGGCAGCCATTTCTCAGGATGGGCCGGTATTTGACTCAAGGGTGCAGGCATCAAGACTGCCCTAGGGTTATTCCATGGAGACTGGGCCATTGTTGAACTGCTAACAGAGGAAAGTGCAGAAGATGATCCCTGCGGCTGGGAGGATGAGGATACTACGACTATAGATGATTGAAGAGGGGTTGTGGGGGTTCCAGTGGACGGATGGACGATGATCTGAAGTGGAGTGGATGGTTGACTTCGCGGTGAAGAAGTTGAGATGGAGGATGTTGACGAAAGAGTCTCGCTATTGGACTCTTTAGGTGATTTCCTCGCTCTTTTCCTGGTGGGAAGAGGTAATTCGGTTGGCTGAATGCCAAACTTTTCACTCTTTAGCCTGGTCAGGGGATGAGCAGGATTGTACTGCGAAGTCACATTGCCTTGAGATTTCTCAGACCTTTAAGGAGAAATGGAAAATTGCTGAAGTTTGTGAATCAGAGATTCAACTTCAGGAAGTTCAATGGTAGATTGTTCAAAAATATTAGGGTGTGTAGCAGCAATTGATACTCGAGCGACTTCTAACTCTAGATTTAAGTGTAATGGAGAAGTCAGGGGAGATGATGAGGGCGATTTACTCTCAGAATGGTATTCAAATTTAGATTTACTTGCCATTCATAGTTCAGGCCCTCCTTCTAGCACCAAATATGTTGAAGCCCCGAAAATCGGGTCGACAACAAGGGGGATACCCACCCAGTCCAGACCTTGGTTGGCAACTCCTTATCCGTTTGGTATAGCAGGTCCGACTGGGGATAATGGGACCAGTTTACCAATCTATGGGTGTGTGTGTGTAGAATTTGATGTTGCTGGTCTAACAGTTCCTATTTAAGATATTCTAATTCAAACTTTAATCTAATTCTATGCTATTGTAATCTAATAAACAGCACATCTAAATCTATACTAACCCGGGATGTAATTCTTCTATTATGTGATCTAAAGAGATTTCAAATAACAACTGGTAATAAAGATCATTCAACGATTATAAGAAAGGAAATCAATCAAGATGAACCACTTCGCATAAAAGGCTGGACGAAACAGTTGTGAAAAACATATCGCATAATGAGCTATTCATACATTAGGCATAAAATCTATCACCGTACAAAAGTGCCAAATGATAACTCAAGCATTCATGCAATAATACATAAACAACTAAGAACTGTATATCACTTTAACATATAAGCAAAAATGGTCAAGAGATAAAAGTACCATTTATAACTAGTCCTATTCATAAGCTTCAAGCGACAATGATTTATCTCTCCTTGCTCTAATATCCACTAAGAGTACAGAAGTGCAACATCAGTAGCAGTTATCAAATGCAAACATCAACAAATCTTGATCCATCCATTCACCAAAACCTCCTCTGAGGGTGCAAAAGTGCATGTTCTGAGGACAAGTTTTTGATAAATTTCTGGACCCTTCTCTAAATGCATGAGAAGGGTTTAAATACTACTAACTAAATAACTTAATTACACAGATTCAGGATACTGTTTAAATGACTGCCCTTTTTCTAAGAAAAACTTTTTCTAAAAATTAAATCTAATATCTAACTATTTCTGCATTTTCTCCTTAATGTTGCAAGCATTCAGTATTTGCCTGGGTAGAGTCGACTGACTGTATTCCGCTATTGGTTGAGCTAAGCAAACAGAAATGGTAAGACCTGGCACCATCTTTTCAGCAAAATCGATGACATCCTCGAGATTCATCCTCTGGCTATGTGGATTTACTGTGTATGCTCAGTAATAATGCAAGTTCAACTTGGTTAACCCTTGAATTGCTTCTGCCTTTTCTTTCAGCTTTATGTTTCCAATTTGTTCTTTACCATTGCTTTCTTGCGTTTTCTGGGCTTACAAGTGACTGAGCAGTTAGAGGCTTTTCTTTTTGAGCAATTTTCTCAGTGATGCGCGATTAGCGCTAGGCGCTAATCGCGCATCGAAAACTGCCTCCGTTCTTTGATCTAGGCCTCTCTAATGCGTTTTTCGCCTTTAGCACCTTTTCCTTCACCAAGTATAAGCTTCAAAATTTGTAAAAATACAGCTTTCATGAGCTTCTGACCTTGAGCGTTAAACCACCTGTTGATATCAGCATTGTTCAATTACTCAATCAACCATGGTTGTGAATGAAAGATCTGTAATGGATGGCTCTACAGAGTTCTATGAATCTACGGCTCTGTTGCAAGCGGCATCCGTTTATGAGGGCATCTTTTTTCTGTCTTTGAACATTGGAGCGTTACTCCTTTTCCCTCATAGCTTCCTGCACATTGCTTTGCATAATTTCCATTTTTCATTCCTGCAGTACACAAATGAGGAGAGAGTAATGACAATAAAAATTGACAGGAAAGCTTTTAAACTTTATGGATGTACAAATACATGCCATCTGGCGTAACCTGACTCTTTGAACAATACAAAACCGTCTTTCATTAACAACTAGCGTATAATTCATTAATTATTATTAAAAGCGCGTATCCAGTTCTTGGTTTATGGAAAGCTTTTCTTGAACCTTGAGCCAGGAAAATTTTCGATGGACTGTTCATGCGATTCGCATCGCATTATCACAATTTCATTATGTTGTGTTATCGCAAGGTCATTTGATCATGCTACCGCAAGATCGCGGATCGCAGTATCGCAGTATCGCGAAATTGCAGATCGCTGTAATCGTTAAATCGTTATGTATTTTTCATGCAACTTTGCGATATGCGATATGGCGATATCGCATATCGCATATTGGCGATTTTTTTTTAAGTTTTTCCAATGTGAGCATTTCTTAATGCATGCGATGCAATGGAGTTCGCGTCGCAATTTCGCAGTTTATCATTTTTACTCAAAAGGAAATGTCCTATCACTCTTTGCACGATGCGATGTTTTCTTAAGGAGTAAAATACATGAGCCTTAATTGATTTTTCAAATTTTTCCTAAGGGTCCCCACTTACCTAGTGTTATTGCTAATACTAAGTAAGGAGGGGGGTTGTTGGTGGCCACAACAGGTTCCAAGATGAATCAACTAAGAAAGGACACCAAAAAAATAATTTTGCTCATGGTAATCAGACAGAAATCTCTGGAGGTTTTAAACTTAATGGGAAGAGGTGACATATCAAAGTTAATTTATGATGAGGTGTGTGAATTGTGTTGGCAATATTCAAGAGGAAATTATAAATTTTGAGGAGGAACAAGAGATACTTCTTCCAGGCTTGTCAAATCAGTTGTTGGAGCTCAAGTAACCAGAGATGAAATGGGTAATCTATTTGAAAATTTTAAAACTAATATTCTTAGCACTTTATCTTCCAAATTATATGTTTTGCAGGCTAGGATGAAACAAGAGAAACAGGAGGAACTAGAGAAATCACTGACAGTGTTCTGCTCAAAATGCAGGAAGAAGCATGCCTTGAGGGAATGTCCTACATATAGTATAGAGGTATGCCAAATATGTGAAGTTGAGCATTCCATTGATCAATGTACTTCAATTCCTGAGATTAAAGAAACATATATAGAAGACTAGCGAGTTGTCAATGCACTTTGTGCAACAACACCTCAAATACCATGGTAATCACAACCTACAGGTATGTCTCATTCACATTTTCAAGTTCCTTATACTCAGAAACATATGTGGAATATTTCAATGCCTTGGCTGCCTTGGCCTCCACAGTAGCCTTGGCAGGGGAAATTTTCTTACCCTACTACACAAATTTTTCCCTTTCAGAACTTTTATCCACCGCAACCCACACCGCAGCAAATGATTCAACCTCAACATCATCAAATTCAGTTGTCTTCCCCACCAAATCAACCTTGTCCCATGTAGCTTCCTTCTCAGCCAGTGTCTAACCCTAACAATAAAACCATCCAATCTACTCACAACATTGGATTCGTCACTTATCCCACTTTTCCTACTTATTGTATTGCACCACAACCGCTGTAGGAGATTTATATTCATGTGTTATAGGAATTTCCTATGTCGCTACAGGAAATTCAGCTTAGAACCGGAAAAGTGGTGACTCAGCCCAAAAGAATTGAAGAGATTGTAGAGGAAGATACTCTGGAAATTCCTGAAGTTGAATCCACACATGAACCAATACAACAATCTACCTCAAAGCCACAAGAACCTTCCTCATCCCATACGGTCCAGCCTCCTTTTCTAGAGAGGTTGGAAATAAAATTAAAACAACCCGAGTTTGTGTCTAAACTAAGAAATGTGTGCATTAAGATCTTGTTACTACAAGAAATTAAGGATATCCCAATTTATGCAAAAATAGTGAGGGAGCTATGTAACAACAAATCGAGAAGACAAAAGAGAGAACTCTCTACAATTCAAGTAGGTGGAAATATTGCGAGCCTAATGTCCACTGGATTTGTTACTGAAAAGATGCAAACCCTCTAATCCCTGTGGTTACCACATTTATCAATGGACATCCCATAAATAACACTTTAATTGATTGAGGTGCAGCCATTAATGTGATGACCATGGAAACTTTCTCTCATATAGGGTCCTTTGACTTATTTCCTACTCATATCATCTTAGAACTAGCAGACAGGTCTAAGGTAAAGCTAAATGGGTTGTTAGAGGACATTGCTATCTCATTAGATTCTTGGGAGTACCCTAGAGACTTTTAAGTTCTTTAGGCAAAACCATCTTGGGAGGGAATCCTTTGATCTTGGGGAGGCCATGGATAGCCATGGTAGATGCCTACATAGGGTGTAGGTCTGGAAACATGACCATCACTCATGGAGCTGAAACAAATCATATTAATTTGTATCCCCCTACTCAACCCCTCTTAAGATCAGAAAACACGCATTGGGTTGAAGAAGAGGAGCATGATTCAGAATGTACCCAACCATTTTTGACAATATCCCAAGCTATGAGCCTTAAAGAAAATTCAGAAGAAAATTTGATAAATTGTTGCATTTCTAATCCTATTTTTTCGCAGTGAGTAGAAGGGCACTCTAGTCATAATTTAGATGCCATTACTAACTTGCATGATTTTCATGAAAATAGTACGACAACCAAACTACATTCAAACCTCGTATATGCATTTGCTACATATTCCATGATTGAATGGGGGAGTAAGGTAGTTGAAATTTATCTCGAAAATAATTTAAATATTATTTTTTCCGTAACCCCTGAATAAGAAAAATAGTTAATTCAATCATTCAGAAACTTTTCAGACACATTTGCCTGGGAATATATAGATATGAGAAGCCTTCACCAAAACACATTCATTCATCATATTTATATAGAAGAAAATGTTAGGCTTGTGAGACAACCACAAAGGAGGATGAACCCCACTTTAAGGGAAATTGTGAAAGATGAATTAGAGAAATTGTTAAATGTAGGGTTCACATATCCTATCTCATATAGCCATTGGATATATCCACTGGTTATTGTCCCTAAAATGAATCGTAAATCGAAAGTGTGTGTAGATTATAGGGAACTAAACAATTCTACCTTAAAGGATCACTTTCCCTTTCCTTTTATAGATCAAGTGCTGGACACTTTAGCAGGAAAAAAATATCTTTCCTTCCTAGATGGGTTCAGTGGATACAATCAGATTAGGAGCTCTAGAGTATTAGGATGGTCTATGCAATGCACTAGCCACATTCTGGTGGGTGGTCTATGTTGGCATTATGATGCATGTGTTGTACTTGATGGCAACCCTCTCATAGAAGAACATCTCACTTATATACAATCGAATGAATCTACAGAGAAAACAGGTCGTATCGGAGCAATATGGAGCCAAGAGAAGCCAAGAGGAGACAAGAGGAGCCATATATGTATAGGTCACATATATATGCCAAAGAAGAGGAGCATTCACAACTATCGAGAGCTTATCGAAGCAATAGAGGCATTAACATATGCAAGGAGGTCTTTGGAATACACTACCAAGCCAAAGGAGCCAGCGGGAGCTTATCGGGAGCCATCGGGAGCAACAGACAGTTATCAGGAACACAGATAGAGTTATCGGGAGTTATCAGGCTTACAAAACCCATGTATGCATGCTTTAACACTATCGAGAGTTATCGGGCGATTAAAACCCATATATATGCATTTTACAATAATCAAAGGCATTTCCCCTTTCGATGGAAAAACACAGTTATATGTGTTAATATATAGTTCGGCATATATGGATATCGGCACATCGTTGATCAGGGGTACCGCTATGTGACACCGCTGAAACCTCCGATTGCGAAGCGGACCCAATGGTGGCATTAAACTTGGTGTATAATAATATCGCATGAGCTGCTTAAAAGCCCTGCCTCACCCGAATGTAGATTGCGATAAGAGGAGGCAGACCCGATGGAGGTATTAAAGGCAGTCTATAATAATATCACATCCGCAACAATCGGTCATATTATAAAGGCTTCCCACATCCAATCGCCGACAGCGATGAAAGTATGTGAAACCGACAAATTTATAAAGCAAGGTTAATTTCCATATCGCCTCTGATCCATCGGATCAACCATTGGCAGTAGACGATGTTATGTGCATGCGCCGATAGCGATAAGGTTATGGACCCGATGAAGGCATTAAAAACAATTTATAATAATATCGCATCCGTCATATCAGAGAGTTGTGTATCGCAGCGCTTGAAGCCCTGCCACACCTTAACGCCAATTGCGATAAGCAAGTGGACCCGATAGGCATATACAACATGATTCAATGTAATATCGCATCCATAGGACAATCGTCCCATCGGCCTATCGGCCATCGACGATGTCTTGAGAAGCAGACCCGATATATTTTAGACGCGGGTTTAATATTGCTTGAAGTCCGCCTTTTAGTCGTTTGGACTGTTTTTCATCATTTTTCCTTGTTTTATCACTTAAGTCATCATTTAAGTGATCGGTCCAAGCTATTGAGCCCCAGGTTTTCGGATCCCCTGTATTGGTAATCTACGGTTTTGATTCTTTGTTTTAACAAGAGCTTGACTATATAAGAGGAAAGGAGATCATGTGGCAGGACATTGGTGAATGTTGAAGATCTTACGAAAGAACAGTTCTGAAACACTTGCAATTGGTAGGGAAGTGATGGTTGAGATCTCATCAGCGCAGTCTAGGTATGCTTGAAGCCTGAAAATCATCTATTCACAGGAGTGATACGGTGCGCAGAGCAGAAGACTGTGCAGGCGCATATACCCGCATATCAAAAAGAAGCACAGGCGCAGATGTTCACAGATGTTTTGGAAGAGTCACAGTCCCTGGTCGAGATTTCTTTTATCTACCTTTGACTAATCTGCAGAGTTCTAGGTGTGCAATATTATGTTTATCCACTATATTGAGTTCTGATATCGACATGATTAGCCTCTGTATTGATGGTTGATCAGATCGGGTAGATAACTATCATAATATACTTATACGTATATTGATCTGGTGCTTGGGTGATTCTGAAGATTTGTTGTATAAGGAAATTAGTTGATTCTCATTTGATCTTCTTGGATCTAGTCTGAAAATTAATGAAACGTGGTCCTTAAAAGAAGTAAGGGGTTGCAGCTCCCTTCTAGGAGAGACTGGAGAACAAGAGAGAGAGTTGTAGCTCTCTCCAGGTTGTAGCTTCCATACTGGTAAAGGACTGCACTAGTACAAATTCATTGTAAAAGAAGTTCTATTTGAAATAAGATAGAAACATATTGCAACAGGTGGTTTTCACCCACATTGTGTTTCCACCTTATATCTGGTGTTCCTTTTGGTTGAGGGGAAAGTACCCCGAGGGTACTTTGGGTTAAGACTCTACCAGACTAAAGATTGCTTATTCAAAGAAACACACACATAGCCATTATCTTTATTGTAAGCAAATTCTAATGTTTAGGGTACGTACCTAAGGTCCTACGTTCGAGAAGGCCTTTAGGGTCCAAACCCTTCTTGGAGTTCCCTTCTTCTCCTTTGACCTGTAAAACAAACAAATCAAAGAACACAACAATACATGGACAAATACTTATATACAAACCATCTTCATGCTATAAAGTTAGCTATCAAAATATTTAAGTAACTACTTGCATAAGAATTCAAGACAAGAATCTCATAAGCATAAAGAAAGATTGTTTCGGGAACCAAGACATGTTTCTTTATATAAAGGCAAGTAAAGTACATATAACGGAAAGATTTCACCTGAAACACCTTCAGCAGGCTCCAAGCAAAGCTTCCTCCCGGATTCGTTCCAGCCTCAAGCCTCCAACAAGAGCTCCTTCCAAGTCTTACTCAATGGTGATATAAAGGATGAATGATCACCAATACACATGGAAACAAGGGTTTCCTAGGCAATATGGGGGAAGTGCAGTAAGCACCAAGGACTTCAGACCTGGTCTAAGGGAAAAATCTCAGCATAATAATCTTGCTCTCTTTTCTCTCTCCTTTGGCCTTCCCTTTGATGTCTTTTTATACCATCTCCAAAGTAGTTTTTTAGTTAGGAGTTGGTTGGGAACAGTTGGGCCATGGGCACTAACAGGTGATCAGCAGGTAAAACCCGCGATCTCCGCCCAAAAATAAGGAATTTTTTTTTTTTTTAAGTGTTTTAATACATACACGCGGGTTGGGTATACACAGACCCGCGTGTACACGCGTTTAACTCAGGGCAATGTCACGTATAGGGAATAAAACACTGTTTTTTAAATTTTTAGGACCAGGTCTGGAAGGAGGGGTTGCCCTAGGCCATGAGTGCAACATCACAAACCATAAGAGTGAGATTTGGAGCTATAACAGATGCCCCCTAATGTATGAGGTCAGAAGGGGAACATGATGGCCGAAATATATTATGTAAGTACATGGAAAGGAACTCTGTCGAAAAACCGAGGAGGACTTCACCAGAATTCAGCCTGCCAAGCCACCAAAAGGAGATCAGAAAGAAACACTGTCTGAGGCGAGCATACCCATGCTCATAAAAAGTAAAGCATGTCCGAATATCAAGTACAAGCGGATCCACTAAGTACACAAGTATAAAGGACTGGGAGATACATAATGGATCATCTGATCATAATGAGTAAGTACATGTCTGAATATCACATATAAGACTGTCAATGATGCTGAAAGATGCAACGGATCACTGATATCAAAGACTGATCCCAAAAGGTACCAACTGAACATGATGGAATAGGATGGTACTACACTGCAAACTCAGGTGCCAGCATATAGAATGTCGCCATGACTGACTGCAACATATAACGTGGAGTGGTATCAACTAGCAGCAACAGGAGCAACTGTCAAGTGAACCAATGAATGCTGATACAACTTGAGGTCTTCACCGACCGTCGTGGTACATTTCTACACCATGGGAATAAATGATCTGAAGTCGACCACGTGAGAAATCGTTTGATTACCGGTCATTGATGTATACCATTAACAAACGCGAGACTACTCACCGATAATGATAATGAGCGTCAAGGTACCCAGTACAATCTAACAAGTGTGAACAGATGAGCTAAAGTCGAACACCTGTAAGAATCTATCGATCAGGAGACAATGATGGTTTCCCACTGTCGATAGCGAGGAATCTGCCACTAATGATTGCAAACCCCAAGGCACTGCCAAATGGACTCTAGATCTTTGCCCCAGAGCAATGAGTCGGAGTCGATAGGGAAAGATCTGCTAGAAGGAAGGCATTAAGGCATCCTCCATCAATCTAGCACGAGTGTAACCCGTAGGCCAATAATGTGGAAGGAATCGGACGAAAAAGATGTAGTAACCCAACCGAAGTATGTTTCCGGTGTACACAAGATGTGGCTAGCGCACGGCAGAAACCCTCTGAACCAACCAATAATGAAAGCTGACACAGAGGCGAGGTATCCACCAATAGGGTCAAATGGAAACCAAGGTACTGCACGAATCCCAATGTGTGATAATGTATGCTGATGTCGAACACAAGGGAAACCACTCAGTCAAAGACCCATGATACTGATCGATGTTGAGCACAAGGTGACCTATCAATAATGAAAATAGGGCCAGGGTGCGGCTCTAGGCCTGTCCTCAGAGCAAGGTGTCGTCGTCGATAAGGACAAGACGCGCCAACAAGAAGTCAATGGGGACCTTCTCAAACCGGCACGAGTAAAGGACCAATATAGCTGATGTGATGATAGACATGATACTGACAACCAGGGATGGACGACTGAAAAATGAGTCAAGAGACACCGCAGAGAGGCTGACTCAGGTTAACTTCCCTTGAACAAAAGCACGACTCAATGTGACTATGTGGCAGCATATGATGACTCTGTATAAGTTCGCCATGCAGGAGGCACGAACGAACCCTCCATATGATTGGAAGAGATAACCAATCGGGGGAGAGCTAACTCAATAACAAGGTTATGGCATACCTAAGTCAAACTAAATCCCACCCATGCGGAGGAGACTTTGTTTTGAGTGCTTTGTTCAAGGGCGACACGACTGACTCTAGCTACCAACAATAAATGGAAATAATGTCCCTGTTCCTGCTCTTTTTGGAATATTTAATTTTTTTGTCTTTTTCTGTTAAGCCGGAAAAAGAATAAAAGAATGCTATGGTACAGTGGAAAGAACGAGTGTCGGTGAAATAGATGATCTAGTTCCTGGGAAAGGAACGTTCCTATGCTCAATGCAGGGAGGTGAAAACTAGTCAGTGACACTCAAAGGTATGTTCCTTCCACGGGTCAGGGTATGTCAAGCTGTAGAAGTCAAAGGTATGCAAGGTTGATTTTGCAGACGTCATGGTCAAAAGTTGGCTTAAACACGAGTCCAAGTGAAGCCGACTCTAGGCCAAAAGGTGCAAAGGGTCAACATGCAATGCAAAAGTACAACTCGACACACATAGGAGCCTCTAGGGTATAAGGCCAGAACGAAGCGAAGAAGTAAAGAGGAATGAGTCTTCAACGCATAAGTCATGGCGGGACTACAGAGGACTCCCGAGCCTACTCAAAATGAAGCAGCATGGGCAACAAATGTCAGTGAGGTGCTAACTACGATGCCCATGTAAAGGGATGGCTCTACCATCGTGTCATGATTTAAAAAATCAGCGAGTGAAAATGGCTTACGAACCATAACACGATGGGGTGGACCCTACGGCAGATGTATCGGTCATGTGGAGGCTAGTATGCATAATGCAACGGAAAAAATGGTGTCCCTAGCCTATATGCCAGTGAAAACACGATACCTGCCATGACGGGTCAGCGGTCATGGAACCGTCTCGAACTGTCGAAAAATAGCCAAAATGTCCTGAAAAACAAACCAAACTCGGCATTCCAAGCTCCCAAGTTAAAAGTCACATGAGGTCAAACGAAATAAAATTTTGAAAAAAATTTTGCATTTTCAAAACTTATAAAAGGCATTTTTGACTTACCATTATCACCATTTGACTTGAAGAGCAAAAATTGTGGAGCAAAAGGAGCAAACTTCCCTGTGACCAATTCAACCGTTTAAACTTGCCGAAAACTTCCAGGTAAGCCTCAAACTTGTCTTGCAATTAATTGTGATAGTTTTTAGGAATTTTAGTTGATGTTTCACCGTTAGATTTTTGCAAAAAATTCCTTTGCGGCATACACGCGGGTTGGCAATACAGAACTCGCGTATACGACGGCCCTACACGCGACTGTATACAGATGAACCCGCGTGTGCGCAGCAAACTAATTTTATACACAAAACTAACAGATGGAAATGATTTTTTTCTTCCAGGATGACTCTCACATGGCGTGAAAGAGAGCACTCAGCCGTTGATAATGAAGTTATGGGCAACAATGAGGCGTTAGAGGCCTTACGGGGATGCGGGTTGCTAAAATTCTTCAAACTGCCAAATATGAAAGGGAACACGCGTCTGCTCGAGAGGCTCATTGACTATTGGGATGTCGATGAGGAAGCATTCATTATTGATCAGATGCCACTCAGGATAGAAGTGGAAGATATGTATTTCATCACGGGCCTTTCCCGAAGGGGAGAGGTAGTACATTCCCGGGGCAGAACACGGAATAGCCTCAGTGTAGATGACTATGTACAGATTTACTGCCCGGGTCATCGGAAGGTTGGGAGTCAGATCTCTATCCCACATGTGGCGAGTTTGTCACTCAGGATAATCTTGTTCACCATAGCTCGAGTGAACGGATCATCCTCACTACATCAGGCATCACGGGTAACCATGAGCGTGGCAGTGGACTGTCTCACTACTGTGTTTCACTGGTGTACTCCTCTTCTTGCCAACATGAAGGAACAACTCACTTCTATCAGGAGGGGACAGACCAAGAACTTTGGGTTCGGAACCATCTTGTGCACTTTCTTCTTCGAGAAGGTTCCTGCACTTCGCCCTAGGGTAGCAGTTCCCATCAGCAGTCCACGTGATCCACGCATGGGCTGGTGGGCTGACTTGATGAAACGTCTGGGTGGTGGGGAAGTCCCAAGGAATGCATTCGACGATGACTTCTTTGCCTGGTGGGAGCAGTAGATCATCGCCGTAGATGACTACCCCTATGCTGGGTTGGATTTCCGAGGAGATCCTGATCTAGTGTTACCACTGGACGCATCATGGGGCGAGATTGGTAAGAATTTTTATGATTTTTTTGGATTTTTCAAATATAATGATAAATTTTGAAAAATATTTTTGGTGAGACTCAAATGACTAATATGATGATCATGTTCCAGACATCGGGCCCGTACGACCAGACGGATTCCCGCAGCATGGACGGTGTGGCCGAGGAGCCGAAGAGGCGGCTGCCGATACGGAACGGACCCTCAACAACGTCCAGCGACACTTGGCAAGACTGAGCTGCCGAGTACCGATGGTCAAGATAGAGGACCTTCCTCTGGATATGCAGCGTCATGTGGTTGGCATGCCACGTGACTGGGTTCGCGTCTTTCGGCGCATGGCCATTGCCATAGTTACATATTTAGATGCTCATCCTGAGCTGAGGCATTAGATATGCCTGACATGATTATGGGCATTTGAGTCCCAATTTTGTATATTTTTGGACACACATATGTACACTCGAGGCGTTTTATGATATATATATATATATATATATATATATATATATATATATATATATATATATATATATATATATATATATATATACAATTTGACTTTTTGATGCATGATTTTATGATGATGAATGATTGATATGCCAGTCTAATGCTTGATTAGCGATAGAATCAGCTAACCAATTTTGAGATCTTGGAATGTGCAAATAATTAATGTAAATGAATGATCTTTGCAACAACCTCGCCCTTAAATATTGGCGATATAATAATGGATCCCTAACGCGATAAATGTTATTTAATTGAGACACTATCAATTGAGAATCAAGATATACTACCAACGAGTCAATCCCATAAGAGATTGCCTCGGATAATAAATTGATCACAGCTGTATACTCGGCCATATTGTTTGAAGCAGGACCGATACACACACCTCTCGATACCATCAATTGACCAGTTGGATAATAAAGTACCCAAGCTGCGGAAGCAAGATTCCGAGTGTGTCGACTAGCACCATCGGCAAACCCGAAATAGATCAAATCATCCATCAGCACCTGCCACAGCAGACCAAGAAGCACTGATATCAGAAAACGCTCAACGATATATGTATAAATATATACATAAAGTACAAAGAAGCCATTGCCCAGCCTGAACTAAGCAAAGTACTTCTTTAGGTAGAGCCCATTTCGGGGCTCCGCCAGCTTGTTCCCTTCAAAGTCAATTAACTCATATGACCCTTTTTCTAAAACTCGTTTAATGATGAAAGGACCGTACCACATAGGCTTGAATTTGCCTGCCCCCAAGGCGTCCTTATCTTGGTCGTAGACCAGGACAAGGTCACCTTCAGAAAAGACTCGAGGACGGACAGACTTATCATACTAAGTTTTAACCCTTTTCTTATGGGCCTCATTCATCGTGGCAGCATCTCGACGTTGCTCATCGAGATGTTCCAAGTGAACTAGGCACTCTTCGAGACTCGAAGTCTCAGGAAGAAGCTCAACAGCCAACTTAAGAGATGGAATTTCACATTCGACCGGAAAGATAGATTCCATCCCATAAACCAACTAAAGAGGAGTAAAACCGGTAGCCGTTTTGATGGAGGTTCGATATGCCCAAAGATCCGAATACAACATAATGTGCCAATTGGACCGATTTTTATTGATTGTCCGTTGGAGTATCGTCTTAAGAGTTTTATTGACTGCCTTGACCTGTCCATTGGCCTGAGGATAATAAGGGGACGAATGCTCCTGACAGAAACCTAATTTACGAGCCAATTCGGACATTAGTTGATTTTGGAAATGACTGCCATGGTCAGTGACAATCTCCCTTGGGATACTGAATCTTGAGATGATCTGATTGAAAAGAAACAAAGTTGCCGTGTCACTATCATTCTTATAAGTAGGCATGGCCTCAGCCCACTTCGTGAAGTAGTCTACAGCCACGATAATTTACTTGTGGTTCGCCGCTGAAGGTGGATTACAAGTCGTAAAGTCAATGCCCCACTTAGTAAAGGGACCGACAGTGACAACGGGGAAAAGAGGAGCTAGATGCGCGCGCATCTTGCGAGTAAAGATTTGACATGGGTGGCAGCGTTTGACCGCTTCCACACAGTCCTTAAAAAGTGAAGGCCAAAAATAGCCGGCACGTAAGATGCGTTGGGCTGTAGCAAGCCCTGATAGATGACCACCACAAGCTCCACTATGGCAATCATTGAGCACGGACTCTGCTTCCTCTAAGGTTAAACAACGCCGGAGGATTGAGTCAACCCCTCGACGATATAATGTGTCACCAACAATAACATAGTTCTTTTCCAGGTGACGTAATTTGCGACGTTCATCCTTGGAGAAAGTAGAGGGGCACTTCGAAGTCTGGAGATAAACAATGATATCTCCATACCAAGGGTCTTGTGCAGAGATGAGGAATATATGTTCGTCGGGTAAACTTTCCTCATAAACAATATCATCTCCACAAGGTAGCTCCGAGATAAGTTCCGCGAAAACCATGGATTTCTTAGATTTGGCAGACAAGAACTCGAGATCGAATTATTGCAAAATGACTATCCATCTATTATATTTGCCCCAAATCACTCACCTACTGAGGACAAATTGAAATGGATTGACTGTCACTAAGACAAAAGTTTTACGTAGCAAAATATAATGACGGAGCCGTTGGACAGCATGGACAGCTGCCAAGGCCAACTTCTCAACCGGAGAATAGCGAAGTTTAGGGCCTATTAAGCCTCGGCTCAAATAATAAATGACGTGCTCGGCGAGAGCATCGTCCTCCTGAACTAGAACCATACCAATGGTTGATTCTGCTGCAGCGAGATATAAAAGGAAGTCTCTACCATAATCCGGTGGACTCAAAAGCGGGGCAGAGACTAATGCTTTTTTCAAAGCATCAAACAACCGCTGCGCAAAGTCATCCCATATAAATGGAACTCCCTTCCGTAGTAGACGCATGAACCCTTTAATGATCTCGGCGTAATTTGCTATAAACCGTCTTAAGAAGTTAGCCTTCCCTTGAAGACTTTGAAGTTGCCGAAGTGAATACGGGGGAGGCAACTGAATTATTGCCTCAACCTTGAAGGGATCCATCCGAATCCCTTCATTGGATACAATGAACCCTAACAGCCGACCGGACGTAACCGCGAAAACACACTTGTTGGGATTCAACCGGATTTTATAAAGACGACATCTCTCAAAGACTAATCGAAGATGACTAGGGTGATCTGTTCTCTTTCGAGAACGAGCAGCGAGATCATCTAAGTATGCCTCGATGACATGTTTGATGTCATGGAAAGCGTATGACATGGCCCGCTGAAACGTAGCTCCAGCATTTTTGAGACCAAAAGGCATCTTTCGATATGCAAAGGTACCCCAGGGACATATGAAGGCTGTCTTATGCTGATCCTCAGGACGGATAGAGATTTGATTATAACCTGAAAAGCCATCCATGAAGGAAAAAATCTCGTTACCCGCACACTCGTCGATAATTTGATCAATAAATGGCGTGGGGTAATTGTCTTTTGGACAAGCCTTATTTAGATCCCTAAAATTGATGCATACACGGATTGTTCCTTGCTTTTTATCCACGGGGACTGGAATAGAAACCCAATCGGTAAGAGGAACAGGGTATATAAAACCCGCCTTTAGCAGCTTCTGGACTTCAGCTTTGATAGCTACTGCTTTCCTAGGGTTAACCGGATGAAGTCTTTGACGAACAGGTTTGTTGTGGGGAAAAATGCCTATGCAAGACGATCCTATCCACCTAAGGTGTGACAGTACCTTAGCAACAAACGAATACAACTACTTCGGTTTCTTCCTTTATGAAATATGAAAGAGATGAGATTGGTAGACTTACCGTTATCTTCCGGTTGTCCCTCGATCTAGATCCTCTCCTCTTTGGGTGTCCACAGCTACTCGCCTCCTCACGAGATCACAAGAGAATAGCTACCTGTGACAAGAGAACAGCTACTTGCAACGAGAGAAGGACACAACACAAAGGCAAATATACATATTCATAAATGATTCAAGATTAGAAGTAAATCAAATACACTAATGCAAATCATACAATAAACACCAGCATATAGGAAAGAACCAAGAAGCTTTATTGATTGATAAACAAGGTTCAGGAAGAGATACAACCCATAGGGTTCCAACCCAGCATCTCCTTCCCAGCAGAATGGAATTCCTTCTTCAGCCCCTTTCAAAGCATAAACACCCAATGATCCAACCACAAACCAACAACAATTCTTTGCAAATACAATATTCCAGCCTCCTATGACCTCATGAGAGAGGTCTATATATAGGAGTTTTGGAGAAAGGATGAGTCAGCTTGAGGCTGGTATGAAGCTGACAAGTGTCCTCTCCCACTTCAGTTCTTGAGTCCACTTGGAGGTTCTTGCTTCCACTTGGAGATTTGGAACCTCTTACTCATCACCAGTCGAATTCCCTGATCCAAGTGTCATTTTGGAAGCTTCCTGGGCATTGACACCTTGAGAAATGAGTCTGCCACTTGTCCAGTTACGCTCAGCGCAGGTAGCCTTCTTTGCAGTTGACATTCAACGCAGGTAGACAGTGGAGCAGTTGACATTCAGCGCAGATGCTCAGTGGAGCAGTTGACATGATCCAGAATTGCCTTGTTTTTGAGTGTTTTCAGGTGGAGAACTTTTGTGAATTGCTGTGGTTTGCTGGCCTTGTTCCTCTAGGGGTAGGAACAACATGTTTATGGACTTTGGATCCCTTAATTATTGACATTTCATGCTCAGTGATGCAAGGTACAAAAATGTCTATAACAGTTGCCCCCTAAAGTATGAGGCCGTTTATCGGGTGAAATGCTTTATCCAGGGGAGTCCGAAGTTCATCCATTTGCTGAGAGGAGACCTGTAATAAGATACAATACAATACATTATGATTCATTTTGCTTTCATGATCTAGATGAGGCGGGCATTCCCATGCTCAGCTTTATAAATACATTTTGGTACATAGAACAGATGATCGTCTGATGGTAGACTGATAATTCTGGCGAAACTATCATCCTTTGAGTAGGATGATCATCTACTGCAATGATGTACATGTCAAATGTCTTTATTTTCCTGAATATATATCGCAGCCCGGATGGATGAAACTAGATCCAGGGTCTTCAAACTCATTCGATCTTCACTCTAAGTACAATTCGATCCATGTGAGAATTGCGCTGAAGTCGAACATGGAAAGACATCGCTTGATTACCGGTCAATGATGTAAACCATTAACAAGCGCGAGAGGAATCACCGATAATGATAATGACCCTCAAGGTACTGCAGTACAATTCACGTGGTGTGAATAAAGGACTTGGCATCGAACACCACGCAAAATCTTCTGGTCGAAGGTCATTGATGTATACCTGTCGCCGGAAGTGAGAAACTTGCCATTAAGGCATGCAAGCTTCAAAGTACTGAAGGGGTTGTTCCTAGATCAACTTCTTGGATAATGAGCTGATGTCGACAAGAAGTGATCCGTCAAAGGAGGGCCTTAATGAATCCCACATCAGTGACACAGAACGGAGCTAATGATTTTAGTGGAGGTGAAAACAATCTGTGACATATGATTCAGGGTGGTGGTCATGAATGGATGAAGGATAATGTATGGCAGTGGATGGGACCTGGTTGACTCTTTCTGAATGACTTCTCTTGAACATATGGCGACACTGATGCGATGGATTGGTAGCATTACCCCAAGTATGGATGGTGTGGCAAAGACCATGGTGATGTGACCGGTGAATGAAACAACCCAACCCGATGTGGTACGGAGGAAAAGTGTCATGTTCAAGAGCGACCTGCTACCATCAAAGACTTCTTGATTTTTCCCAATTTTTCCCCAGTCATTTCTGACTAGTACCTCTTTATTTTTGTCAAGCTTGAGGAGGATAACATATGCTTGTTCTATAACCTGCCCTTCGGGCAAGCCCATCGCTATGTTTTAACGAGCCTAGCGATAGGGAAACTCGTTCTCGTCTAAAGACAAGTTTGTCGCTATTTAGTGATTTTAACGAGTCTAACGACAAGGAAAACTCGGCCCTTTTCATTTTTAGAGAGTCTGAAAAGGTACATAAAGTTAACTCCAAAATTCCTTTTTCGTCATCTAATCCCTTAAGTCCGAAAAAGTATAAAACCATACAGAAGGGATGGGTTTTCGATAGTTTTAACGAGCCGAACAAAACAAGTGCTCGATCTTTTTGTGCAATAATCCCTCAGGTCCAAAAAGATTAAAATCTAGAGGAGGGATAGCTCTTCCGGTCGTTTAACGAGCTGGAAGGCCAAAACTCGGCAATCTTTTCATATTTTACGAGTCAGTTGAAAAGAGCTTAAAGAAGACTCGTCTTTTGAGGAACGAGTGATGAACAGGGATAGCAGCTGATTCCAGGTACAGGTTGGAATTTTCCAATCACGGCAGTGTCACAAGGATGGCTAGGTGAAATCACTCTTCGCAGCTGTTCCTCAAAATGGGTAAACAATCATATGGAGGTAAACGATCGGCCAAATGAAAAGTGGAGGTGACAGTGCACAAACACGACCAAGGCTTTTATGGTTGATCAGGTTACATATGCAATGGTTATTTACCGAGATGGGTTCATTTTTTAATGAGCTTGAATGCGCCAAAACACTGCTCAAGCTTATGTTTATTTTTTAACGAGCATGAATTCCGCGTTAAAATAGCTCGGATCTTGCGGTTATTTTTTAACGAGCATGAACTTTATGCTAAAACTGCTCGTTTATACCAGTCATAAGATAAGATTGTCTCATTGTGAGATCGTTATTTTTTATGGAGCTTCATCCCACTACGCTTTGCTCTGCATCCTTTCTTTATGCAAGTTCGGAAACGGCTAACCCAAAAAGCAGATAAATAACCGCTCTTGGCTTGCATTCCAAAAGGTTTGCATGCCCCCAGGTATAAAATACAATTTCAAGGTTGCCCCTCCTCTTTCTCACCTCTGCTTTTCTTTGGGTGTTCAAAGCTACTTGTCGTCTTGCTGGTTCAGTTTCAACGGGTCTATATGAGGTCACAAGAGAGCAGCTACTTGTCTTCTCGTTAGTCCGACTTTCAATAGATTCTTTGCAAGATCGCAAGAGAACAGCTACTTGCGACAAGAGAATAACACTACTCAAAGACAAAACATTTGTGTTACTGAGGGAGGCTTACCTCTTTTTGGTTACCCAAAGATTGTCTTGTTAGACAAAACACTTCCTTGGCCTACCCTTTTCAGGCTACCTAAAGATTGCCTCGTTAAACAAAACACTTCCTCGGCAATGCCTACCGAAATAGACAAAGGTGGGCGACGGGTCCCGTCCTCCCACATAACTTTGACAAAAGAATCCTCTTCTAGAACAACCCTCTTTCCTCTACGGACGGGGTACGGACTAGTCATATTCTCTCACGGAAATCCTACCTTATACCCAAAGTTCTCTGCCAAAGCAGACCAGGACGCATGCCCCCTGGGTTCCAGTCATATCTTCCCGGATTACTCGCGCTCATCAGGAGGACGGACCGTGGGTTGAGACACTTCTTGCGTGAATAGACCATTTAGGGATGGTATATGACTATTTGCGATGTGTGATCCGGGAAACGAAAGTTGGTCCACGAGCTTGACCATTCTTCCTCCATGTGGAAAACACATTACTCTAAAGAGTGAGGAGACTATTGCTCCCATGCAATATATATAGTCTCGTCCAAGGAGTAGGTTATAATCCAAGGGTCCTTGAACGACCATCACGTTCATTTGAATGGTCTTCCCTTTCAATGTTATTGGCACATTGGGGAGGATCCCTAAAGGGCGACTGGTTCCCTTATCAAAGCCTGATAGATTTCTCATTTCAGGCAAAAGCGCAGGCGAACCAAGCACTTTCCAAGCAATAGAGGAAAGGATACTCACAGATGCCCCTTCATCAATAACTGTACCAGCCATTACCATTCTATATATTTGGACAATAATTCTGAACGGTATGCTAGCTGGCAAGCGGGGTCTGCCTAGTTGGTTCCAGTCAAAGGACACAACCAGGTTGCTTAGTGGTGGGACCGAGTAAACGGCCGGATAGCACTCTGATGAACTTCCTTCCTGTGATAAAGGAAAGGTGGCATTGCCCCCTTGATCATCAGAGTCAGTGCTGATGAAGAGAATTTGGACGGTGTCGTCTTTATTCTCCTCTGTGATGGTGTCATTCGAAGATAGAGCCTCTGAAGGCAAAACCGGGTCAACTGTCATTTCAACCTTTAGACTTTTGTCAGGTATGGATTCAGATGATTCATCTTCAATGACAGGTGCTTCGGCTGACCACCTGGGCGAGTCAACCGGATTCTCAACTAGCGAGGGACTTGGCAAGAGTTTTTGATATCCAGGAGGAAGATTTGCTCGTAATATCGGGCGATCTTCCAGAACTCTTTTCGCCTCATCTAAGAAGGGACAACGGTGGATGGCGTGATCGCCTTCACACAGTCTGCAGGGAAATTTAGCTTTCCCGCTGTGTCCTGGAGCTTCACTCCCACTAGTTGACGGCGAACAATCGACATGGCTATCAGAGGTCGATGCTACCGAATTGTGCAAACGGAGGGACCAGTCTCTTAGTATCCGAGGGATACATGGACAATCTCTATGGAAGTGGTCTCCCCTGCATATGACACATGGCGATTTAGGCCTTACGAGTGCTGTGTGTGGATTTTTGTTAGATGACGCTTGTTTGCCCCCAGTCGCCTTAGGCTCTTTCTTCTTCTTTTCTTTCTTCTTCTTCTCCTTTTTCTCCTTAGGAACTCGGTTCTTTGACCAACCAGTTCCGTCAAGCGACGAGGAAGGAGGGGAGGAAGATGAAGTAGAAGGCTGGTGGGCAACTCTTGTCTGATCTAACTGTTGACTCGACTGTTTAGGAATGGTGGCATTCTGAACGACATTGGTTGAAAAGAGCCAAACTGGTAGGCAAATTGTCAGTCCTGGAAGCGACAATGTGGCCATGTGGGGCGCACCAACATCTCCCCAAGAGGAGAAAGGACTAGGATTTCCATCAAGGGGAACTCCTTGTTTGGTGTGCTCCATCTTTTCAACCTAAAGATCAACGCGGGAATAAGGGTGATTGTTCCGTTTAAAATAAATTGTTAACGACGCTTTTAGACACGACTTGCTTTTTCAGTTTTAAAGAGTCGAGAAAAAGCTAAAGATGACTCTAGTCTCCTTCAATGTTTTAGCGAGCCCGAAGTGACAAATGCTCGGATGGACTTTTTCTGTTATAGAGTCTGAAAAAGGCCAAAAGAAACTGCTCTGGAGATCTAGGCAGAGGGTGTGCCAAACTTTTCGCAAAACCACAGAATACGTTTTACGGTACGGGTGGTCGATCTTCGTGAATGCTGTGTTCACTGCATTGCGATCAGTAGGGCGGCTGACATGGCTTCCTAAGGATAAAGGATATATGCCTATAGGGGTCTCCCAATATATACGCGACGGTACGTGGGAGCACAAGTCCGTATTAGTGCTATTGTCCCTCAGGAGGAATCACCCACCTTCTTAGAGATCGACAGTCACTACGTTTAGCGACGCCGGAACACGTCTCTACCTAGACCTCTATGATGAGCGTTATGTTGCAAAGCGTTGTTAGGTTCATTCAATATATTTTAAGTTGATCTTTTTAAAGTTTGTCTTTCAGGATCACCACGAGATGTATTGGTACAAATTCCTAAATGCAGTCTAAGATGATAAGCAAGCTTTATAATCTTTCAACTTTGAAAATCCTAGCTACTAAGGGAAAAGAGAGTGACTATCTTTTCTCAAAGAGAAATCAGCACACTCTAATGCACTCTTCCTAAATCACACATGCAAACTTATCAAAATGCAAAATGCACAATGCAGGTGTTTGTTTTCACTTTCTTAGTATAAATGCCTACAAAGAAAGCTTTTTGTACAACTTCGAATTTGCTTTTAAATGACTGAAAATAAAAAAGTTTACTTTTTCCAAAATCAGCAAGGGTAGAAGAGATTACAAGCACTTTGCGATTTTTTGAAAGAAATACTCATTTCGACACTTAAAAGTGACAAATTCGAACCAATAAGAAAAAGCAAATGATAATCAAACTGCAAACAACCAATGAACTCTCTCCTAAGATCACAATCAATCAATCAATTAGATCTGAATCAAGGCTACAGGATGACTATTTCGCTCATGCAAAGGAAAACTGTAAATGATGCCACAAACACATAAAAACACTTACAGTCTTTTTGTACAAAAATGAGGCGGAATACAAGCAAAGAAAAAGGGTATCAGAGGTGGTACCTATGCTGGTTAAAGGCTGCAAAAATAGAGATCAAACAGGGCAAAAGACAGCAAGGAACCCCAGCTGAACAAGGCCACACTGGTTCAGCGCAGGTACAACACTGTCAGTTTGACATTCAGCATAGGTAGCCTTCACGGGACCTGCGTTGAAATGCAGACTGCCTTCACAGTGTCTACCCTGAAAGGAGAAACTCTCGTTTCTCTTGATTTCCGGGTCATAAAATGCTCAAAAATCCATTGTTTCAGGCCAAATCAGAAACACAAGCAAGGTATAAACAGAGGGATGCTTTGAGAGGGTACTAAAGACTATCACAAAGGATCATCAAGTCATTTGTGAGTCCATTGTTGAGATCATAGACAAAAACCCAGTGAAGGATCAAAGAAGCAACATTCTACTTTGCAAAGCAGTTCGATTGTTGTCGTTGAGTCTATGAAGTAAACAATGATGCAAACTTGAACAAAATGAGTAAAACAAATCTCCCCAGTGGAGTCGCCAATTTGTTGTGGGGAAAAATGCCTATGCAGGACGATCCTATCCACCTAAGGTGTGACAGTACCTTAGCAACAAACGAATACAGCTACTTCGGTTTCTTCCTTTATGAAATATGAAAGAGAGGAGATTGGTAGACTTACCGTTATCTTCCGGTTGTCCCTCGATCTAGATCCTCTCCTCTTTGGGTGTCCACAGCTACTCGCCTCCTCACGAGATCACAAGAGAACAACTACCTGTGACAAGAGAACAGCTACTTGCAACGAGAGAAGGACACAACACAAAGGCAAATATACATATTCATAAATGATTCAGGATTAGAAGTAAATCAAATACACTAATGCAAATCATACAATAAACACCAGCATATAGGAAAGAACCAAGAAGCTTTATTGATTGATAAACAAGGTTCAGGAAGAGATACAACCCATAGGGTTCCAACCCAGCATCTCCTTCCCAGCAGAATGGAATTCCTTCTTCAGCCCCTTTCAAAGCATAAACACCCAATGATCCAACCACAAACCAACAGCAATTCTTTGCAAATACAATATTCCAGCCTCCTATGACCTCATGAGAGAGATCTATATATAGGAGTTTTGGAGAAAGGATGAGTCAGCTTGAGGCTGGTATGAAGCTGACTAGTGTCCTCTCCCACTTCAGTTCTTGAGTCCACTTGGAGGTTCTTGCTTCCACTTGGAGATTTGGAACCTCTTACTCATCACCAGTCGAATTCCCTGATCCAAGTGTCATTTTGGAAGCTTCCTGGGCATTGACACCTTGAGAAATGAGTCTGCCACTTGTCCAGTTACGCACAGCGCAGGTAGCCTTCTTTGCAGTTGACATTCAGCGCAGGTAGATAGTGGAGCAGTTGACATTCAGCGCAGATGCTCAGTGGAGCAGTTGACATGATCCAGAATTGCCTTGTTTTTGAGTGTTTTCAGGTGGAGAACTTTTGTGAATTGCTGTGGTTTGCTGGCCTTGTTCCTCTAGGGGTAGGAACAACATGTTTAGGGACTTTGGATCCCTTAATTATTGACATTTCATGCTCAGTGATGCAAGGCACAAAAATGTCTATAACAAGGTTTCGCGTTTTCATATGTCTTGATCTCATGTTGAACTATAGAAGGATCAATGCCAGGCATTTCTTCATAAGACCAAGCAAATACGTCACGATATTCCTTAAAGAGGTCGGTGTAGATTTGAATTTCTTCAGGGGAACACTTAATTCCGATGAAGATATTCTCAATGATGTTAGGGTCCCTAGAGATATTGATAGGTATCGTTTTTTAAATTACCGACATATTACCTTCGGCGCGAATGTGTGCTAGAGCCAAAGGGTTCGACACCATATCAACATCACTAGTACAGAGCTCAGAAAACCTAGATTCCACTTCCTGCAAAGGAGGAATAAAGTACGAACGATGGTGTAAGTCTTCCCAAGGCTGATCTATACCCATCATTGCTTCAAGGATTGCTTCTTCAGAAGGTAAAATTGAATCCAAGCAATCCAAGGTAGAGATAGAATCTAGGCTGCAGGCTGGGGCCACATGACCATCCAACTCTTCTTGAGAAAAAGGAGTGGAATGGTTATCTGCAGAGTCTACGATAGACTGATATCTAAGCTCAGCTGCAGATATAGGAAACGCCATTCCATTTACTTGTCCTTCAACTAATGTGGTCGTAGGTGAAGGCAAGGTCCAAGGGTCGGAAAAATGATGAGTTCGGAAGAACTCTTCTCGAGGAGACTCCTTGGATGATGAAATAGCATTGATTTTTGCAAAAGGAGAGGGAATATCAAACGTACCCATCAATGAGGAATACATCCCTTCTCCTAAATTCTCAATCGGTGGGCGAGGGTTATCCACCAAAGGAACAGTAGAGTCGGAGCTTGCTTGAGGATCGATTGGAGAATAGTCCAATTGATCAACCTTAACGATTTTCCCCTCATGAGGAAAGCAAATGACACGAAACAGAGTCAATACGACGGCTTCCATTTCGTATACCCAGTTCCTTCCTAATAGGAGATTATAGTCTAAGTTAGCATCTACGACTTCAACTTCGATATTAACGACCTTCCCTCCAACACATATAGGAAAGGCCGGGATAATCCCATGCGGCTTGTGAGAATGACCATCAAATGCAGTTAAGATGGTTGGTGAAGGAACAGCCGAAGGTGAACCAATAGCCTTCCAACATGACATCGACATGACACATGTGGACGCTCCTTCATCTATAACGGTGCGAAAAATATTGATTTTCCGATATGTAGATTTTATCTGAAAAGCCATATGATGAGGGAGTCGCTTTTTGACATTTAACATGTCAAAAATGAGCACTAAAGAGTTAGCCGGATCAACTGCTCCAATTGCGGAGAGTAAAGCACTTCTCTGAGCCGGACACGACTGGAGAACCTCTAAAGCAGACATAGCACATGAGCTTTGAGCCAGATCCTCCACAATGGAGTAATTCTGAGCGGCCCTAGCATTAGGGTTAATCATCGCGCGTTTGGCTGAACCTTTCGGTATCCGAGGTATAGTCTCAACAGGGGGTCGCTCAATATGAAGGTCAGTACCTCCTGGAACAGTTTTATCCTTAGACGTTTCAGCTTCACCATAATCACGTGACCGAGTAGTCACATGGACGTTTGAACCCATCATAAAAACATTTGATGCTTTTTCCCCTTCCTGGTTGCCCCCTGAGGAGGTCCTAGGATTTGAACTCGCGCCAGCAAGAAGTTGTTGCCCTTGGGGAAACGGGTTAGTTAACACAGCTTGTGAACTAGAAGTCCCTTGCTGTCCTAACAAGCGCTGAGCGTCTTCAATCCTAGGGCAGAGATGAGTTAGATGGTCTCCTTTACATAACTTGCAAGGAAACTTAACTTTCTTTCTCGACTCACCTTTACCACCACCAACGTTGTTACCGGATTTATTTGCATCGGGCTTCCCATCCAAATTCTTCTTCTTACCACGTCCTTTCTTTTCCCCATTGGAATTTTGATTTCCTTTGGGGTTATCGGATTGGACGGCGTTAATTGAAGAAGTTTGGGAAGTGGGAGGATTAGACAATGTGACTTGGTTGTTAGAAGCAGTTTGCAAAGACAACTGCTGCAATTGATTCAACAAGTTCATTGTAGATGTGTCTATTGACCCAACGATACCGTTCGTGTGCGGGCTTGGCTTCGGCTTAGCTAAATCAACCTTAGATCCAGGAGCATCTGGCAAGTACTTTTGTAGGATCCCAGACTGAGAGTAGATCAATTCTAATTGCTGGGCCCTAAAAATGGCTTGCTCCTCAGAATAGACCCCAGACATGGAGACATCCTTGGAGATCTCGGGTTGTAAAGACTTCAAAAACCACTCGAGACAGTATTCCGGAGGAATTTCGGCTTTAATGAGCCTCTTTCTCCGTCTCCATTCCTGAATGTGATCTGAAATGTGAGTAGCCTTATCCTGACGAAAGGTGGCCAGAAGTTCAGTTCCGGCGTCATAGCGGACAGGCAACTGAAAGTGATTTAAGAAGATGTTGGCTAAGTCGGCGAACGATGTAAAGCTGCCCCCTGGCAACTCTATATACCACTTGGCTGCATTACCAGTCAAGGTATGCTGAAAGAGTCTCAACCTAATCGAATCATCGATGAGGGAGTTGGATGAGCACCACAAATGGAATGTGGTTACGTGGTTGCCCAGGTCCTCACCACTTTTCCCTTCGAATTTTGGAATGTCCGAAGGGAGTTTGGTTGGGACTGGAGGCCAGGCCGGATTATACCTGATTGAGTCATTCGTTAACTTAGTGAGATCTGGCAAGTTTAATGTTGCCAGAAACGGAAGCCTAGGAGGACCTAGGGGACTCCACCCAGACTGGGCAGAACTCCCTAAGCTCTGAAAAGATTGTCCTAGAATTTGGGAGGCACCAGGCTGACCGAAGTGACCAGTAGAACCGGCTGAACCAAAAGGCAAGCCTTGTGGTCCAACAAAATTCGGAGTTTGACCAACTCCTGCCGTATAACTTCCATAACCTGCAAAGTTTCCTCCTAAAGAATGGTAGGGAGTTGATAACCCCTAATATGGATTCCAAGTCGAAGCAAGGGGAGGAATACTTTGAAACATGGTAACCGTGGAGTATGGCCTATTCCCTTGTTGGTCGTTAAACGAATTCCCAGCTCCTGCGCTACTAACCCCAGGGTTATTCCAACCTTGGAAAGGATTGCTGCTTTGTCCTATAGAAGAAAAAGGCATGGATCCTACCGTTGGGTTGGAATGTGGTATATGACCACTTCCGAAAGGAAAACCTTGGAATGAAGCCGATCTGCCCATCATGGACGTAGCGGCACTAAACGGAACCGATGGAATACCCTGTGATTGGGTGCCAAAAGGGAAGAGTCCAGTACCAAAAGCATTGGTTTGGGCATTTCCACTCATGGACGGAATGGAGGTAGATCCCACTAATGATGTGCTAGCAAAAGATCCGAACAAGGAAGCGGAGGGGATGGAAATGGTTCCTCCCCCTTGCACCGATGTAGGGGTTTGCATAGTCATAGCACTCGTAGAAGCCATGCTTCCAGTAGTGGTCATGAATGGTAAGCGCGTAGCGTAACCTGGACTTGATGGTCTATGTGACGGAGTCCCAACGTATTGCAATACGTCTGGATGACTAGATGGTAGTGGAGAATTTGGAGCCACTAATGACTCTGAAAGTTCTTCTACCTCTACGTTATTCTCCGCTTGAAAGCGAACTCGAGAAAGGACTGGAGTGTCCCTCTCTTGCTCAGAAATGCCAGGCCTTGCTTGGCCGCTAATGTCCCCGAAAGGAGGATCAATCCCCGATGCGTCAACCGGCGTGGGACGAACCCCACCGGTAGTATTGCCTCTGCGCCTTCTAGGAGAAGGCTCTAAACTTGGTGGCGAGAGACCACGAAGTCTTCGAGACCGTCTTGGAGATCGGTCAGCCACTTTGAATTTTTTGTTATGATCTAACTAAAGACTCAAAAAATTAAAAGCTAGGCCAACTAGGAGCACAGAGCACACACTATAAAGTCCCTAAAGATACAGCCAGTCAAACAATCTTCCAAGTATTTCCGCTCCGGGTGATTAGGACCGGACACCAAAATACGAGAAAGTGAATCAAGGGGCCTTCCGAAGATAGTCTGGGATGATGAGGGCCCAGTCCTATCAGCGAAGGTATCAGAGGAAGTTACGTTGACCTCCTAACAACAGCCTGTGCTGGTGCAAGCCCCCAAGCTTCGCAAGGGTGCCCTCCAGTAGTATTGTTGAGAGTGATACAACGTCAACCTCAGGTGCCATGGGATTCCCCTCCGCAGCCACCTGTGTAGATCCCTAGGAGAGGCAACTATGGGTACCAACTCATCGCAGAAGCCAGGCAGAACAGTCGTGAGGTAAGTTCGGACAAGTAGGAGAGGGGGTATCTCTCTTCCCTGTCTTCACAAACCCTCGTGCTTAACTCCCAGATCCGGAGCTTTCCTGGTCTTCCTAACGCTATTGGATTTACTCTCATTAATCAGACTCTTATGTTTGACGTTTTATGTGGCCTTGGAGAGTTAACTCTCCACTCGCCTAATCCAAGGCCCTAAAATCCTAAACTTGTTGGTGTAACTGACTAAAACAAAAAGTTCTAATGGATTTTAATTAGCGCTTGATTTTATTAGGCTGTTCTTTAAGTCACAAGGTAATGGAGATGAAACTTGTGGTGTTTTTATGGACGCAAAAGAAATTAATAAAACTTAGCTACATGCACATGCACTTTTTGTTTTCGATGAAGAGCAATTTCTATGAGGTTCAGAAGGTACTTCTAATATAAACTAATTTTACTTTTCTTTTCAGACTCCACACTCACAAAAACTAACAAAACTATATATGCCTAAAAAGAGATGCAAATCTATCCTAATGCAAGAACTATATGTGGATGCAAGATTCAAAGACTACTCTAAAAACAAAGAAGGAAAGTTGCTCACTTATCAAATTTGTCTTGCCACTAAGATGCTTAGATAGAAGATGATGTGTTACCAATTATTTCGACCAAACAATAAAAACAAGTTCTAAGATAAACACAAAGCACTTTCACTTCGCAAAAAAGGAAATCAAATGAAAAGCAAGTTCAAGAAAGCGAAACCCAAAACTTTCAAAATATTTTCTTTCAATCAAACCAAAAAGCCTTTTTCAAAGAAGGCTCTCAAAAATACTGACACCAATGATTGGTAAATAAGCAACCAAACACTTTTGTGAATTCACACCTTTCAAATGATGAAAATCCAACAAAAATAAATGCGTTTGAAATCACTCTTGACAATCAAAAGCAGCAATGAAAGTCCAAAGATCAAAAGACAAGTTTCAAGAAGATGTTAATTAACAACTTTCCCGAAACGAAGGAGAAAATGGAAGCAAAAATGATTTCGTTAAGCAAACAAAAGGGTCACCGAAACAAAATGGACACAAAGATTGAATCCAATCTTCCTACTCTGCCAAAACAGAGCAGTCAAGACTCTTAACCAGAAATCTTGTGTGTTGAAAACGATGACGCTTGCAATCAACGAAAACACAACTGATACTCCTTATAACTAGAGAGAGTTCAAAACAAGATGCCCCCTGTTAAACAGAGGACTGTTACTGGAAAATGATTGTTTCAAACTGACCCAAACCACCAGACAAACATTCAGCAAAAAGAAAATTTATAAATCTTGAAAATTATATAATATACGCGCCTGCAGTGATGTGCAGAATGCGTGTACACGTGACTGTAACTGAGGAAACTCACGTTTACGCGGGTTCACTTAGTACAACTTGCGTATATACGCTTCTGTAATCTAGGAAAATAGCGTATCTGAAGATTTTCAAGAAAAATAAAAATACAGACTAAAAAAACTGGAAAAGCTTAGAGTTCAAGAACAGATCAGACAGTCAGAGCCAACAAACAGAGGGGCTGAGTCTTGATTGGCTTGAAGACTACCCAAACTAGGAACAACAAGAGTGTTGTTCCCCAGCGGAGTCGCCAATTCTGGTTGAGGGGAAAGTACCCCGAGGGTCCTTTGGGTTAAGACTCTACTAGACTGAAGATTGCTTATTCAAAGAAACACACACATAGCCATTATCTTTATTGTAAGCAAATTCTAATGTTTAGGGTACGTACCTAAGGTCCTACGTTCGAGAAGGCCTTTAGGGTCCAAACCCTTCGTGGAGTTCCCTTCTTCTCCTTTGACCTGTAAAACAAACAAATCAAAGAACACAACAATACATGGACAAATACTTATATACAAACCATCTTCATGCTATAAAGTTAGTTATAAAAATCTTTAAGTAACTACTTGCATAAGAATTCAAGACAAGAATCTCATAAGCATAAAGAAAGATTGTTTCGGGAACCAAGACGTGTTTCTTTATATAAAGGCAAGTAAAGTACATATAACGGAAAGATTTCACCTGAAACACCTTCAGCAGGCTCCAAGCAAAGCTTCCTCCTGGATTCGTTCCAGCCTCAAGCCTCCAACAAGAGCTCCTTCCAAGTCTTACTCAATGGTGATATAAAGGATGAATGATCACCAATACACATGGAAACAAGGGTTTCCTATGAAATATGGGGGAAGTGCAATAAGCACCAAGGACTTCAGACCTGGTCTAAGGGAAAAATCTCGGCATAATAATCTTGCTCTCTTTTCTCTCTCCTTTGGCCTTCCCTTTGATGTCTTTTTATACCATCTCCAAAGTAGTTTCTTAGTTAGGAGTTGGTTGGGAACAGTTGGGCCACGAGCACTAACAGGTGATCAGCAGGTAAAACCCGCGATCTCCACCCGAAAATAAGGAATTATTTTTTTTTAAGTGTTTTAATACATACACGCGGGTTGGGTATACACAGACCCGCGTGTACACGCGTTTAACTCAGGGCAATGTCGCGTATAGGGAATAAAACACTGTTTTTTAAATTTTTAGGACTAGGTCTGGAAGGAGGGGTTGCCCTAGGCCATGAGTGCAGCATCACAAACCATAAGAGTGAGATTTGGAGCTATAACACCTTTGTGTGACTATCTATTTTTCACTGTTCTTTTTCATTATTATATGGTACTGACATACAAGTTAATTATCAATATTGGAAGAATAATTTAAAGCATAAATCTGGATGGTTTATTGAAAAGAACTTAATAATACTGATTCACCCCCCCCCTCAGTATTATTTCCAACAATTGGTATCAAAGTCGGTCCTTCAGAAGAATCTTGATTGCTTGAAGGAAGATCATTCATCATGAGCAACTACGAGAGGGAAGCATCAATCAGGCCACCGATTTTTGATGGGACAAACTTCGTATATTGGAAGGTAAGAGTTACTGCCTATATTCAATCTCTTGGTATAGAAGTCTCGGATATCATAGAAATAGGGTATACTTTTCCATCAGCAACTCCTACAGATCCGGCTGAGAAGAAGAAATATGAAACAAATGCAAAGGCAGTCAATACTCTATTAGGATACCTATCTCAATCAGAATTTGTGAAGGTTATGCAGTTTAAATCCGCAAAAGAAATATGGGACAAGATTGTACTGAGCTATGAAGGAGATGATCAGGTAAAACGAGCAAAACTTCAAACCCTCAGAATTCAATATGAAAATCTCAAAATGTACAATGATGAAAGTGTGGCTAACTATTTTCTTCGAGTAGATGAGATTGTTAATTGTGTGAAAAACTTGGGTGAAGAAATAAAAGAGGATGTTGTGGTTGAAAAATTTCTAAGATCTTTGTCCCCTAGGTTTGAATCTAAAGTTTCTGCAATAGAATAAAAGGAGAATCTTCAAAACCTTAAAATGTCACAGCTGCATGGAATTCTAACTTCTTATGAAATGAGGAAAGGAGGACCATCAGATAGGAGAGAAGCTGCCTTCAAAGCTTCTGGAAAAGGAGACTACTGTGAGTCAGGACACATATCAGAAGAAGAAGAAGAATCAAATTTTGTCAGAAATCTTCAATAGGGTGTAGGACGATTCTGAGGTAAGTTACCTTTCAAATGCTTTTCTTGTGGAAGAGTCGGTCACTATGCTGCCAAATGTCCTCATAAGGATAAGAATGACAAAGGGAAGGAACCTATTAGATGGAACAAGAAACAGAATACAAATAAGAAAAGCTATTACACTCATGAAGATAGTGATGGACTTTCAAATAGTGACGAAGATGAACGAGGTAATGATTATAAACTTTTAATGGCTTTTGAAGATGATGATTACATGGATGCTATAGATGAAGAAGGTTTTTATGAAGAGATTTCTAATCTCAAAATTTTCTTAGATGAGAAAAATGTGATTATTGATTCTCTGCCATGTCAACTGGCTAAAAGGGAAAAACATCTTGAAAAATTGGAATGTGAAATTGTTGGTCTTAGAAAAGAGATTGAGAAAACAAAAACTCTTAATGTCAAATTTGTTAAAGGATCTGAAACTCTGGATGAGATTATCAATGTGCAGCGTTCTCCACTAATCAAGACAGGTCTGGGATATAATGGAGAAGCATCTCAAGCATCCACCTCCAAAAGTTATCTTGATGCAGCAAGGAGGAGCGAGCAAAGGCCTAATAGAAATCATCAGGTAAATCAGGGACAATTTACCTCAAGAACAAACAAAGACTATCAAGAAAATCGGGGGCAAACTACCTTAAAGACAAACAGAAGCTACAACCAGCCATAGGTAAAATCTTCCCAATTTGCCTCAAGAATGGATGTTGGTAGAAACTACAATCGGTTGAATGATAGATTTGATAATCGCAGAAGTTTCTTCAATGGGAAATGTTTCTCTTGCCATAACTTTGGTCACAAAGCAGCTCAATGTGTTGCCTATAAGACAATCATGACTAGAGAAGCTCAAAAACAAAGAAGTATGTCTGGAATCAAGAAGAGGACCTATAACAATTTTTCCGCCCTTGAAAGTGAAATTGAATGTTCTATTTGTAATAAATTCGGTCATGAAGAGTTTGAATGTAGGAGCAGGGTTCAGAAGACAACTCAGAAGGAACAAAGCCCGAATGCCAGAACATGGAGAATGAAGGAACCACGACCAGAAAGATGTGGAATAAATTTTTATGCAGAATGACAGGAAAATCTATGGTACATCGACAGTGGATGTTCGAGGCATATGACAGGTGATAAAGAAAAACTTGAATCATATAGTGTTTTAGAAAAGGGAAAGAAAGTCTGTTTTGGAAATGATACCCCTGCAGTCATAAAAGGAAAAGGCACTGCTCATTTGAAAGAAAAGGTCAAAGCTGGAAATGTTTTGTTTGTTGATGGCTTGAAGCATAATCTTCTAAGTGTCAGTCAAATGTGCGATCAAGGAACCAAGGTAATATTTCGATCAAATGGATGTAGTGTTTGTGATCTTGATGCAGGAAAAACAGTGATCAAAGGTAGAAGAACTCCAAATAATTTATACATATTTGAAGAAGGACAACAACAATGCTATTTGAGCAAGGATGATGAACACTAGTTATGGCACCGGAGGTTGGGACATCTAAGCTTTTCATAAATAAGGAAGGCACGCAAATACCAAGCAGTTCATGGGCTTCCAGATATCAAAATTCCAGACAACACCATATGCAAATCATGTCAGTTTTGTAAGCAAACCAGAAATAACTTCCCTGAGAAGGAAGGATCTGCCAGTAGGCCTCTTGAACTAGTCCATACAGATGTATGTGGTCCATTTAGCAAAAGGTCACCTCAAGGAGAAGAATACTTTATACTATTCATTGATGACTTCTCCAGGATGATTTGGTTGGGACTTATGAAACACAAGGATGAAGCATTCGAAAAATTAAAATCTTTCAAATCATTGGTTGAAAACGAATCAGAACACAAAATTAAGTGTCTCAGGTCTGACAGAGGTGGGGAATTTAGCTCAAATGAATTTTTCGATTTCTGTGAAGAACGTGGAATAATAAGGGAGTTCTATACAGCTAGGACTCCTCAGTAGAATGGAGTTGTGTAAAGGATGAATAGAATGGTCCAACAAATGGCTCGTGCTATGCTTGATGAGTCTGGAACTCCCGCAACCTTCTGGGGTAAAGCTGCTTTTGTTGCGGTTGTTATTCTCAACAAAACAAATGTCCGAGTGAACAACACTCAAATGCCTCGTGAGATCTGGTATGGTGAGACTCCTTCGGTAAAGCATTTCAAAATTTTTGGAAGCAAATGCTATACTAAGAATAATGATGAACAGCTTGGCAAACTTGAACCTAGAGCAGATGAAGGCATTCTCCTTGGTTATTCTCCCCACAGCAAAGCATATAAGTGTTACAATAAAAGACTTGGAAGAATTGTTGACAGCATTGATGTAGTGGTTGATGAAAAAGGATACATTTCTAGGCAAGTAAATTATGAAAATATCGAAGAAGATGAAGACTACACTCCAAATTAGATTTATGATGAAGAAGAACCTCAAGAGGCACCTGAGGAACAGATAAGGATAGAAGAGAAGACTCCATCCAGGTACGTTCAGAAGAATCATCCAGAATCTCAGATTTTGGGGCAGAAAGAGGCAGGTGTACAAACAAGAAGAACAAGTGCAGAGGCTTCAAGCTATTTGGCATTACTCTCCTCCACTAAACCACAAAATGTAAAAGAGGCATGCAAAGATGAATGTTGGGTCAAGGCAATGGATGAAGAACTTGAGAAAATCGAAAAGAATAACACTTGGGAGTTGGTTCCTAGACCAAAAGATAAGAATGTCATACGGACAAAATGGATCTTCAAAAATAAGTTGAATGAAAGTGGGGAAGTAATTAGAAACAAGGCCAGACTTGTGTGTAAAGGGTATGCTCAACAAGAAGGAATAGATTTTGAAGAAACTTTTGCTCCTGTTGCAAGACTTGAGGCCATCCGAATGTTCCTTGCTCTCTCAAGCTTTCAAAAGTTCAAAGTATTTCAAATGGATGTGAAATCAGATTTTCAAAATGGAGACTTAGAAGAAGAAGTATACATTGAGCAGCCAGATGGTTTCATTCTTGGGAATGATCCAAATCTTGTATGCAGACTGAAAAAGGCTCTCTATGGTCTTAAATGGGCTCCAAGGGCTTGGTACTACCGTTTGGACAAATACCTTCATCAACAAGGCTTTTCAAAAGGATCAGCAGATAGCAATCTTTATATAAAAATTGAAAATGACAAAGTGCTAATACTTGTTGTGTATGTAGATGATATTATCTTTGGCAGCAATGAAGAAGCTATGAGTCAAAGCTTTGCCTTGGTAATGCAGAAAGAATTTGAAATGTCCTTGCTTGGAGAACTGACATACTTTCTTGGACTACAAATCCAACAAAATGAAGGCGGTATCTTCTTGTCTCAAACCAAGTACCTCAAGCAGATTCTGAAGAAGTATGGCATGGAAGATTCGAAACCAGTATGTACCCCTATGGTTACAGGATGCAGTCTTAGTGCGAATGATGAATCAGCAGCAGTTCATCAACCAACCTACAGATCTATGATTGGAAGTCTACTTTATTTGACAGGTACCCAACCAGACATCATGCATGCAGTAGGAATAGTTGGAAGATTTCATGCAAATCCAAAGGAAACTCATCTTCAGGCAGTGAAGATAATTTTCAAGTATCTTCAAGGAACTCAAAACTTTGGCTTATGGTATCCTAGAGACACAGATCTCACACTTCATGCTTACACAGATGCAGATTGGGCCGAAAGTGTGGATGACAGGAAAAGCACAAGCGGTGGTGCTTTCTTTATGGGTTCCAGATTAGTATCTTGGTTCAACAAGAAACAGAGTTCCATTGCTTTATCTACAATTTAGGTAGAATATGTGGCTACTGCATCTTGTTGCACTCAACTTCTTTGGATGATGCAAACCTTGCAGGATTTTCAGATCACTTGTACACCACCTATCTCCATCTTCTGTGATAATACAAGTGCAATCAGCATTTCAAAGAACCCAGTCATGCATTCAAAGACCAAGCACATACCGATCAAGTATCATTTTCTTAAGGAACAAGTGCTTGAACAAAAGTTCAAGTTGGAGTATGTTCCTTCTAAGGAACAAGTTGCTGATATACTCACCAAACCATTGCCCAAGGAGACCTTTGAATACCTCAGGCAAAAGCTGGGGGTTGTTGATGCATCATCTTGTTGTTAAATCTCATCTGTTTCAGAGATTGTTGGTTGTACACGAGGTTCATATGGGGTATACGTGTAGAGGTTCAGGGGGAGCATATATAATACATTGTTGGCATTATGGTAGTGCAGAAGGAGTAATATGTCTCTATCTCTTTCATGATCCGCTTTATAATCAAAAGGAGCAGGTTCTTAGGGGGAGATATAGTCAGGAGAAGCAGGTTTGGATAGCCGCATGTATTACAAGGAAAGGGTATGTCAACCAATTGCCCTTGATGTCAAAGGGGGAGAGTGATTTTGGAGTTGTTTCCATCAAGTCCAAAGGGGGAGATTGTTTGCATTATGATGCATGTGTTGTACTTGATGGCAACCCTCTCATAGAAGAAAATCTCACTTATATACAATCGGATGAATCTATAGAGAAAACAGGTCATATCGGAGCAAGATGGAGCCAAGAGAATCCAAGAGGAGACAAGAGGAGCCATATATATGTATATGTCACATATATATGCCAAAGAAGAGGAGTATTCATAGCTATCAGGAGCCATCAAGAGCAACAGAAAGAGTTATCAGGAGCGCAAATAGAGTTATCAGGAGTTATCGGGCTTACAAAACCCATGTATGCATGCTTTAACACTATCGGGAGTTATCGGGCGATTAAAACCCATATATATGCATTTTACAATAATCAAAGGCATTTACCCTTTGGACGGAAAAACACAGTTATATGTGTTAATATATAGTTCAGAATATATGGATACCGGTGCATTGTTGATCGGGGGTACCGCTATGTGACACCGCTGAAACCTCCGATTGCGAAGCGACCCGATGGTGGAATTAAACTTGGTGTATAATAATATCATGTCCGGTGCTTAAAAGCCCTGCCTCACCCGAATGCCGATTGTGATAAGAGGAGGTGGACCCGATGGAGGTATTAAAGGCACTATATAATAATATCGTATCCGCGACAATCGGTCATATTATAAAGGCTTCCCTTATCCAATCGCCGACAGCAATGAAAGTATGCGAACCCAACAAATTTATAAAGCAAGGTTAATTTCCATATCGCATCCGATCCATCGGATCGGCCATCGGCAATAGACGATGTTATGTGCATGCGCCGATAGCGATAAGGTTGTGGACCTGATGAAGGCATTAAAAACAGTTTATAATAATATCGCATCCGTCATATCGGAGAGTTGTGCATCGCAGCACTTGAAGCCCTGCCACACCTGAACACCAATTACAATAAGCAAGCAGGCCCGATAGGCATATACAACATGATTCAATGTAATATCGCGTCCATAGGAGGATCAGCCCATCGGCCTATCGGCCATCGACAATGTCTTGAGAAGCGGACCCAATATATTTTAGATGCGGGTTTAATATTGCTTGAAGTCCACCTTTTAGTCGTTTGGACTGTTTTTCATCATTTTTCCTTGTTTTATCACTTAAGTCATCGTTTAAGTGATCGGTCCAAGCTATTGAGCCCCAAGTTTTTGGATCCCCTGTATTGGTAATCTACAGTTTCGATTCTTTGTTTTAACAAGAGCTTGACTATATAAGAGGAAAGGAGATCGTGTGGCAGGACATTGGTGAATGTTGAAGATCTTATGAAAGAACAGTTCCGAAACACTTGCGATCGGTAGGGAAGTGATGGTTGAGATCTCATCGGTGCAGTCTGGGTATGCTTGAAGCCTGAAAATCATCTATTCGCAGGAGTGATACGGTGTGCAGAGCAGAAGACTGTGCAGGCGCATATACCCACATATCAAAAAGAAGCACAAGCGTAGATGTTCACAGATGTTTTGGAAAAGTTGCGGTCCCTGGTCGAGATTTATTTTATCTGACTTTGACTAATCTGCAGAGTTCTGGGTGTGCAATATTATGTTTATTCGTTGTATTGAGTTCTGATATCAGCATGATTAGCCTCTGTATTGACGGTTGATTAGATCAGGTAGATAACTATCATAATATACTTATACGTATATTGATCTGGTGCTTGGGTGATTCTGAAGATTTTTTGTATAAGGAAATCAGTTGATTCTCATTTGATCTTCTTGGATCCAGTCTGAAAATTAATGAAATGTGGTCCTTAAAAGAAGTAGGGGGTTGTAGCTCCCTTCCAGGAGAGACTAGAGAACGAGAGAGAGAGTTGTAGCTCTTTGCAGGTTACAACCTGCGTACTGGTAAAGGACTGCACCAGTACAAATTCATTGTAAAAGAAGTTCTATTTGAAAGAAGATAGAAACATATTGAAGCAGGTGGTTTTCACCCACATTGGGTTTCCACCTTATATCTGGTGTTCCTTTGTGTGACTATCTATTTTTCACTGTTCTTGTTCATTCTTATATGGTACTGACGTACAAGTTAATTATCAATATCGATAGAATGATTTAAAGCATAAATCTGGATGGTTTATTGAAAAGAACTTAATAATACTGATTCACCCCCCTTCTCAGTGTTATTTCCAACAATCTGTGGAATTAAAGTTGATCCAGCAAAGATTGAAGCTATTGAAAAGCTGCCCCCACCAACCAGTCAAAAGGGAGTTGAAAGTTTCCTTGGACATGCAGGCTACTATACAAGGTTTGTTGAAAATTTTACGAACACATCCTCTCCACTGTTCAAATTATTGACTAAAGAATATGAATTTCATTGGAATGATGAGTGTCAAGATGCATTTGATACACTTAAGGAAAAGCTTTCTTCAGCACCTATCTTGAGAGGTCCAATGTTGGGTCCCTATAATACTAGTGATTACCCCATTACTATTGTAGTTGTACCCCTTATTAATATTGTTGTGCCCCTATTGTCCCAATATTATTATTAGTGTGCCCCATAGAATCCCTCTATTGTTATTTTTGTGGCTTTATATTATTATTGTTAGGTCGGCTGGGTTATATTGTGACTCCTTAGACTCCTATATATAGAAAGGAGGTTTTGTCATTTGAATCATCCAAGAATTGTTCATTTATGTAATGTAAAGGAGGTTTCCCCCTCGAAGAGGCTAAATTTTAACGTGGTGATCTATCTTTTCTATCTTTTTCTTGAGCTAGTTTCATAACATTTGGTATCAGAGCTTTGGATTCTATGGTTTCGCTGCTCCAAAAAGGTCATCGTGGAATTTTCACTATAATTGTTCTTCTACGATGTTTCAGAAGCTAAAAAAAAACCCATTTGAGAAGAAATCATGCTAGACCTTGAGGCCGAATTTCAGAGCTTTTTGTACTAAATTTGTTGAGATATGATCTGAGGAAGTTGGTATTTTTGCAGACTCCTGAATTACATTCCAAATAGGTGACCTGGGGAAAATCATCATAACTTTCTCTCTGAGCATCGGATTGAAATTTTTCGATCTCAATAATGTGAAAAACACACAAAAGGTATGTATTGCAACTTTATATTTGGAACCAAATCAGTTTGTATGGTATCAATGGCTTTGCTCTCGTAAACAATTTATCACTTGGGCAATTTTTACAGAAGAATTGATAGCACATTATGAGGATACAAAAAGCAACACTTTTTTTAGCCAATTGATAAGTCTCAAATAAAAGGGTTCAATAATGGAGCACATTGAGGAGTTCCAAAAATTGAACATAAGGGTAAAAAATATTCCAGAGGAGCATAGGATTGATGTGTTTAGAGGGTCTTTAAAGGATAATATCCAACATGATGTTTGCCTTTGGGAACCTGATTCATTAGAGAAGGTATTCATGTTAGCAAGAAAAATGGAAAGCAAAATTATGGAAACCAGGAAGCATACCACTCACAACTATAGAGACAGAAGTGTTGTTTCCGCGTCTTCCACAACCTATAAGGTTGACACCACAACAATTGGAAGAAAAAAGAGCAAAAGGGCTTTGTTACAGTTGTGATAGCAAATACACTAAAGGTCATAAGTGTGTTGAGAAGAAATTATTCTACATAGATTGTGAAGAGGAAGAAGAAAAGGAGAAAGAAAGGTCAAAAGAAGAGGATATACTCCAGGAATAAAGCCTAGATGAAGGACAAATGAATCCGACCATATCTTGTAATGCATTGGCAGGAATTACCACTTCTCAAACCATCAAGATAGAAGGGAAAATCAAGAAGAAAAAGGTAATAGTGTTGATTGATTCAGGAAGTACCCACAATTTTATTCATTCTAAGGTAGCAAAAGAATTGAATTTATTCTTTTATCCAGCACCAGAGTGTCAAGTGATGGTTGCAAATGGAGGAGCAATAAATTCCTCTGGAAAGTGCCATAATATCAAGCTATCCATGGCAGAATATGTATTGACTAGCCCAATGCTTTCCATTCTAATGGGAGGTGCTGATGTTGTATTAGGAGTCCAATGGCTACAATCCTTCAGTACAATAGCTTTTAATTTTCAAGAACTTTTCATGAAATTTTCTGTGGAAGGAAAGGAATCTGAATTAAGGGGTATTGCAGGGAAACCAGGAAAGATAATCATCTCTAATGGTATGACAAAGCTTCTAAAAAAGGAACGAAAAGGTGTAATTGCACAATTATGTTCACTAGACGTTTCCACATTGGAATCATCTATTTCTCCAAATCTCCAAAAAGTCTTGGAAAATCATTCCAAGGTATTCGAGACTCCCAAAGCTCTCCCACCTATTTGTGAACATGATCATACTATTCATCTAATTCCAGGAAGTGTTCCTCCAAACATAAAGCCGTACAGATATCCCTATGTCCAAAAGAGTGAAATTGAACGTATGGTTGCAGAAATGCTAGAGGCTAGTATAATTCAACTGAGTCAAAGTTCTTTCTCTGCTCCAGTAGTATTGGTGCACAAGAAGGATGGATCATGGCGCATGCATCCAGATTATAGGGAGCTCAACAAGCTCACTATTAAAGATAAGTTTCTCATTCCTGTCATTGATGAATTACTGGATGAATTGCATGGAGAAATTTACTTCACCAAGTTGGATCTTTGTTCAGGATATCATCAAATCAGAATGAAGACTAAAGACATTCTGAAAATAGCATTTAGAACTCATGAGGGTCAATATGAATTTTTGGTCATGCCTTTTGGCCTTACCAATGCACCCTCAACATTTCAAGGTTTGATGAATTCAATTTTCAAACCAATCCTTAGAAAATTTGCGTTAGTATTTTTTGATGATATACTCATCTACAGCAAATCTTGTAAGGATCATGTTGAACATGTTAACAGGGTGTTACAACTATTGGAGGAGAAACAATTATATGCAAGAAGATCCAAATGTTTCTTTGGAGTACAAGAGGTGGAATATCTAGGTCATATTGTATCTCATGAAGGAGTTAAGGTAGACCCTAGAAAAATTAAAGCCATTAAGGAATGGAAAATCCCCACATCCACAAAACATCTGCGAGGATTTCTCGGGTTGACAGGGTATTATCGCAAGTTTTTTAAGAACTATGGGAGAATAGCAGCACCTCTAACAACAATATTGAAGAAAGATGCATTTTCATGGACTCCAAAAGCAACAAAGGCCTTCGAACATCTTAAAGAGGCAATGTGCCAAGCACCTGTCTTAGCTACATCAGACTTCACAAAAACCTTTATTGTGGAATGTGATGCTTTAGGAAATGGAATTAGTGTTGTTTTAATGCAAGATGAAAGACCCATTGCTTTTGAAAGTCAACCAATTAAGGGAAAGTTTTTACACAAAGCTATTTATGAGAAGGAAATGTTGGAAATACTCCATGCACTTAAGAAATGGTGACCCTACCTAATGGGAAGACACTTCAAGGTAAAAACGGATCATGATAGCCTTAAATACTTTTTAGAACAAAGATTATCCTCTAAAGAGCAACAAAAGTGGGTCACAAAGATGTTGGGTTATGACTTTGAAATCATCTACAAAAAATGGAAGCAAAATGTGGTGGCAGATGCACTCTCAAGAAAGGATGAGGATGTGGAAGCATTGTTGTGTGCCATTTCTATTATCCAACCAGATTGGATAAACGAAGCAAGGGAGGAATGGAAGAATGATGAAAAAATTTGGGCACTTATTCGAAAGTTACAACAAGATTCCAGTACGTCGGATACATTTAGCTAGCAAAATGATTCGTTATGGTACAAAGATCGCTTATACCTCTGTAAGAATTCCCAGCTAAAACAAAAGATTCTTATGGAATTGCACACTTCTCCCTTAGGAGCGCACTCAGGATTTTTAAAAACATACCACAGGGTTAAGAAGGAATTTTTTTGGGATGGCCCCAACAAAATAAAGTTGAAACAATTAAGACATCGGGTCTATTACAACCTTTATCCATTCCAAGCCAACGTTGGGAGGAGGTTTCAATGGATTTTATCACAGGTTTACCCAAGTCTGAGGGAAAGAGTGTCATCATGGTGGTAGTTGATAGAATTACCAAGTATGCACACTATTGTGCATTATCACATCCATTTAAAGCCAGTATAGTTTCTACTGCATTTATGGAAAAAATTCAAAAGCTACATGGAAACCCAAAGATTATTGTAAGTGACAGAGATCCCATTTTCACTGGAAATTTTTGGATAGAATTATTTTCTTGTCTTGGTACTCAATTAGCTCATAGCTCATCTTATCATCCTCAATCTGATGGGCAAACTGAGATAGTGAACAAATGTTTGGAAGGATATCTTTGTTGCTTTGTATCTGATAAACAGACACAATGGGTCAAATGGTTGCCTCTGGCTGAATGGTGGTATAACACTTCCTTCCATACAGCAACAAAAATGACCCCATTTATTGCACTTTATGGGTAGCAGCCACCATCCATCACATAATATTTAAGAGAAAATTCTAAGGTTCAAGCAGTGGAACATCACATTGAACATCAACAACAAGTCCTCCAACTCTTAAAGGATAACCTCGTGTTGGCACAAAATAGAATGAAACAACAGGCAGATCAACATCGCAGCGAAAGAAGTTTTGATGTAGGTGATTGGGTATTCCTACAGCTACAATCATATAAGCAAATGTCCCTCAAGCAAGCTAAGAAGGATAATAAATTATCACCAAAATATTATGGTCTATACAAGGTGTTGCAAAATATTGGTACTATGACATACAAATTGGAGCTTCCTGCAGCTTCTCGATTGCACTCAGTTTTCCATGTTTCATGTTTAAATAAGGTTATAGGCGATAAGCTCCGAGTTCAAACAATATTGCCAGAGCTTGACGAGGAAGGAAAAATTATATTGGAACCAGAAGCAGTCACAGAAACAATAACTCGACAGCTACGAAAACGATCAATTTCAGAGTATCTTATCAAGTGGAAGAACTTATCTGCTGAAGATTCCACATGGGAGGATGAGAATTTTATACAGAAGCATCCAGAACTACTCAAGCATTAAGGACAACACTTTTTTGAAGGAGAGGGGCATGCTGGGTCCCTATAATACTAGTGATTACCCCATTACTATTGTAGTTGTACCCCTTATTAATATTGTTGTGCCCCTATTGTCCCTATATTATTATTACTGTGCCCCATAGAATCCCTCTATTGTTATTTTTGTGGCTTTATATTATTATTGTTAGGTCGGCTAGGTTATATTGTGACTCCTTAGACTCCTATATATAGAAAGGAGGTTTTTTCATTTGAATCATCCAATAATTGTTCATTTAGGTAATGTAAAGGAGGTTGCCCCCTCGAAGAGGCTGAATTTTAAGGCATTGATCTATCTTTTCTATCTTTTTCTTGAGCTGGTTTCATATCATCCAAATTGGAAATTTCCCTTTCATATTTTCACTGATGCCCCTGATTCAGCCATAGGAGTAGTATTGGGTCAAAAGGATGATCCTGTAACCCATGCTATTTATTATTTTAGTAGAAATTTGACTCCTATAGAACTGAATTACACGGTAACTAAAAAATAATTCCTTGCTATAATTTACTCTATTAATAAGTTGGTTGTGAAGCTTTTGTACACACCAAACATTCTTCCATTCAATATCTCATGAACAAACCAGTGACCAGTAATAGGATTATTAGGTGGCTTTTGTTGTTGCAAGAATTTGACATCATAATATTGGATAGACCAAGAAAACAAAATCAGGTAGTTGATTTCTTATCTAGGCTCAACCATGCAGGTGGCAATTCTCCTATTAATGATAGCTTTGCTGATGAAAATTTGCTTGTTATTTATGTCAAAACACCTTGCTTTGTAGACATGGCCAACTACCTTGCTACAAGAATGTTTCCCCCTCACTTTTCATCTAATGAGAAAAACAAAATTATTAGGAAAAGTGTTGATTACTCATGGATTAGGGGAGATCTCTTTTTCATTGGAGCTAATTTGATTATTCGTAAGTGTGTCAGGGAAGATGAGATCTATGATATCTTGAGAGCTTGTCACGATGAAACTTGTGGAGGACATTTTGCAGACAAGTGGAAAACTTATAAGATCCTTTGCTCAGGTTACTATTGGCCAATTCTTTGTAAAGATGAAAATAGTATGTCTCGAAGTGAGATAGCTGCCAGATAATGTGGCAGACTGTACAATCAGACCCGATGCCTTTGTAGCCATAGGTTCTCATAGAACCTTTTGAGAGGTGGGCTCTTGATTTTGTAGGTCCCATCAATCCTATGTCCAAAGGTAAGAAGTATATTTTATTTTGTACTGATTATGTTACAAAGTGGGTGGAGGAAAGAGCACTACCTAGAGAAACAGAGAAAGCAGTGGTAGATTTTCTTTTCTCTGATATTTTTGTAAGATTTGGGGTACCTAGGGAGATAGTTACTGATGAAGGTGCTTAGTTTGTGTCAAATCTTATGTAGGGAATTGTTCAAAAATATCGGATTACTCATCTAAATTCCACCCCTTACCATCCATAGGGCAATGGGCAAGTGGAATCAACAAATAAGGTGTTGGAGACAATCCTTACTAAGACAGTGCAATTACATAAGAATGATTGGTCCGACCAACTTCCTAAAGCATTGTGGGCTTATAGGATCACATGAAGAAATACCACTGGCTTCTCTCTGTATGAATTGGTGTATGGAAAGCAAGTTTTATTGCCCATTGAATTTCATATCATAACTTTCAAGATGGTAGCAGATTTAGGTATATACCTTGACAAAGCTCAACAGTAGAGAATATTGCACCTCAATGAGTTGGATGAGATGAGGCAGCATTATTTCCAGCATATTGAATTGATCCAACAACAACGAGCTGAATGGAATGGCATATACATTAAAAATAAGCAATTCAAATAGGGATATTGGGCATTGTTGTATGATTCAAAATTTAAGAACTTTAAAGGGAAATTCAATACACATTGGCTAGGCCCCTATGAAATTGAGAAAGTTTTTGATAATGGATTTGTTTGAGTTAAAATCATTAATGATAGGAATGTTACCTTCTTGGTGAATGGGCACAAACTCAAACTATATCAAAAACCCCAATCTAAGGAGGAAATTGTGGAAGAAATTGTGAAGAAAAGAGATTTGGAGATGGTGAGAGAAGGAGTCATTCCTTCCACTATCTCTTCCTGATTTCCCGCTAATATAATGAGTTCACTTTGTTCCTCCTAGTGCTAAGTAAACCATGAGAGAAATGTATATTGGGTACAGGTCTATTACTTTTTCCGAGCCCAATGGACTAGGTACAAAAAAGGAGCCCCCTTGGAGTCTTCTTTTCCAAGTATTTAAGACTCTCTAAAATTGAAATCTAGAAAGCATGGACTGCCCTGGGCTCATTAAAACTATAGGTCAGTAGATCTTCTGGGATCCTCTCAATAAATTTAGTTTTTTAGCTAATTTTGGATTGCTCGTGTTGGACTAATGTGGGATTCTTTAAGGCCCTCCTTCCAACATTCTTGGCCCATCGACATTAACAAATTATCTGGGTATAAGATCAGATTCTTATGATGCCTTGAAGCTTGTATGCCCTAATTATAGGATTTCTCACCAGCAGTAATGGAGAATCACTATGGCTCCTTGACTGTTGGATCCTATAGCGGGTTCGAAAACAACTCATAAATTCACACCCAATAGCATGCATCAGGGTATTTGGTCCTCACTCTCATTAATGGTGATGGGACTTGCATTGGTTAACAATTGACCTTAATGGTTAGTAATACAATGATATCATTGCACATTTGACATCAACACCTTTACTCATGTGCAATGAACTGTACACAAAGGAGGGAGAAGTATTTTTCCTGTAGAAATATTTCCTGCAGAATGTTCAACAGTCATGGTTCCATTTCTTGCAGAATGTTCAGTAGTCATGGTTCCATTTTCTGCAGAACAAAATTCATAAACATAACAAAATTCATAAACATGAATTTACATTATTCGATAAAGTACTGACAAATTTTATTACTGGTAGAGGTCATGAATTATGAGATTATACATCTGATTTAATTTCTAAGTGGGTTATCATTTCAAGGGCAGGCACACGTCATCCAAGGACTGGACTGTTGGAAGGTAAGCTTGATAAGGTACAGCCAGTGACAGGGCACTTAAGGTAAGAGGTAATTGACGCCTTAATTTTAAAAATTTGTATGATTTTAAGTTATGGTTACCCTTGCCACAAAACACAGTCGTAACCTGTTTCCTCATAAAAATTCGCTCCACACCCGATTGTCATGATTCTAACATGATCAGTGGTCATACTCTCCATATCCTTCTAGAGGTCAAATCATGATGATAATCATGATCATGACCTATTTCTTGAAATCTTTGTGCCTTTCGATATTTCCAATATTAGCCCACCCTTGTCAAGTGATCCATTGCAAAATCTTAGCCCGACATTTCTGAGAGTTGCATTCATCCTATATCTCCCAAGTTTCACCATGTCAATGTTGTGTGCCCCTGTCTGTTTTGAGTTGCAAGGCATTGAATTGTTGGAATCTGACCCTTGCAGTAAAGCGATACTGGAGAAAGTAGGGTGGTTTCCATTGTTTCCAAAATTCAGTGGCCATAATTCAGAGGTTACGAAGTCCTTCACCCTGAATTTGAATAGTGACAAGTCTCAAGTCAAGAATTTTCAGTTCAGATTAACAGAGGGTTTGGTGGCTCGAGCATGCATAATTACACAGCAAGGGTAGTGCTGGTTTAAGAATTAGTGTTTCAAAAAGAGTATGTGCACATCCTTTCTCTGGAAGGAACATTCAAACCCTGACTGGAGAAAGGGGATTTCCCATGACTTCCTCAGAAGTAAGTATCAACAGCTGTTATTTTTCTTGCAGAAGTATATAACATGTGATGGTTGCTTTGGGCTTGCATTTTTATTTCATATTCAACTTCTCACACATTTCAACGATAAGCCATTGATTTTGCCATATTGTTTAAGAGTGTCCCTGATGAAAATGTCAACAACCACTAAGAAAAGGGGACCCAATTTGGAGGAAAACCTCTATCACCATGGGCTGGTGAAAATCATCCTCGTGGAGGTTTTGGAGGATAAGAAGAATATGTGGGTGGAGTTTCTAGCCAAAAATTATTTTGCAGAGGACAAAGACTCTGACTCTTTAGAGTCCACAGAGGAAAAGCCAGCCAAAGAACCAAGGAATAAGCCATGGACACATTGGCCACAGACAAAGGAGGAAGAAAAAGATGAAGAAGTGGTGGTGACTAGGCAAACAATAGGTAAAAATCCTAATTTGAAGGGCACCTCCACCTCTTCTAGGAGATATACAAGGAGCTAGGTTGTTTAGTTGGCTATAAAGGACATTGTAGAAGGGGAGGTATTGCTCGAGACACATAACAAAAAGAAATAAAAGCTTCATGGCCCACCTAAAGGAGAGGAAAATGTAGAGTCAGTTGAATTCATGAGTGGAGAACTGTTGTTCTTCCAGGATTCCCTACTGCATGGAAGAAGAAATGAAACAACAAAAGAACAATAAGAAAAGGAGGGCCTTGGTATGCCCTAATCATTCCAAGGACATCATGAAGGGGAAGTAACTCCCTAGAGAAAGCGGTCGCTACAGGAATTACAGGAGAATATTACTGAGCTCAGTGTTTCAGAACAAGATTTGAGAAAGGAGAATGAGACCCTGAAAGAAAATAGCCTGCGCATGCAGAAAGAACATGAGGAATGGGTTTAGAAGATGGCCCGAATCATGAAGAAGAAGAAATATTGGATTGATCATCTGAAGAAGAAAAAAGAATTATACGTGGGTCATATTCCTGCAGAATCTAGTGGGAACCAATTGGATCAGTTGGCAGAAGTAGTGGATCAGTTGGCTGTAGTAACTGCAACCCAGGAAAAGGAAAGATTTTCTTTTCTTTTAGGATGCAACATTTTTTCTTGCATAGGGGACATGCAAGAAGCTGGTTGTGGGGGAGATGTTGAGGCCTGATTTTTCTTAACTTTGACACCTTTTCTATACTTTACCTCTCCCATTTTGAAATATCCTTGACCCCTAATTATGCTCAGTTTTGTTATAACATTTATGTTTGGGCCAAAAGGGTGCTATATGCTTGACATATGTAAATTAACCTAAAAAAGTGTCTTTTACCTCAATCTTAAGCATTTTCTTAAGCTAGTTGTTTCCTTGTTGAATTATCATGCCAAATAATCTAGAGACCTTATGGACATTTCCTCCTTTTGAAACAAGTCCTGCAATTTCCTATAAATCGATCGTGTGGTCATATTTCCTGTAGACGCTCTGAAATTCCTACAAACGTGGATTTTCTACAACGACCTAGATTTCCTCTAGCAAAACTAGTGGTTAGCTATTTTCCACTCATTTTGAGATCAAATGAGAACATGAGTTTTGTGGGGAATTCATCATATATGGATGTTGTCCTATTGGATGTTTCAAATCCACCATCGAAACTGCCCAGATTTGCAAACCTCTTCTCTTTGGACGCATGATGGAAAACTCTAGCTATGTAACGAATTTTTTGTAATCTATGCTTTTAGTCATGGATTAGACTTAGTAGAGCTAATTTTGATAGTTTGTACCAATATTGTTAGCTAATAGCTCAGATTAGTAGTTTTCCTTATTTGAGCCAAATATGGTTTTTTGAACTTGTATAAATTCTAGTCTATTTTATATTGTAAAGGGTTTTTGGGTTGGATTTGCTGATAGCACATATCAGATTGTACTCGGCTATAATATTTTGAGACTAATATAATATTTTATGTTTTGTCTATTTTTATGAGAAAGATATTCTAATTTTGAAGGGGTTATGAGTTAGGGAGACCCCCCTTTCCTCACAACTCTCAGAGTGTACTGTTTGTGTATTTTAATTTTGTTATGCATTAATAACTTGTTTACACAGCTAATGTACTCTTTTTGATATATCAGTGCCAACAAATGTTCTATTGCTTGAATGATTAAGTTTTGATGTTAATGTGTTGATTTCATTTAATCAAGGTTTGATTTACATTATTAAATGATTTCTTTAATTGTCGAAAGTTTGATTTCTTATCTTTTGTAATCAACATTAGCAATACTAAGAGTTGTAGAGGGATGTTTCAATCCACTCCATAGCTGTTTGTTGGAAAATGTTTATGCAGAAAAGAGGCATCAGTTCTATGTATGATTGACTGGTTTGATTTGTAAGCAGTCTAGGTATTAAGCCTGCATATATTTTGCGCAGAATCTCACAACCTTACCTGCCCTGGGTTGATGATTTATTTTGACAAATTATAAGTCTATAATTTGACTCAACATGGACACCACGAGGTCATGAAGAGATCCATATCTTTGTCTCTAGAAGTTATGATAGAGATCATGTTTCAAGTCGAACACGAGGATTTATAAAAAAAACTGCGAGCTCTGGGGAAAATCGATGGTGGGAATAATTTCACAGTAGATACAAAGGAATTGACTATGGCTCAAAAGGGAAAATGGGTAAGTAATTCAGCTTAATGGGGATAGAAAAATAAGCCTACAAGGATTGATATTAGTGTGATTAGAGGAGATTTTCCCTTGGTTCTAGGCACATGTTCCTTTTGGGACAGTATCAAATGGTTGTGACACAAGGCTTTATAGATGAAGGGGGCAAAGGTAAAGATATGGGTAGAGGAAAAGTGGCTCCTGGTTATGAAATACAGGTCTAGAGTGAGCGTATTATTCAACAAGTGGATTTGTTTTAATTTTCTATGCCCTAACAACACATACAGGATATTGAGGGCTCCATGGGTTAAGGGGAGGGTATTTATCATGTTGAAAAATTGGAAGGAAGCTTTTGACCCCTTTAGCAAGACTCCTCAAAGGAATTTGGTGTGGGTTGAACTTCTTGGGATTCCAATGGAACTTTGGAATGAGTCTTCCATTAAGGAAATTGCTAATCATATTGGGAATTTATATTATTGGGATGAAGGTGGCTTTGGGAAACTTGATAAACATATGGCATGGGTTTTTATTAGAGCTAATATGGGAAGAGGGCTGATTTTGGAGCTAGACATACAGTGGAGTAGTTATTCTTTTAAGCTCTACATCAACTACTAAGGAGTGCCCTATCTATACCTTCACTGTCATGACATCAAGCATCTGATTTCCATGTGCCAAAAGAGATTCACCGAGCAAAAGGATTTCCACTTCTCTTGGAGGCGAGGGTCAGTGTTATCTGAACTCCAGGTCGACCCTTCTATTCATATGGTGTCTAACAGTATGAACCTCACAATTAATTCGGTTTCCTATCTCAACCAGATGATGTAAGACAATTATAAATCTAGGTTATATAACTTTGTTATGACTATATTGTGTATGTGTGATCTAACGATCATGAATCCATCTGATGGTCCACTACCCTCTTTGGGTTGCCCGATTCAGTATGTTTGTAAGGAATTCAACCCCCTATCTAATCCTACTGCTCAGTCCACCAATATTTTCGGCAATTCGTCTTTAGAAGCGATAATTCCATTTCAGCCTTTCGTAATGGTCAATCCCATATCCTTCAATCATCCATCGCACTATCCCATCCCTCTGTAGATTGCATGAATGACTTCAACTGTGAGGATCATCTACCTCAAAGTCATCATGTAGCCGATTCATCTCCTCTTTCAAATAAGTCATCCTATGTAGTTGGGTTACCATTCCAGCCTTTGGATATGGTCTCATCCCCTGCTACATTTTCCCTTAACAAGGAATTCGAGGTTATTTTTCCATAATCCTCTTGATTCTAGAGTTCATTCAGATAAAAATTTCACACATAGGGAGAAGAAACACCCTAAATATAGAAAGGTTTCAAACTATAAAAAGATCGAATTGGATTATGCCGATGCGTCTAGATCTCCCAATCACTAGTTTAATATTGATTCTGATTTTACTGTTGGGAATGTCTCTATTTGTAATTTTCATGGATTTCAGGTCCTTAGAGGGGATGTAACCATGCATGTGGTTCCTCCATGATTATTATTTCCATTAATGCCTTCGATTTGGGAGCGACCCCTAAATTAATATCCCTCGAAGTTACTGTTCAGGTTCATAAACCATCTCTAATTCTTTTCCAGGAAACCATGGTTTGCAGAGATAAGGCATGGGAGTAAATGTTGTCTGTCTGCTTGGCATAGCATGTAGTTGCAAATGATGCTATTGGACTATCTAGTGGTCTAGAGGTTATGTGGGATCCAAAAATTATTGAGATGCAAGCATTTCTATCGTGTTCAAGGATTATCATAACCAGATACAAGGTGGGAAATCGCCAAAGGGTATGAATCATCAATTCATATGCTCCATATGCAGGGCATAGACAATTTTGCGACCGAGTTATGCAATCTAGAATCCTTCGGTTAAGTTTCATGATTATTGTGGGGGATCTTAATTTTTTGATTGGGAAGGAAGATTTTTGGGGATGAAATTATAGAGTTGATAGTATGGATGCTTATTTCACAGGTTTGACAGAGGGTTTTTCCCTATTGGATGTGACCCAAGATCCTCTTGGCCCAATTTTGAGGAATGGGAGAACTATAGAGGTGAGTATCTCAAAAAGAATGGACAATCTTTTGGTTAATCAGACTATGGTTAATCATGTGACATATATAAGATCTTATATTATTCAAACATTTGTTTCTAAACACTTTCCCATTATGCTGACATGGTATGAAGGGGAACAAAAGAGATCACACCCCTTCAAATTCAACTCGAAATAGCTTAAAATGGATGAATTCGGGGATTTGGTACAAATTTTTTGGTCTAGGTCGTTACTTCCTCCTCCATAGAATCACATGACATCCGTATTCCAAAATATTATAGAGCTAAAAAGGGCAGCTCAGGAATGGATTCACGGGATGAAGGAGGGGAAAATAAAGCTCTTTGGGAGATAAACATTTTCCTATGTTATTTCAATGATCCTGACGACCCATTTTTCTTCTCATAGGAATACCAGCATAGGATCATTGAATTGATGGGTAAGAGAAGGGGCATTCTCCATTCATGGGAAGAAGACATCCACATGTAGAGGAGGGTGACATGGATAAAATATGGAGATAAAAATACCATATTTTTCCATGCACATTTCAATGCCGAGAAACAGATCAATTCCATGAGGATAAGAGATGATGTTGGAAACATATTCAGTTCAGAGAGATCTATTGAACAGACTATGGTCACACTTTTCAAAGACCAATTCTCGGCACATGAGAAATATTTCTAGTCACAAATGAATTTCATCGAAGAAGTTCCAAACATGCTCACATCAAAGGATACTGATAGATTGGGACAACCAAACACAAGGGAGGAATTGACGAAGATATTGAAGGAATGTGAAAGGAAGAAAATTCTAGGCTTGGATGGGTAGGGGCTTGAACTTTTTATTCACTTCATTGATTTGATGATCCTAGATTTGTTGGCAGTAGCTGAAGAATCTAGGATTCATGGGTTCATCTCAAGGGCCATAAATGCAAATTTCATAACATTAATCCCCAAAAGGGTGGAACCAAGAACCTTTGAAGATTATTGCTCCATATCTCTCTATAACTCAATGTACAAAATGATATCAAAATTGATTGCAAGTAGGTTGAAGTCAGTTTTCTTGAAGTATGTTATAGGGGAATAGTTTGGTTTCTTAGAAGGTAGGAAAACATAAGATGAAATTGGTACAGCCCAGGAGATAATGCACTCTATTAAATCATCGAAATAAAGAGCTTTCCTTCTAAAGGTAGACTTGAGCAAGGCATATGATTACATTTAGTAGGAATTCCTCTTCTTGGTCCTGTTAAAATTTGGTATGTCTCTATTTAACATTAAATGGATTTTAGCATGTTGAAAAAGTACAAATTTTGTTGTAATTATTAATGGATTGCCTTCATAGTTTTTCAACGCATATAGAGGAATTACACAAGGTTTTTCCATGTCTCTGTTGCTCTTTCTCTTAGTTATTGATTGCTTTTGTACAAAAATGAGGGTGTCAAAGGATAATCAAATTATTAAAGGGATCAGAGTAACGAGAAATATTTCCATCTCTCATTTAATGTTTGTAGATGATTTGTTACTCGGTTGGGAATCAATGGTAGGGGATTGGAGAACCATTAGATACCACATTAAATCATTTGGATTTGCATCTGGTTTTGTATGAATGAAGGAAAATAAATATTGTTACATGATGGCAATGAGGAGAATGTAACAAAGGACATATGTTATCTATTTGGGGTAGCCTCATCAATCATGGATGATGGTTTCACCTACCTTGGGTTTAAGATGAAACTTAAAGGATACTATAACTAGGATTGGGCATGGTTAATCGAAATATTTCACAAAAAATTAGACATTTGGAAGTACAAATGGTTGACGATGGGAGGAAGGATGGTAATGCTAAAATCGGTGCTACAAAACATTTAAGTATGTTGAATATACATTTATTTAATGTCGAGGGATGTCATCCATAATATGGAATCTATCATGAACCACTTCTTATGGGATGGAACACAATTAGAAGACAAAATTCATATGGTATGATGGTCAACACTTGCAAGGTGAGTGGAGGAAGGTGGTTGGGGTTTCATAGATAAATCCACTTTTAACAAGGATTTAATTACAAAAAACATGTGGAGGGCAGTGTCTCAAAATGGTGTGTGGTCTCATATCATTAAGGAAAAATATATGTTTGGTCAAACTTTCTCCTCATGGATTTGCAGCAATGCCAAGAAGAAACTTGTTATATCACACATATGGATAAGTATGTTTCACACTCTACCCTAGATGCTGGGGTTTTCCGTTGGGGGGAGAGAGATGGATCCAAGCTCAAAATTCGATTAGACGTCATTATGGGGATGGATATAAATCATTCATTATCCTTTTAGCTACTAAAAATCCCTCACAGAAAGGACATTATCCACTTGTAAGAAATATATCTTCTAGGGACTCAAGAATTGATCTGCAGAGTTGGAGAAGGGTCGAAGATCTTGGCATACCAAAGAGATATCATGAGGAATGGGAGTCATACATAATGCAACTTTGATATTCTGGCATCACTCTTGAGGATAAGCAAGAGTGTATGATATTGGGGGGTAAAATGAAAAAGAACAATTCGATGGTCCAAGACATCTAATTGAGGTTGCCAAGGCCCGAGAGGATCAATGACTATAATAAGCTTCTACAGGATATATGGAGATGGAATCTCTCAAACAAGTTAAAATGTTTTTCCTCACTGGAAGCACATGATCGTATATTTACAAGGAAAAACTTACAAATGTGTGGATTCATTGGTCCTCGAATATGCCTTCTATACAGATCATATGTTAATCAAATGCTCATATGCGAGGCTAATTTGGGATGTGAGTATGGAGGAAATGAAGCTTCCTTTCACTTGGACTAATCAACCATTGTTGCGATGTCTTTTTTCATGGTTCACTTCACACAGGAAGTATAGGTCTCTCCCATTATATATCATATGGATTAAATGGCGAAGTAGGAATGCTAGCATTTTTTATCAGAAAAATGCAATTGTTAGAGAAGACATTATCAAGATATTTTCTTTTTTCAACGGGATCGGGCCAGTGATCAAGTCTAAAAGAAACAATAAATGAAAATTCATTGATATTTGGAAGAATATCTGGTTGGATTTTTTTATGGAGCCAACAATAAAAGGAAATGCGGATGTGGTGTAGGCATAGTTATTGAGCCTCGTAATTTCTTCCACTTCTGCTCGAAGGGCGGAATGGGATCAAACAACAAAGTGGAGATTACAACATTATGGGGAGTCCTTATCACAATAAAGTGGCTAAGGTTATACAAAATTTAGGTATATGGAGATGCAAAAGGAATCATTGACTGGGTAAAAAAGCATGCTAATTTCAATCCCCCCCATACATGAAAATTGGATGATGAGGATTCAGAACCTAGTAAGTACTTTTAAGCATATACATTTCTAGCATATATATAGAGAAAAACGTTGGACATCAAACCTCCTATCTAAAAGAGGTATTTCAAAAGAAACAGGGAATTTTTTTCTCAATCTTCAAGGAGGGTATCATAGTAAACACAGGCAACATCAGCTACTCTTAGGAGACATTTAAACACAAACCTGATTTTGATGGATGTTTTGTATCTTTAGACAATGGAAGAGTTCATTTATGAAAATGTAATGGTTATAAGCTACATTTTGATGTTAAGAAATACACTTTTTGTAGAACAAGAAAATAGAAATGTATGGTAATAGAAATTATAGGATAAGTATGAAAGGATAATATAATGAATGGAATCTGAATTATGTACTGTCTTTATATTTTAATACAAAGATAGAATTTTTTTTATTTCTAAAAAAGAAGAGAAGTAGCATTCAAAATAAATGAAACAATCAAAAACACATATTAAAACACAATTGATGGAGACCTCGAAAGGTACTCCAACTATGTTACTACCAATCCACGTTTAGAAAAAGTCCCTCCATCGCTCTTCTCATGAAGAAAATCTCTATTTTTGACCTCCATCGCCGTAAATCCCATCAGTTGTTGTTGGCTTCCATTGCTCCTCTTCTAGAATAAACCATCAACAGTGTAAAGACGAACTCATAATCCTTTACCTTTACCTTTCTTACTAGTGCCTCATATTGAAAATTTTAAGACAAAAGATTTATTTTGTCTTAAAAACCCTTCCGTGTAGTAGTGTTGAAAGTAGCAAAACACAAGTTATCTCTAATCGTATCAACAGAGATCAAAGGGACAAAAGAGGAATTGATGTCCAGAAAATATAGCGAGGAAAAGTTGTCAGATTCTTCAGAGTCGCCTACCCTCACAAAACAAAGAGCCCAACAAATAGTTGTATTTATATAAGATAACGTGAATGGTAATTGAAATGGCAACCTCAGTAGGCGCAGGATGATAGTAACCTCAAAGCTAGTGGACATAGGACACATTTTCAGAGTTAATTTTCATGTGATTAGTTAATATTGCCTTAAATTGATATGTTCTTGTCTTAATTGTTAATTTTCTTAAATGGGTTTCATCTTCAGTGACCATTGTCTTAAATATAAATTTTTATCTTAAAATATTTTTTTCTCAAACTATTTTTGTCTTAAATATAAAGTTTTTCCTTAAAATAATTTTGTCTCAAATTTCTTTTGTCTTAAAATATTTTTGTCTCAAATTGCTTTTGTCTTAAATATAAAGTTTTGTATTAAAATATTTTTGTCTCAAACTATTTTTGTCTTAAATTTAAAGTTTTATTTATATCTTAAATATAAAGTTTTGTGTTAAAATATATTTGTCTCAAACACTTTTTGTCTTAAATTTTATATTGAAACATTTCAATTTATATTAAATTTTAATGAAAAATAAATAAAATAAAAAGTGACATTTTAAGACAAAAGATTTATTTTATCTTAAAAAAATGTTTTAAAAGTGCCCTTGGTGTAGTAGTGGTGCTAGGGCACACTAGGGGTAGGAGAAAAGAATACTTAAACTCGATAGCTCTTCATTGGGAAAAGAAGACTTTGTTGGGCTTTGTATTGAGGGACAATCAAGTGGAGAAACACAATATCACCGTCTCTCTAGAGGATTTTAAGAGGATGCTGAGGAATGGGAGGATTTTTATGGATAGAACTAATTCTCAACTCGCACATGTAAAAAGCCATATAGCATGTGACTTTGATGGTGGGGACTTGATGGATCCTTCATGCTTTAGCGCAAGGGATCCAATGCATATTTTGTGTCTTCAGTGAGTATAGATGGTGGGTGGCTAGCTTCTTTGTCCTTAGAGGACAACAACATAGTATGGTCGTGACCTTTTGTTTATGTGGAGTCTTTTGGCACTTCTTTATACTGCCATATTCCCATTTCCATCTAATGTTATATGCTAACAATAGTATGTCGATTATATTTTTTATGGAAGGCTTTTTTTTTCCTATGTCAACATTGTTTGGTTCCTGTGAGATGTCATCAAAATATTTCTTGGAGGGCCATTGTCTTGTAGTCCCATAGGCCATGGGGACTCTCTAGGTGAGGTGTAATTGTCATTTCTAACAGTTGTTGTTTGGTCAATTCTTTCGAGGGAATGAGAGTTAGTAGCCCCTCTATGAATACTTTCCTTTGTATTAGTGTCTAGTATGTTTGTGGGTTCTAGCATATGTACTGGTGTGGAGTATGTTTGGAGAAGTAACTAAACCATCTTCTACCTTGACTCTAATGTTTTTCGTGAAGTGTATCATTTTTTAGCTTTTAAAAAAAATTGTCACTAAAAATAATCTCACCCTTTATGCACATTTAGATATCGAGATAAATAATTTTTTTCAATAACTTAAAATTTTAATTTAAAAAAATTAAAAATTAATAAAACATTCAAGTTTTTAAAATCATTATTCAATGCTATTTTATCTTTTTTATTTTTTTTAATTGCAGATATTTTAAAATTGAGCAGAAGATTTTTTTTTTTTTATACAAAAAAAGTAAAGCTGGAGATTATAGAAAAAGTTCATAGAACAAAATTCCAGCTATACTGCACAGAAAGCTCCATCAAATTTGAAACTGAATTTTCCACTCCACAAAATGCTTTCTCGGCAGATTAAATTACTCAGTATTCAATCCAAAGTGATCTTCCATTGCCAAGGTGTGTGGAATTGACTTCGGACTTCCCATGTCCTCTCGAACCTTAAGTTGTGATTGTGATTTATGGCGTGATTTATGTGATTAACATGGATTCTTTTTTATGGAAGTTGATGATATGATTTAAACATAATGAACTAATTACTGATACACTAGTGTATGGTGAGCTTGTTTAAGGGGTGTAAAATAAATGGTTATAGGGTGTTTTGTTAAGGCACTCAGTGGTGTAGGTCACAAATTCGGTGGGTAAAAGTTTAGTCATTGTTAGGGCTAGTGTGGCCTAGACAGGATACAATCCGAGAATAATTTTTCGAGCTTAGATGCCCTTGAGTCACTATTAATCAAGTGACAAGCAAGGGTGCTTGTCATCATAGAGTTAATATAACCTAGCAAACAAAAAAATATTTAACATATGCTAACAATTTCTTCATCCTTGGTTGTATGTGATGTAAAGACAAAAGCGACTAAAAAAGATTCTTACTACCTAACATATGAGGTTGAGTTTCAATGCTCCTATGACATTTATGTTTTGCTTGAAACTTTCTTAGTCCTAAGATACCAATTCTAACCATTGGGTTAGCATTTGCTATTATAAAAGAGCACATTTACTAATCAAAAGATTGTGAATGAACCTATTAAGTATAGATTAATTAATTTGTGTGGGATTTAATCAAGTTATCGGTCAAAAATTCAAATAACATGAAAGACAAAAAAAACTATAATAAAAAATAAATTTAATAATAAATAAAACATTCTTGTATTAGTTTTAATTTACGGTGCTAAATCCATTCCTCCGTCTAAAACAATATTCTCACACTCTTTCTGTTGGGCAAAGAAAAAAAACAGACCATTTTTAATTTTCCAATTAAGAAAAAAGGTTTCTCCACAAATTAAAAACAATATTCAAGCAATCTTTCTGTCCAGCAGAGAAAAAAACCGACAATTTTTAATTTTCCAATTAAAAAAAGTGGGTTTCTCCACAAATTAAATGATTTCGTATTCAAGCGAAAGTGCGCTTCCATTCCATTGCTTTGTGGAATTAACTTGCGTATTCCGCTGCCCTAGGGAATGTTGAATTGTTATTATGATATATGGCGCGATTTATCTGGAAGCCTTCGTCATACACCACATGTCAGCTGACGGTTGTCATAAATATATATATAATGTCAACGTCCTAGGTCGTATGTGATGGTAAGGGAGAAGCAACTCAGAAAGATTCATAATATGCGTTTATTAAAAATGCTCTCGGAAGTTTCAGAGCTGCTACGCGCGACATGGACTTTTTGCTCGGAACTTTCCAAGTCCTTCAGGCTGCGATACCAATTCTAACTGTGCATTCGTGCTCGGTGTGTTATTAAAAAGACACAGTCACCGATCCAAGCGTTGCGAAAAAGCTATATTTTGAAGAGAGAGAAATCAAGTATTGAAGGAGCAGTGTGATATTTTGGAGCATCTGTATTTCACTTTTCTGGATTGTTCTGATAGATATATTTAGTTGCAAGACTTCAGCCAGTATGCTGGTTGAATTTACAGAAGCCTGAGAGTGAGGCTTCCTGAGCATTCTCATGAAGGGCGTTGAATTTTCTTCTATCATCTCAGATATGATTCTCAAATCCGCCAGCTTGAGAAGGAAATCTCTGACTTCCTTCAGTACCTGATACCTCTCAACATTCTCCTTGATGTGAAGAATATTTTGACAGAGCTGAACAGTCTCCGTCGTGTGTACAAGTTGGGATCAATGGACGAGAGCAAGAAGAATGAAACTATCTTCAAACAGTGGCCAAGCTCACCAATGATGCCCACGAGAATACCATGTTGCTTCAACAAATGGCAATTCTCTTGAGGTTCCTTGTACTTATGATGGGTTAGCAAAGCCTGATTTTGTAGTGGGGTTAGAGAAAAATATTAGGAATTTGAGGAGAATTATGTTCCAGAAAGAGGCGTCGCTCGTGGCGGTGCAAGGTATGGATGTATTGGCAAAACAACCATAGCATTGGCCCTCTGCAACGATAAAGAGATTAAAGGTGATTGGTTTTCCATTTATTCAATCATTCTCATCTCGCGAAAGCATCCTGTTTATCAGCACCATCTAAATTCAAGCGTATATAATGAAATTCTTGTGATTATGCAATATGTTTATGCTTGCAAAAATAGATAAGGCCAAGTGCAACCCTTGAGACTATATTAAAAAAAAAATGATATACATTATTCATGAATTTTAAGTTGTACAAGGATTCCATATTATGGAGGGACAATTTTGTCTAGGGTTAAATCTAAAAATGAAACAATTACCCAATGGCATACTAAATAAAGAAAAACATGTATAAATAAATATAATTTATCTTTATAAATTATTTATAAAACTACTAATTAAAAATGAAAATAGTTTGTATTCATGAATTAATTCTAACAATTAACAATGACTAAAAATTCATAGTTTGTATTTATGAATTAACTCTAAGAATTAACAATGTCTAAAAACTCTATAGTTTGTATTTATGAATTAATTCTAACAATTAACAATGACTAAAAATTCATAGTTTGTATTTATGAATTAACTTTAAGAATTAACAATGTCTAAAAACTCTATAACAGATCATTCCTCCTCTATTTAAAACTCTCCTCACCCATATGAATTCATTATTCAATGTCTAAAAATTCTCTCACAAAATAAATGACTTAAAAATGAAATACAATCTCTTCTTTAAATTCTTATTTATGAATTCTTAGTAAATTTAAATGATTGAATTTCCATAATTTTTTTTCTTTTAATTATTCAAACTTCTAAATATGAATATTCCTTTTTTCACATAATTCTTTAATCTTCTAAATATATTTTCCAAATGAAAATAACTTGGTAAATGATCGTTCAAAATATGTACATATTACCTGCAAACCATGTTGAAGCTTCGTTCAATAACTTGGAAAATGATCATTCAAAATATGTGCATATTACATATAAACCATGTTGAAGCTTCGTTCAATACCCCTTTAATCTTTCACATAATCTTCTGATTTATTAAAAACATTTTCCAACTTAAAAGAACATGGAAAATGATCATTCAAAATATGTGCAATGGTTTACATATAAACCATGTCAATGATTCGTACAACCTTTATTCATCTTTGAAATAATAAGTATGCAAAGGTGTTTTGATTGGTCTTTCTTTGATGTCTTCAATGAATTTCTTAATGGTGGTTAATCTATACTTTAGAGAAAAGGAGACACAAGTATTTTTGTTTTGCAAAGTGGGTAATTTATATTGGTTAGCATTTTTTAATATTTTCAATTGTTATTTTAATCTTGAAGAAATAAGGTTTTTGTGATCTATAACAAGTATATAAGAATAGATTTTGGAGATAATCACACTAAAATTTATTTGTCTAAACGAGCAAGTGTGGTTCATAACATGAAGAACCAGATCATGGCAATATATTAAATAGAGAGACTTCTTATTCAAATAAGTAGAAAAAAGCAATTAATTTGGACCATTCAAATAATTAGAAAGAAGCAACTAATTTGGACCAATTAGTTGCTTCTTTCTAGCAATTGAATGAGGAGTTTCCATGATCTGATTCTTCATCTTGTCTTGACCATAAACCATAATTGCTAGTTTGAAGATGTAGACAAATGAATTTTGATGTGATTATCTTCCAAATCTATTCTTATATATTTTAATATTGTTTTTCCAACCAACCAATACCAATGTCCATTTTAACAATCTCCTTGTATTCTAATCTAGGTAAATTTAGTGGAGATTCTATGAATCCATTTTTTTGAAACATTACACTCGCTGGTTATCGTTTCCATCTCTTCACATTGTTTATTGATTCTTTAAGAACAATAATAAAGTGGATGCTTCATCTAATATCTCCTTAATATAAAAACTAAATGAGGAGGAACTTTGTATTAAAGAAAGACCTTACGACGTTCCAAATCTTATTAAATGAATATATTCACATTTTGCTAGGATGCCTTGTAATATTTTTAAGTTGGTTACTTAATAAGTTGTCCTTTTTCTTTTCTTTCTTCTTTTTTTTTTTTTTTTTGCCCTTTTTTAACTCTTGTTCAAGTTAATTAGGAATTCATTTGCATGACCTATTACAACAATTGAGGACATGGTCACAATAAATATTAATTTTCCTAACCCTAGTAACTTAGCCAAGTACTATCTAGTATATAGCATATTTTTTGTAGTAAAATAATTATTTCGTAGATGAACTAAATTAAAGACATGTAGAAATTTCACTATAGATCTCTTGATATATGCAATGTCTTAAAGCATAATACTAGATCTACTTCTACCATCAACTTTGCGAAAGCTTAAATAGATCTAAGCATCATCAAGAATGGATATAACTAAGAATGAGAAGTAATCAACTATAACACAAAAGATATATTACTGGGGGAAGCACCAGCCTAAAACCCCAACTATGTATTATCATACAAGTGGAAATCTTGTTCAAGTTACAAAAAGAATCAGCTCTCAAGCTATCCTGCTCTCTCTATAACCAAACAATACAACTCACACACTCAATAGAATATATCTTCCTCAAGCCCTCCAAGCCTCCTATTTCCTTGCGCTATTTCGATTGGGGTCCAATGATAGCACATGTGTGAATTGGCATCATCACACTCACTGTAACCTCAGGTCCAACTGTGCAATCCATAAGGAATAATATTCCTTCTGCATGCAAGGAATATCCTAGCAACTGATAGTACAATGTCCCTCCATCTGATCTCAACTTGGCCTCTGACTGAACTTACATGCATGAGTTATCCATGAGTGAATACTCAGTTATCTGAATTACAGTAGTTACATGCATGCAAGCAATAACTAACTGAACTCTCATTAATTTAACAAACTGTTAAATTAATCTAACTAAACTTGACTAAGTTAAACTAAGTCAACTAATTAGAACTCAATATTACAACTCATCCTTATCTCTTTAACTGAAGGTTAAATTCCTCAATCAAAGGAGAAACTATTGCATGTCCTCACATAGACTTCAAGTTTGATTTTCCGTAACTAATTAACTCAAGATGAATTAACTAATTAATTTCCAAACTACTGTTGATATCAAATTCGAATTTTACTTCCTATGTTTAGTCCGGGGACTCACTAAAATAAGAAGGGATCCTGAAATGCTATTTTTAGAAAAGCTATTTTTAGCACATTAACTTTTCACCCATTGTTGCTAAGATCACCAATGGCTGAACTACTATTTATAGTCGGGCTACTTATAACAGTGCTATTTTTAGAACTTTTTATTTTTAGCATTTCTTATTGCATACTTTTCAACTCTCCCTCTCAAGAGGAAAGGGATTATCAGTAACCTCGATCCTGTCTCTTTGGAACTCGAACTTGCATTTTGACAATGCCTTTGTCAAAATATTTGCATCCTGCTCTTGGGTCGAAACATACTACAACATCATGATCCTCTTGACCACACAGTCCCGTAGATGATGGTAACAGATATCTATATGCTTGGACCTCTCATGAAACACTAGATTCTCAGAGAGTTTTATCCAACTCTGAGTATCACAATATATCATTGTAGGATCCATCATTTGACCAAACACTCCCACTAGAATCTTCCACATCCAAATGGCCTCACATGTTGCCTGACTGGCAGCGATGTATTCAGCCTCTACTGAGCTAAGTGCAATTGATCTATGTTTTCTGTTGTACCAAGAAACTACAGTTGAACCAAGGTAGAAGATTCCTCCAAAAGTGCTCTTCCGGTCTGATGGACTACCTGCCCAATCTGCATATGTGAAGCCTTGCAGCTTCACTCCCACTGTCTGTCTGTACCATAATCTCTACTGTGTAGTGCCTCTGAGATATTTCAGCACATGCTTCGCTACCTTCCAAAACAACTTGGTAGGTTGAACCATAGCTTGACTCACCTGGTTCACCGCAAAGCATAAGTCGAGTCGTGTGTTCACCAAATACATAAGTGAACCCACCAGCTACCAATAAACAGTAGCAGCTACTATCTCACCTGAAGTAGCATCCTCCTTCCTCTAGTTCCTAGCTACAGGAGTCTACATGGGTTTGAATTTCTCCATGTGAAATCGCCTGAGTATCTCATTGGCATACTTGCCTTGAGACACAAATACTTCCCCATCTTTCTACCACACTTCCATCCCTAGAAAGTAGTGCATGAGGCCCAAGTCCTTCATCTCGAACTCTCTTGCAAGGTCCTCCTTGTAATACTGTATCAATTGGTCATCACCTGTCAAAATCAAATCATCAAAACAAAGTACAATAATCAATGATTTACCATCTACCATGGTGTGGTAAAGGTTCGCATCTGCTTCACTCTTGATGAAGCCCAATCCGGTGAAATAGCTGTCAATCCTAGTATACCAAGCATGAGGTGCTTTCTTCAGTCCATACAGTGCTCGATTGAGTTGGCAGACATGTGACTCATGATTGAAGGTCTCAAATCCTTCGGGTTGCTCAATGTAAACATCTTCCTTAATGTTCCCATTGAGGAACACCGTCTTCACATCCATCTAATGGATCTTCCCAACCATCTGAGCTGATAGAGCTAACATCGATCTGATAGAAGAGTACCTTGCTACAGGAGCAAAGGTCTGATCGTAGTCAATCCCCACAACCTGTGAGAAACCTCTGGCAACAAACCTTGCCTTGTGTTTCTCAACACTGTCATCAATTGCCTGCTTTACCTTGTGAAGCCATCGAGGACTAACCACTTACTTGTCCCCAGGTCTAGGGACAACATCTCACAATCTGTTCCATATGATAGAATTGTACTCTTCTACCATTGCATCAACCCAAACTAGTTGTTGCACTACCTCCTCAAAAGAAGAAGGCTCGGTCACTACACACTCCCCAACCAGGGCCATGTAGCCAGTGTATCTCTTGGGAGATCTCCTCTGTCTGTGTTGAGAGGATGGCTGCCCCACATTCTCTCTCGCATCTAGCATCAATCTATGTAAGAGTTTTTGCCCATCTATGGAAGACTCTGTAGAAGTGGTGGTCTCCACTACTGGATCCTCTACATGTGGCTAATCCACATCATCAGGAGGCTCCTCCTCCTTTGGAGCTAAAAGTTCCTCATCACCATGCAACTTGAGCTCCCTCTCAAGTGACACTCGCATGGCTCTCTGCTTGTCGAAATTCAGATCCCTGCGCACAACAGTCCTGTGACTAGTAGGTAGAAACACACGATAGTTGTGGGGTGTATCTATGTACCCAAAAAGTATCCCCAACTTAGCTGTTGGGTCTAGCTTCTTCCGAGCCTCTTTGGTCACATGGTAGAAAACTGGTGATCCAAAGATACAGAAGTGACTCACATCTGGTCGCTTCCCCGAAAAGCCTCCATAGGTGTCTTCATCCCCAAGATATGATGAGGACTTCTGTTCTGAAGGTACACTGTTGTATTTCTTGCCTCAGCACACAGGTGAAGTGGTAGGCCTTGGTCATGCAACATCGCTCATGTTGCTCCCACAATAGATCTGTTCTTCCTTTTGACCACCCCATTCTATTGTGGGTTATGGGGTGCCGTTAGTTCCCGTTTGATTCCTTCTGCAACACAGAGGTATTTAAACTGCTGGGAAACATACTCTCCACGATTGTCACTACGCAAGGCTTTTAATTTCATCCCGGATTCTTTCTCTGTCGAGGCTTTAAACTCACAAAACCTCAAGAAGGTCTGGTCCTTCTTTTTCATAAAGCAGATCCAACATCTACAAGAAAAATCATCAATGAAAATAACATAGTACCTTTGTTTAACAGTGGGGGCTATAGAGAATGGTCCAATTACATTTGAGTGAACTTGATCCAGGATTGCTCCAGCTCTGCTATCCTAATCCTGAAAGGAAGCTTTCGCACACTTACCCAGGGTGCATCCTCTGCATGTATCTGTTTGCTCCATTTTTCCCTTGGGTAAGCTGGTAGAAATTTGCTACATGATCTTCAAGGCCCCATGATGCAAGTGGCACAATATTCTATGCCATAGCTAGCCAACATCTTGTCTTTGCAACACCTCTGCATTGGAACTCAGTGTAGCACAATCATCTACCTCTAGCTTGTAGAGATTCTTTACTCGAATCCCAATTTGCTTGGTTTGTCCAATGCCGATATGCCTCAGGAAAAATTTTCCTTTACCAAAGACTACATCATAGCCTTTATCTTCTAGCATAGCAACAAACACAAGATTCCTTTTCAAACCTGGTACATACTTAACAACAGATAGGGTGAGAGGAGCACCATGCTCCCTCTGAAACACAACTGTACCTTCACCTGAGACATAGTACTTTCCATGATCGCCCATCTCGATCTGCATTTGGAGATCCTTCTCCTCCAATGTACTAATAATATTCTTGTCACCCGACATGTGGAAAGAAGCTCCACTATCTAGGTACCAAACACATCCCACCATGGATGAAACCATGCATGCGATAAGAGAGAAATCCAGCTCAAACTCTGAAGTTAGTGCATCACCATCAGATCCCTTTCAGGAACCCTTCTTGGATTTCTTCTGTGGACAATTCATAACATAATGGCCCACTTCATGCCAGTGAAAGCATTGCACCTTCGAATTGTCAACCTTCTTCCCACCATGAGAAGATTTGGATTGGGAAGCCTTCCTTTTCCCTTTCGTAGCTTTACTTGCTAAAGCTAGATTTTCTTCATCATCTTGTTTTGATGAAGATCCATCCCTGGTGCTTTGCCTTATCTCCTGTTGCATTAAGTCAGACCAAAGTCATTCCCAATCTGGCAGTTTCTCTCTTCCATTAACCGAGTCCTGGTAGCTATGCCAGCTCTTTGGAAGATCGAGGAGTGCTAGACTCACCATGTCATCATTAGCAGTCACAACCCCTACACTTGCAAGCTCATCCTTGTGGGTGGTGAGCTTGTTCAGAAGCGTAGAGATTGTGTCGCCCTTTTCACACTTGATCTTTCAAAGTTTGTCCTTCAGCGCCAGATTCCTCTGATCGCTACTATTCTAATAAACATCTTTCAATGTTTTCCACATCAAAAATGGAGTCTCCTTCCCATGGAGGCTCGAGACAATGTGATCTCTCTAGCCACACACTTTTTCCATTCCACCAGTTGAGTAGCATCAGTCAGCTTTTGGGCTTCTTGATCAATGAAGTCCTTAAGACCGTTATCTTCCAATACTGCCTCCATGCGATCCTTCCAGGCTATAAAATTCGAACTGCCATCAAGGACATATTCGATTCTTAAACGACTGAATGCCATTGGGGAAATAGATGTTATAAGAACCCAGTTCAATATTCAGAAACCAAACTTCATACTTGTGGAGCGATAAAAAGGTGTATTTTTAACTCCTAATTACCTTCACATTAATTATCAACCGAGGGACGACTTTTTATTTCAAGAGTGTACTCAGTCTGAGGTGGCTATTTATTCAAGAGTAATGTTTTGCAGTATAGTGCTCAAAATCCAAAAGTAAATGAAAGCTGGAAATAAAATCTACTTACAGCAAAGCACTTTAAGACTTAAATCATGCATTCGGAAAAATAAGCAATGTATCAGTCAAGGGTCCAGTAACAATAACTCATCCCTTTGGAAACTGATGTAACCAAAAGTAATCAAGGAATAGATCATTAATCTGGGGACTAGACAGCAAATGCCAATGCCCACTACAGTTTCAGATCGTTCTTCACACCAAAGCAAAGATAATGCAAATAACAGGAAATGGAACGACAGATAAGAAATGGAACAACAATTAAGAAATGGAATAGCAAGAAACTGAAATGTTCTTAAACTAAATCATTCACTCAAACAACCATCAATTGAGGATATAGTAGCAATAACTCATTCCTCTAGAGATTGATGCAATTGAAATCAAACTAGAACAAGATAATCAATCTGGGAATGAGGAAGCAATAAACAATGTTCTCTACAGTTGACAATCCTGCTTTAAAGCAATTAAAAGGAAATAGAAATTAAACTAAAGCTGCATTGAAAGTAAACTAGGAAAAATCCTTAAAAGCAAACTCTTGTAATTAATCAACCAAACTAAATAACGAAGTAAAAGGACAGCAAACTTATAATTAAAGGAATTAAACAATGAATCATATTTAATAAATCTGAACAACAAACTCTAATTAGTGGAATCGAATAACCAACAATCTGAAATGAACAGCGAAGCTTTACATTTGAAATGAACAGCATAACAATATAAGTTGAAAAGGATAATAATCTCTATTATGATGGAAAAGAACAGCCACGCGATTCAATCTCAACTTGTGCAATAAAATAATTCCACAAAATATTCTAACAGCACACTATAAAAACATGAAACTGTAAAATAATGCAATTCAAAAGAATAGGAAATAAATCAAACCATCACACAGCAACAATTGCAAAGATATGATACACAGTAGCAGTAGCGTACTCCACTAGAGGCTGGGCCCTTAGCCGCCAGCGGACGCTGCTGGGTTACTTCAGAAGGAAAAGAATGAACAGCAACTCCCAAATCATGTATTAATCAGCAAATTGTGGAATCATTACAACAGCAAATGCTTCATAATTACAGCATGCAACAATCCCTATCCTATCATGAATAATCCACCATCATTCTTCATCATTTTTCCATCTCCAAAAATCCTCCAAAAATCATCCCCCTCTCTGATCTCTGTTTTCATTTAAATAGAGAGAGATTAGAGAGAAGTCACAATAAAGATAAGTACATCATAATTTCTATTACAAAATTAGATTGTTTCCAACCAATTGATCAACAAGAAGATATATTTCCATCCAGCTTTCAACAAGAGCAAGACGAATTTGGCTTTGCAGCTGAGATTTGGAGGACGGCTGCAACAACAAATCTGAGAAAATCGTGCTCAAAGAACCCTGTATTTCTCTCAGTATAAGCCGAATTTGGGCAAACCGTTCTTTAATAAAGTTAATTGGTTCCGGTCTGGACAAAACCCATGTTCCGGATTTTCCAGATTCTGCTTCATTTGCTCAGAATCTCAGCCGCAAAACTGTCACTTCTTATTCCAGTGAATTTATGAGTTGGCACTTTTAATGATCAAATCTTCAATCTGGAAATTATCTTGGAGGCTAAAAATGGTGAATAATGTTATAACCAATTTATTAAACTTTCATTGATAAAATCATGCATAATCATCAATTTATTAGAAATAAAGGAGAATAAATAATATTCATTCATAAGAGCATAAATCATTATAAAATGGATTTAAATAATAAATTATAATAAATGACGTGATGAAGAATGGTAGAAATGGGTGGAATAAGCGTTCACAAGTGATAATAATAATGGCATATTAATGGCCCAACAGACCCCCACATTCAATATGTTGCATGTCCTCATGCAACGAAAACCTGAATATATTGCATGTCTTCATGCAACCCCAAGACCAAACCCATGTGTTAACCAAGCAACAAAAATTTGAGAACAAATGAATGCTTCCTTAATTAATGAATATTCAATTTTAGCAATCTTGATGAAGGCATAACAATTTTTACATTGATATTCAACTATATGTATGAAGTTACAGCAAAATATGATATAAATAACAACAAACTTCATTAACCATTTTCTCAAAAACTACAAACCAGATTTTGTTGAAATGTTGCAAGTAAATTTACAATATATGAATGCCTCTATGATCCAAAAATCAAATCGTTTTGATGCACGGATCATGAGATATAAACAAAATGGCTGTAGGTGAGAGTGCATGATTTCCGAAATTTTATGAACCAATTTATCTTGAAATTATCTAGGTATGTGTATTTTAATAGTATGTCTGTGTTTCCTAGAGATCACAAGAATTGAGTTCATAGTTTTAAAAATATTATGGAAATCAATTTCTACACTGAAATTGTATGCCTTAAATGAGAAAGAAAATAGAAAACATCCATCATGCGTAGCAATTCCTCCCCCTCTCTGAAAAATTAGCATGCCCTCATGCGATGCTAGAAAACAAATAGAGGTGGTTGCTACCAGCTGTTGAATTCTATGCTTGGTGTAAAACAACATGGAAGAAGGGAGGTGTTGAGAAGGAATAAGAATAGCAATGGATGATAAAGAATATGAATGACATGGTCATAAGAAAGAAATGAATGAAAGGAACACTCCCCCATACTCGAAAATGATATGCTGCTGAAAAAGGGAAAGTGGTAAAGATGTGGAATGACGGATGATAAATAATGCTCAAAATGGATTTTTATGAAATTCTCCTAAAGTTGTAATAAATCAGAAAATTATGCGATTTTACCTCAAGTTTTACCTCCAAAAAGAAAAATGTAGAATGACAGATATGTACTGGCATTTGTTGAAACTGATGTAGGCAGAGTTGGCACTGAAAGTGATGCAAAAGGTGGAATCCAGGTAAGCACATCATGTCTGAAGAATTGTTCACGTGTGTGAGCCTCTTCTCTTAAGTGCAATAGTGTGGTCATGCTATGAATAGAATTTCCCCCCATACTTGTTGTTTTCCTGTAAACAAAGCACTATTTTGCATACAATGTTCTTGAATCCATAGTGTTAATTTTGAATAGAAATAGATAAGATGCATGCAAAACTTTCAATCAGAAAAACTTTTGTCAAATCAACAAGTTATGGCAGAGTGCAGTAATCACAACGCATGCAATCCCATAATGCATACATCCCCTCCTCCAATTGGAAAAGGGATTCCATGACCATAAAGCATATAAAAGGTGTTGTGCTAACGGCAAGGCAAGGGAATGAACAATACAACAGTAAATGAAGTAGAGTACACAAATCAATGATATGACAGCAAGAGTTATGGTTATAATGAGAGCAGAGTATATAAAGATAGTTATGAATAAGAGATAGGACGCTTTGGATTGATGATAAGTTATGAAAAAGAGAAAAAGAACAACAATATGCAAAAAAGATGCTTTACTGACGGTATTCTAGCTGAAAATGATGTGATTGATCATAAAACAATTTCTCATGCATAAAGGTTCAAAACAGGGAAAAAAAGTTAAGGAAATAACTTCTCCGATAAAAAAAGAAAATAAGAAAAGGGTATTATAGTAATATTTGACGATAAGATATAACTTCAATACCATAAGCAGAGCCTCTGCTACCAACAGGTGTCCATAGCCTCGGCAGGGTTGCTTTTTAACCCATATGAGCCAGGATCCTCAATTTATAAATGGAGAGTTACAATGCTGTTCTATAGAAGAGATCAGTGTGTTGGCGTGGTAACCAGATAACCACACTGCCATTCACTAGGATGTAGCAAAAGTGATCAGGCCGGATCGTGATGAGACCTCCTGTTCCAAGGATAATTTGGCTATCCAATGGATCATAACCCTGGTGTGGTGGCCATAATGGGAATGTCACTTTGTTACAGCCTTATGAACATGGTAGGTTGGCTCGTAATGAGACCCCCTATCCTCCATCTGCAAACAAAATTTTGTTATTATTACACATTTTTATGATAAAAAGAGGGAGGCTCAGTACTCCTTAAGAGCAGGGATGGCGGAAGAAGTTGAACATGTCAATATAAAAAAATATACCCATAATCTCATTTATTACAGACAGAGAAGATTATAACCAGGAAGGGTGGAACCAGCATGGTATTAAGATGATCAATCAACATCATGTTCAATAGAAAACAATGCAGTAAAGTAGTATATAAATAATTGTGTCCTTTTGAAAATAATCTATCATCAAGGAGTTGTCCTATTAAAGATCATAATGTGAATGATATTAACTTGCTTCAAAAGAATCCATAATTCTTATCCTCATAAAAATAGTGTACTTCATGCCATGAAAGAGAATCAGGAAAATATGGTTGAGATGAATTAGGAATAATCTCACAAGAGGAAGGAAGGGTTGATCTTGAAAATAATCCCAAAGTTTTGCTCTTTGAAGGAACAACAAAAACACTCAAAAAGTGGTGTTCCGTGTAGGGAACAGCAAAGAAAATGCACACAAAAAAAGCAAAAATACACACAAAAAAGTGTGAAAATGCAAATGTCGTTCCTTTGGAAAAAGAAACAGCAAAAACACTCAAAAAAGTGTTGTTCCTTGTAGAGAACAACAAAGGAAATGCACACCAAAAAAGCAAAAATACACACAAAAAAGTGTGAAAATGCAAATGTTGTTCTTTTGGAGAAAGGAACAACAAAAACTAAAAGTGTCGTTCCTTTAGAAAAGGAATAGAAAAAATGCAAGTGCCGTTCCATTGGAAAAGGAACAGCAAAAATGAAAAGTGTCGTTCCTTTGGAAAAGGAACAACAAAAACGAAAAGTGTCGTTCCTTTGGAAAATGAACAACAAAAACGCAAGTGTCATTCCTTTGGAAAAGGAACATCAAAAATGAAAAGTGCAGAAGTGTTGTTCCATTCAAAAAGGAACAGCAAAACGTGAAAGTGCAGAAGTGCTGTTCCATTCGGAAAGGAACAACAAAATGTGAAAGTGCAGAAATGTTGTTCCATTCAGAAAGGAACAGTAAAACGTGAAAGTGTAGAAGTGTTGTTCCATTCAGAAAGGAACAGCAAAATGGACAATCATAAAATGCAAACATGCAAAAAAACAAATTAGTTGTTCACGGCATTGATGCTGAGGATGAGTTACACTTTGAATGAAGCAATACCTGAAACACAAAATATAAGAGAAATTAGAAAAGAAACAACATTTTATTTAAAAACAATATGTAAATTAAGTTACAACAGCTATGATATTATGTAAAAAAATGATCTTTTTGAAAAATGTTTTGGCAGCAGTGACAAAACATGAATCTTCAAATCGAAATCAATTCTTCATTTCTTCTATTATGAATCCATCAGGTAATGACTTGGATGAAATTCCTTTGTTTCATTAAAATTTCTTTCAAGAATCACTTGTCCATAAATTGACCTTCTTTTTCTCCTAGGAGCTGCAAAAAAGCGAGTGTCTACCTGCAATAAAACATTAAATCATGGAGAAAGAGAGGTGATCGAGCTCCCCTAATCCAAGAATGATGCAAAAAAAACAAGAAGTAGTTACTCTATATAACAAATCCATTAAGAAAATAACAAAGTAAAATTTATTTGTCACCTACGGGAGAGCAGTGGTCGACCATACTATCCAACAATGTTTTAATCACAACTTCTTTGTTTTTCATCGAAATTGAGTGATTCCAAAGCCAAATGAGAGATAATTCAAAGGTTTATCTCCAGTAGCAATAGGTTTTAGAAATTCAATGATATGATATGTCAATTTTAGTTAGAACAACCTGCATAACATAGTCATTTTCAATTACCCAGCTCAGATCAACAGTTAATGTTTTAAGCATAGGTTTTTTGTTTGATGTTGGATTCGAATGATTCAAATTGGAAATGAAAATAGATTCATTTATTTATTTCCAATAGAAACAGGTTTTAAAGACAAGAAGAATTGATAGGTCAAATACTGTAAGGAACAGCCGGAAAGACATAGTTTTAAGGGTGCTGATTTACGATAAACAGTCAGTATTTTGATGATAAATTCCCCATATGATATCGAAAATGAGTGATTCAAATTGCATTTTAAACTAGATTCATAGGAGAATCTACCATAGTAACAAGTTTTAAAAATTCAAACATTTAGGCCTCCAAAAACTGACTGTCCCAACTCTATTCCTGAGCTGCCCACTAGACATCCGGTCAATGTTTTGGTTCTAACTTTTTCGTTTCAAATCCAAATTGACTGATTCAAATTGGGTTAGAAAGTAGACATCAAGGGCTACCTAGGGTAGAAACAAGTTTTAAAAATATTCACTTTTGGTCCCTCAAAACATGACTGTCCCGACTGTTTTTCCAAAAAGTTCATCAAGCCCGCAAGCCAAAAAAATGATATTCAAACATTTTTTCAAATTGGTGATAAAAATGAAAATGAGTGTTTGTAGAACTTATTATTTCTATTATGATTCATCTACATACACAAATATCTATCACCGATGTTGATTTCGATAGCGTGTTGCAACAAAAAAAAAAACTATTTTTACAAAAAAAAAAAAACAAAATGCATTTATTTATGTCCTTATTTTATTTTATTTTATTTTCTCCACTATCCTACTCTTCTTTGAGAATCGAATATGTTTATGTATAAGAGTATTTTCAGTGGAACCATTTTAGAAATAATGCCTCTAGTATGCACATACCCAAATTTGAAAAATACATGTTGATAAAAATTAGGGTATGAGAAGCCAACTTCCCTTGAAAAGATGGAGTCAAAAATTGTTGAAGTGTGGAGCAATGTTGCAAACAAGTGATGGAGTGAAACCAATCTTCAATATATCCTTTATTTTCTTGATTACCCATATCCATCATATCATGAATTTCTTGAGCTTTTAGAATGGTTTGTTGATGCAAACTAGAAGTAAGCTCATTTTCTTCCATAACTTCTACAATTTTTGAATTTGAAACATTCTGAATCTCATTGTAAGTTTTCTCTGATGGCGCATGTGAGATAGAATGGGTGGGAAGGGTGGGTAAATTTGACAGTTCAACACTATAAGCATGTTGTACTGGTTTATTGTGGTGAGGGTGTGGAATTAGTTGAGCAGGAAATTAAAAAAAAATGTTGGGCAGTTTCTTACCATAACAGAAGATGTTCTTCATGTGTTCTTTCGAAGCTCCTTCTTCCAATGTTCCTGTCAATTAGTTAGTGAAATGGGTGGTGCTTACATTACCACTTGAGTGAAATCATGTGATTTATTTTTCAAAATTTCTATTTTTTCCTAGTCATTCACACAAAAATTCAAACATCTATTTCTACACAACAAAGCAATAGCAAATCTGTTAGGAAAGTGGACAGTGGAGCAGGGCTTTTACATGCCCCGCATGCAGGTTCTTACCTTCCGTTTTTAAGATCCAACTCTTCCCTAGCAGACACTTATCAGATTCACACTACTCTTTAGAAATGGCTACACTCTCCCCGGCAACGGCGCCAAAATGTGGCCACGCGATTCAATCTCAACTTGTGCAATAAAATAATTCCATAAAATATTCTAACAGCACACTATAAAAACATGAAACTGTAAAATAATGCAATTCAAAAGAATAGGAAATAAATCAAACCATCACACAGCAGCAATTGTAAAGATATGATACACAGTAGCAGCAGCGTACTCCACCAGAGGCTGGGCCCTTAGCCGCCAGCGGACGCTGCTGGGTTACTTCAGAAGGAAAAGAATGAACAGCAACTCCCAAATCATGTATTAATCAGCAAATTGTGGAATCATTACAACAGCAAATGCTTCAGAATTACAGCATGCAACAATCCCTATCCTATCGTGAATAATCCACCATCATTCTTCATCGTTTTTCCATCTCCAAAAATCCTCCAAAAATCATCCCCCTCTCTGATCTCTGTTTTCATTTAAATAGAGAGAGATCAGAGAGAAGTCACAATAAAGATAAGTACATCATAATTTCTATTACAAAATTAGATTGTTTCCAACCAATTTATCAACAAGAAGATATATTTCCATCCATCTTTCAACAAGAGCAAGACGAATTTGGCTTTGCAGCTGAGATTTGGAGGACGGCCGCAACAACAAATCTGAGAAAATCATGCTCAAAGAACCCTACGTTTCTCTCAGTACAAGCCGAATTTGGGCAAACCGTTCTTCACTAAAGTTAATTGGTTCCGTTCTGGACAAAACCCATGTTCCGGATTTTCCAGATTCTGCTTCATTTGCTCAGAATATCAGCCGCAAAATTGTCACTTCTTATTCCAGTGAATTTATGAGTTGGCACTTTTAATGATCAAATCTTCAATCTGGAAATTATCTTGGAGGCTAAAAATGGTGAATAATGTTATAACCAATTTATTAAACTTTCATTGATAAAATCATGCATAATCATCAATTTATTAGAAATAAAGGAGAATAAATAATATTCATTCATAAGAGCATAAATCATTATAAAATGGATTTAAATAATAAATTATAATAAATGACGTGATGAAGAATGGTAGAAATGGGTGGAATAAGTGTTCACAAGTGATAATAATAATGGCATATTAATGGCCCAACAATACTTCTCCTGCTTGTATAGTGTTCTTCCTTGATCACCCTTTCTCCGATACCATGTATAAATTTCACTATAGATCTACTGATATATGCAATGTCCTAAAGCATAATACTAGATCTACTTCTACCATAAACTTCGTGGAAGCTTAAACATATACGAGCATCATCAAGCATGAACAAATATAACTGAGAATGAGAAGTAATCAACCATAACATAGAAGATATATCACTGGGGAAAGCACCAGCCTAAAACCCCAACTTTGTATTATCATACAACTGGAAATCTTATACAAGTTACAAAAAGAATCAATGCTCAAGCTATCCTGCTCTCTCTGTAATCAAACAATATAGCTCACAGACTCAATAGACATAGAATATATCTTCCTCAAGCCCTCCATGCCTCCTATTTCCTCGCGCAGTTTTGATTGGGGTCCAATGATATCACATGTGTGAATTGGCCTCATCACACTCACTGTAACCTCAGGTCCAACTGTGCAATCCATAAGGAATAATATTCCTTCTACATGCAAGGAATATTCACCAAGGAATATCCTAGCAACTGATAGTACATTGTCCCTCCATCTAATCTCAACCGGGTCTCTGACTGAACTTACATGCATGAGTTATCCATGAGTGAATACTAAGTTATCTTAATTATAGTAGTTACATGAATGCAAGCATTAACTAACTGAACTCTCATTAATTTAACAAACTGTGAAATTAATCTAACTAGACTTGACTAAGTTAAACTAAGTCAACTATTTACAAATCAATATTATAACTCATCCTTATCTCCTTAGCTGAAGGTTAAATTCCTCAATCAAAGGAGAAACTATTGCATGTCCTCACATATACTTCAAGTTTGATTTTCCTTAACTAATTAACTCAAGATGAATTAATTAATTCATTTCCAAACTGTTGTTGATATCAAATTCGAATTTTACTTGCTATGTTTAGTCCAGGGACTAACTAAAATAAGAAGGGATCCCGAAATTCTATTTTTAGAAAAGCTATTTTTATCACTTTAAATTTTCACCCATTGTTGCTAAGATCACCAATGGCTGAACTTCTATTTATAGCCGGCCTATTTATAGTAGTGCTATTTTTAGAATTTCTTGTTGCACACTTTTCAACAAGACAAAATTAGAATTTTAACAAATATAAAAATGGAAGAAAAATTAAACGCCAATACGAGTTCCATGTACATCTAAGATTTCTTCTTTTAAATCTATTGTTTCATCAAATAGAATCTATAGCATATAAGGGATCTTTCCTAGGGAAATGATCTTATGAGGAAAATCACGTACAACACAACCCTATAATTGATCTAGTTGATCAAATCCTTTATTTATCTTTTTATTTTTTATTGATATGGATCTTTCTATTTTTTCCCTTTGCACTCTTCTTTCAACATTTCACACTTGGATGAAACTCCTCCTCTAGGTAATCATTGAGATCTCACTCTCAATGTGTCTTATTCTCAATATATGTTCTCCCCCTTAGCCTAGCCTTCCTTTTATAAGTTTGAGTCATTGACCAAATCCTCAAACCTAATACCCAAAGTGATTGATGATGAGATTATATATCAATATCACCTGAGATCAATGGTTGAGATTAATCTAATTCAGTAATGCAAAGAAAATTAGCATTTCATTAGATAAACTTACTTTATCTTATAAAAACCAATTACTTTAATAATTAAAGTAATTGTTAAGTCTAGTGGTTAATTGGGTAGATTTTGCAAATATAGATACTTATACTTGTGTAGAAGTACCTACCCAAGATATAAGTATCAATAATATGACCCATCCTTTCCACTTCAATTATCAGAATTTCAATGCTCTTGATTACAATCTGATATGTATAGTCTTTTACCTTTTATAATCAACACCTATCCACTTATTTCTTCTTCTTCTTAATAAAGGTGAACAACTCTAAACATGCCACTTCATGTTATCTTTAGATTGAGGTGTCCTTACAAGATATTCTTGGAAATGGGCACTATATCATCAAGTATGGACAATTATTACATTCATCCCAATGCCATGATAGGACTAGCCGAGATCTTCCTTGATGTTAAGCTTTTGATCATGTTGATCCTTTGCTTGTACAATGGACACTTCTAAATGATTTAATTATTTATTAACTACCTCTAAGGTTTCTACATGTGTGCCTCATGGTGGCATTTTATCTTATCCTTAACAAGGGTGGCCTTAGCTTGTTTAGGTTGTAAGTTCTTTTTAGCTTGATTAGGTTATAGTGGAAACCTACTTTTATTAAAAACCATAACCTCGTCCAAAATAGCACTCAAGGGAAAGTTTATTATTTTCTAAACTTCATTCTCTATGTTTTTTTCATAACTAATAACTTTCCTTTGTGTTCTTCTTTGAGTCACTTTTCAAGATAGCAAGGTAATTTTATACCAATTATAGCTCTATGATTTTCAACAACCTAGAGGAGGTCATGCATCTTGAAGTTCTCCTCCTGAAGCCTACATCTCTCTATATCCTTAAACTCCATCAATGCAAATATAAAAATTGGGTAAAACCAACACTCCCATAAAAATGTGATAATGGGGGAGAAAATTTCATTTTATTTTGGGGAATTACTTCATTAATCTAAAAAGAATGTCTAATATGCACTCTCCCTAAATACTAACCTATGTAGGACATGTTTAGGTGTGGGGAGCCTTACTATCACCATCTATTCTTCTATAATTTGTGTCTTTATCCCTGCACTATTCTCCCATAGTCTATAAGACTTCCAAAGCCCCATGTAAGAACTGTTAGTGCCTAAATCTACCTCGCACTGAGAAAGGAAAGATCTAGGTTAACATGAAACCATGCTTAACGTGGTAGCTAGCCATACCAGGTCGGGAGAGGGTTCTCTCCTTGTCAATCTTAGGAAAATATGGTCAATAACACTTGAGATGACTTATGTAAAGACTAATTTTAGGCTAGGTATATGCTCAGAAAATTTTGATTGAATTTGATGCTGGTTTCCTAGCTCAAATGTGAAAGGCAGATTTGGGTCTAGGGAATCGACACAGTCTTGTAGAGATATCTATGGGGAGAGGTAGGAAAATGGTTTAGTACTTTGAAATAAGTGAGATGGAGAGTTTAAGACTGGTGAGGAGTTGGAGAGGGTATGAAAGTCACAGGGATCCTCTTCAAACAGCTGAAAACATAAATAACTAAACAAACCCAAGGTAGAGCACTGCAAACATTAATGAATTCTACCTTTATCCTTGTTTCATTTAGTTAAGATGAATAGAGAGAGATGATGACACACATAAACAAATGTAAACTTTCATCACAGAAGGAAAAACAATACCAAATCAAGTTGCCACAAGAATCCCATAAAGTGCTGCAAACCCTGGTCTATTCCTTTTCCAAACTGCAAAGATGAATGTACAATAATTCTCAAAGCATTCACAAGAGTCCAAACTTTACCAATGACTGAAAAGCTACTAGATATAGGCAAAAATCAACTCATCCTAGCCTTTAAGGGTCGATTCATAAGTTTAGGATCTGTTTCAACAAGATCTAAATTGAGAACTAAAAAGTAGGCAGTGGAATAGCTTGCCTCTAAAAATTAGGAAACTGATTCATTTAGTTGCAAACTACCTTTTCATGATGAATCTACCTTCATGAGTGAAATTTTAGCATATTTACATCAAAATCCATCAAGTTACATCAAATTACAACATTAGTTTGACCATGAGGAAGAGAAAAGTCAAAATGAGAAAAAAATAGGCGAAAAACAAAGTTTTTTGGCAAAAATGACAAATTTTCATCGTGTGCGCCACACTCTTGTCCCTGTGCACCATGCCTTTTTGCTGCTGAATTTGGAGGCCTTCCCATGCACCAAATTTGCTCCAAGTGGGATTTTTGGAAAGCTCTATCTGTCTACTTTCCAGGATAGGTGGAATTTCTAAATTTGGTGTCCATTTGCCCCTCCAAAAATGAGTTCTCTCAACACTACTTCTTATGTGGCCAAACCCTGTCAGAAAGGCCATTTTTGAGGTGTTTTTGACCCTTTTGGAAGCTCAAAACATGACAAAATTTCTTGGCACGTGTAGGCATCCATATTTTTTCATGAGGAATCCAAAAATGTTTATTTTTCCTCCAAAGGAGGTCCCTAGAAAAAGCACACACTAGGTGGCGCGGTGCACCAGGAAGAAAAACCTGTTTTTTACTCCAAAAATTCAAAATTGACAAAAAGTTTCCCAAATTTGTTGAAATTTGGGTTGAGTGTCTTTCATCAAGTGCCGTGTTGGGCTAAGGAAGCCTCAGCCAAGATCTAGAGCTTGTCTTGCTCTTTTCTCTTCCTCAATGCTTTCCTCAACTTGGCCTTCAAAGTCCTAATTCTCGCCTTGCAACTTGTGTTTCATGCCAAATAATGATAGGCCATATGCCTCAACATCTTATTCTCTTTATTAGCCTTCTCTAGCAGCTTCTCCAAATGCATATTTTCCCTTTCAAGCCAAGACTCATGATTAGCTTCAATTTCTTGTTCAAGTGGTGTCAACTTGACTTTCCTCCTCTTGGCAGTTTGCCGGTTGTCTCTTATGTTTTGGAGCTCCATGATGGTTTGCTGATCCTCTAACTGTTTGTTTCTCTGCTCTAGATAGTTGATTATCCACTTGGCTCTTTCCAAATTGAGAGACAAGCCATGAATGTCATCTTGCTACTCCTGAATGATCTCCTTGAGCTTTCAGCCCAAATCAGTGTCATCATCCTGAATGAGAGTGAAATTTGCCTCTTGACCTTCTAAAGGCCCCTCATCATGTAATGGCTGCTTACCCTTGTCCTATACCTACTTTTCTATTGAACGAAATGAGACCACTTCCACCCTGGGTGGAGATAGTACTCGTTTTGTTGCTACAAACAATCATCTTGTGCCCTCTTGGTAAGTGACAAATACTGGCACATTGGTGGTTTGAGTCTCATGCACCTCTTGCTGATGTGACAGCTCTCCTACCTTATGAAAAATTGATGGGGGCACTTGAGGACCTGTGAAGACCTCATGTGAAATGAAATCCTCCCATGAAACATTCAGTAAACTAAGCTGATGCAAAACCACAATCTTGATTAATGCAAAGTGATAGATGTTGTTATATTGCTGATGAGGATGTTTCCTTTACACCAATGTGGTCATTTTCTCAATATTTTGGCATATGAAATAGGGGATGTTTATCATCCTCACCTTAGTAAAATGCATCAACAATCTGATATGATAGGTGTATAGGCGAGGCAATTTGCCTTCACAGCTGAAATATTTGATTATGAGTTTCATAAGGGGAGCATATGTGTCCTGTAGGTACCTGAAAGGGAAGACCCTACTAATCTACCTCTGAAATCCAGCCTTGATATAAGGCTCATAATGTTCTATGTCCACCAACTGTCCCTTGTTCCACTGCTCACCCACATTTGGAATACCGGTTGCTTGAGCGATAGTCTCAAGTGTCAAAGTGAATGTCACACCTGCCAAATTGACTTGACCATTGTGAAGATCGAGCACAAAATTTCTAGCAAGCTCATGGTGGTATTTGACTCTCTCCACCATCTCACAAACTTGGTAACAAGATTGATGTTGGAAGCATTTTACTGCAAGAGGGCAAGCCAACATCTCAGTAAGTGTAGTAGGCTCCTCCCAGTTATTTTTTCCACTCTTATGAGGTCTCCTTGGTGCATGAATTTCTTTGGAGGAGTCACTAATTGTTTCCTCCTTTCTGCCATAAGAAGAATCTGACTCCATGTTTTCTAATGCTTGATTTTCTTAGATGAGTATGAAGAGATTTTATAGTGTCAATAGGTATTTGTTGTTAAACAATAGGGATTTGATGATAAGGACTATGAAGGGAATGTGAATGAGGGGTTGGGGATGTTGCTTGTAGGGTTAGTGGAAATGGAAGGGTTTAGGGAATGATATATAGGGTTTAGGGATATTAATTAGGATTTAGGATAAGTGAAGGTAGGGATTAGGGTTATTAGTTTTAGGGATAGGGGGAATAGGTAACTGTAAGTGGAAAATGGAAGGATAAAAGAGGTTAATGAAATGTAGTGAAGGAGTGAAAATGGTAAGGGTGGGATTTAGACAAAAAAAACAGTAATTTGCAAACCCGAGGCAGCTCTTTTCAACTAACTGTGCAAGGAACTAGGGTTTAATTTTTTCCTTATTAAAACACCATAAACACTAAAGGAAACTCATACATTCGCCATATGGAGGTGTTGACTTGCTTCTAAAATGAGGAATTTACGGTTTTGAAGCTTTAGAGGAGGATCTAGATGAATTTCGAGCCTTGAAGATTGGTGCGCCGCGCCCACTCACAGGTGCGTCGCGCCTCTCTGGTGCATCGTGCCAATTAGAAATTTCATTGTAAACTATGTTCTATGTGCACCGCATAGGCCAGGTGTGCCACGCCTTAACCTAGGTGCGCCGCACATTCAAATTTTCACTGTTTAAATGCAAAATCACTCCTTTACTTTGAAAACACAAATTACACTTGCTCTCTTCTCCTTTGGCATACAAATGAGCTTCCTTTGACATGAAAACACTTTATATACCAATGATTTTGATTGTTCACTTATGAAAACCCACATTCCTAATGTTTGTCTTTCACTTGCTTTTCCAAACTCTGCTTTGGGCAATTTTTCTTACATTTTGCCTTTGATGGACTAAATTCTTTGAAATTTTGTTTCTTTTGTAGGGGCTGGAGTGTAGGATCTTGGCAAGGTGACAAGGGCTACCTCTTGAAATTATTACATATAGGAAAAATAAAATTACATGAAATTTTGTACATAAAATATAAAAACTCTGTTTGTCCTCAAAATAGGGTTTTGAGGAAAAATCAATCACTGAGCATGTGATTATTAAAAATTTTGTTGCTGAGACTTTATTTGACTTCCTCATGTGCCTGTTGACCATTATTGAGCTTTTGCAAGACTTTATTGACAAAACTCTAGACCTAATGAGACCTAAAACCCTAAAAATGACTTTTACAGATGTAAAGGCAAAAATGACTACAAATGACCTAAATGTATGAAAATGGGCCAGCAGGTAAAGATCATGAGGGAAAATTTATAATATGCCACTACCATCAGATGATCCATGACCCTAATGGAATGCGGTTTATCAGATGAGACACCTAACATGCAATGCAACAATATAATTTGATCACTGATGGAGGGATGAAGATACGAACACTAACATTGGCTCTAATGGGGATGGTAGCTCCTTGGAGGTGCCAAGAACTACATACCTTTGGAAAGCAAACAGTACCTTCTTCCATTGGGCTATGGAGTCAATAACTTCAACAAACCAAAACCAACATCTTGACTCAATTTCAGGACTGAAATCGACTAAAAACTTGACTCAAACAATCCAAACCAAAACTGAAATCAAACCTTCAGTGTTATAGCCTTCACTTCGGGCCCCAAACTGAATGAATGATAACAGTACACACTTGCAATGAAGGAAATAAAATAGTATATACAATGATACATATTACAGTAGAAAATATAAGATGGTACCATTTCAGCAGCCGACCATTGATCGGCCCACCTGGGCAATCTTCTCCATCCATTTATTACAACAATAAAGAAATTTGACCTCGATATGCACTAATTATGAAAGGTCCTTTCCATAGATTCTTGAACTTGCCATGCTTGTCTTTGTCTTCGTTTCGAGCATCCCATTTCAGCACTATGTCTTCAATTTGAAACTTGTCCGCCTTTGCCTTCCGATCATATATTTTCTTGATTCTCTCTTGTAGCTTGAAGGTATTCTGAAAAATGTCCTCTCTAGTCTGCTATAAATGGATCACTTGATTGATTCTTCGCTGCAAATGATCTTCCTCACTACCAACTTCCTGCAAAAGTTTGACAGCTGGAACTGCGAGAGATGTAGGGAAAACCATGTCCACACCATACATGATCTTGAAAGGGGACATGCCTATTGATTTTTTCTGACTTACTCTATCCACCCATAGTGCATTGGCCAATTTCTTGTACCAGCTCTTCTTGTTTGTTTCCAACAGCTTTTTGATAATATTGACTAATGATTTATTTGAGGATTCCACCAATCCATTACCTTGTGGACAGTATGCAGTTGAGTGCCCCAAGGTAATTTGATATTTATTACGAAAATCAATCATATTTTTAGATTTAAAAGCCGCTGCATTATATGTAATCAGCTTATTAGGACAACCAAAACGTGACAAAATATTATTCTCAAGAAACTGAATTATTACCGAATCAGTGGCCTGCCGAGTGGGAATCGCCTCAATCCATTTAGTGAAGTAGTCTATCACTATAAGGATCCACTTATGCTGAGCTAAAGAAGTAGGATGGATCTCACCAATGAAATCTTAGCCTCGCTGTTGAAATAGAGCACTTACTTCAACCAGTTTGAGAGGTAGTGGCTGTAATTTTCTCCTTCCTTGAAAAATTTGACATTCATGGCAACTTGTAACAGCTTTATACACATCAACAAAGAGGTTTGGCCAATAATATCATGCTCTCAAAATTTTATTGGCTGTTGTCTTCCAAAATAGATGACCTCCACAATCTCCTTTGTGAAAATCATCCATGACCTATTTTTCTTCATCCTCAACCAAACAATTTAGCAAGACATCGCCAGGATCTTTCCAATAGAGTGCATTATTCATAATACAAAACTTGGCAGCCTTTAGTTTCAGAGTCCTACTTTTATTTCTAGATATCCCCAGTGGCGGTGAAATATTTTGGAGCACATATACAATATCGGAATACCAAGTGGAATGAATAAAAATTTATGATACCTAAACAGGTGAGCAGTCCTCATCTTCTTCAGACATAGCAACAATTAAATTTATGTCCAAGGCATGCAAATTAGACTCCGCCATCAGTTTTGCCAGCCCCTGCCCGTTGATGAGCTTTGTTGTCTTGATCTACACATCATATTCTAACAAAGTTGCAATCCATTTGCCTCGTTTCCCTTCCAGATTTGTTTTCACTAAGACATCTTTAACGACAGTGTTAGGGACATAAGCAAGGATATGAGAATGCATAATATAGACTCGGAAATATTTCAATGCTTTTACCAAGGCAAGAGCTTGATTTTCAATAATATTGTACTTTAATGTTGTATCTTTTATTGTTCTGCTAAAAAAAGCAATTGGTTTCTCAAGTTGGTCTCTATTCTGCATTAAGACCGATGCCATAGTATGATCTGAATCAAATGAAAACAAAATAAAATCTTGGGAATAATCTGGGCTGATCAAAATTGGAGCTGAAGAAAGGGCCAACTTTACCGAATTGAAAGGCTTGATGGCTTCCTCGGTCCACTTCACTACACTATCTTTCTTTAACATGTTTGTGGTTTCCCTCAAATGTTATGCTAGATTTGGCACAAAACGACGTAAGAAATTCATCTTACCGTTGAATGATTGGATCTCCTTTTTAATTCGTGGAAAATCAATTTTCTGAATGGCTTCAACTCGAGCTTGATCGATGCAAATGCCATCCTTAGATATGATGTGATCGAGAAGCTTGCCTTCATCCATGGAGAACAAGCTCTTCTTTGGATTAAGTGATATGCCATACTTTCTACACCATTAAAATACAATCTTCAAATGATAAAGGTGCTCTTCATCTGAATTAGAAAAAATTGTCAAATCATCAAGATAAGCAAATAAAAATACATCTTTTTCATTAGCAAATGCGATATCCATAGCCACTAAAAGGTCGCACCAACATTCTTTAATCCAATTGGCATCTTGGCATAATGGAAAGTTGTCTTTCAAAGACACCTTATTCAAATTTCTGAAATCAATACATAATCGAATCTCACATGTTTTCTTGTGCACAGGCACCAAATTAGAAATCCAATCTGAAAATCTTATGGGAATGATTATACCAGCTTTGTACAATCCATTCACTTCCTTCTCTATTGAGGGTAGCAGCTTTGGATTTATCCTTCTTAGCTTCTGTTGAAATGGTCTTTGATTTGGCTTGATCGGTATTATGTGCTGAATTATGCTCTTATCATATGCCTTCAAATCTGAATAGTCCCATGCAAATACATCAGTGAATGAAGACAATACACTAATGTATTTTGCCTTTACCTGTGGAGGCAACGCCTTTGATAACTTCACCATTTTTGGATTTTCGGCTGTTCCAATGTTCACATCTTCAACTCCTTTCTCGGTTGGCAACAAGCTTGGTTTCCGGGCTACATCATATTGATCAAACAACTCCTCTAAAGGTATTAGACCTTTAGGAATGATATTTCCCTTAAACTGCAAAACTTTCATCTAATTTACTTCCATATCCGCTTCACCATCATCATGCTCCCCATCTATGGAAGTGTCTTTGTACTTGCCTTCATTTGCAGAAATTCTTTGATCTCTTTATCATCTTAAAACATCTACCAATACCTTTGATTATCAGGGACAGCTGGGCAATGTTTCACATGAATTTCAAACTGATTGTTTGAATTCATCGGGAGTTTCAAATTACTTGCAGCTGTTGCAAGGGAATCTGCAATAACATTCTATACACGAAGGACACATGTCAAAGTGTAATCTAGAAACAATCTCAAAATATCTAATACCGCATTACGGTAAGCCCACATTCGAGGATGCTTAGCTTGGTATTCACCTTTCACTTGCTTGATAACTAACTTGGAGTTGCCATATACTGAAATTATTTTAGAATTTAACTTTTTAAGGATTTTCAAACCAGCAATTAGAGCCTCATATTCAACTTCATTATTGAAATAATCAAAAGCCAACTTGTATGAACAAACTCTTACATTACTCGGTACATTATTTGATGAGAAAACAGGGCCATGTATCCAAATACCAATTCCAGCACCTTGCCTACCTACTACTCCATCAAATTCCATACTCCACAAACCACCTTCGTCCTACAGATGCTGAAATTCTACCTGCTCTTCTTCCTTTACTTGTTGTCCATCCATTTTCTACTGATGTTGGAAAGCTGATTATTCATCGGTATTATCAAGTCTTTGTCTCTCTTGATGAAGTACAGCTTTGAAATTTTCAGTGATCTCTGGAATATCTTCTACTTCAACTAATTGACTATTTACATCATTAAAACTATCAGAATATAGGACAAATGATTCTAAATTAGTATGTACATAGTTGATTGGATGACTTAGAGGTTTCTCCTTGCTAGTGATCATGTACTTCATATTTTTCTCCCGGTATGATTTTCTCAACTGACCAAACACGGGAATAGCAGCATAGGAGAAATCAAGCTGCAATTTCCCTTTAATTTTTTCTCCCCAAGATCTAGAAAGTAGCATGCCAAATCTAGGAGGAATATCAGCCACAACCACATCCATCAAAACATTTTTATTTGGAATTTGATCCAAATTGATGACCAAATATTTAATGAGACCAGTGGATCTGACCCTGCCAGAATCAAAGGAATAAAGGTCATGATACTTTCTAGTGATGTCCAAACCCAATTTCTCCATGATTTCCTTAGGCATGAGGCTATGAGAGGCTCCTAAATCAAACATAGCATTGTGCAATACATAATCATGCAATCTAAGGCTGATGTAAAAAGGAGCTACATCACTATCCTCAGATTTACCTTCTAATTCCGAGCCAAAGATAAGCTCAGGTTGGTCATCCTCCATGTTCACCATATCAAATAATAGATCTAAATTCAAAATCTTTGACACATGACCTTTATAGCTTCTATTCTTCATCAACTCAGTCAAAGGTATGGACACTTTTAACTTAGCAATTTCATTTTCTAAGCTAAAAGCTGAAGTTTTCTCTACCTCTTTGACTGGAGCATCCTTCTTTCTAGTCTTCTCTTTTGATACCATTAGCTGATTTGACCTTTCATTTGTTGATTGTGTTTTGCTGGTTGTAGGATCAGCTATCTCCTTTCCATTTTTATGCACAATGGGAGAATCGTTCCTTGGTGGCGTCACTTCCTTCCTCTTTTGAATTGGATTTATGGGTACTTCTCTAATCTTGAGTGAATATTGCCACTACTGGGCTGTCAATGCATTCATGTATCCTTTCTAATGTTCCTCTGATTCCTCTTCTAGAATTGTTTCATTTGCCAAGATGAATTCTTCATCCTTTTGTACAGTTGGACTTTTTGAATACTCCTCATCTTCAGTGATATAAATTGGTAGATAATCAGGTGTAAAGAAATGATTCTCCTCTTCAATTATGTTCTTATCATCATCTGATTCTAGACCATGTACAAAATTTTGCTGTAAGGGTGTATTAACTTGCTGCTATGTTGCTTGGTCTTGTGCTCATTGTTCTTGTTGCTTGATTCTGAATTGTGGTTGCTACTGACCACGAAAGTTTGGATTTCTGACTTGTGTTTCAGGATTATCAACAATTGTAAACCTATCAAACATCTTCTTGATCTTGCGAAGCAAATGATCTGAGGAAGAAGCTTCCTCCTTTATGGTTACTTTCTTTTCAACCTTTGCTCTAGCTCTCTTGGCAAGCAAATTTTCCTCAACACTGACTGCAATTTTCTGCATGTCTTCCAATGTGGGCGGATCTCTTTCTCTCAATTGATAGGCCATATCAGGATCGAAGCCATCAGGAAATTTAATCAAAGCCAACCCCATAGGTGGCTTTATATCAGCAGGAATTGCATTGTAAATAGAATTGAATCTAACACAATAATCTTGGACACTCTCACCAACATTCCTCTTAATGTTTTCATATTCAGAAAGAATTTGAAGTGGATTTTTCTTTACCTCCCAGCGATCCAAAAATTGTCTTTGAAGTACTTCCAATGAATTGATTGTTCTAGCCGGTAATGCTCTAAACCACTTTCTGACCTCACCTCCAAAAGTTTGCACAAACAATCTCATTGTTACATTCTCTGCATCTATCTCATGGAGATCATAGAAATCACTCATTCGATCAACATGCTGTTGAGTTGTGATACTTTGGGAGGTGCCATCGAATAATGGATTTTTTTATTTTATAATCAACGGGCATGTCATCCAAGTTTGGAGGTAAAACAAGAGGTGCATATCTAGCAACCAATGCTCAAGGTGGATTTACGATTGGCCTTGGGGATGTAGGGGGAGTTGGAGTAGCTGATGTGAACGATGTATGAGGTGTTGAAGGGGGTGGAGAAATTTTTGATGTTTGAGGTGTAGAAGGAGTGGATGGAGGTGAAAACACTGCAGATTTCTGATCAGAGATGGAGGGTTGCATGGGAATGGTGGGAATAAAAGGAGTTTCAGTAGGAATTTCTAAACCAGATGCAATAACAGATGAACCAAGAGTTGAATATGTGGATTCTAAGAATTTGGGAATGTTTGTAGCCACAATGGAAGTTTGAAGATTCAAAATATAATCATCAATTGATCTATTGGCCTTTTCGATTTCAAGATCTTTGACAAACTCTAGATTTAGGACAGTAGAGCCAACAGTGCTTTCAGACTTAGTTTCAAACAACGATAGATCAAAATGTTCATCAAACTCAAGATCTTCAAGATATTCAAAAACAACCAGCCATGAACGAGATCTAAACACAAGAATCACATAACTTTCTTGACGGAGAATTCCTAGAATAAGATTTAGGTTTCCATACACAGGAGGAGGATCAGGATTAGGATTTTCTCTAGTGTATCTTCTGGAAGCCAGTGTGTTGAATTATTCCCAAAAATCAAATGGAAATTATCAACTTCTTCAACCTATAAAATTCTAGCCTGTGCGGCTTTGGATTGACGGTGAATGGGTGTGTTGTTAAGGCACTCCTTGTGATAGGTCACCGGTTCAAATCCCTCGTGGGTACTTAGATTAATCTAATAGATAAAAAAAAAACCTATAAAATTCTAAACTCATCATCCAAAATTCTAGAATGGTTTGATGTATTGGGGCGATTTGCAAGTCAGATGTTCAGTTTATAAGACTAGATCAGAGATTGACTAAAGCAGCTTTTATGTACTTATGCACTCGCAAAGCAATGAGTAGTTCGAAGTCTACCTGGCATAACTTCAGGCTCCGTCTGTAGTTTATAAAACAAAGAACACTAACAAACAAATAAGCTTTCCCAGTATGGTCGCCACTATGTTAGTGCCTAAATCTACCTCAAGCTAAGAAAGGCAGGATCTAGGGTAACATCAAACCACGCTTAATGTGGTAGCTAGACCTACCGGGTCGGGAGAGGGCTCTCTCCTTGTCAATCTGAGGAAAATATGGTCAAAAACACTTGAAATGACTTATGTAAAGACTAATTTTAGGCTAGGTATATGCTCAGAAAAGTTTGATTGAATTTGATGTTGGTTTGCTGGCTCAAATGTGAAAGGCAGATTTGGGTCCAAGGAATGTACACAATCTTGCAGAGATCTCTATGGGACGAGGTAGGAAAATGGTTTAGTACTTTGAAATAAGTGATATGGAGAGTTTAAGACTGGTGAGGAGTTGGATAGGGCATGAAAGTCTCAGGGATCCTCTTCAAACAGTTGAAAACATAAATAACTAAACAAACCCAAAGTAGAGCACTGCAAACATCAATGAATTCTACCTTTATCCTTGTTTCATTTAGTTAAGAAGAAAAGAGAGAGATGATGACATACATAAACACATGTAAAATTTCATTACAGAAGGAAAAACAATACCAAATCAAGTTACCACAATAATCCCATAAAGCGCTGTAAACTATGGTCTATTCCTTTGCCAAACTGCAGAGATGAATGTACAATAATGCTCAAATCATTCACAAGTGTCCAACCTTTACCAATGACTGAAAAACTACTAGAAATAGGCAACAAACAACTCATCCTAGCCTTTATGGGTCTAGTTCATAAGTTTAGGAGCTATTTCAACAAGATCTAAACTAAGAGCTAAAAAGTAGGCAGTGGAACATCTTGCTTCTAAAAACTAGCAAACTGATTCATTCAGTTGAAAACTACCTTTTCATGATGAATCTACCTCCATAAGTGAAATTTTAGCATATTTACATCAAAATCCATCAAGTTACATCAAATTACATCATTAGTTTGACTATGAGGAAGAGAAAAGTCAAACTGAGAAAAAACTAGGCGAAAAACAAAGTTTTTTGGCAAAAATGACAAATTTTCATCCTATGCACCATGCTCGTGTCCCTGTGCGCTGCATGATGAGCCCTAGAAATGGGTAATTATATGGGCTCATTCAGCCTCGTAATTCGACTTAGTCCACCATTCTTATTAGTTTATTGCATGTTTTTTATTATATTTATGCTAATAGAGTGAATTGGGTTAGTCATTATGCCAAAAAGTCTAATGTGTGCTTTATGCAGATTTTTGGTCAATTTTGAGACAAAATCAAAGTAATGAGCACTTGGTAGCCAAATTCGTGGAAGAAAAAGGGAGAGGATTTGTAGGAATGTGTCCCCTCCATTTATGAGCCCTTACCTCGAATTCTCCACTAGCAGCTCGGAGTTCAAGGGCCACCACATCAATTATCACAAGGGCAGCCGAGTAAGGGCAAGTAAAGTTGTTGTTAACTGCAAGTTTTTGCAGCCAAGTCCCTAAAGTTTAGGAGGACTATTGGGGTCCTCAATTTATATAAATAAGAAGGCTTAGGGCCTCATTTTATGGTTAGCGAGTTGTTAGTCAGATTTTAGTCAGGAGTTAGTCATATTTTAGTTAGATTTTAGTCAGTACGTTAGGTTTCCATTTTAGCACATTTTCGAGCTTCTTCTTGTAGACAGTTTTTGGGATGTAACTATTCTTTTGATCAATAAAGATGAATCCAACTTTGCACCAGCCCTAATCTTTCTCAGGGGACTGGAGCTCTTGGGGTTGGGCCCAACCCAAGTGCTAGTACCTCCTTTGTGCACTTTTATGTGTCTTTGTTGCATTCCTAGAATAATTTCTGCTATTTAGATTAAAATCTTGCTTTGTCACTTAGGTTGTTTTTTATGGTTAAAGTAGCTTTTCATGCTTCAGGTTGATTTTATAGATTGGTAAAGGAAAATATCTTCAGAAAATGCCATCAAGCAACCCTTGATCTCACCTCTCCCTCCTTGGGACCATGAGCTGAGACCAAGGCGTCCTTGCTGCCAAAAAACGTTGTTTTTGCTTCTTCATGCAATTTCCAATGTGATTACATGCTTAGATCCATTCTTTCTTGGTTTTCATAGTTGTTTTACATGATTTGTTGCCAATAAACTTATTTTCATCATTCTTACGGTTTCTAGGTCAAATTAGGTTGAAATAGCTAGATCTTTGGTTTTCTTAGTCTTTGTTGGTTAGTTTTGGAAAATAATGTGCAGAGCACCTGTGATACCTCCTCCCCTACCTTTACCCATCAATGCAACCTACTTAATCCTCTAACTCAGATTCTTGCCTTTCATCCACCTCATTTTCTCACTTTTCCCTAAGCAATACATTCTTGTGCAACATTACTTCTCCTATCTTCGAACAAACCCAATCTCCTTAATCACTCCTCAGCCTCATTCACCAAGTCATAGACCTCTTCACACCCTTATCTAACCTCTATTCCCACTTATCCACCGTTTTTCCACCATCAGCCCTTCAAAATTCCCTTTCAGAACATCTTGTAGAAACATCATGTAGAAGCTATAGTACATCTTGTAGAACCCCTATAGACTTCCTGTAGAAACTCACGAAAGTGGTTTCTTGAGATCCGATCACTGTGAAACTCTATGGAAGGGTGCTAAAGACCCCTTAGGCCCTCTTCTCACCTCCCAACCTCCTGCAAGCATTTCCTTTCGCCAATCAACCTCTGCATAGAAAAAATAGTCAAAGCACATGCATAATAATTCTGCAAAATTATTCAAAAATGGAAAAAGATGTTTTCTTCATATTTCTCTTCAGAAGTAGCTTAGTCACATGAATTTTACCTTTCTAGAAGTTAATGGCATCCATTTTTGCAACTTTCATCCTTTTACTTGCACCAGTAGAGTTAATCAATAAAACTAGGGTTTGTTAGGGTTTGCATTTCCTTTCAGCTTTCTGCTTCTTTTTGCAAGTAGATTAGCCTCCTTTGAGTTAGATTTCATCCATAATAGTTAAAAGCTTGTTCTAAGAGCTCATAGAAGTTGGCTTAAGCTCCTAGCAAACTTCTGCCAGCTGATCTAGTGACAACCTGCGACAAGAGCTAGTACTTGTGCATATAGCACCGTCGCTTCCAAGTTTGTTACGAACAATCGGGTTGATAAAACTAAAGAAGGGAGCCCCATGAGTTGCAGCATTATTTCTGCAATACTGGAGCCCACCATCTTTTTGGTGCCATTACTAGCGAAGTGTCAGAGTATTTGTGATTGTTGCTTTTCTTCTATTTTCTACTGCAACCTTCTACTAAGTAGTTTATTTCATTTCCATTCTACAATTTCATTTCTGCAAAAGTAGATTAGATATTTCCTACTTTCATAGATTAGCATTTCAATTCCACAATTTCATTTCTGCAGGCGTAGATTGGCATTTCAATTCCGTAATTTCATTTCTGCAAGTGTAGATTAGCATTTCAATTCCGCAATTTCAATTCTGCAAGCGTAGCCTAGAATTTCATTCCTACAATTTCATTTTAGCAAAATAGATTAGTCTTTTCCTGCTTTCATTTCAATTTCACATTTTCATTTAAGAAAGATAGATTTTAGTTAATTGCATTTCAATCTATTTCAGTTTTGCAGGTACAAGCAGAAAAAAACAAAAATCAACCAAAAATATTTCATTTCATGCCTTGTAGGAGTAGAGATAATTCAGAAAAATGTTTGCACAACACCCCCACTGCTTCACACAACCAACCTTCTCTCTTCTTTGATGGTTGTGATTAAGAAGAACCCCTAGGTGGATAGCAAGACATATTTGAAGAACCTCTAGGGGAGAAGAAGAAGAAAACATTCCTCTAAAGCAAATGGCTGAAAATAGAAATGTTGGGAGCAATACCTTTTCTTCCAAATAAATCTTTAGAGGTTAATGTGAAAATCTGATGGAAGATTTAAAGAATAATATGAGGCGGTTTCTTGCCATGCAATTGGATAACTTGCGGATCCAAAGGAAGCAAGAGGAAGCCAAGAGGGCTTTGGCCATCTTTTGTGCCAGGTGCACTAGAAAGCATCCTAGGAATGAATGTCCATTGCACTCCATAGAAGTGTGTTTTGTCTGTGAAGAGGACCATCCTATGAATCAGTGCCCTTCCTTGCCTGGACTTAAAGCTACATATCAAAGGGCCAAAGGAGTCACTGAACCATTCTATTTCATGAACCAAAGGAGGCCACATGGACCGAGAACTTACTAGGAGGGAATGCAAGAGACATCCCAGACCTATTATAACCCTTATCAAGCCACTTCCATGCCTTCTTGAGGTCCCCCTTCTCATCCTTCCTGGTCCACACCCCCTCCTTGGTTGTATCCTCCTCAATACCATGCTCCTCCAGTTGCTCATTCGTTTCACTCTTATGCTCAGCCATAGCCTCAGTGGAATGCACCTCATCAGGGGTGGAGGCCCCAGTATAACTCTCCTCCCACTCCTTTGCCTCCACCAGCTACCCAACCACCATTTCCAAACCCTCGCATTGGAGTAGCTCAACTCAATTGCAATGCTGAGGCACAACATGTCCAAACAACTCCTCTTGAGCTCAATGATATTCACCATAGCTCAGGAAGAGTATTGAAAAAGAGAGATTATATTGACAGCATTGAAGGACCACATCCAGCAAAAGAGGATGCAGAAGAGAATATGAAAGAACCATGGGATGCACTTGATAAAGAGAAGATAACATAATCAAAGATAGAGAGAGCTCCCTCATGGTTACCATCAAATCCTCCATGTAGTCAAGAGAAAGATCATCAAAAAGAGGAATATGTGAAGGTCATGATAGAAGGTGACATGAAGAATGATCCAGATCAGCAAAAGGACCCAGGATATCAGAGCTATATTGAGATATGGTTCTAGACGGTCACTAAGTTGCAGCAGTACTCTCTTCCTCAGCTATGTTTGATCCCTTCAAAGTCAAATCATTTGATCTCTGAAATCTAGATACCTGTCAAAGCATGCATTTCAAGCCTCCACATCATTTTGTCTCTAATCCCGATGTGCACATGGCTCCAATGGAAGTATTCTTATACTTGAAAATGATTTTTTTTTTCAAGTAGGGTATGGTAGAAAAAATGAAAATAAGAGAAAAATAAAAATCTAAGGTGAAAACCTCCTCGGAGGCACCTCAGATTGGCTCATTGATTGAAAACCTCCATGAGGTAGTCAATGGGTTGGAAAGAAGAGAAAAGAGAAAAGAATAAGATCCCTAGGTGAAAACCTCCCTTGGAGGTGCCCAGGGCAGGCAATTATGGTGAAAACCTCCATGAGACGCCCTAGTTGTTTCAAAAAAAAAGAAAGAAGAAAAGAGAAACCTAATTTCTATTGAATAATTGTAGGAAGGACATTGCATGTTAGGAGGATCACACAAGATAAGGACAGAGGTCAGCACCAGGTTTCCAACACCCCTCACCATCCATTCCTCCATGACCACCACCCTTTCCCAAGATTTGGTCCCATTCGGACTGAGATTTCACCTTCTACAGGAAGTTCTATGTCTTCTACAGGAAGTTCTGTGTCTTCTACAGGAAGCCTACAAATAAGCCAAAATTGATCCTCGAGGAGGATTCGAAGGCTGGGAATGTGTCCATGAGGCCTGTGAACATCCATGTTTCCATCCCTCACCCTTCTCCATTATTTTTTTCCATCTCATTGTGCTTCTTTCCTAAAAACTGTGTGTTCTACAGGAAGTTCCTGTAGAAATTACAGGAAGCTAGAAATGGATTTTAAAAGGCAGTTTGGAAAACATGATAACTTCCTGAAGGGTTCATAAGTCCTCCTACAATCGTCAAACCTCTCTCCCATCAATTCCAAGTCTGCATTATAGCACAAGCTCATTTTTTCTTACCATGCAAAAAACTGCAGAATGCTTGGAAGCAAAAATACATAGTGCTGAAATTTGTTTTGTCCCTAACTTGAAAACCGTGCATCCATTTCAAAAACTGTTTTATGGGGAGTTATATAGGGATGATGGAAAAATTCCTGAGCAATTTCAGCCAATTCTAGTGCACGGTTTCCAAGAAATTAGCGTCCATCACCTTTAGCCATTTTTACATTTCCTCCATATCCATGCATCCATTTCAAAACCTGTTTCATGGGGAGATGCATATAGGTGATAGTAACCCACCCAAACAATTTCAGTCGATTCCAATGCACGGTTTTCGAGAAATTGACCTCTTTAATATTCATCCATTTTCAGTTTTTCTCAAAATCTGTACATCCATTGACCACAATTTTTCTATGGGAGGTGCATAACAATGATAGAAGCCTGCTCAGAAAGTTTTAGGTCAATCCGATCTATCGTTTGGGAGCTATGGAGAAAACAAGTTGTTGTCTTGCAAAAATTCAACATCAACAACATGAGGGTCAAAATCTAAACATTGAAGCAGGCTCCTAGGGCATAGATCCAGCCAGAGGATACCTGCACCAGAAAATAAGCCATGTATCAGCAAACAGACCAGCATGCATCCACAAAATATGAGCATGGAGCAGCAAAAAGGACCAAGCAGCACGTCGACTTACAGGTAAGTGTCTAAACCAATTCCTCTATTTGCATCTGTATGATTCGAAAGTGCATAAACAAATGAAATGATGGGATTAAGCCAGGATGATAACAAGTTAACCCGACACTCTAAGCCAGTTTGATTGCACTCATCTAGAGGTCACCCAGCACACGTGTATAATCATTCACATGAAATTTAAAGAAAAAAACAAATAGTGGTCTATGTTTGGAACTCCAGCACAACTGATGGTAAGGGATTATAGGCAGAAAACATCCATTCCCATGATGACACTGCAGTAGGGACCAATGGTCCAAATAATGACAATGCACATTTTTGCCACCTTACCTTCTCATACGAATCACAATGTAGTTAAACGATGCTCGGCTAAAACCCTCACCACTCTTTTTTCACTACGCCTTCACGACATTCACAGCTAAAACACACGTCCACCATTTCCAGATCAGCTAAGCAATGGTCCTCTGCAAGATTCTTGCCTGATTTTTCGAGATTTCTACCATTTTTTAAAAAAATCTCTCGCCTATCGGGTTCTACATGAAGCGCAGTTTCGTTCTACAGGAAACGAGAGCCTTCTACAGGAAGGCTTCTACAGGAAAGGCAGAAAATAGCTGTGCAGAAAGAAAACCCAGGATTTTTAGCAAATTTCAAGCTCAAAACGAGGTAGGCTCAGGAAAACTTCTTTGTGCACAATTTGTTTGTGCAAGGTGGTGAATTAAACATGGCATCAGATTGGAAAATCAGTGAAAAATCTGCCTTTGTATTGGAAGTAAAATGTTTGCCTGTGTATTGCACTAAGTGTCCTAGTTTTTCTACATCAAAATTCTCCTCCACATTTCCTCTTTAAAAAAATTCTCCATAGGGAAGATATATGTAGTTGTGGAGGCTAGCTTGTGTGTGTAAAAAAATTTTGAATTTGCATATCTTCCTATGTGTTAAGAAGAAAAATTGATCTCTGTGCTCTGTCTGTAAAAACAAAATTCTTCCTTTCATAAACAGAGAGTCAAATCCTGGGTGACAATAGTTTTCAAATAGGGGAATTACTGCCATTTGATGTTGTAAGGAGCACATGAAAAATTCCTTCTTGGGTTCAGAAAAAACCGAATTCAGTTGTTCTCTATTTCAGTGATTGATTGTGTTTTTTTCCCACTTGAGAATTTTCTTTTTTGGTTAAAACACAAACTCAACACCATGCCAACTAAAGAAATTGAGAGGAACATTGAGGAGGGAGCACAACACATTCAAGCAAAGGAAAAAGAGGAAGAACAGAAGGAAGAAGAGGAATTTGACAAAACTGCTGAGCCTAAGACAGAAAAGGAGAAAATAGCAAAAATGGAGAAGGGGAAAAGGAAAAAGGTTGGGAAGAAAAAGGCCAAGAAAGCCCAAATGAAAGCTATCATAGCCAAAGCAGGCGCACAAAAACAAAAGGAAAAGACACCCCCTCAGATCTCAGCAACACACACAGAAAAAATTGACATAGGGATTTCTACAGGAAGCAAGGAAAAGAACAACAAGAGGAGAAATCATGTGAGATATTGGCAAGGGAGGCAGCAACTATGCTTGTTGCATTAAGCACACCCACAAAAAAAAAAAGGAAAATGAAAAAGGCAAACCTCCATGTATTTTAAGGCCAAGAAAAGCACAAGAATTCAAACAAACAGAATAGGAGGAGCAGTGGAAGGACATGGACAAGAAGGCGGAATATTATGGCACACATGAGTAGACCACATCGGAAGCTTGGGATGATAAGGAGGCCACTAGGGCCATCAAAGATGAAGAGATAGATTAGTTGCTCAGAGGATGAGCAACACTTTCAGTAGGGGGCTAATGATGAGCCCCAGAAATGGGTAATTATATGGGCTCATTCAACCTCGTAATTCAACTTAATCCACCATTCTCATTAGTTTATTGCATGTTTTTTATTATATTTATGCTAATAGATTAAATTGGGTTAGTCATTATGCCAAAAAGTCTAATGTGTGCTTTATGCAGATTTTTGGTCAATTTCGATACAAAATCAAAGGTTTTAATGAGCACTTGGTAGCCAAATTCATGGAAGAACAAGGGAGAGGATTTGTAGGAAGGTGTCCCCTCCATTTATGAGCCCTTACCTCAAATTCTCCACTAGCAGCTCGGAGTTCAAGGGCCACCACATCGATTATCACAAGGGCAGCCGAGCAAGGGCTAGTAAAGTTGTTGTTAACTGCAAGTTTTGGCTGCCGAGTCCCTAAAGTTTACGAGGACTGTTGGGGTCTTAAATTTGTATAAATAAGAAGGCTTAGGGCCTCATTTTGGGGTTAGTTAGTTGCTAGTCAGATTTTAGTTAGGATTTAGTCATATTTTAGTTAGATTTTAGTCAGGAGGTTAGCTTTGCATTTCAGCACATTTTGGAGCTTCTTGTTGTAGACAGTTTTTGGGATGTAACTATTCTTTTGATCAATAAATATGAATCTAGCTTTGCGCCAGCCCTAACCCTTCTTAGGGGGTTGTAGCTCTTGGGGTTGGGCCCAACCCAAGTGCTAGTACCTCCTTTGTGCACTTTTATGTGTCTTTCTTGAATTCCTAGAATAATTTTTGCTATTTAGATTAAAATCTTTCTTTGTCACTTAGGTTGTTTTTGACGGTTAAAGTAGCTTTTCATGCTTCAGGTTGATTTCGTAGATTGGTAAAGGAAAATATCTTCAGAAAAGACCATCATTAAACCCTTGATCTCACCTCTCCCTCCTTGGGACCATGAGCTGAGACCAAGGCATCCTTGCTGCCATAAAAACATTGTTCTTGCTTCTTCATGCAATTTCCAGTGTTAGATTCTTAGTTGAAAAAGTTAGTACTAGTGTGATTACATACTTAGATCGATTCTTGCTTGGTTTTCATAGATGTTTTACATGATTTGCTGCCAATAAACTTTTTTCCATCATGCTTACAGTTTCTAGGTCAAATTAGGTCGAAATAGCTAGATCTTTGGTTTTCTTAGTCTTTGTTGGTTAGTTTTGGAAAATAATGTGCAGAGCACCTGTGATACCTCCTCCCCTACCTTTACCCCATCAATGCAACCTGCTTCATCCTCTAACTCAGATTCTTGCCTTTCATCTGCCTCATTTTCTCACTTTGCCCTAAGCCCTACATTCTTGTGCAACATTACTTCTCCTATCTTCGAACAAACCCAATCGCCTTAATCACTCCTCAGCCTCATTCACCAAGTCCTAGACCTCTTCACACCCTCATCTAACCTCCATGCCCACTTCTCCACCGTTTTTCCACCATCAGCCCTTCAAAATTCCCTTTCGGAACATCCTGTAGAAGCTATAGTACATCCTGTAGAACCCCTGCAGACTTCCTATAGAAACTCACGAAAGCGGTTTCTTGAGATCCGTTCATTGTGAAACTCTCTGGAAGGGTGCTAGGGACCCCTTAGGCCCTCTTCTCACCTTCCCAACCTCCTGCAAGCATTTCCTTTCGCCAATCAACCTCTACATAGAAAAAATAGTCAAAGCACATGCATAATAATTCTGCAAAATTACTCAAAAATGAAAAAAGATGTTTTCTTCATATTTCTCTTCAGAAGTAGCTTAGTCACATGCTTTTTACCTTTCTAGAATTCAATGGCATCCATTTTTTTAGCTTTCATCCTTTTAGTTGCACCAGTAGGGTTAGTCAGTAAAACTAGGGTTTGCTAGGATTTTCATTTCCTTTCAGCTTTCCACTTCTTTTTACAAGTATATTAGCCTCCTTTGAGTTAGCTTTTGTCCATCATAGTTAAAAGCTTCTTCTAAGAGCTCATAGAAGTTGGCTTAAGCTCCTAGCGGACTTGTGCCAGCTACTCCAGTGACAGCCTGCGGTAAGAGCTAGTACTTGTGCATATAGCACCATTGCTTCCAAGTTTGTTACAAACAACCAGGTTGATAAAACTAAAGAAGGGAGCCCCAAGAGTTGCAACATTATTGTTGCAATACTGGAGCCCACCACTGCACCCTTTTGTAGCTACTTTTGGAGGCTTTCCTATGCACCAAATTTGCTCCAAGTGGGGTTGTTGGAAAGGTTTGTCTGTCTACATTCGAGGACAGGTGGAATTTCTGAATTTGGTGTCAATTTGCCCCTCCAAAAATGAGTTCTCCCAACACTACTTCCTGTGTGGCCAAAAAGGGGCAGAAAGGGAATTTTTGAGGTGTTTTTGACCCTTTTTGAAGCTCAAAACTTGACAAACTTTCTTGGCCATGTGTAAGCATCGATATTTTTGCATGAGAAATCCAAAAATGTTGAGTTTTCCTCTGAAGGGGGTCCCTAGAAAAATCGCGTGCCAGGGGGCACGACGCACCAAGCAGAAAAACCTGTTTTTTACTCCAAAAGTTCTAAATTGACCAAAAGTGTCCCAAACTTGTTGAAATTTGGGTTGAGTGTCCTGCATCAAGTGCTATGTTGGGCTAAGGAAGCCTCAGCCAAGATCTGGAGCTTGTCTTTCTCTTTTCTCTTCATCAATGCTTTCCTTAACTTGGCCTTCAAAGTCCTAATTCTCACCTTGCAACTTTTGTTTCTTGCCAAATAATGATAGGCCATGTGCCTCAACATCTTATTCTCTTTATTCACCTTCTCCAGTAGCTTCTCTATATTCATATTTTCCCTTTCAAGCCAAGACTCATTATCAGCTTCAATTTCTTCTTCAAGTGGTATCAACTTGACTTTCCTCCTCTTGGCAACTTGTCGGTTTTCTCTTATGTTTTGGAGCTCCATGATGGTTTGTTGATCCTCTAACTATTTGTTTCTCTGCTCCATATAGTTTATTATCCACTTGGCCCATTCCAGGTTGAGAGACAAGTCATGAACGCCATCTTGTTGCTCCTCCATGATCTCCTTGAGCTTTGAGCCCAAATCAGTGTCATAATACTGAATGAGAATGAAATCTGCCTCTTGACCTTCTGAAGGCCCCTCATCATGTAATGGATGCTTACCCTTTTCTTGTACCTACTTTTCTGTTGAAGGAAATGAGATCCCTTCCACCCTGGGTGGAGATAGTACTCATTTTGCAACTGCAAACAATCTTCTTGTTCCCTTTTGGTAAGTGACAAACATTGGCACACTGGTAGTTTGAGTCTCATGCACCTCTTGCTGATGCAAAGGGTCTCCTGCGTCATGGAAAACTGATGGGGGCAGTTGAGGACCTGTGAAGACCTCATGTGAAATGAAATCCTCCCATGAAACATTCAGTAAACTAAGTTGATGCCAAACCACAATCTTGATTAATGCAAAGTGATAGATGTTGTTATATTGTTGATGAAGACGTTTCCTTTGCACCAATGTGGTCATTTTCTCAATATTTCGGCATATGAAATAGGGGAGCTTTATCATCCTCACCCTAGTAAAATGCATCAACAATCTGATATGATAGGTGTATAAGCGAGAAAATCTACCTTCACAGCTGAAATATTTGATTATGAGTTTCAGAAGGGGAGCATATGTGTCCTATAGGTACTTGAAAGGGAAGACCCTATTGATCTGCCTCTGAAAGCCAACCTTGATATAAGGCTCATAATGTTCTCTATCCACCAGCTGTCCCTTGTTCCACTGCTCACCCACATTTGGAATACCGGTTGATTGAGCTATTGTCTCAAGTGTCAAAGTGAATGTCACACCTGCTAAATTGACCTGACCATTGTGAAAATGGAGCACAAAAAGTCTGGCAAGCTCATGGTGGTATTTGACTCTTTCCACCATCTCACAAAATTAGTAACAAGATTGATGTTGGAAGCATGTTACATCAAGAGGGCAAGCCAACAGCTTAGTAAGTGTAGTAGGCTCCTCCCAGTTATGTTTTCCACTTTTATGACGTCTCCTTGGTGCATGAATTTCTTTGGAGGAGTCACTAACTGTTTCCTCCTTTCTATCATAAAAAGAATCTGACTCCATGTTTTCCAATGCTTGATTTCCTTAGATAAGTGTGAAGAGATTTTATAGTGTCAATAGGTATTTGCTGCTAAACAACAGGGATTTGATGATAAGGATTGTGAAGGGACTATGAATGAGGGGTTGGGGATGTTGCTTGAAGGGTTAGTGGAAATGGAAGGGTTTAGGGAATGATATTTAGGGTTTAGGGATATTAATTAGGGTTTGGGATAAGTGAAGGTAGGGATTAGGGTTATTAGTTTTAGGGATAGGGGGAATAGGTAAGTGTAAGTGGAAAATGGAAGGATAAAAGAGGTTAATGAAATGTAGTGAAGGAGTGAAAATGGTAGGGGTGGGATTTAGACGGCAAAAATAGTAATTTTCAAACCCTAGGCAGTTCTTTTAAACTAACTATGCAAGGAACTAGGGTTTAATTTTTTCCTTATTGAAACACCATAAACACTAAAGGAAACTCATACATTGGCCATATGGAGCTGTTGACTTACTTATGAAATGAGGAATTTACGATTTTGAAGCTTTAGAGGAAGATCTGGATGAATTTCGGGCCTTGAAGACTGGTGCACCACGCCCACTCACAGTTTCATCATGCCTCTCTAGTGTGTCATGCCAATTAGAAATTTCAATGTAAATTGTTCTCTGCGTGTGCCGCACAGGCCAGGTGCATCGCGCCTTAACCCAGGTGCGCCAAACCTTTAAATTTCCACTGTTTGAATGCAAAATCGCTCCTTTACTTTGAAAACACAAATTTCACTTGCTCTCTTCTCCTTTGGCATACAAATGAGCTTCCTTTGACATGAAAACACTTTATATACCAATGATTTTGATTTTTCACTTATGAAAACCCACTTTCCTAATGTTTGTCTTTCACTTGCTATTTCAAACTCTGTTATGGATAGTTTGTCTTACTTTTTGCCTTTGATGGACTAAATGCTTTGAAATTTTCTTTCTTTTGCAAGAACTGGAGTGTAGAAGCTTGGCAAGGTGACCAGGGCTACCTCTTGAAATTATTACATATAGGCAAAATAAAATTACATGAAATTTTGTACATAAAATATAAAAACTCTGTTTATGTGATTATTAAAATTTTTGTCCCTGAGACTTTATTTGACTTCCTCATGTGCCTGCTAACCATTATTGAGACTTTTCAAGACTTTATTGAGAAAACCCTAGACCTAATGAGACCTAAAACCCTAAAAATGACTTTTACAGATGTAAAGGAAAAAATGACTGCAAATGACCTAAATGTATGAAAATGGGCCAGCAGGTAAAGATCATGAGGGAAAATTTATAATATGCCACTACCATCAGATGATCCATGACCGTAATGGAACGTAGTTGATTGGATGAGACACCTAACATGAAATGCAACAAGAGAATTTGATCACTGATGGAGGGATGAAGATACTGACACTAACAAGAACCTTAGGCATTCTTTATTGAATGTTAGTTCATACAATTGAGCTAATAATTTCTCAGATATTTCATATAATGTGGAGCATCATTTTTCCTCCAAATATCTTTGAGAACACATTAATAGGAGGGTATTCACTAATGTAGTTTCAACCCATTCTTAAGAATAGATTTGTTGGACATACTACATCCAACAAATCGGAATACATGTAGAACTCAAGTTTGGTAACCTCAAGTGGTGAACATACTCTTTGTATAGCCTTATTTAAAGTATGTGAAAGAATTCTACCCAATTAAAAGGATGCCCCTTTCATAAGAATTTGCTACAACAATACTATCCAAACTTCTTTTATGTGAAATTTATTTTTTTCTCTATACAATCTACTTAAGAGGGCCACTACCTCCCAAAGTAGAGACTTCAGGTTAATTGTGTAATACATCTTTGTTTGTTTGTCTTCAATATTCTACCTTCCTCTCACTTTATTAAAAAATTCCATGATAATCATGTATGCTTATGAACTGTAACATACACCCTTAGTTTTTCCCTTTTTCTTTTTAGTTTAAATGTTTTTTGTAGAAGAGAGAGATATGCAAAATATTTTTTTAACAATGATAGTACTAGTAGCAATCAAATAACTAAAAAATAACAATACTTAGGACAACCCAAACTATTATAACTCATATTTATTTTTAGAGTTGGGATTACAATGTATGATCAAAATGAACAATGCCCAAACAACCGAAATTCTTTAAAAATGTAATTCAAGCACACCCATCAAATCTGGAAATGCATAACTCTGATTTTGAATTGAAATATGCAAAATCACTCCAACAACATTACCATAGCATGTAGTATCTCAAGCTCTAAAATACTTTTTTATACCACAAATATCCTCAAATATACTCGACTATAGATATCAAACCGAAAATGAATCTCAACTGTGATCTCTATGTGAAATCACTAAGAAATTCTCTAGGTTATATCTCTCAATAATGTGGATAATTTTTCCTACAAGGGCTTTTGTACTCACAAACTAAGAAGAAGTAAGATCATCCATAAAATGGCAATATCAATATCCCAAGAAGTTTGACCCTTTTCATCAAGCCAAGTGGCACTAAATAAAATCACTTGTACTCTCCCAATTAAAGGCCTCATTATTTTCCTTTTATTTTTCTTTTTTAAATAAAAAATATTTAACTTTATAACTAGCCATTATAGTCCCTTCATAAAAAATATTAAAATAATGATAAAGTGAAATATTTGATTTATTGTACTAATTAATACTTGTCATTTCTTTATGTAAAATCATCAAACTATCTAATATGTTGAGATAATCATCAAAATTGAAAGTTGAACCTTCTAACCATACTAAAATAATAACCCCACTCACTGACCTAGTAAACTGACTTACTAAAAATAGTAATCATTGGAAAACTATACCGAAATAATTTCATATAAAAAGCATCATGTTCATAATCCCAATGATATCTCACGTGACTATCAAACACTACAAAGTTATTGGATTAATTACCTCCAAGGTTCCATAACCCTAACCCAATAGCCTATGGGAACCAACTAATAGGCTAGAGGTCTACCAATTCCACTAGTTAGGAAGGAAACATTACAATCTTCCCTTCCAAAAATTTCTTTTCCTTAAGAAATATCTTCTCTAGATGTTGCACTATTTTTTCATTTTCCCATGTGGCATCCTCTACTAACAAGTTCTTCCATTTGACTAGAAACTCTTTGATGACCCTCTTACAAAGAGTCTTCTCTCTAGTATCAATGATGGTCTCTAGAATCAATACCAACCTCTCCTTCTCATCTAATGGTGGCAACTCAAATGAAAGAATCACATTATAATTAAGTTCCTTATTGATGTTGAATACTTGAAATACATTATAAACCTTGCTACTAGTCAATTGCTCAAGTTCATAAGAAACCTCTCCAACCCTTTGGCATACTGTGAATGGTTCATAAAACATGGGCTTAAGTTTCTCTGCTCCACTTTTCTTTAGAGTATACTTTCTATATGGATGCAATGCCAAATAAATCATGCCCGATAATTTGATAAACATACAACTTCTATCGATTATGTGATTGTTGCAAAGTTTTCATTAATGACTTCATGATGTCATAACTCTCTTGTAGTAATTCATTTGCCTTAGGAACTCTACTATCCCAAAACAATAAAACAATGAAGCTTGGAGCCTTATAAGAATATAATACCACGAATGGTGACATCCTAATAGACATGTGATAAGTAGTATTATAGAAATACTCACCAAGATGTAGCCATCTAATACAAGCTCTCTACTATCTAAAAACATAGTTCCTAAGATACCCCTCCACCCATTTGTTTACTATATCCATTTGACCATATGTTTGTGGGTGGTAGCTAGTGCTAGTAGTGAGCTCAGTCCATCTCACTTTGAAGAGCTCTTGCCAAAACATACTTAGGAACATGATGTTTGTCTCACTAACAATATTCTTGGGCACCTCTTACGACTTGAGAATATCTATAAAGAACAAATCAACTATCGACACTTGTATAAGTCATTGAAATAGAAAATAATTTTGCAAACTTAGTAAACCTTTCAACCTCCATAGATATGAAATTTTATGCAGCTCCTTAGGTAGACCTTCAATGAAATCCATAGAGATAGTTTCCCCTTTTTTATCAAGAATGGGTAGGAGTTGAAATAGACCAAAAAATATGTCATTCTTATTTTTTTGGCAAGTATTATCATCTATAACATACTTAAGGACTTAATTCTCAAGCCCTTTCCATTTGAATCTCTCTTGGATATACCTATTGGTTTTAAAGAAACTTGGGTAACTAGCCATAGGTGCATCATGAAATTCCCTCAATATATTTATCTTAAGTTGTGAACAAGGCACTAAATAAGTTCTACCCATATAAATTATCAACTCATTTACCATTCAATATCTGTCATCATGAAATGTGCCCTCGAGAACTCTTATTTCCCATTAATATTTGGCATACTCTGCCGCAATTAACTCCCTCCAATCAACAGAAAACTCTGCCAAAAAACATATGTGAGGCCTCCTAGTAAGTGCATCAACAACTACATTTTTCTTCCCCTTGACATATACAATGTCAAAATCATATTCCTGCAGTCTACTAACCCACTTTGGTTACCCATTATTTAGATCATTTTAGTTCATAAATTATTTAATGGTGTTCTAATCTGTTTGATGATAAATTTACTCCCAACTAGGTATGATATGAATTTATCCAAGGCATACATAATAGACAACATCTCTTTACCATAAATTAAGTAACTTTTTTCCTCGCCTCTTAGTTCTCTACTCTCAAAAGGGATGGGAATCTTATCATGCATGGGGAAGGCTCCTATCCCCTATCTCGATGCATCACACTCCAACTCAAAATGATTTAGATAAATCTAGTATTACCAACATAGGGCATGTGTACATCACCTTCTTGAAGTGTTGAGAACACATCTACGCTAAATTAGACCACTCAAAGGCCCTCTCATTATTCAAATCTAGAAGTCATGTTGCAATTTGTGAAATTCCCTTAACAAATATATAAAAACTACAAATATCAAGGAATCCCTTATGCTAGGTGATATTTGTAGGTGTGGGCCATTCTAGAATATTCTTGCTCTTCTCGAGATATACTCTAGATCCATATGCACTTATGATATGATTAAGATAAATAGGTTGATATGTAAGGCCAAAGTCATATTTAGACTACTTGGTATATAAATACTCACTCTCTAATATGCTCAATACCTCCTGAAGATATTGACTTCATGATTAAAATCTAATTGTTGGGGCAGAGTCCCCTAGGGTCAATTTTGTGGCAGAAAACCCATGTTTTTGTATGTAAAGTGTAAAGTCTCCACAATTTGTGGTCGCAGAGTGCATAGATGTAAAGTGCCATAAATGGTTTTACCCTTATGTGTTATGTAAGTTGTGTTGGCTTTAGAAGATCTACCCATGGTCTGTGGACCATGGGATTGTTTAAAAAGGAGAGTCTTAGAAGAGTCTAAGGCAGTTGAGTCATTGATGATGATGAATGTAATGGGTCATTAACAGAAAGAGTGAAGAGTCCTAGAGTAGAAGAGAGGATCTGCAGCTATGTGCACAGAGGCCTAGAGTAGAGTTCATAGCTAAGTGTGAGGATCCCTCCAGCTGTGTGCGTAGGGTAGTTTGGAGTTTGTAAGCAAATATGAAGTGTCAATAAAGAGACTATTATGGAAATATCTTTGTTTTATCCATTTACTTCTGTTATGGATGGATGTGTTTATGTTATGATGAATAATGCGTTTATGATTTAATGTTGTATTGATGTGTGAATCTGTATGTTTTACATTGTTATATGAACACAGGTAATAATATCTGCTTGCGTGAAGAATATCTTAATGCATGCTAAAGATATTAGACACTTGAGCTGATCTCAGTAATAACAGACTTAGGAGTGATTACAAAAGCACATAAGTGGTTGTTTTGCCTATTTAGGGTCCGCGAAAGATAGTCGTAGACCTTCACGAAGGTCTACGGACTAGTAAGAGGAAGTTATATTAATAAGTCTCAAGGGCTTATTGATCTATGCGAAGGTAGATAAAGGGTACAAAATGACATAGATACAATCTCTCGATGTGGAAACATGGTTCCAACATCCCCCTATACTGTTATCAGTGAGACTTCAGGCTACGCTCCGTGGATCGATGCCAAAATGGCCAGTAGTGTAGGGATTTATTTGGCTAACTTAACATTGAACCTAGGTCAGGGCCCCTTAAGCCAACAAATGGTTGTGTTGCGAGGATAAGGATCTGCATAAAGATATGTGTGATGTCGCATCACTGGAATCCAACTAAGAAGTAAATTGAAGATTGGCTGGATAGAAAGATCCACAAATTCACAGCGCAAAAGAACAGGAACCCACGATTGATGAAAGTACAGTGGTTGGATAGATATATGTACACAGAGATACAAAATTTTCTTTTGTTCCTTCTGAGTCAAATTATATGAGTGGATTGCTAAATTGGTAGACAACCAAGGAAAGTGGAGGCTTCAAGTTCCGATAGTGTGGACCTCGGAGTTAGTGCAGAGATTGGAAGCCTCTGAAGATAAGATCACACGCATTTTCGATAATTGGCTTGATCATATCATAGGAGGATTTGTAACAAAGTTCACAGTCAATACCTCAGTTAACTACAATGAAGAAGAGTGAGGCTTCTTTAAAGGACTGCGAGGTAAGTATTTATGGTCTTTGAATACTTAGATTAAGATGTTGTTGTGTGAAAAGTGGGTTATGAAATTACCTTGATGTTTGGAGCTACAAAAAGTGTCAAATTATTCAAGGATAGAAAAGGAACATGACTTGAATGCAGCCCACTGATTGAGCCTCCTCTAAGTGATGATGAAGAAGCAGCACAGGCTTCTCTCTAGAACACTATCGAGTTAATAAGGCGAGGGATCCTGTGAATACTCCATCCACCCACACCACCTCCATCTTTGCCTCCACCGCATACACCTTCGCCCACACCACCATCACCTCTGCCACCGTTCACTATGGCGAATTTAGTAAAATTGCCCATTTTCAAGGGCCTGGGGAATGAGGATACATACTAGTTTTGGTTCATTGTGAAGGCTATGTGGGAAGCCTAGGGCATTAAATACTACAATGATAACCTGATGGCTACGGTGATAGAAATTTAGACTGCATTGAATAAGGAATTCAGTAGGCACAATTCTAAAGTGCAATCAATCGTTGGATTCAAAGAAATTATGATGAGGCTTGGCAAGACACCCTGGGAGCTAGATTAGACATTGAAGTGCAAGATTCATGAAGACAACATGAATCTTATAGATGGGCAGCACTACGAGTGTTTTGTGGCTTCGCTCTTGCCTCATCTAAGGGTTTCTTTATCACAACAAAAGAGTGGGACCCAGGTGGAGGCCCTTGAAATTACAATGAGACTACATGAGACAACAATTCAAGATGATGCTTTGGGAGTTCAGCAGATTCACGCGGATTTCCAAAACCTTTGTCTAGAATTCCAAAGTTTGAAGAAGGATAGAGTGGCTTGCTAGAGGTGAGTGAAGAGGTTTAGTGCTGGAAATGTAAGAGTCATGGGCATGATAGGGATCATTTCCCTGTCTTCATGAATTATGTTGCGGGAGAAGGGCCGATGCCTCTGAGGCCAGAAGCTCAAGTAGGGCCAAGTGTAGGGCCTGCACTGTGGTGTGCAATCTGTCAAGTAGCTGGAAAACATGCGACATATAATTTCCACTTATTGCATAAAATTGTACAAACACCGCAACAACTCTTATGTAACTTCTATCAATCAGTAGGTCATGATGAGCGTAATTTCCATAGTTATGAGTTAATGATGGAAAGAAAACTTGTGTATCTAATGCAGGAATAAACTCAACCTCCTGATCAAGGTGCTAGGGAGTCGTGAGAAGGATATATTGGGCACGGATGAGGTCGACATGGTGGAGGACCTGCGAGAGGTCGGGGACAAGTTATTTACTACAATTGTGGAGTTCCATGACACTATGCGCGAGAATGCACAAAACCGACGCACTTGTTGTGCCGATATTGTACCCAGTTTGACCACACAATAGAAGACTACCCTATATTAATTGTTAAGATGTGTGAAAAGGGGACATGTCCTCAGCAGCCTACGCAAAACCTCTAGATGATGATGGCTGAACCTCGCGAAGATGACCCCAATGTGAATATTGTGCTACAAAGTGGAATGACAATTGGCGAAGATAAGGGAAAGAAGCCTGAAGAAGGTGAATGGGTCTACAAATCTCCAAAAGAGGAGGTCGGCTTTGATTTCGAGCGTGCAAAGGAAACCTTCATGGAAGCAAATAAAAGCTTCGTTGAGGCTTCTACCTTAGGAAGTCAAGATAAGCAGTCTGAAGATATGGACCCATCCATGCTTACTACCTTTTTGGATACCTCTATGAAGTTGATGCATAGAAAGGTCGTAAAGGGATTATAGGAGTTGATCAATAAATGTGATGGTAATACTCCTTAGGGACCGCGTGTGATTAGGAAAATTGGTAAGCATAAGGGAATAATAGGGTGTGAGATGAGGCTTACCGCACAAATAGGAGAATATGAAATGAACCAAGTTATTTTGGATCTAGGGTCCGATATGAATGTTTTGCCTAAATATACATGGGAGAGAATGTGGATACCTATGCTACAATGGTCTCTGATTTAGTTACGAATGGAAAATCAACAAAATATTATCCCCATGGGAAGATTACAGGGAGTGACAATCGATATTGAAGGTTCGAGCGCATTGTCGAATTTCTATGTAATAGAGATTGTTGATGAAAACAATCCCTACCCTGCGCTCCTTGAGATCAACTCGGCCATTGACATGAATGAGGTGATAAAATTGAACAAGAGAACAATGTAATTTGAAAGAAAATCACTCTGAGTAGTACTACCTTTGGACCCTGCAGAAGGATTGCGCTATACTATACCGGTCCATGATTATGAAAGTGACAATGATTTGGACCAGATTTATAAGATAATAATGTGAGATCAAGATTGGGTGAATCTGATAGTAGATGGATGTATTGCATGGGACAGTGAAAGCTCCTGCACCTCAGATTCATATGATGAATTAGAACACTAGTAGAATAGATTACATGAAGTGTTTATGCTACAACGTAACATGATGACTAAATAGCTACGATGTGTATCGTCAGAGGTAAGAAGTCTGCTTTGATTCTTTAACTGACGCTGTTAAATTTCTATATGCATTTGAAAGGGAAGTGCCGAAGAAGCATCATTTCCAAGCCTTGGACTTGGTGTTGCGTGCTATGCCTGCAAGATGGTGGGGTACACATAAAGACAACTTCGATGGATGGAGCAAATATAGAAGACTGATGAAGGTGTGGTTTAGTCACCCAAAGGTGCGATTGACATAGAAGTATGATGGGAGGGATGATCCACGCAATCACTTAACCAAATGGACCAATGCTTATGGAGAAGAACTGCAACCAGAGTGGGTGCATTTGTTCTATCACACCTTGGATTGTAATACCTATGAATTGGTGCTTGGAGACAGAGCTCTACCATTGCACAGACAAATGGGATACTTTGAGATAGGGATTCTTGATGACATTCAACTCTGAAGATGGATTCGAGTGCATTGATTAAGTGTTGCAAGAGGTCAAAGCAGTGATCTTCAGAATCCTGCAAGGTCCCGTGGATTTGGTTCAACCTACAATGGAGTGCTACAATGTGACTACTGAAGAATAAGAGGAGGATCAAAGGAATATTACTATCCCAAAGATAGAAGGTCACCACGAAGTTGAAGAGCCTCAAATAGATAATCTAGATATCACCACACCGATGAAAATGATACAAGTGAACATTGGGACAAAGGCGGAGATGAATTTTGAAAAGATATGGGACTACTGGGATGATTCTATGATGGATAAGGTCATTGAATTGATCTGCGAGTATAGGGATTTGTTCCCTACAAAAGTTTTCAAACCTGAAAGGGATTGTAGGTGATTTAGGGGTGATGAGGATAACGTTGAAACCAAATGTGAAGCTTGTGAAGCAGAGGCCATATCACCTTAATAAAAAAATATAAGGGGTCCGTTTGGATTTGGATAAAATGATAGTAGCAAGAATTATTGAACCAGTGGAGGAGTGTAACTCGATAATTCCTATGGTAGTTTAGGAAAAGAAACAGAAGGATGAACTAAGGATATGCGTAGATCTCATGAAGTTGAATGATGCTTGCATGCATGATCCTTTTCTGACTCTATTCACCGATGAAGTGTTGGATAATGCAGGAGGACAAGAAGCATATCCATTCACTGATGGGTTCTCAGGGTACCATCAAATCAAGATCGTGCTAGAAGATAGGAATAAGATGACCTTCGCTACTGAATGGGGATGCTTTTAGTATACGTTAATGCCTTTCGTACCTAAGAATGTGCCATCAATCCTTTTGTGCATAGTCATCGCGACATTCAAGGAATTCATTCACAAGTTTTTGGAGGTATACTTTGATGATTGGACAGTGTTCGGGCTAGTAAAACACCATGTAGTTAGTCTATGCTTGATGTTGGATACATGCCAGGGGCATGAGATCGCACTAAATTTGGAGGAATTTTTGTTTTGTGTTCCTTTCAGAATCTTGTTGGGTCATGTAATATGCAGACAAGGATTAATGGTGGATCTAGCTAAGATTGTAGTTATAATCAATTTTGAGGCACCAAGAAGTGTTAAACAATTGCACACAACACTAGGGAATACTGGTTACTACCAAAAGTTCATCAAGAGTTATGCCCAAATTATTGTACTGATGGAAAAATAGTTGAAGAAGGATGCTAAATTTTGTTTGAATGAAGAATGTCAGCAGAGCTTGGATGTGTTAAAAGAGAAGATGATCTCCGTGCCTATCCTAGTCTTCTCGGATTGGAAGAAGTAATTTCATGTGCATGTGGATGCGTCATGTATTTCACTAGGAGCAGTACTGACACAGGTCGGTGAGGGAGAGTTGGATCACCTTATCGTGTTTGCAAGAAGGAAGTTATCTAAGGCTGAGAAGAATTATTCGATGATAGAGTGTGAAGGTTTGGCTATGGTGTATGCACTCGAGAATTTCAAACACTACTTGCCAGGTGGACAATTTAAGATGTATACAAACCATTCTCCATTAAAGTACCTGGTCAACAACCCTGTGTTGGGGGGGAAATATGTAGATGGTTGTCGTTGTTTCTGGAATATGATTTCGAAGTCATTGTAAAGCCAAGGCGATTTAATTCATGACTGGATCATCTATCATGCATTGAGATAGGGGAGGAGCCTAGAAATTTGAAGGGAGGACTACCTGATGCACAGCTCTTTGTGGTACACATAGCAGATAATCATTTTGCAGAGATCATACACTTTCTATCTACATGAATGGCTCCAGATGGGTACACCAACCAACAAAAGAAGGAATTGGTGGTGCATGTAGCAGATTTTTCTATTATTGTAGGCCACTTTTATATGATGGGAGCGGATAAGATATTACGATGCTATGTGCCTGATTATGAACGAAGTAGCATCCTAGCCGAAGCTCATGGAGGGGTGCAGGAGGCCATTTTGCAGGAAAATAAATAGTGCATAATATTTTACGCGCTTGGTTGTGGTGGCCAGCACTACATAAGGATTCCAAAGCTTCTTGTAGGGCATGCGAGCATGTGAAAGGATGGGCAGGCCATCATGGAGGGATGAGCTACCTCTAAATCCACAAGTGTCGTTGCAGCCATTTGAAAAATTGGCAATTTATTTTGTAGGACCGATTCAGGCTCCAGGAAAGAAGACTGGTGCATGGTATATCATCACCGCGACTGAGTATTTGACTAGATGGGTGGAGGCACAGCATGTAAAGGATTGTATTGATCTAGATTTAAACATGAATGCAACAAATTATAGATATAACCATAAATGCAAAGATGCAATACAAATAACACTTCATTTCATAAATATCAAATAATGAAATATGCTTACAAATAGAATGGAAATAAGACTAGCTCGGGTGACAGTAGCCTATCCCTGAGACGCGATGCGGTGGCTACATGCCTCTGAACTGCATTACAATGAGGCTCAAGGGCCTTTTTATTATTTAACAATAAGAGAAAACCATAAACAACCAAAACCCTAACCAGAGGAGATGTAACATCAAGAGTTTATGGGCCTCGTTGGGGTTAGTTGGCCAACCAACTTTCTGGAGTCACGACTTGGTCATATTATCTCTGTTTGATGTGCATGATACCCCATTAGAAAGATCTCTCCAGGGACTGCAACGATGAAGACAATTCTAGGCAGATAATCATTAGTACAAGATTTCCAAAAAACGTCGTTTAGGCCCTCAAAACAGCTCCGGAAGTTTAGGACTCGAAAAAAGTACTAAAAATAGTAAACTGTGCTAGGGAAACTGAAAAACTGAAAGAAACAATGGTGGGGGTGCAAGTGGAACTAGCGGGTGACCAACAATATCCACCTAGATCATTCCTCCCCCCTTAGGAGGCAATGGTCCCCTTTGCATTGAGATCCTCCATGAGATGGGGGAACTTTTGCTAAACTTGGTCCCTAGTGAGCCACTTGCCCTTGTGAAGGAGTTGGCCTGCTTTAACAACTCGATATAGTTGGATCTTCTGTTGGCAAGTGTTCTTAATCTATGTGTCCATGTTCCTATCATTTATGGTTTATTCCATGCAATTTGGATTTAACTCTGTAGGTGTGTGTTGTTCTGCAATGTATGATGTCTCTAGGAATGGTAAGAAGTATGGTCAAAGGCGGTCCACATTGAACACTGGGTGCAGGCCAAGGAATGTGGGAATGTTGAGCTCAAATGCAATGTCTCCCATAGCCTTGGTAATGGTGTAAGGACCATATCGGAGTGGTCTAAGTTTCCAATAGGCTCCGGTAAGGCATTCCTTTTGCAAATGCAACTAGAATTTGGCACCCACCTAATACTTGTGTGGCACCCGATGTTGATCATGTCACCACTTGTACTTGGCATTTGATTTCTCCAAAATTTTGTGGACCTATTGGTGGATATGTTGGATGTGCTCAATGAAGTTGTTTGCCTTATCAGTTTGAGACTGGACATGAGCCGAATCTGCCTGAGTTGCTGCAAATGGCATGGCCAAATCAATGGGACATAGTGGCTTGAATCCCAAGCCCACCTGAAAAGGGTTGTGGCTAGTCGAGTTGTGGAGAGCCTAGTTATAGTTGTGCTGGACATAGGGGAGGCTCTCATCCCATGTGCGTGGATGCTTTGAGTTGTACATGCATAGGATATGTACAATCATCTTGTTGACCACCTATGTCTGGCCATCAGTTTGTGGATGGAAAGTTGTGGACTTAGTGAGCTTGGTGTCCAAGATTGACCTGAGACTAGACCAAAACCTACTAAGGAACCTAGTGTCTCAATCTGAGATGATAGACCGTGTGATCGCAAAGTGTACCCACACTCGTTCAAAGAAGAGTTTAGCAGTGGCTTCCGCTGTGATATTCTTCTTGCAGGCATCCATAATGGCCATCTTTGAGAATTTGTCAACGACCACAAAAACATAGTCACTGCCATGCTTAGTAGAAGGAAGGCCTAACATGCAACCCATGGAGATGGATTCCCAAGGTGAACTAGGGGTAGGTAGTGGAGTATAGAGTCCTTGCTTCTTGATTTTTGGTTTGGCAATGGCACAAGGAGTGTAGGATCTGATGTACATCCTGACATCCTGTTGAAGATTTGGCTAATATAAATACTTCTGCAATACTGCCACCATTTTCTTGACCCTGAAATGCCCAACAGCTCAACTAGAGTATGTTTCCCAAATTACCTTGGCACGCTCACTTGAAGGAACACAAAGGTGTCACAAGTGGCATTATAGGGCATTGTGGAGATGAAAATATGGAACTTGCTGACCCTCCAAGAGCATTTGGTATGTGTGGCCAGATTCCAGATTTCTTTTGTATAGAAGTGGCCAATCAGAAATCTCATGCCCGTAAGAGTTGAGCGTGGTGGTTAACACCATGATCAGTGGTCGGCTGAGGAAATATGAAAGATTATTAGCGTTTCCCTTCTTATACTTAATATTCAAATGGAACTATTGTAGGTATGTGGACCACTTCTGATGGTGATCATTCTGCAACTTCCCTTGCATCTGTATTAACTGTAGGGGCCAGTGGTCTCTATGGATGATCGTTTCCTTCCCCAAAATGTAATGCTTCCAGTGTTGACAAGTCTTCACATTGGAATACATCTCTTTGTCATAAGTGGGATACTTCTAGACTGTGTCTTAAAGTGTCTCACTGGATATTCCACTAGATGCCCCTGTTGAGTAAGGACTGCCCCACTAGCATAGTCAGAGGCATCTGTCTCAATCTCAAATGGTTGTTGCAAGTATGGTAATGTGAGCACTGGTGCAGAGAATAGGTGATGTTTCAACTCTGTGAATGCCTTCTGTTGAGATTCAAACCAAAAGATTTTTTCTTTCAATCCTCCCTTGGTGACTTGAGTCAAGGGCTGAGAGATATGAGAGAATCGTAACACGAACCTATGGTAGCAATTGGTAAGACCCAGAAAGTTGCGGAGCTCTGTCAGAGTGGTTGGAGCTAGCAAATCTCGAATGACTTGGATCTTGGCTGGATCCATTTACACCCACTCGTTCATTAATAATGCATCCCAAATACTGAACCTAGTAATGCCAAAAGTGCATTTATCCAAATTGGTGCATAGCTTGTGTTGCTACAGTGTTTGGAGAACCTGTCGGATGTGGTGGAGGTGCTCTCCCCAACTCTGGCTGAAGATCAGGATGTCATCCAAGTATACCACTACAATTGAGTTGGTGAGTGGCCGAAAGATGTCATCAATTAGCCTCATGAAGTTTTCAGGAGCATTCTTCAACCTGAAAGGCATAACCAACAATTCGAGAAGGCCCTCCTTGGCTTTGAAGGACATGTTCCACACAGCAGAGGGTTCAATTGGTACTTGGTGATATCCCGATTTCAAGTCAATCTTGCAAAAATATTTTTCCACCTTCAGTTAGTCGAGAAGGTCATAAATCCATGGGATCAGGTACCTATTCTGAATAGTGATCATGTTCAACACCTAATAGTCAATACAGAGTCTCCAAGTCCCATCCTTCTTGTGTACCAACACAATCAATCGCCCACAGGGCGATGAACTCGAAGCAATGAGACTTTTCTGTGACAGCTCCTGAATCTGCCTCTTGATTTCATCATTCCCCAGAATGAAGCACAGATAGATTGGTCCATTGGGTAGCGATGCACATGGGGTCATATCGATGGATTTCTTGACCTAACATTGCATAGGCACCCCTGTGGGGGAGGTGAAGATGTCCTCGTGCACCTCCACCACCTTGTCCATCTGTTGTTGTCGTGTGGAGGGGCCTTGTTTGGAGGTCGTGGCCACTATCTTCTTCTTTCCCTGAGGGTGTATCATCAAGAAAACAAATTTCATGGTTTTGAAAATGATCTTACTACATTGTTTTGCAGTAACCAAAGAGATGGTGGTAGGCGATGCTACCTTCAGTATCTTGTACAAATTATTTCCTAAAGTAACAATAACAGCATGAGGCCTTGACTCATACTCGTCATGTCACTTCCATAAGTATGGTTGGCCTAATAGTACATCACAAACATCAAGGGGAGAAATGTCACATAATACGTCATCAGTGAAGGCCTTGATGTTGTATGGAAGGTGACACTGCTGGCTCACACTAAGATCCCATCCTTGGCAAAGCCACCCAATGGTGTACTGTTGTGCATGTGTTATGGTCAGTAAGCCCAACTGCTTTATGACCTCGGCTGAAATGAGGTTCCTTTTGTTCCTATTGTTGACAATGAACTATAGCGGGGAACCATTTACCCACATCTGGGAGTGGAAGAGGCCCTCCTCCTCCTCTGGATCTTCGGGTTCCTCCTTCTGGATATTCATGGTGGCAACGATGGCATTGGGATCCACATTGATAATATGCTTCCTTTGTCATTCCCCTTGTCAGGTTCTAACTTCGAGTCGAAAAATGCATCTAATTCCGAATCCTTTAGCTCGGCCACCAGTGACTGCTTGGCCCAACACTCACTTGTGTTGTGAGTGGAGTTCTTATGGAACTCACACCACTTTCCCGTGTCTTTCTTCAGTTTCTTGATGTTGTTCTTTGCTTGTCTCTTTGGCTGGTTGTCTCGACCCACCCCGCCTTGGCTTTGTCCTTTGTTCTATAGTTTGGGGGAACCTTTACCTTGCTTCGGATTCGCAGATCCAAAGTCTCACTTCTTCTATTTAAACTTTTTCTCGATCTTGACAACATATCGGTATGTTGTGCCGAGTGAGGAGATGTCTAGGAATTCCATCTCATCCTGGATGTACCTATGCAAGTAGTCGCGGTACTTGATAACCAAATTCTTCTTGGAATCCTTGATACCCAACTTCGTGCAAAGGGTATTAAAAACTTTGCTAAACTCCAACACATCTTAGTCCCTTCCCTGTCACAGCATTGTCCACTTTATGTATTTATCCTCAAATATGCCAACAGGGTAGTACTACTCCTTGATGGCATCCCAAAATGAGTTCCATGTGGGTGCGGCTAAAAATAGTGAGTCTGTACTTTCATCCTTCTAGTCACAGTAGGTTTCCCACCAGTCCTTGATGTGGGGGGCTACTTTGAGAAGTACAAAAGTGATCTTTTCCCGGTTGGAAAAATCATGAACAGAAAAATATCCTTCTAGCAGATTTAACCATTTATATACATCATTTGCATCTATTTGACCCTCAAATATGGGAATGTCAAAATAAACTTGTACCTTAAGGGGTGTGGCTCTTTCAGAGTAGCAGCTGGAAGTAGATGCATCACCCTTGGGTAGCCATTGAAATATTTGGGCAAAGTTGTCTATCATCACATTCCTTTGTTGCTCGAGGACTTCTTCGAGCAAGATTTTGATAGGATCTCCTACCCCCTCATCTTTCTTTTCATCTTCCATGGGAGTGTGTCAGGATTAGCGAGGCTGGTCTTGTAAAGGTTTGACCAGTTCAAGCCCTAACTCCTTATATCCCAACTTCGTTGGGGACATGCAAAGAAAAATAGAGAAAGAGAAGAGTTCTCTGATACCATTGATCTAGATTTAAATAGGAACACAACAAAGTACAAATATAACCATAATACAAAGATTCAGTATAAATAACAGTTCATTTCATTAATATCAAATACTAAAATATGCTTACAAACAAAATGGAAATAAGACTAGCTTGGGCAACGGTAGCGTATCTCTCAGAAGAGATGTGGCGGCTACATGCCTTTGAACTGCGTTGTAATGAGGCTCAACGGCCTTTTTATTATTGAAAAATAAGAGAAAAATATAAACAACCAAAACCCTAACCCAAGGAGATGTAATGCCAAGATTTTATGGGCCTCATTAAGGTTCATTGGATAGCCACCCAACTTCCCCGGGTCACGACTTGGTCATATTATCTCCGTTTAACGCACATGATACCCTGTTGGAAAGATCTCTCCGAGGACTAGGATGAAAAAGACAATTTTAAATAAAAAAATATTGGTATAATATTTCCAAGAAAACATCGTTTAGGGACTCAAAACAGCTCCGGAATTTTAGGGCCCAAAAAATTGCTAAAAATAGTAAATTGTGCTACAATTAGGGAAACTGAAAAACTAAAAGAAACAATGTTGGGGGTCCAAATGGAATTGGTGGGTGGCCACCAATGTCCACCTAGATCATGTACAGGGGCAACAACAACAAAGTTCCTATTTGAATATGTGTTGACTAGGTTTTGTTTCCCAAAGATATTGATGAGCGATCACGGTACACAGTTCCTTAATGAAATGATCACCGTGCTGATAGAGGAATTCCAAGTTTATCATCAAAAGAGCATGCCATATCACCCTCAAGATAATGGGATGGTGGAAGCATCTAATAAGCTATTGCAGAACGTGCTGACAAAGGTTTTCAATGTGTAAAGGAATCATTGTGATGTGCACTTACCAACGGTGTTATGGGCTTATAGAACTACTTATAAGAAGTTCACTGGACATACACCTTTTCAACTAGTCTATGGTGTAGAAGTTTTTATGCTAATGGAATAAATTATGTCTAGTCTACAGACGGTGGCATTCACAGGAATGGAAGACCATGGATCCTTAGAAGAAATGTTCACGCAACTAACAGGGTTGGAGGAAGATATATTTTTGGTTGGATTCCATCAACAAGTTTAGAAGGAGCTTGAAATGGCATGGCACGATCGTCACATTAAACTATGAACCTTCAAGCTAAATGATTTAGTTTTATTATATGATAGCAAGTTTGATAAATTTCCAAGAAATTTTCAAATGCATTGGTTGGGGCCATATGTCATCGAAGAGATTACCGATGTTGAAGCAGTTCAACAGGTGAAATTGAATGGAGATCCATTTCCGGGGAAGATAAATGGCAGCTGATAAAAGCCATACACTGGGGATTTGGCTAGATGACTATATGATGGCAGCGTAGTCTTAGCACTCCAGGCAAATAAAAGGAGGCACGGGACTATAAACTACACTACCTGGGATGTAGAGCAGCATGACTGGGGGACTGTACAGAATGGAAGAATGTCACAGCATTAGCAGAAATGTGAGGGGAGTTGTTCTATAGGAGGAGAGACATTGTGGTGTAGCCAGAAAGTGACTGTTACTGTCACTGTCCATGATTTGAAAGTGAGAAAATGGCTAAGAGGAGCGAGGGACTGACATTTAAGGTTGAATTTAAGAGCGAGATCTTTGAAAATTTGCCACTAATCTAGCATTTATGAGTGGATTTTGTGGGGAACGGTCAAATTTGAATTTGAAATTGCCTATGAATTATAGATGGCCACCCAGCAAGAGACACTTTGAATTTTAATATCTTATGTGTTGTGCTATTGGTTGCGCATGAACCTTGCATTTTTTGAGTATTTTGTGGCCAGTTCAGTGTTTTACAGGTTACCTAAGGAAACCTAGGAGCTCCTTAATAACCTCATTTCTTCCCCCGTAAAAACCGCAAGCATCAAAGGCACTATGGCCTCTCAAGGGGGTGCCCCTGAGGTTGTGTTATGGAGGTTCCCGCAGCAGTGCCAAAATCGTTGAGGTCACCTAGGACGAAGCCTATGCCGCCAAGAGAGGTTCCCAAGACAAGGAAAGATAAACATAAGAAGACAATGTCGGTGCGTGAGTCGCCAAGGAAGAATTAGAGAAAAGAAAATCCAATCGTACGTGGAAAAGGAAAAGTAGTCAATCTAGAGGTCAACGAGGGTGCATAGGACACTGATATGGGCATATAGGAAATTGATATTGAGAGGATAGACCCCATTTTGAAGCTATCAGAATACCTCCCTCTACACCAAGGAAAGGTGAAGGTCCCAAAGGACCCAGATGAGGGAAATTTTCTCCTTCATACACCCCTCCTGCTAGAGAATATCATGTTTGAAAGTCCGCGCTTAGCATGAGTCCCACATCTGAAGCTTGAAGATTGGGACTTGGGGGACACTAAGCGGTTACCCCACCTAGTTAACAATAATTTCATACAACAAGTGTTCTAAAAGGATTCGGGTGTCACCATGCTGGTGTCAGTGAAGTGGATTCATGGGGTAGAAAAGGAATTATTATTGAACCTGCTATGGGTACCGCATTACCACCACGCTCCCATAAACTTGATTTTTATCAAACAGTTGTTGTGCCTGGTGCATGATGGGTGCCTATGGTTGGGAGAACTGATCCTTATAACTGACATGTTGATCCATAGGATCATCTTACTACCACATTCAGGGTCAGATCTATCCAAGGCATTTGGTAGAAAGATGGGTGAGTGCGACCTCGCTAAAAGGATGAAGGACAAGTTTAAGCTTGTCAAGAAGCCGTGTGGATATTCAATTTCGAGTATTACGGACCCCGTGATGAAGGTGGCTATCTAGATCTGGGTTGGAAAGGTGATGAAGAAGTTTTTCGTAGATGAGGTGTTGACACCAATGGTTTCAGTAGTGGCCCAATGCACAGAGGGTGTACAATTCAATTGGGCATGCTACCTGTGCAGCGAGTTCCTCGCGAACTGCAAGGAGGCACAAGACCATAGAAAAACGTTCCACTACACATGGTTGTTATTTTCAATTATGTTAGTTGTGTGGGAATTGTCAGAGGACATCCAATTTCCTCCGATCATGAAATATCTACCAAAAGCAACGAAGTTTGCTTCGTTATGGGCCATAAAGGACACTGACTGGGTTCGGGAGAGAAATATTTTGGGTGCTGATGGAGGCGAGCATTCACACAGCCATCAACCACAAGCCATGAATATCACCAGCTGTCTTTGAGCAGTTTTTAGGATATGTGAAGTTCAAAGCAGACTTCCACTGTATCTCCATCCAGGCGTGAAAGGACCTAGAACAAAAGTGGTATGATTTACCATACCTAGCAATAGATGATGTCATCGCAGCGGTCCTCAAGCGTTGGCCAGTAGATTGGTGCACAATGTGAGACTTGTCCATCGGGTCTAGTAAGTCTGTGGAAAAGTAGAAAAAGGAAGTGGCCTGGTTGAAAGTTTAGCAGTTGGATGAAAAGTGGAAGGAGACTGAGGACAAAGCCCAAGCCAAAGTTGAGTGCACCGTGAAGGAACAGGAGGAAATGCGTGACTCTGATAGAAGTCAAAGATCTCCTTCACCACAGACCAAGGAAGAGGAGTAATTAGAGAACCGTGGTGTAGACCAAGAGAGCAATCCCTTCTAGGTGAAGTGAAATAGGGAGCAGGAGAAGGAAGGGCCACACAAAAATATCAAGGCCACTAAGTCATCACTAGACCTAATAACCTTGACAGAAGGCAACTTGGATGAAATTGTGGACAAGGTAAAGGACACAATAGCGGAACTGCTGCACCTATTTGAGCAGTAGTAGAAACAGGCATTAAGTTCCATTCAGACAAGTCTACACAAGCTATAGATCCAAGCCACTAGACTGTAGGTAGGTGCAGGGGAGAGCATTGCGGCCTCAACTAGTCTAGCACTGAGGACGACTGAAGCTGCAGAGTTGGTTTTCTCTTTGGATCCGTAAGTTGTTGCACTGTTGGATGGAGATCTGAGTGCAGAGGAAAAAGCTGACAAGGCTACTGTCGGCATTCTAAAGAATATTGGTTTGAACTTGGTCGTGCTCCCAAGTGAAATCTTTCGCATGCTAGAAGCAGGTGTGATTACCGAACTTAGGGCCTAAGAGTAGCACGTGCTGACCGTGATCCGCGAGAAGAAGTTTAACAACGAATAGATGTTCATTGAGAAAACGATAACGATACACACTTGGAAGAAGGTGTAGGAGAAGAATGAGTGAACCATAGCAGTGATAGCAGAAGCATGCAGAACAGTTTTGGAACTGCACATCCCAGAAGAGGCATCATTGGAGGCCATTATTCAGAAGTTGGCTACAGGTATGCGTGATGCTAGGACCAAGATGCCAAGGTTCAGTTTGAGTTAAACCTAACTATTACAAAGCTCTAGTGGAGGGCACAACCTTCAACTCCACCAGAGGTCAGAAGTGCGAGGCAATTGTCAAGGATGCAATTGCTATAGTATATGTCGCGGTGGCATAATGCACTGCACTCTTCGAGAAATCAATGGAGGTCCTCACGATCCTACAGGAATATACCAACTTGCAGAGGTTAAATACCAAGTCAAGGGACATGTAACAGTAATACGATGAAGCTAGAGCGACGACACACACCATCGCTATCATGCAGAAATTGGCAAAGCTGCAAGAGGCATAGCAACCGAAAAAGCAGGTGGAATCACCATAGCAAAAAGTGGCAGTCCTCAAGGCCTTATTGGGGCTTTGGCTGAATGAGTACTATGCACTCTCCACCACCATTGGGGAGAAGTTTTCCAGACTACAGAATACACAACAGAAGACTAAGGCACATATTGCAAGACCAGCAACGGAGCAGCTAGTGGAGCAGGTCTAGCAGGTAGCTATGCTGTGTACAACTAAAGTTACAATGCTGCAAGTGGAGTTCGAAAGTCTTCATAGTAAGGTCTCCACACTAGCGGAGTGACTCCAGGAGAGTCACCGTATTTTTGTTGGGGTCCTGTTGGAACAAAATCCCTTAGGATCAATTTTAGGGCTAAAAGCCCACATTTTAGGGTATAAAGCCCAAGTTTTTGTATGTAAAGTGTAAATTCTCCGCAATTTGTGGTCACAGAGAACGTAGATATAAAGTATCATAAAGGTTTTTACCCTTCTATTTATGTAAGTTGTGTTGGCTTTAGAATATCTACAGACCATGGGATTGTAAAAAATGAGAGTCTTAGAAGAGTCTAAGGCAGTTGAGTCATTGATGACCATGAATGTAATGGGTCATTAGGAGAAGGAGTGAAGACTCTTAGAGTAGAAAAGAGGCTCTGCAGCTATGTGCATAGAGGCCTAGAGTAGAGTCTGTAGCTGAGTGCGTAGACCCCTGTAGCTGAGTGCACAGGGTATTTTGGAGTCTATAAGTAAATCTGAAGTATTAATAAAGAGACTATTCTGGAAATATCTATGTTTTATCTCTTTAATTCTATTATGGATGGATGTGTTTATGTTGTGATGAATAATGGGTTTATGATTTAATGTTGCATTGATCCATGAATATGTATGTTTTACATTGTTATATGAACGCAAGTAATAATATTTTCTTACACGAAGAATATATCAATGCATGCTAAAGATATCAGACACTTGAGCCGATCTCGGTAATAACAAACTTAGGAGTGATTACAGAGTGCATAAGTGGTTGAGTCGCCTATTTAGGGTCCACAAAACATAGTCGTAGACCTTCGCAAAGGTCTAGAGACTCGTAAGAGGAAGTTATATTGATAAGCCTCGAGGGATTATCTATTTGCACGAAGGTAGATAAAGGGTACAAAATGATATCCCTACCATCTCTAGGCATAGAAACTTGGTTCCAACATACCCCCATACTACTTCGGGTGAGACTTTAGGTTGAGCCCCACGAATCGATGCCGAAAGGGCTAGTAGTGTAGGGATTTGTTTGGATAACTTAACGGTAACCCTAGGTCAGGACCCCTTAAGCCAACACTAATTAAACACCATCATGGGGATGGCTAGAAATCATTCATTATCCTTTCATATACTGCAAATCCTTCACAAGAAGGACATTATTCAAGATGCAAGATCAAAATTTGCCTAGACGCCATCATGGTGATGGTTAGAAATCATTTGTTATCCTTTCATATGCTACAAATCCTTCACAGAAAGGACATTATCCACTTGTAACAGATATATCCGTTGGGGACTCAAAACATTGATCCCCAGAGTTGGAGAAGGGTCGAATGTCTTGGCATATGGGAGAGATATCATGAGGAATGGGGGTCATACTGTAGAAAATTTGTGTAGGTTAACCCGATAACACAATATAAATCAAAGTAGAATACTATAACCTACTTCTACTATCATTTTCAGAAGCTTAAAGATCGAGCTGATATAACCAGAAGAAGAAGAATCAATCACACAATACACATGAAAATACTTTGGGCAAAGCCTTAGATAAAATCCCCATACTATCTGTATTATCATACAAGGTGGAAATACATAGGAATTATACAAAGCCGTAGCTCTCAGTACAATCCTCACATATGCTCACAGGAAATCTTAGCTTCTCTCAAGACTTCCTCTCTGCCCTCCAAGCTCCTATTTCCTTGTGTTGTTCCTCTGGGATGATTCACCCTCAACCAAGTGGAAACCTCATTTACCAAGTGGATGATCTCTTGATCTCACACACTGTCAGAACTTCTGAATCCTCAAGAAATGATTCCTTGACTACATGCATGAGTTTTCTTTACAAGAAAACACATGTAACTGATAGTACACTATCCTTGACTTTAATCTCAACTTGGTCTTTCTCAAAATAGATAGGCATGAGTTTCTGATGAGGGAATCTTTAGTTAATTGGAGTAGCACTAGTTGAGTTCATGAATGCATCAGCTGACTGTTAACTCTCTATTAGTTCCTCAAACAATTTGGAACTAATTTAACTGGAATTAACTCAGTAAACCGAGTTAACTAATTACAACTCAAATATAACTCAATCTTATCTCCTTAAGTTAAGGGAGAACTCTTGCATGACTTTAGAAAGACTTCTAACTTGAATTTCTCCAACTAATTAATTCAAAGTGAACTAATTAATTATTTCCAAGTAGCTGTTAAGACTAAATTCGATTTTAATTCACAATTTGATTTAAGGACAAATTAAATTGGAATATTCTTGTTGCCATATTTCAACACTCCCTCTCAACAAGAAAGGGATTATTTTCCACCCCGATCTAGCTCTATGGAACTCGAATTTACACTTTGACAATGCCTTTGTCAAAATATCATCATCTTGTTCCTCTATCGAAATATACTGCAACAACATGATCCTCTCGACCTGTGAAAAGCCATGGGCAGCAAATCTTGCCTTATGCTTCTCTGCACTACCGTCAACAGTTTGTTTCACTTTGTAAAGCCAACGGGAACTCACAACTGACTTATTCTCCAGTCTCGGAACCATGTCCCAAACAATGTTATGAACTATGGAGTCATACTCCTCCACCATAGCATCAATCCGAATCGGATACTGCACTACTTCCTCAAAGGAAGATGGCTCAGTCTCAACACATTCCCCAACAAGGGCCATGTATACAGTGTACCTCTCAGGTGACCTTCTCTGTCTGTGCTGAGAAGATGGTGCTCCCACATTCTCTCTTGCATCCTGTAACAATATGTCAGCTTCATTTTTGCGCTTCCATCCATCTATGGAAGACTCTGCTTGAGTGGATGTCTCCACTCCTAGAACCTCTACATGCAGCTACTACGCATCAGTTTGAGGCTCCTCCTACTTAGGAGCCAACAGTTCCTCCACAGCATATAGTTGGAGCTCCCTCTCAAGGGAAACTCACATGGCCTTCTGCTCATCAAACTTGAGATCTCTGTGAACCAATGTCCTCCAACTAGTAGGAAAGTACACCCGATCATTGTGAGGTGTATCAGTGTACCCCAAAAATATCCCCAACTCTGTTGTCTGCTCAAGCTTATTCCATGCATCCTTTGTCACATGGCAATATAACGATGAGCCAAAGATCTTGAAATGACCCACATCTAGTCTCTTACTAGAGAAAGCTTCCTTTCATGTCTTCATACCATGTATGTGATGCGGGCTTCTATTCTGCAAATAGACCATTGCATTGCATACCTCATCCCACAAGTGAAGTGGTAGGCCTTGGTCATGCATCATTTCCCATGCTGCCCCTACAATAGTTCTATTCTTCCTCTCGGCCACCCTATTCTGGTGTGGGTTATGAGGTGCCATCAACTCTCATTTAATTCCCTCCGCTACATAGAATTCCTTAAACTCTTGAGAGACATATTCTGCATTGTTGTCGCTTCTCAAGGCCTTGATCTTCTTCCCTGACTCTTTGATGCAGGAGCATTCAGCTCAACATCATTATTGTATTCTAGTAGACATAGGGGGGTCTTGTGTTTCAAGGATGTTGGTTTCCTAAGTATTGAATTAATGTAATTATTTAATGTTTTGAGTGATTTTAATGAGAATGGGAATTAATTGAATATTGTGAGGCATAATTGTAAATGTTCTCAAATGTAGGAGAACGTGAGAGATTTAGGATAGTTAAGTGATGGGAGGATTGATAATTGATTGTAAATCTTAAATTAGGAGTTAGTTCACGACTTTATGGAATAGAGAGGATCCTTAGGGATGAGGAAAATATTTTAGGATTTTGTTGAGGAATCTATGGATCTAAATTAGGTGTTGGTTTTAGAATCCCTTTGTATAAATGTAAGCCTAAAAGGCAAAGACAGAGGTTAGAAATAGCGACACTGGAGAGGTTTAATAAGTTAGATAGATAGCAGATTGGAGTGTTTGTAAGCCTACGGGAAGATAATGAACAGAGACCATTAAATTAGATGATCAGGTCAAGGAGAGATAGAGAGTCTTGTTATGTAATTTTTGTTGATATATATATACATAGAGATTCAATTCTAATTTGTATAAGTGTGCTATCTAATATTGAATGATGAATGAATGAATTAGCATATTTTGTGTAACAAAGAGTTGTAAGCGGAGTTTAGCGAACACACAGAGAGAAGCATGAGAAAAAGGATTGTAGTGGACCTTTGAGATGGTTCAAAGAACCAAAGGATGTTCTGGAGAGACTGTGTTAAATAACACATGCGAAGTCAAGCTCAGGAGAGAGTCGTGCAGTGGAAGGACCAAAACCATTGAAAACTGAAAACCACAGAGAAACATTGAAAAGTGGCATTAAAACTAAGTAAAGGGAAAAATGAGAAGTGAAGAAACGATGAACAACAACCGTTGGATCTTGAATATCAACGACTAGGATCCAATCGCAGAGGAAACGGAGGAATATCACATCGGTAGTTTTGTAATAATGAAAGTGGATTTCAGGCAGCCTCAAAACTGTAAGTAGTATTAAAGGACGAGTGCTGATTCCACTCATCAAATGACACGTGGTAGCAAGAGGAGAGAGGAAACCACTTTATTGGGTGGTTAATCCTCACACTTATTATCTACCCAATATCAATGATAGTCGTTGGATCTGTTGGGTGCAGATCGAAGATGGAGAACAGACGCGCAAGTTTAAACGGTCAGGAGTAATGTCAACCATTGGATCGGAGGATACAACAGACAGTCAAGGTTTGATCGGAGGCTTTAGTGATCAGAGATCAGAGGACAAGCAGCGCAGTGGAAGTTTTGATGTGGAAGGGCAGAATCGAAGATAAATATAGATGCGGCTTATAAACTTTGAAGTCTGGCCTTATGTGTTCGGGTCATGATTTCAATGTATTCCTTTGTATTCCATAAAGTGGATGCCCAAGTCTTTTAATATAAAAGCGTTATTTAAAACATGCCCGATAGTCACATATCAGAGTCAAAGGGGTGAGAGAGAATATATGTGGTAAGACCGTGGGTAACTGTGATGGTTGATGGTGATAAAGGCGTTTATCGATAACTATGCAAAGGCTTATGAAAGGTGGAAAAGGTATGATCTACGTGGGTTTATGTGATAACTATTATAAAGGGTTATAATAGTATTAAAGTGCAGATGGTGATTTGTGGGTTAATCCTATGTATGACCAAAGTTCAATACCGACTTAGAGCAGTTGTATGAGTCCCGATATTAATGGGGATGAAGGTTAAGGGGTGATATGAGTCCCGATAACAAGGGTTTAGACTATGGTTAGTATATTAATTATTTTCCACATGAAATATAATGGAAAGGGCCTAAACCATCATTGTTTTCAAGTTTTGACCTGGTAGGTTATATCTATTCCTAGGAAAATGGTGTATGCATAGGTCTATATGCATACTATGGGTAAAGCAGAGGTAACCCTGCATCATTTGGTATCAGAGCTGAACAAATAAATTATGTGTGAAAGTTCCTTTGGAAGAACTTAGAACAAAGATATGTGGCAAGATGTGTATGTAGGCAAGGGAGATCAGATTCTAATATGACAGTGAAGCAACCAGAGTAAAGTTGACAGATTGCAGGAACATAAATAATCCATAGTGATGTTTTGGAGAATGGAGATTTATTCGAATCTGAATAGTGGAAGGAGACTGCTTGTGAAATCATACAAGTATTGTTTTATTTAACTTTGATTTGAGTTTTTCTGGATAAAGAAATAGATTGAATATTGATAGTTGCAGCTAATGAAGTATCTAATCAAAACAAGATCAAGCCTTAAGAAGCAGTAATGAAGGAAACTATTAAGAATTTCTGAGTGGAAGAAAACTCAGAAAAGTGGGAATTGTTGTTGATAGCTAAGCTTTTCCAAGATAAATCCAGAAGATTGGAAGAAATAATGATCAGGTTCTAAATCTGAATGACAGTGGCTGAATATTGAGAATTTATGCATTGGAAGCATGAAGATCTGCTGAAACAAGTTTACAGAAATGGTGAGACCCTGAAGGTAGGTGAAGGTATGCAAATTTGTCTAATGATTAGCAAATATTGAATGAATGATATTTAGAGCAGGATTACAGTAGTTAAACTGTAATAGGGACTTTGTAATTTTTTGAAGTAACAGAGTTTTAAGATACGGCTAAAAGCTAGTGAGAAGAATAGTCCATCCAAAAGTGCAGGTGGATAGGAGGACAAGATCAGGCAAAGATCTTAAAGGTGAGATGATATGGTTTTATTTTAATTAGATTTGTAGATTGGAAAGTTGTAGTCTTTGCATTGATGCAAAAGTATTGTTGCAACTCCCAAAGGCAATTCCACAATGAATGGGGGTAGAATTTCTAAGAGACAAGAGAAGCTAGTAAGAGTTTCTAAGTGAAAGAAAAATGTGGCAGAACCTTGAGGAATTCCAATAGAGATTGGATAAAGAGGATAGTTGTGTTCTTGAAAAGGTGCAGATGAGTTAAAGCCTAGAAGGAGCAAAGAGAATTGCCCAAAGTAGGTTCAGATATAGAGAACCAATTGCTTGCCAAAAGACCAAGTACAGAGGAAAGCTTGGTGAGGTAAGTGGCAGCAGGGCAGACTTGTTGTTGTAGAGGCTTTAGTGCAGCTCATAGTGAGTGAGTGAGGAACTCATAAAGATGGAGAGGATGATGACTAGTGACAGTCATAACGGAGGTTCTGAAAGAAACCACAGCCAAGGACAGAAGAAAGGAGATGCCAAGGCAAATGGCATACAGAGACAGTTAAGTAAATAAAAATATGAGAGGGAGAAGGTTGAGATAGCAGTTCAGATTGAAGTGTTAATGGAAATGTTGCAGAGAAATGATACAGACCAGAAATATGGTTATGTCATGATAAAGAAAGTGAAGTGGCAGAGACTACAAGAGAAGAGAGAACAAGAGGTGAATATGTAGTTAATAAAGGAGCTAAGGGAACTTGAAAAGATCATAGATTCCAAATTGAAGACAAAGAAGCTTGAAGGAGTTGAGCTACAACAAAAAGGATATGTTGAATGAGATGTTGAAGTTTTGAAATTTGAACCAGAATGTGGACCATTACTTTTTGAAAGTGATGAAGGGACAGAGGATTTGGATCATATGAATGATTCAAAGCAACCAGAAGACTTGATGACTAAAGCATAAAATGAGACTGAAAGGTATTGTATTTTTAAAATTAATGATTTGTCTATGATTTCAGGTTTGGAAGAAAACAAGCAGTCTTTTAACGCTGTTAAAAACATGAAAGAAAACCTTCCAGGAGATGAAAGTTTTGAAGCAGAATATGACAAGGAGACTAGAAAGGAATCAGTTCACTACAGTGGACAAGTAATGAAAGAAATCATTGAAACAAATGATGAGAAGGAGAGACTAGCTGATAGTCTCAAGAGTTCTTTGAGTTTGAATGAACATAATGATATGCTGACAGAAAAAGAGTGATCCGAGTAGCATACTAAAGTGTTGCCAAAGGAAGAACAGGTACAAAAGCCTTATATTTTTTATTATGATGATTGTCTTATAATTCAATATGTTGTTGCATAAACCGGAACATATTTGGCACAGTTGGATAGCCAAATGAAAGAAGAAGAGGAAGGAAATCTACTGAAGGATGTTAAGGGAGATTTATCAGAGGAGGAAGGACCATGTGATGATGGGTCAATCACAAATGGAGAAATGTGAGATTGTGTAAAATTTCCAAAGTTTACTCCAAGTAAAATAATTGAGTTATATAGAGAGTTAGACTTTCAAAGGAGAAAGTTGGAGGAGTAGAGAATAAATGTTCAAGATAAATTGCTGAAGAAGGATGACAAAGAAGTTGTCATAAATAATAATCAACAAAAGTTGACAGGTGCAAAAAAAAGAAGCAGGAAATTGTTCAGAAAGACAATATAGCAACAGTTGAAAAGATGCAAGATAATAGTAAAGAAGAGGGTAAGGATGTAAGGGCGAAAGCAAGAATGAGAGTTCAACATTCAAGAGTTGAAGACAATCAGCAAACAGAGGATATACTGGACAGAGAAATTGAGTTGATAAGAAGGTTAATGATGAAAGTGCTCAGAAGAATACAACAACAAGAAAGGAGAGGAGTGACAACAAGAGGAACAGAGTAGCAGACTATGAAAGAAGAGAAAGTGGAGCATTGCAACATAAGATATGGAGGCCTAGAGAACAAAAGCAGACAAAAACATCAATATAACAATGGACAAGCAAAGACAGGTTACAAAATAAAGTCTGGGATCCAGGAGGAAACAATTATCCAGACTTATGACTAGGAGGTCATAAATTTTCTTACTTGGGGAGTTTCATGCAGGAGCATTCAGCTCAGCATCATTATTGTATTCTAGTAGACATAGGGGGGTCTTGTGTTTCAAGGAAGTTGGCTTCCTAAGTATTGAATTAATGTAATTATTTAATGTTTTGAGTGATTTTAATGAGAATAGGAATTAATTGAATATTGTGAGGCATAATTGTAAATGTTCTCGAATGTAGGAGAACGTGATAGATTTAGGATATTTGAGTGATGAGAGGATTGAGAATTGATTGTAAATCTAAAATTAGGAGCTAGTTCATGACTTTATGGATTAGAGAGGATCCTTAGGAATGAGGAAGAGATTTTAGGATTTTGTTGAGGTATCTATGGATCTAAATCAGGAATTGGTTTTAGAATCCCTTTGTATAAATGTAAGCCTAAAAGGCAAAGACAAAGGTTAGAAATAGAGAGGTTGGATAGATTGGATAGGTTAGATAGATAGCAGATTGGAGTGTTTGTAAGCCTATGGGCAGATAATGAATAAAGGCCATTAAATTACAAGATCGGGTCAAGGAAAGATAGAGAGTCTTATTATGTAATTTTTGTTGATATATATATATACACAGAGATTCAATTCCAATTTGTATAAGTTTGCTATCCAATATTGAATGATAAATGAATGAATTAGCATATTCTATGTAATAGAGAGTTGCAGGCAGAGTTTGGCGAACACACAGAGAGGAGCATGAGAAAAATAATTGTAGTGGACCTTTGAGATGGTTCGAAGAACCAAAGGATGTTTTGGGGAGACTGTGTTAAATAACACATGCGAAGTCAAGCTTAAGTGAGAGTTGCGCAATGGAAGGATCAGAACAATTGAAAACAAAAAAGCATAGAGAAACATTGAAAAGTGGCATTAAAACTAAGTAAAGGGGAAAATGAGAAGTGAAGAAATGATGAACAGAAACTGTTGGATCTTAAAGATCAACAGCTAAGATCTAATCACTGAGGAGACGAAGGAATATCACATCAACGGTTTTGTAACAGTGAAAGTGGATTTCGGGTGGCCTCAAAACTGTAAGCGATATTGAAGGACGAGCACGGATTCCACTCATAAAATGACGCGTGGCAATGAGAGGAGAGAGGAAACCACTTTATCGGGTGGTTAATCCTCACGCTTGTTATCTACCTGATATCAATGACAGTCGTCAGATCTGTTGGGTGCAGATCGACGATAGAGAATAGGCACACAAGTTTAAATGGTCGGGAGTAATTTCAACCTTTGGATTAGAGGATACAACAGATGGTCAAGATTTGATCGAAGGCTTCGGTGATCAGAGGAGGAGCAGCATAGCAGAAGTTTTGATATGGAAGGGTAGACCCGAAGGTAAATATAGATGCGACTTATAAACTTTGAAGTCTAGCCTTATGTGTTCAGGTCGGGATTTCAGTGTATTCCTTTGTATTCCATAACATGTGTGCCTAAGTCTTTTAATATAAAATAGTTATTTAAAACATGCCCGATAGTTGCATATTGGAGTCGGAGGGGTGATAGATCATATATGTGGTAAGACCATGGGTAACTGCGATGGCTGATGGCGATAAAGGCGTTTATCGATAACTGTGCAAAGGCTTATGAAAGGCATAAAAGGTATGATCTATGTGGGTTTATGTGATAACTATTATAAAGGGTTATAATAGTATTAAAGCGCTGATAGCAATTTGTGGGTTAAGCCTATGTATGACCCAAAGTTTAATAACAACTTAGAGGAGTTGTATGAGTCCCGATATTAAAGGGGATGAAGGTTAAGGGGTGATATGAGTCCCGATAATGAGGGTTTAGACTATGGTTAGTCTATTAATATGTTTCCACATGAAAGATAATGGAAAGGGCCTAAACCATCATTGTTTTGAAGTTTTGACCTGGTAGGTCATATCTATTCCTGGGAAAATGGTTTATGCATAGGTCTATATGCATACTGTGGGTAAAGCAGGGGTAACCCTGTGTCACTCTTTCTCGACCAAAGCTTTGAACTCACAAAACATTGTGAAGGTTTGGTCCTTCTTTTGCATGAAATAAATCCATCATTTACGAGAATAGTCATTAATGAAAATCAAATAATACCTTTGCTTTATTGTGGATGCCATCGAGAATGGCCCATAAAGATCAATATGAATTCACTCTAAGATAGCCTCTACTCAACTGTCTCAATCATGAAAGGAAGACTTGGTGTACTTTCCCAAGGTACAACCTTTTCATGTGTCAACTTGCTCAAGTTTACCTTCGAGAAGTCCTGTAGATATCTACTACATTATCTTCAAAGCCCCATGACGAAAATCGCCCAACTACCTGTGCCACAACTCACCAATGTCTTGGCTTTGCACCAATTCTACTTTCGTACTCAATGTTGCACAGTCATCTACCTCTAGTTTATAGAGATTCTTCACCCGAATCCCTATCCTCTTGGTCTGACCCAGGGCTATGTGTCTTCATAACGCCTTTCCTTTACTGAAGACAACATTGTAGCCTTTGTCCTCCAACATCGTGACTGATACCAAGTTCTTCCTCAGTCCAGGCACATACATCACATTTGTCAAGGTGAGAGGAGCTCCATGCTCCCTCTAAAAAGCAACCTTGCCCACTCCCGAAACACTATACCTTCCATCTTCACCCATCTCTATGCGCATCTTGAGGTCTTTCTCCTCCAAGGAACTGAATAAATTTTTATCACTAATCATGTGGAAGGAGGCTCCACTGTCAAGATGCTAGACACAACCCATCATCGATGCCACCATGCATGCAATGAGGGTAAAGTCCATTTCAAACTGAGAGGCTAATGCCCGACCTTCCGATCCTTCCGAGGATCCCTTCTTGGACTTCTTCGATGGGAACTTAGAGATAATGTCCCATCTAGTGACAATTAAACCATCTTACTTTAGACATGTCACCCTTCTTCCCTCTATGAGAAGAATTTGATTTAAAATGGGAAGCCATCCCCTTCCATTTCCTTGCCTTACTTGCTAAGGCTAGATTTTCTTCATCACCATTCTTGGATGAAGAACCATCTCGTGTGCTCCTCCTGATCTCCTCCTGCATAAGATTCGACCATATTCGTTCATAATCTGATAGTTTCTCCCTTCCATTCACAAAGTCCTAGTAGTCATTCCATCTCTTTGGAAGGCCAAGGAGAGCAAGGCTTACCATATCATCATTGGCAGTAGTTATTCCCACACTACCAAGCTCATCTCTGCAGGTGGTGAGCTTTTTCAGATATGTGGAAATAGTATCGCCCTTCTCCATCTTAATTCTTTGAAGCTTATCCTTGAGCACCAGTTTCCTTTGGTCACTACTATTCTGGTAGAGGTCCTTCAATGTCTTCCACATTGAAAATGGAGTATCCTTCCCATGGAGACTCAAGACAATATGGTCTCAAACTCCCTCACGGATGATCCATCTTGCCTTCACCACACACTTCTTCTACTCAGCCAACTCTTGTGCATTAGATGAAGCTGGCTTTGGGATTTCTTGATCAATGAATTCCTTCAATCGATTGTCTTCTAATACAACCTCCATTCTATCCTTCCATGCAATATAATTTGAGCTACCTTCCAAGGCATACTCGAGTCTCAATCCATAGAACACCATTCACCAACCTTGAAGTATGATATGAATTCGATTTGCACCTACAACCATGAACTTCAAACTTTGAATTCTTTTCTCAGTATATTGTTCATAGCTCTGATACTGTGTAGAAAATTTCTACAAATCTATCTTTGATACCATGTAGAAAATATGTGTAGGTTAACCCAATAATGCAATATAAATCAAAGCAAAATACTATAACCTACTTCTAATATCAATTTGCGGAAGCTTAAAGATCAAGCTGAACAATATAACTAGAAGAAGAAGAATCAATCACACAATACACATGAAAATACTTTGGGGAAGCCTCAGCTAAAAACCCCACATTATTTATATTATCATACAAGGTGGAAATACATAGGAATTATACAAAGCCTTAGCTCTCACAGCTAGCCAGTTCTCAGTACAATCCTCACAGATGCTCACAGGAAATCTTGGTTTCTCTCAAGCCTTCCTCTCTACCCTCCAAGACCCTATTTCCTTGCGTTGTTCCTCTGGGATGATTCACCTTCAACCAAGTGGAAAAATCAGTTACCAAGTGGATGATCTCCTGATCTCACACTTTCAGAACTATGCAATCCTCAAGGAATGATTCATTGACTGCATGCATGAGTTTTCTTTATAGGAAAACACATGCAACTGATAGTACACTATCCTTGACTTTAATCTCAATTGGGTCTTTCTCAGAATAGACATGCATGAGTTTCTGATGAGGGAATCTTTAGTTAACTGGAGTAACACTAGTTGAGTGCATGCATGCATCAACTCACTGTTAACTCTCTATTAATTCCTCGAAAGTTCGGAACTAATTTAACTGGACTTAACTTAGTAAAATGAGTTAACTAATTACAACTCAAATAAAACTCAATATTATCTCCTTAACTTAAGGGATAACTCTTGCATGACTTTAGAAATACTTCTAACTTGAATTTCTCCAACTAATTAATTCAAAATGAATTAATTAATTATTTCCATGTAGTTGTTAAGACTAAATTCTATTTTAATTCATAATTTAATTCAAGAACAAATTAAATTGGAATATTCTTGTTGCCATATTTCAACACATACATAGTGCAACTTCGATCTGCTGGCATCACTCTTGATTATAAGAAATATTGTATGATATGGGGGGTAAAACAAAAAATAAAAATTTGATGGTCCAAGGTATATACTTGAAGTTTCCAAGGGCCAGGAGGATTAATGATTGTAATAAACAATACTGTGTGATATGGGGGTCTAAAATGAAAAACAATAATCCGATGGTCCACGACATCGAATTTGCCAAGGCCCAAGAGGATCCGTGATCAAAATTTGATTAGATGCCATCATGGGGATGGATGGAAATCATTCATTATCCTTGTCGCTACTACAATAATTCACAAAAAGGATATTATGTGCATGCAATAGATATATTTGTCGGGGACTCAAAACATTGATCTGCAGATTTGGATAAGGGTTGAAGATATTGACATACTAGAGAGATATCATGAGTAATGGGGATCATACAGTGTAGCTTCGATCTGCTCACATCACTCTTGATGATAAGCAGGACTATATGATATGGAGGGATAAAATTAAAAACAGAAATCTGATGGTCTAAGACATCTACTTGAGGTTGCCAAGGCCCGTGAGGATCAATGACTATAATAAATGTCTATAGGATATATGGAGATGGAATCTCCCAAACAAATTAAAAAAAAAAATTGGCTGGAAGCACATGATCGTATATTGACATGGAACAACTTACAAAAGCATGTGTTCATTGGTCCTAGAATATGCCCTATATGCATGGGGTGGTGGTGGGGGGGGGGGGGGGGGGGGGGGGGGGGTGGGGGGGAGGGTGGGGGAGGCGATACACTTCATTAGTTGATCAAATGCTCATATGTGAGGATGATTTGGGATGGAGTTTTGGAGGGAATGAATCTTCCTTTCACTACGACTAATCAACCCTTGCTCATATTTCTTTGTCATGGTTCACTTCACACAAGAAATACAAGTCCATCCCATTATATATCATATGGAGTATATGGTGAAGTAGGAATGCTAACATTTTTTTATCATAAAACTGTAATTGTTAGAGAAAAAATTATCAAGGCAGTTTCTTTTTTCAACGAGACGGGGCCATTGATCAAGTCAAACAGAAACATGAAATGAAAATTCATTGATATTTGGAAAGAATATCTAGTTGGGTGTTTTGATGGAGCCAACAATAGAAGGAAATGCAGCTGTGGTGTAGTCATAGTTACTAAGCCTCGTAATTTATTTCACTTCTAATGTGAGGGTGGAATGGGATCAAATAACAAAGCAAAGATTACAGCATTATGGGGAGTCTTATCGTAGAAAAATGGATAAGGTTAGACAAACTTCAGGTATATGGAGATGCAAAAGGAATCATTGACTCGGTAAAGAAGCATACTAATTTAGATCTCCCCATACTTGCGAATTGGATGATCACAATTCAGATAGTGGTAAGGAATTTTTTTTTTTTGCTAAGGCAAGAGTCTGTCCTTCTATTATCTTGTCACTATAAAAATAGATTACATAAAATACAGCACACCCAAAGAGGAAGAGGGCTAAAAAATTTAGCAATCACTTCTAGCTTTGGGAAAAGAGTCAACGTCTCGAGAACTAGGCCTTGGGCCCAAGAAAAAACAAAACAATCTGCCTCCATTACCTGAACCATGATCCGAGATCAAGCAGTCGAGGGTCAAAATAGAACAAAAACATGTGAACTCGAAAAAACTTTAAGCGGACCCAAAGAGGGGAAATAGAGACCACAGAAGAAAGATTTCAGGTCCGCTGGGGAAGCAAAAAGATCACCAAGACCCACTAACCTACTCATCAAACCTAAGCCATTGATCTGCACCTACGTGATCCAACGGCTGAGGAAAATATCGGGTGGAGAAGAAGTAGGAGGAATACCTGCCCGATGAAGGTGGTATTCTCTCTCCTCCAAGAGCCACGTGTTGAACGCTTAGTGGCATTGGGTTCATTTCTAATAAACCACTTCTGTTTTTGAGGATGCCCGATAACTCGGAAACCGCTTTGACGCCCGAAAACCCAGAAACCACAGATACACTTCACCCACTGCCATCCATTCAACTGAGCCACCCATTTGAACCAATGCCTCGTAGCTTTGAGCAGATTGTCACAATTTTTCTGACTACCCGCTTGCTATCCAAGCTCCCCCTATCATCCATCTATTTAATGGTCAACTAGTTGATTCCCCTTCATGTGCCGATAATGCTCCCTGTCTATGCAAGTAGAGTGTAGCAGCCCTCACGCTATTTTCCTGTAGGTACTGACTCCCATAAGCAGCACTTGTTGTCTCTTGTGCATCTCACCCCTTCATTAGCTAGCCAATCCACTACTCTGTTGGCATCTCTGCGCACATGTACAAAACTAAGGGTTCTTAGAATTCTTAGGTGTGATTGAATTTGGTAATAGACCTACAAAAGTCTCCAATGTCTCGAGACTTTGTCTGGTGCAGTGCTTGTGCCTAGCCATTTGACTAAATTAATTGTTAATTCTGAGTCTGCCTCGATGATTGTATTATGTAAATTGAACTCAATCAGAATCTCTAAGCATTGCTTAATGGCCATGAGTTCAGCCATATTGTTAGTGGCCCTCCCCAGATGACTATGAAAGATGACTTTTATATTACCCTCTTCATCTCTTATGACTCCTCCATAACCAACATTCCCAGGTTTACCTTTTGAGGCTCTTTCTATATTGAATTCTAAAAAGCCTTGGGGAGGGGGTTGCCAGAAATCCTTTCCTTCTGATATGTGCCTTGATGTCTTATTGATGCCCTGAGGGAAATGTGACTGGAGCCGCAAAAGTTCTACAATGTGAGTGTCTCGATGACCCTGGGGTTTCTCAGGAGGTTGTTTCTGAAGGGCATTGATAGTTCCTTTGAGTTGTTTTAGGATTTGTGCTATGATACTTTGTGTGAGCCAAATTTATCATTGAAGATCCTGTTGTTAAATTCTTCCTAAACATCCCAGATTAAAAATCCTGAAATCAGATTCTAGGTTGTGTTTACTATCTCATTATCTGAGAATTCCTTCCTCGAGTTCTTTAAATTATCAGTGATGTCATTTTCATTCATGTCTGACTGATTGAAGATATAGGCCACCCAATTACATAAGGTTGTGGTGAAAGAGTAGAGGTTGAGAAGGTGATCCATAGTTTCTTCCTGTAGGCCACATAGTTGGCATCTTGATGGACCAGCAAGACCTCTCTTTCTGATATTTTCCCAAGTTAGAATCTTTTTGTGCTGAACCAGCCACCTGAACAGTTTCATCTTCGTCGAGTGTGGGTTGTTCCATAGTTCTTTCCATGTCTTATCAGGGGTTGGGTAGTTAAGATCCATGGCTATTCTTTTGACTTGTATGAGGTTGAAGATTCCATCGTCGTTTCTCCCCCATCTTAGTAGATCATTTGAGGTTGAAGTCAAAATTTGCCTCTTTTCTAGAATAGCTTCTAGAACTTTAGCTTGGGTCTTCATCAAGGTCTCTTCATTGTAATCTAGTACCTTCCAAATTCTCCATTTACCAATGTCCCTTGACATATCCCAATAGTCACTTACTTTTTTCAATCCTTTGTTAATGGTATCATTTTTGATGATATCCAGTCCTTATCTACAAAGTTTATGTTCCTGCTGCCAGTTGTCCTTCTAGAACCAAGCAAGATTCCCATTTCTGATCTCCCAAAAACTATGTTTCTAAACTAAGGCTCTGTTCTCCCATGCCTTGTTCCAAATATGGGAACCTATGATGTGTCATGTCATTCTAATGTGGTCCATTTCTTGCCAATCCATTGCATATTTTTGTTTCCATAGTTTAGCCCAGGGGTTTCTTATTTCCTTTAGCCATCTCCACCAAATTTTTGCCCCCAAAACTTTGCTTAGAATATCTGGGTCATGGAGACCCAAACCACCATGGGTTTTGGGTTTGCAGAGCTTGTCCCAAGCTACCAGAGCCCATTTCTTTTTCTCTTCCCCTTTACCCCAAAGAAAATCCCTTTGGATATTCCTGATTTATTGTAAGACTCTTGTTGGTGCCAGAAGGGCTGATAACATGTAAATTGGAATGGTTTGTAGTATTGCCTTTGTGAGAACTAGCCTCCCTACTAAATTCAAAGATCTGCTTGTCCACTTGCTGACTTTCTCCTTCAATTTATTAGTTACTAACTCCCAGACTTCCTTTCTTAGAGGTTTGTCAATGAGGGATATTCCCAGATATTTTGAGGGAAGATGATCTCTTTGAAAGCCTAGAATTTTGGAGAGATTTCTTTGAATTGAAATATCAGTGTTGAAAAAGAAAACTTTTGATTTTGAGAGGCTTACCTCAATACCAACAGCCATTGTGAACTCATATAGGATTTGTTTGAAATCTTTGGCTTCCTTGACTATGGGTGTGCCCTACAACATGGTGTCGTCCACAAATTGCTGATGAGTCAATGTGTCCCCATTCTGAGTGAGTTTGAGTCCCTGTATTCTTCCTTCCTCCTTGGTTGAAATGATCACTCTACCCAATCCTTCCATCATGAGAATGAAGAGGAAGGGGGAGAGAGGATCTCCTTGTCTGAGGCCTCTCGATGGTCTGAAGGTTTTGGATGGAGAGCCATTAAGAAGAATTGAACAACTGGCAGTGGTAACAAGAGCCATGACCCATCTTATCCAGTTGTGGTCAAAGCCATATGCTTTAAGAACTTCCCTGATATAAGACCAGCTTAGCTTATCATAAGCTTTCTCAATGTCCAACTGTATTATCATACCTGCTTGCTTATTGGTCTTGAGGGAATGCACCACTTCTTGAGATTGAATGATATTATTGAGAATTTTTCTACCTTCCACATATCTAGTCTACTCCTCTAACACAAGTCTTGGAAGAAGGGGTTTGAGTTTGTTAGAAATTACTTTGGAAATGATTTTGTACACCACATTTCATAAAGTTATGGGTCTGAATCTGTCTGGAGTCATGGATTTTTCCTATTTGGTGATTAAGGCTATGAAGGATTCATTAAGCACTCTTAGAACTGATCTTGATTTTCTCGAGTCCTCCACCACATCCAGAATGTCATGTTTGACTGTTTCCCAGCATGTTTTGAAGAAGTCTACATTGAAACCATCTAGGCCTGGAGCTTTCCCATTGTGCATATCTTTAATTGCTTCATTGACCTCAACTTCCATCACTAACCTATTGAGATTATAATTGTCTTCCCTGGTTACCAGTTTTGGAATATGCTAAGTAAAGCTTTTAGTAAATTGAGATCTATCTTCCAGGGTCTCCTCTACTATACTTTGAAAATGTTGAACCAATACAGCTTCCATTTCCTTGTGAGTATTTAGCTCTTTTCCTTAAGGATCTATAAGTTTTGTGATCCGATTATGTGCCCTGTGTTCCATGGTAGACTTGTGGAAGAACCTAGTATTTCTCTCCCCTTCATTGATCCATTGCACTATGGATTTCTATCTCCAGAAGATTTCCTCCTGCTTCCATCTGTTGTCCATTCTTGTTGAAGTGAGTTCGCTTGCATTTTCCTTTCCTCTGTGAAGCCTTCTCTGATGAGAATTTGATTAATTTCCTATAAAAAAAATTCCACTTCTTCTTTGGCTTTGAAAATGTTTCCAAACACATTTTCATTCCATTCTTTGTGCCTTCTCTTGATTTGTTTGAGTCTCTAATGCAGGAGGAACTCTTTTGTGCCTTGGATGGGCATTTCTTCTACCCACCAATCTCCAATGTTAGTCATGAAATCAGGGTGAGTAAGCGAGACCTTTTAGAGCCTGAAAGGTCTATCAGGGTTCCAATAAAGGAAGCTTCTAGCTGGATGGGCTAGTGGTCTGAGCCTCCAAAAGGGAGGATGAAATCTATCATGATGAAATCGGTGAGAAGGAGATCCTCCGAGATTGTGAATCTATCTAATCTTGAGGCCACTTGGGAAGTTCCTCCTCTCTTGTTGTTCCACGTGAAGATGCCATTTATTGTATCCATATCCACCAGTCTCATGTTGTTAAGGAGGTCCTGGAAGGCTATTGCATCTCTACCAAGTGTTCTAACTCCTCCTTTTTTATCTGTGAGAGATCTGATCATATTAAAGTCCCCTCCTAGAATCTAGGGCATTGCTAGGTGTCTCTCTCTCAGCTCCTCTAAAGAGGTGAGGAGCCTGAGTTTGTCTTCCAGAAGTTGAGGACCATAGACATATGTGATCATGTAACAATCCTTGTCCCCCAAATGTTGGATAACCATTGAAAGGTGGTTTCTGGATGCCTCAACATCCAGGATTCCAAATTTCTGAGGATTCCATAGAGTGAGAATTCCTCTAGCTGAATTATTTTCTTTGACTTCTAGGTACTCATACTTAATAATCCATTTGCTCTGCATTTCTCTAATTTTATCTACTGAGAATTTTGTTTCCTGTATAAGCACCATATTTGGTTTTTCTTCTTTTATTCTGTTACTGAGATTTCTTTTTTTTCTTTTACTCCCTAGTCCTCTAATGTTCCAGGTTGTAAGCTTCATAATGATGGATTTGTAAAAGAGTAACTAGTGAGATCTTTCATCTTACCTGAATTAATCATGAGTTTCCCACACTCCGTCAGCAGTTCATTCTGTCTCTTTCTTCCTTTTTTCTTTCCTGGGTTTTTGGTGGGGCGTGCTGATATTATCTCCATTGATTTAACTCCTCTGTTCTCCTGGCTGTTGTGGTTCCTTTTGACTCCTATAGCCTTTGTTTGAGACCTTCAGAGGAATAGTTGTTGTACTCTGTCAAACTCCTCTTGTGGTAGAGAGTCAATTCCTTTGTTGATTTCCTACTCTAGAAACTTTTCTAGTTCAAGGTTCTCCCTCTCAAGGATCTCTTGTAGGTCTTGGTCCTCCGTATCTCCTTTGCTTGAGGTCATCCCTTGGTCCCTTCCAAGTTCCATAGTGCTCGGTGGGTTCTCCTTTTGTCCATTGTATTCCTGTATGATTTCCATGCTATCCTCTTTTTCCTTCTCTATTTGATAGTCCTCTGGTTTCTTGTGCATTCCATTTCCCCCCCTCTTCTTCTAAAATTTTGAAACTATTATGACTTGGTATCTTTCTTTTACTAGGTTTCTTTGGGGACATTTTCCCCCTCTTTTCCCTCTGCCTCCCACTTTGGAAAAACCTTCAGGGTCTTTTCCTTTGTTGGTTTTCGGGTAGTCCTCCCTTTTGTTGAGTGGGCAATCTCTAAAGAGGTGCCCATGTTCATGAAATTTACGGCATCTGAATGGGATGTGTTCATAGTCGACTACCTGTACCCATTCCTCGTCATATACTTCTAGGATGAATTCATCCAGGAGGGCTCCCGAAAGGTCCATCTCTACACATATGCGAGCAAAGGATGTATATTTCCCTCATAGAGTTGCCTCTGATATCTTTATAAAATTCCATAATTTGTTACCTATAGATTTTAAAGATTCTGGCAGCCAATAATCTAAAGGTAAGGAGTATATTTAAATCCATACTAGGACCAATGTGAACAGTTCTCACTCCGGAACAAAGTTCATCACCCAAGGTCGCATGTAAAGGCCTGCGACAGCATAGAAGTGGGGTCCTCCTTTGAAAACTTTGTCTTTGTCCTCTAGGTTAGTGAAAACCACTGCAAAGAAACCCTTGGAGCCAAGATGTAGATTTATTTCTCCCTTTGGTTTCCAGTTGTTTCTTATCCATGTATACAGTGCTTTCTCCATGGGCCATATGCCCATGAACTTGCAAATGACTGCATAAGTTGCCATATGATCTCTGTGCACCTATAGTGCAGGATCATTTAAGACCACCCAGGGTTTAATGTTAGCCTTGGGCTTGCAGGGTCCCGTCGCAGACATTTTCTTAGTTCTTAGACTTCTGTCTCCAGGATTCGTTTCCCTCCTAGCTTCCTTGTGGGTCCCTTCCTTTTCAGGGGAATTGTTGCTTTCCGACTTGTGAGTTCTAGTTGTTTTTGTCTCTTCCTCCGCAGGTTTCCAGAAATTTTTCAGAATCTCCTCTTTGCTTCTGTTTTAAACAATGTTACTATAGGAGGGAGTGGAGCTCCCTCCTCCAAGCCTCTCCATAGTTATTAGCCTGCTCTTGTCACCCCTTGTTCAAAACCCTAGTTCCTAACAGCTCCCAACTGATCCCGAGAAAACATTTGTCTTAATATAACATGTAAACTTTGTGGTGGTAAGTAATTTTAATCATACACATTTCCATCATATATACATAGAACAAAATTGGATAGCACACCACCTATCTAAAAGAGGTATTTCGAAGGAAACTTGTAAATTTGTTTTCTGAGTCTTCAAGCAAGGTATCATGGTAAATGCATGCAACATCAACTAATATTAGAAGACATTTTAACACAGACATAATTTTGATGGAACGTTTGTATCTCTAGACAATGGAATTGTTCATTTATGAAAATGTAATGGTTATAATCTATAGTTTGATGTTAAGAAATACACTTTTGGTAGAACAGAAAAAATAAAAATGTATGGGCATAAGAATGATAGGAGAAGTATGAAAGGATAATATAATGAACAAAATTGGAATTATGTATTATCCTTATATTTCAATACAAAGATAGAATTTTTTCTTAAAAAAAAAAACAAAAATAATTAGCACTCAAAATAAGTGAAAGACTCGAAAAACACATAATAAAATAGAATCGATGGAGACCCTGAAAATTACTCCAACTATGTAACTACCTATCCATGTTCAGTGAAAGTGCCTCCATCGCTCCTCTCATGAAGCACACCTCCGTTGTCTGCCTCCATTGCCCTAAATCTCATTAATTGTTGTCATCCTCCATTGCTTTGCTTCCTAAAGAACCCATGAAAAATGTAAAGAAGGATTCCTAATCCTTTACCTTCACCTTTTTTACTAGTGCCTCGTATTGAAAATTTTAAGACAAAGATTTCTTTTATCTTAAAAGCTTTTCTTAAAAACCCCTTTTGTGTATTAGTGTCGAATGAAAAAACAAACAAGATGTTTATAATCGTATCAACACAGATCGAAGGGACAAAAGAGGAATTGATGTCCAGGAAATATCGCGAGGAGAAGTTGTCGCATTCCTCAAATTAGCCACCCCCACAAAGCAAAGAGCCCAACAAATCATTGTATTTATATAAGATAACGTGAATGGTAAGTAAAATAGAAACCTTGGTATAGGCGTGGGATAGTTGTAGGCTACAAGCTTGTGGACTTAGAGTGAACTGTGAGAGTCAATTTTGCAATTATCAGATAATATTGTCTTAAATTGATATGTTTTTGTCTTGATTTTTAATTGGCTTAAATGCGTTTCGTCATAAGTGACGATTGTCTTAAACACTAGTACAACCACATTAAAAATATTAATGTGTTTGATATATCCAAAGGTTCATAAATATAACCAAAAAACTATTCCAAGACAAAGAAATGTCTTAGTAATGCACACATTTATGTGATTAAGCATGTATAAAAAGGTTATGAGTCAAGTTTAACTTAAGAGAAAAAAGGAATTACACAAATGTACCATTTTTCTAAATACAGTTTGCTTATATATAATTGAATGTCATAAATAATAATGAGGAACTTATCATGGAGGAACTTATTAGAATTGGAATAATCTCAAATCCTTAGGAAATTAGTGGGTGGGGATTCACTTTGCACAAATCTATTTTTTTTAATTTATTAAAAGTAATGGACCATTTTGCTAAATAAAATCTGCTTATATATGAATGAATGTTATAAATAATAATGAGAAACTTATCGTGGAGGATCTCATTAGAATTGAAATAATCTCATTAAAATTCAATGCAACCTAACAAAATTTTGTACTACACTACAACCGTTGATAAGCATTAAGACTAAGCATATGTTGAGCATATTCTGTTGACAATCAATCTAGGTCCTCCATTATAAAAAAAAAAAAAAAGGTCAAGAGATCCTCATCCACCTTAAGTTGAAATAAGAAGCTTTCCGCAATAAATTGGTCCTTTCTCAAATTGTTTTTGTCTTAAATATAAAGTTTTGTCTTCAAATATTTTTTTGTCTTAAATTGTTTTCATCTTAAATATAAAGTTTTGTCTTAAATATAGAGTTTTGTCTTAATATATATTTGTCTCAAACTCTTTTTGTGTTAAATTTTATATTTAAAACAATTCAATTGATATTAATTTTTAATGTAAAATAACTAAAATAAAAAGTGACTTTTTAAGACAAAAGATTTCTTTTGTCTTATAAAAATGTCTTAAAAGTGCCCTTGGTGTAGTAATGGTATGAGAAAGTGGGCAGACCACGGGTACGAGAAAACAATACTTAAACTCATTAGCTCTTCATTGACAAATGAAGGCTTTGTTGGGATTTGTACTCAGGGACAATCAAGTGGAGAAACACAATATCTTCGTCTCTCTCGAGGATGTTAAGAGGATGCTAAGGAATCAAAGGATTTTTATGGATAGAATTAATTCTCAACTCGCACATGTAAAAATCAATATAGCCTATGACTCTCATGGCGGGGACTTGATGGATCGTAGAGGCTCTAGCGCAAGGGCTCCAAGGCATATTTCATCTTCAGAAGATGATGAATGAGTATAGGTGGTGGGTGGGTAATCTACGGTTTTTTCCAGTGCCTCTAGTTGTGTTCTATTCACGTTAGTTGCTAGCTTCTTTGTCCTTAGATGGCAATTGCTAACTTCTTTTTCCTTAGATGACAACGACTTAGTTTGGTTGTGACCTTGTGTTTCTGCGAGGTCTTTTGGCATTGTTTTAGACTACAGTGTTCCCATTTCCATCTTGTGTTATATGCTAATAGTAGTAGTGGAAGGATTTCTTTTCCTACGCCAACTTTGTTGTGTTCCTGTCATATTGTCACATGGCATCAAAACATTGCTTGGAGGGCCATTGCTTTGTAGTCCCATAGGTTGTGGAGATTCTCCAAATAAAGTGTAATTGTTGTTTTTAATGAATGCTTGGGAAAGAATCATTTGTATTGGTGTGAGTATGTTTGTGAGTTCTAGCATATGCACAGAGCTCTCGTATGTTTGGAGAGATAACTAAGCCATCTTCAACTCTGACCTTAAATGTTTTTGGTAAAGTGTATTCTTTTTTAGCTTTTTAAAAATAGTATTGTTAAAAAAAGTCACGCTCTCCACGCTCATTTAAATATCCATATAAATATTTTTTTAAATAATATAAATTTTAATTTAAAAAGAATAATAAAACATTCAATTTTTTAAAGTCATTAATGAATGTAATTTAACCCTCTCGCTTCTTTTTTTAAATTTTAGATATTTTAAAGAAGATTTTTTATTCAGAAAAAAATAGAGCGGAAGATTATAGAAGGAGACATCCATAAAACAAATTTCCGACTATACTGCACACGAAGCTTCATGAAATTTGAAACTGAGTTTTCTACTCCAAAAATGGTTTCTTAGCGAATTAAATTACTCCGTATTCTAACGAAATTGCTCTTCCATTGCAAGGCAGTGTGGAATTGACTTCTGACTTCCCATGCCCGGTGGAACCTTAAGTTGCAATTGTGATTTATGTGATTAATATGGATCTTTTCAATGGAAGTTGTTGATACGATTTATACCCAATGAATTAATTAATTATTTATGGTGAGTTTGTATTTTGTTTTTCACTTGTAAATTTTTATATCAATTATTATATCAATTATTAGATTGAAAAAACAAAAAAAATTATGCACATTTTCTATACCAAATTATATTTGGAAAAAATTATCTTAAAGAAAAATAAATAGTTACACTAAAAACCACAATCAACAGAGTAATCAACAGAGTTAAAAATGATAGGAAGGAAAAACAAATAGCTGAATTAAGAAACAAAATTTTTTTATAAGAAAGATAAATAGTTAAACTAAAAGCCACAATCAACAGAGTTAAAAATGGTGGGAAGGAAAAACAAATAACTGAATTAAAAAACAAACGTGAGCAAAAAATGAACATGTTAATTAAAAGGCACAAATAATGAAATTTAAAATTTAAACTAGTTTGTTCACTTTCTAAAATAAATGGTGATAAGGTGTTTTCCTAACACACTCACTAGTGTAAGCTATAAATTTTATATTTAAAAGTTTAGTAATGGGGGCTAGTATGGCTTAGGCGGGATGCAATCAGAGAATATCTTTGAGAGCTTAGATACCCTTGAGTCACCATTACTAAAGCCTATAATTAACATAACCTAGCAAACATAAAAATATCTATGGTATGCTAACAATTTCCTCATGCTTGGATGTATGTGATCTAAAGAGAAAAGCTACTCTTAAAGATTCATACTGAGTGGCATATGAGGTTTTTAGAATTTTCAATGCACCTATGACATTTACTTTTTGCTTGAAACTTTCCTAGCCCTAAGATAATAATTATAATCATTGGGTTAGCATTTGCTATTATAAAAAAAAAAAAACACATCTATTAATCAAAATATTGTGAATAAACTTATGAAGTGTAGATTAATTGTTTCGTGTGTGGTTTAGTCAAATGGTCGAATCATAAATTCAATCATAGAAAAGTTAAGGATGGAAACTATATTGGAAAATTAAATTTGATAATAAACATCCTATTATAAGTAGAATCTTTTTCATCTAATAAATCCATATATTTATAGTGCTGAATCCACTTCCCCGTGACTTTTTCATCTAATAAATCCATATATTTATAGTGCTGAATCCACTTCCCCGTGACAAATAAGATTGAAATACTCTTTCTATCCAATTCAAACCTTTCATTCAAATTTGTTGAAAAAAAAAAACCAACCATTTTTAATTTTCCGCCTGAAAAAAAGGCTTTCTCCACAAATTAAGTGATTTCGTATTCAAGCTAAAGTGCTCTTCCATTCCATTGCTTTGTGGAATTAACTTGCGTATTCCGCTGCCGTATGTTGTGATGTATGGCGTGATTTACCTGGAAGCCTTCGTCATACACCACATGTCAGCTGACGGTTGTCATAAATATAATGTCATCGTGGTAGGTCGTATGCGGTGGTAAGGGAGAAGCAACGCAGAAAGATTCACACCGCCTTGCATCAAAAATGTAAATACCTAGTCACAGCATATGAGGCTCTCGGAAGTTTCAGAGCTGCTATACGCGACCCGGACTTTTTGCTTGGAGCTTTCCAAGTCCTGGCTGCGATAAAAATTCCATTGTACTGCACGCTGAGAACTTTCCGAGTACCGGGTGTTATTAAAAGAACACATACACTGATCCAAGCATTGTGAAAAGCTACATTTTGAAGAGAGAGAAATCAGGTATTTGTGATATTTTGGAGCATCTGTATTTCACTTTTCCGGATTGTTCTGATGGATAGATTTAGTTGCAAGACTTCATGCGCTAAATTGGATGCGCTGCTCTCAGCTCTTATTCAAATATTTCAGCCTGTATGCTTGTTGAATTTACAGAAGCCTGAGAGTGAGCAAAATACAGTATACGAGAACTTCCTGAACATCCTCATGAAGGGCGTTGAATTGGTGAAAAAGTGTGAGAAGACCAGCGTTTTCAATTTTTTTCATCATCTCAGATATGCTTCTCAAATCCGCCAGTTCGAGAAGGAAATCTCTGACTTCCTTCAGTACCAGATGCCTCTCAACATTCTGCTTGACGTGAAGAATATCTTGACAGAGCTGAACAGTCTTCGCCGTCTGTACGAGTTGGGATCAATGGATGAGAGCAAGATGAATGGAACTATCCTCAAACACTCGTCCAAGCTCACCAATGATGCGCACGAGAATTGCATGATGCTCCAACAAATGGCTGTGGATGAGATGCTTGATGGAGATTCTGTTGAGGTTCCTTGTAGTTATGATGGGTTAGCAAAGCCTGATTTTGTAATGGGGTTAGAGAAAGATATTGGGAATTTGAAGAGAATTCTGTTTCAGAAAGAGGTGTCCCTTGTGGCGGTGCAAGGTATGGGAGGTATTGGCAAAACAACCATAGCATTGGCCCTCTGCAACGATAAAGAAATAAAAGGTGATTGGTTTTCCATCATTCTTCGGTTCCGGTGAAGTACCAATTTCTTCTTCATTCTTTTATTTTCCTTTAAAAGAAAGATCTGGTAATTTTGCTTCTAGAAAAGACTCATTTAAACCAGGTCCAAAGACACACACCCTATTTGGTGAGCTCCAGGTTGTTTATTTTTGAAGGCAAAATTTTATATGTTTATGATTCCAATATTTTAGATGTTTAATATAGTTGACAATTCAGGGAGTAAAGATCCAATCTCTCTCATTATGTGATATAATTTTAAGTTTTATTTTTATTTATTTTTAATTATAGAGGATAGCTTAATTGGAGATTGTTGTGTCATTTTATTTAGTTTTAGATTTTATTTAGAGTATAATTTTAGCTTTTTGTGTAAGGATAAAGGAGTATGCTGCCCCATTTTTGCTAAGTCATAAATTTCTTCCATATCTAGCTTACTAGTTGTTAGATATACTCTTGGTGGTTGTTGGGTATACTCTGGGGTTATAGTGACAATCCCTTGGTAAATTATTAGGGCTATTTAAGTTAGTTCAATGCATATATGATGTCATTATAATTTAAAAGTTTATTTAACAACCCACTAATCAAATATATCAATAGCTTAATGACTTAGGACTTCTATTTCAAGGTTGTCTACTCTTTTAGTCTTATCTAGAGAGGTCTCCATTTAGTCTTATCTAGAGAGGTCCCTCTACATCTTTTTAATAAAAACAAACCATATTTTTACTAAATTCCCTCTTTTATACCACCAAGACCTAAACTCCATATCCCCCATCCCCCACCCAGTACCTACAATAACTTGATTTTATTTTTCCACTACATCTAATCTAAATAAATGCTGATAAAAACTTCCAAATTCCTTTTATTGAGTCTCCACACTAATACATCTTTCTAATAAAATTAACCCCTTATTTTTAATAGATATCTCCTATTTTTAGAGAATAAACTTCTGCAATGTATTGATTATATTTTTCATATTGATCAGCGAAGACTGGTGAACTTATCACAAGGTGCCATATATCTTTTGTGGGAATTGAACCTAGAAGGGGAGGAGCCCAACCACCTAATCTATGAACCCTAGCATGCAAAAATTTAGGGGCCAATGTTCTCTGAGTGGGCTAATTTCTCATGATTAACTTGCCCAAATTTTAGAATATAAAATTATTTTACCTTAAAAATAGCCAACATTATATAGAGACTATACATAAAATCATTATAAATTTGAATATTTTTACAAATATATCAATAAACATTTTATAGTTTGCATATTAGGAATTAACGAAATTGGCCAATGTTTTTAAACTTCAAGAAATTTTTCCATCCTTAAAATTTTCCTTGAACCTTAGATATATGTAACCAATCCAATCTTAAGCATGAGGAGAACTTGTGTTTGTGGTATGTTCCTTTCCCTTTCATTATGGGATAATATTTTATATGTTGATAATTTTCTTTTGGTAAGTTTCTACTTTTCTTTGGAATAAAAAGGTAAAGAGGTAAGAAGTTCAAGTTAATTATTCTTTCAATGGAAAGGTAAAAAATTTAAATTTAGGTGTTTGGGAGAGTGCATTCAATATATCATGCATCCTAACACTCCTTACACCATAATAAGGCCACCTATCCCAATATTCCTCTCATTCAAACATGCCTACCCATGTACTAAGGTCCCTCTTCAATTACCCATACAAAGCTGGCACCTAGTAACCAATACTTCTCTCAAAGCTCACCCATTTCAATCCCCTTGAGTTCAAGCACACAAACCATGGAACTTGAAGTTCATTGTGGGTATATTATACACCTTTGACCCCACCAACATACGTGTTATTCTTAGGATAAATCCCTTAAAGTTGACTTCCATATGTAATGGCAACTCCTCCAGTTTATCGTATTAGATTTATTTTATGAATTTATAAGGTTTATAAAAAACAATTATCTTTAAAATAAATGAAATGCCTAAAGGAAATCCTAATAGTAGGAGTAAGTTAAAAGAATTTTGGATTGAAATGCAATATTCCATAAACCAAAGAACATGAATGGTCAATAACACTTAATGCATACAACACAATATCTATTAGATATATCAAATAGTTGTAAACTTCTTCACCTCGTCTTTTAAGCTAACAAGTTATAAAGAAACAAATAATTAGTTCATTGACATAATAAGTGATAGTTTGTTAAGTCATTAAAATTGAGTTGGTTTTATCATCTTCATCCAAATTCAATTGTATATAATGACATTTGTGGGGTTACGCAATATTCATATGCTTGCAAAAGTAGATAAGGACAAGAGACTATCGAAAAATATGATTTACATTATTCATCCATTTTAAATTGAACAAGGATTCCATATCATTGAGAGACAATTTTGTCTAGTGTTACATCTAAAAAAGGATTCCATATCATTGAGAGACAATTTTGTCTAGTGTTACATCTAGAAAAGGATTCCATATCATTGAGAGACAATTTGGTCTAGTGTTAAATCTAAAAATGAAACAATTACCCACTACTAATTCGTATTTTTATTCCTTCAAGGTGGCCTTATTATATACATGAGGGAGAGATTGTTTAGTTCATCTTTTGATGACTGTTCACATTACTTATTTATTTATTTATATTATGTTCACCCAAACTTGATGATTAGGTGTCAACATTCCCCCCTTAATCTGAAGGGATGTTGGTGAGTCCAAGCATCATTTTGAATCGTACAAGCTTTTCTCTTCCAAGTGCTTTGGTGAAGACGTCTACAATTTTCTCATTAGTGGAACAATGACAGAGATGGATTTTTTTGGCCTCAACATGATGTCGAATCAGATGATATTTCGTATTGATGTCCTTCATTCGATCATGGTACTTTGGGTTCTTGGCCAACTTTATTGCAAAGGTATTATCAATCATAAGTGGAGTTGATTGTACTTCTTTTACCTACGAATCTTCAAGAATTTTCCTAAGCCACACAATTTCTTTTGTTGCTTTAGCTGCTGCCACGTATTCTGCTTCTGTTGTGGAATCTACTGGAATTGATTGTTTGCGTGATCTCCAAGATACAGCTCCTGATCCAAGACTCATAGCATATCCTAAAGTAGATACCCCAGTTTCTTTGTCTCCATCGAAGTCTGAATCAAAGCATCCAATCAAGCTGAAGTCGTCCACCTGTGTATACTTGATTCCAAAGTCTTGAGTTCCCTTCAAGTACCTTTGAAGTCTTTTTGCAGTAGACCAATGTCCCTCACAAGGCTTTTGCAGAAACCTGGAGAGGATTCCAAAAACAAACGAAATGTTTGGTATGGTAGTAGTTAGGTAGTTGAGACTTCCTACAAGCTGTTTGTACTTTGTTGCATCCTCAAATTCTTTTCCTTTAATAGATGTGAGCCTTAAGTTTTGTTCCATTGGAGTAGTAGGAGGATTGCATTCTATCATGCCAAACCTGTTCAACAGATCTCCAATGTATTTTTTTTGAGAAAGAAATATGGACTTCAGATGTTGGGTTACTTCAATACCAAGATAGTAATGAACATAGCTCAAATCAGTCATTTCAAAGCTTTTTCCCAATTCCTTCTTTATGGATGCAATGTAGCTTTCATTGTTCCCTGCCATTAAAAGATCATCTACATATACCGTAATATATACAACTGTTTTTCCAACTTTCTTGACAAATAAAGTTGCATCATCAAGATCATAATGTTTGAAATTGAGTTTCAGGAGATGCTCAGTTAATTTTTCATACCAAGCTCACGGTGCTTGTTTGAGGCCATACAAGGACTTCACTAGTTTTCATACTTTATGTTCATGTTCTTTCATAGCAAATCCTTCAAGCTGGGACATAAAAACATTCTCTTTTAGATCTCCATTCAAGAAAGTTGTTTTTACATCCATTTGATGGACTTTCCAACCATTCTGAGCTACTAGGGCAAAGAGTGTCCGGATGGTAACCCATTTTTCTGTGGGGGGAAAAGTCTCCTCATAATCGGCCCCTTCCTTCTATGCAAAACCTTTTGACACAAGCCTAGCTTTGTGCTTGTCAAGTGAGCCATCAGCTTTATACTTGTTCTTGTAGACCCAATTGCAACCAATTGGTTTGGTTCCTAATGGAGGATCAACTAGCTTCCAAGTGTCGTTCTTTATGAGGGCATCATACTCCTTTTGCATCGCTTCTTCCCATTCATCATGAGAAGCAGCTTCTTTGAAGGAAGTTGGTTCAAAATATGTAGACAAGTTCAATTCACAATCATAAGAAACATCCATATCAATAAGTGAATTAGAGTCATCCACATCACCTCCATTTTACCAGTTTGAATTTCTAGTTCCTCTCTTTCCAACCTCATCAGGATGAACACTTTCAAGTGTCTTTGTCAACCACTTTGGGGGACCTTTCTCAGATCGTCCAGGCTGCTCCGTTGATTGAGTTGGGATTGAATCAAGATTGAGTCTCCCAATTCTATCAATCACATCACTTAAAGCATCATCTGTTGTTGGAGTTTCATGCGGGGGAGAGTGTTCCTCAGAAGAAGATTCCACATGTTGATCTAGTATAGGAATCCTCCCTTCAAGATGTGGAATCTGATTATCAAATTATTGAAATGATTTTTCTTTTGCAAATCTATCCAAGTGATCAAGTTGCCGCTCAACAACATTGTCAGTTTTGGATGATTCAAGAAAAATTACATCTCTACATACATCAAACTTTTTATTTACTTCATCATAGAGATAGTATGCTTTGGAGGTGTTTGAATACCCCAGCAAGATACACTTACGACTTCTAGCACCAAGTTTGTTTCTATGTACCTTTAGTATCAAGGCATAACAAGTGGAACCAAAGACCTTGAGATGCTTTACTGAAGGAACATGTCGATACCACATTTCATATGGAGTCTTGTTTCTAATAACATTGGATGGACATCTATTCTTTATATATGTAGCACATAGAACAACATCAACCTAAAACATTATCTTTACATTTTATAATAAGAGCATGGATCGTACCATATTTAAGATTGTCCTATTCATTCTTTCAACTACACCATTCTGTTGGGGATTATAAGGCACAATTATTTGATGTTTGATCCCATGTTGGCGAAGATAGTTTTCAAATTCATTTGATGTGTATTCTTTTCCATTATCAATGCGAACAGACCCAATATGAGATTGTGCATCATTTTTAATCCATTTATGAAAGTTCTTGAATGTTTGAAAAGCATCATATTTGTTCTTCAAGAAATAAACCCAACACATTATGGTGTAGTCATCAATAAATGTCATTATATATTTGTTTCCATTTGTAGAAGGAATAGGCATTGGACCACATAAATCTAAATGAATGAGTTCAAGTTTTCTATGTGCTCTTGAATGTGAATCATGAAAAGACTGTTTTCTATGCTTTCCTAGGATGCAACCATCACATTGCTTAAGTTTCCTAGGAATTGTAGGCAAACCAGCAACACCATTTTTCTTCAACAAGCAGAGACTGTCATACTTCAAATGTCCAAATATAGCATGCCATAATAAACTTGATGGAAGTGTACCTTCTTCATGATAATAATTGTATGAGAAATGTTGTGCACGAGCAGAGGTTCCTTGCAGCTTGAGAAGCCTTTCTTCTTCTATTCCCCTCATGACAAATGAGTGGCCAGATGTTTTTCTTACCTCAAACTTGCCATCAAACATATGAATGGAGTGACCTTGCTAGTGGATGTGGACCAAGAACAACAAGTTTCTCTTGAGCTGTGGGAGATATAGAACATGATGCAGAAGAAAGTCTAGAAGACCGAGCAGTTTAAGCCTGATTGCACCAAGCCCTAATGGCTTGATTTTTGATTGGTCTACAAAGTATATTGCTCCATCAACATTGTCAGTAAATTCTTGAAAAAAAATCTTTTCTATGAGCCATGTGGCAGGTTGCTCCTAAATCAAGCAACTAATCATTTTTCCAAGAAGCAAGTGAAGCATTAAATAAATCTTCATTTACTCCAATATTACATTGTGCCACAACATAGTCAGCGGATTCAGGTGCTTTACCTTTGTCTGTATCATCAGTTTTACCTTTCTGTTGGTTTCTTTCCTGCTCAATTTTGTCCCATGGTAACTTGCATGTAGAGGCATCATGTGATCCATTTCTCTTACAGTGTATGCAGTGAAAATCTACCTTTTCTCCTTGAGAGTGTCTGCCCACCCTGCCTCTGAAATATCTTCCTCTTCCTCTTCGACCACCTCTTCCTATTGAATGCATACTATAACAAAAAACTTATGCTGCAAAACTTTTACTCTTAATGGGAAAAATAATACGGGACAACAAATTCAAATGTCAATTGGCATTCATCTGGACAACGTTAAAGTATAGAATATATGGGTGAGACAGCTAAAATATGAGTGATTGTGGGTGTGAATTTTGTCCCATGGTAACTTGCATGTAGAGGCATCATGTGATCCATTTCTCTTACAACGTATGCAGTGAAAATCTACCTTTTCTCCTTGAGAGTGTCTGCCCACCCTGCCTCTGAAATATCTTCCTCTTCCTCTTCGACCACCTCTTCCTATTGAATGCATACTGTAACAAAAAACTTCTGCTGCAAAACTTTTACTCTTAATGGGAAAAATAAGACGGGACAACAAATTCAAATGTCAATTGGCATTCATCTGGACAACGTTAAAGTATAGAATATATGGGTGAGACAGCCAAAATATGAGTGACTGTGTGTGTGTGTGTGTATCTAGATATATATATATATATATATATATATATATATAGAGAGAGAGAGAGAGAGAGAGAGAGATATATATATATATATATATATATATATATATATATATATATATATATATATATATATATATATATATATATATATGGCAACCTAAATATACCATAAATATATATAAAAAATTGTGCAGCGCTGGACACAAAGCTTTACAACGCATACAACAAGGTTTATATCAGAGTTCCAATAGCATTCCAGCAGCATGATAATAGCCCTTCACACAGTACTCCCAACTTAAATTCACCGCATATCAATCCAATACCATGTGACCCATATAAGTGTTTTGCTTTAAACCTCATATAAATCCACCATTATATATGTATATGCCATAGGTCCCCTTTATAAAAAAAACTCAATTACCATACGTCCCTTTGTATATGTACATACCATACCATTGATGTAATCTTTTCACCATTTAAAAACCCCATTCGTTCTTCATAAAAAAGGGATTTTTTCACAATTTAAAAACAATATTTGGTCCTCATAAAATTGGATAGTGCATAGTCAATTTACCAACACATGTAATGGCTCCAGGAGAAAAAACCCAATGCATGGTACTCACCATAGAAACCAATGCATTATATAGTCAATGCAACATCAACAACTTTCAGTAGGATTTTGATAGAGATACTCCACACTCACTGCATCATACAACCCATTTTCAAATGCAGAGATTTCATAGCCCATAGAATACCATGTGCAACAGATAACGCGCATATAATACAATAGAGAAAGTTGGGGCTTCGATGGTGGCTGCTCGACTTGGAATAAAGACATCGCTTTCAGTGTTCAACGTATACCATCATTTAATATATGCCATTTAACAAAGGCCACCAAGTCATAAAATTAGACTTTAGCACTTCCTCTATATATCACAATAGTTACAGTCCTTTACACGAATTTATAAAAAATAATTACAAATCTTGAAGGACCGTCACGGTTTTCAAAAAGAAATGAATAGCAATGTCAAGAAATGTGTACCAGAAGAGGCCTATCTCCGTAAATGAGTGCAACAGAGTGATACTGTACCAGCGTTGTCAGCATTCAAAACAACGTAAATACCATACCAAACAGCCTTAATACAGTAGCGTGAATACCATACCAAACAACCTTAATACATCAACATTAATACAATATTAAAACAGTATTAATACAATGGTAAAATAGAGTTCAACTTATGGAATTAACTTCAATGTTTGCCCTTCATAAACCAGCGAACACGACGCTTGTATACCAACATATGGCCAAAAAACTTCAACGCATAGCCAGAAACTTCAACAGATTACTAAAGAAACTTCAACATCTAGCCATACCAGCGTAAATACCATGATCACAAGTCATCTAGCTTATCTCTAAATCTTCAGAATTTTTATTTTTTTGTAGATAGAGTCTTTGATTCACGCAGTGAACATGGTCATGGAGTCAATTCAGACACTAGCATTTCACTGCTCCTCCACATAGCTACTCAGACCATTCAACACATCAGCATGGCCTCAAGGGCATTCAACTCAGTGATTTAGAGGATTTTCAGGTCTGTTGCTGTCAGGTCAAAGAATTGAGAGTTAATTATGGAAGACAGAGCGCACAGGAGCAGTGGAAAGTGGACAGAGAGCAGTAGGCAGAAGGGAGTTACAACTATTTTGGGAGCTGGCTCTGATAGCATGTCAGACCAGGCAGTAACTCCTCAACCAAAAATTGATTCATATGTTTATTCCTTCAGGGTGGCCTTATTATATACATGAGGGAGAGACTGTTTAGTTCATCTCTCGATGATTGTTCACATTACTTATTTATTTATTTACATTATGTTCACCCAATCCTGATGATTAGGTGTCAACATAAATAAATATAGTTTGTATTTATAAATTATTTGTAAGACCATTAATTAAAAATGAAAATAGTTTGTATTTATAAATTATTTGTAGGACCATTATATAAAAATGAAAATAGTTTGTATTTATGAATCAACTCAAACAATTAGTAATATCTGAAAATTCTCTCACAAATAAATGACTTACAAATGAAATGGAACCCCTTCTTTTAATTTAAATGATTCAATTTCCATAAAAAAAAATCTTTTAATTATTCAAACTTCTAATTATCAATACTCTATTTTTTTCACATAATCTTCCAATTTTCTAAACACATTTTCCAAATGAACATAACATGGAAAATGAGCATTCAAAATATGTACATATAACCTATAAACCATGTTAAAGCTTCGTTCAATACCGCTTTAATCTTTCACATAATCTTCTAATTTATTAAAAACATTTTCCATAAAAGAACTTGGAAAATGATCATTCAAAATGTGTGCCTATTATATATAAACCATGTCAATGATTCGTACAACCTTTTTTCATCTCAGAAATAATAAGTTTGTAAAGAAGGATTTGATAAAAACTAAATATATTAACTATAAACTAAATGGCTAAATGACTCTCCAGGTGAGATACCTGGAGAGTGTACAAACACTCATACAAGCCCTCTTACATTGAGTGAGATGAGCCTCAAATAGATAGGCTTCCTCACTAATGAGATGGTTTCACCCACTCCCTGGATATTAGGATATGAGGTCTAAGATTAGAGTCTCAAACCTATCATCATCATAACAATAATCTAAGTTTAGCTTTCTCCATTACTTCCAACACTCGCCCTTAATGGAGAAAGGGTACTGAATAATAACATATGCCTACTAGTTTAGTCTTAGCTAGGCTTACAATTAAAACATGAAAAAACTTGGTAATAGAGGTTTTCATTTTGGTCTTTTTGCTTTTGATTCCATGCTTGTTCATCTTGAGTAGAGGTTTCATAGTCACTTTCCTCGCCATGAGGTAGTGATGTATCTTCACCTCATTTCTTCCCATGGATGGAAAGCTTGAATTCTTATTCTCGCCCTTCTCAAAATTATGACAGGTTGGATAGGAGAATTTTCCCTCTCACTATTTCCAGTGTCAACCATCTGAACATTAGCTATGATGTCTTCATAATTCATTGATGTAACATCTCTACACACAGAAATATTAGTGAGATCATCACAATTTAAATTCTCTCCAACTTTGTCTTCTTTTGCCACGTCTTTGCAATCAGCTTCATGTGGCTCGTCCATTTGATCAACAACACTTTGTTCATCTTTACACCCTTCCTGAAGATCATATCGTGTGTATTCAATCTCAAGATCTTGCACAACAAAGTGTGCCTCTTGATTTTCGTGGTCATCAACAGAACCACATTGTTTCTCTGAAATTTCTTCTGACTCAAACATACTACTCATGCTAATGCCTCCAAATGGCCACATGAGAAAATCATCATCATCAGAATCAAAAATATCTAAAAATATATACATGTTGTTAAATTCCATCTTATCTCACTTTATCTTGCTTCGACATTTCTTTTTGACTCCACACAATCCTCTAACGAACTCCAACAACCCTGTTACCATGTAGGCAGGAAACTTCTCCCTTTGATAGCTTTTCAACTATAGAACCTTGTAGACTATGGCTTCTATGCCATGCATGTCTCAGTGCCCTCGACTCTAGCGACGAGCAACAAAACGACCTCTCACAAGTTGGAAACACTATCAATATCTAATTCTGATGTATGTAATTAGCAATTTCTGATAACACATATTTCTAAAGATGGGTTCAAATCAGCAAGAATTTTCGCATTTTCATTGTGGCATATAATAACCTAGAAGAAAATTTACCCAATTGGTTTTGGGATATCCACAACCTGCAACTTCTAGGCTACTCAAACAATAAGATTTTTAGGACAAATTTGCTAGATGATGCTAACAGCAATACCGGATCTATGGCTTGTATGATGATTTGGTTCGAAACGAGGCAGAGAATTCATCCTCTCAAGGTGATTATATAATTTCGCCCCTCAATAATTAATGCTCATAACCGAGAGAAAATCACCTTGAATGGCATTTACCACTTCAACGCAATCCTCCACACCACTTACGACAAATGTTTAAGGTTTTTCTTTGATTCAATGTGGCAACATTCTGCAGCCTCTGCGATTTCGTAGCCTCTTGCATGCCTCCACGGAATTCCATGCAATGGTCTGATCTGGTAATTCAATGATCCAGTGTTTTGGCAATGCAACGATCCAAACTACTACTGATCTCCTCACGGCCTGCAAACAAAAAACAAGGATCCGGCCTCCACGACCTCCTCCTCATGGCCTCTGGGCAAGTCTGGCCTCATGTGATCTCTTCATAGGAGAAGTAGCCACACACAGTTTTTATTTTTTGTTCTACATGGTCAGCATGATTTACCATGGTGGATTCACACCGTTCAACCCTTCTGTCACACTGTTCCACCCTTCGGTCGTGCTGAAATGTCAAAATAAAATGTACGCAAGTCTCATAGTGGGATTGGAACAATTGTTCCTACAAACTACGCGACGATCTCGCCTCAGGTGTGCTAGGAAAATCCTTCACTCATCATACAGGTTCCTTGACCCTGCAACTCTCATACCATGATAAAAACTAAATATATTAACTATAAACTAAATGGCTAAATGAATCTCTAAGTGAGATACCTGAAAAGTGTACAAACACTCATACAAGCCCACTTACATTGAGTCAGATGAGCCTCAAATATATAGGCTTTCACACTAACATGATGGTTTCAACCACTCCCTAGATATTAGGATATGAGGTCTAATATTAGAGTCTCAAACCTATCATCATCATAACAATAATCTAACTTTAGCTTTCTCCATTACTTCCAACAGGATTGATTTTTCTTTCTTTGATGTCTTCAGTCAATTTCCAAATGGTGGTTTTCTCCTCTATCATGAGATATGCTTTAGGGAGTCCCTTGCTTTTCTCCGTACGGAGATCAAATTTTATAGAAGAGATACATGTATTTTTGTTTTGAAAAGTGGGCAATCTATAGTTCTTAGTAACTTTTAGTGTATCTCCTTTATTATATTTAAGCCATTTTTTATATTTTCAATTATTATTCTAATATTGTTTTTTCAAGCAACCAATGCTAATGTCCATTTTATCAATCTCCTTGGCTTGTAATCTAGGTAAATTTAGTGGAGTTTCTATTAATCCATTTTTTCGAAACATTACACTCTCTCGATGGACAAGGCTTGTCTACAAGCATAGTACTTAGAGAACATAAGCCTGAAAAGAGCGCAATCAAGTGGATCGATGCAAAAGAAGCAACATGAAGCTTCTACGGAGGGGAAGAAGAAGAAAAAAGGAGGGAATGATAAAAATACGGTACCCACAAGACATCAGTGCAAAGATCCTAGCAACCATTGAAACATTGATGGCCATATAGAGGATAAGTGTTGGAAGTTTCATCTAGAGATAAACCCAAAGAACAAGAAGAAAGATAATAAGAAGAAGAATCTCATGGCCACTGATTCAAGAAACCAAGTTGAAACCGGCTTGGATGTGGATGAGAAGATCGTATGTACATGAGTGTAGAAGTAGGTGAATTTGAGTAGCCTTCAGCAAGAGGAAGAGAAAGAAATGACCAAACTATTCCATATAAAGATACATGTCAGGAAAACAAAGATTGATGCTCTATTTGACTCAGCATCACAGGCGAATCTCATTGCAGTAGAGTTGGTCAAGAAGTTGGGGCTGGAAGTTTGTGAGCATGCAAACCCATATCCACTGGGATGGGTAAATAAGGATGTAGAGCTAAAGGTAACAACACAGTGCAAAATCAGATTTGCTATCAATATTGACTTTATTGATGAAGTAGATTTGGATGTGGTTCCCCTTGATGTATGTGGAGTCGTGTTTGAGATTCCATACATGTACATGCATGATGCAATATGCATGAGGAAGGCTAACCAATAAAAACTCATCAAGGATTGAAAATCGTTCATCATTAACGTGCACAAAGGCAAGTCAAAAATTTCACTGGTAAGTGCTAAACATGCCAAGAAATTCATTAGTTCAAGCAAGAAGTATGTTTTATTGTTTTTAAGAGAAGGTTAGTCTGAAGAGGAGTTAATAAGAGGCAAGGCATCCCTGGAGGGGTGTACTAACAAACAAAAAAAACAATTTGAGGAGTTGTTATAGACATACAAGGATGTGTTCCAAGAGCCTAAATGGTTACCACCCAAGACAGAAATGGAGAACGACATATAGTTATTTCCATACTCCCCATTGACAAATATTGGGTTGTACAGGTAGTCTGTTATAGAAGAAAGTGAGGTGAGGAAATAGTTGCAGCACCTTGTGGAACAGGGTGTCATTCGACCAAGTACATCACCATGTGGGTCACCCATCATCAGTGTGCCCAAGAAGGATGGAACTTGGCTTATTTGTATATATTATAGGGCATTGAATCAATCACGCTCAAGAACAGATACCCCCATCCCAAGATATATGATCTACTAGATTAGTTGCAACAAGAAAAGTATTTCACCAATATGGACTTGAATATTGGATATCACCAGGTTCAAGTCAAAGAAGAAGATACATAGAAGACTACCTTCAAAACTAGACAAGGTTTCTATGAGTGGTTAGTTATGCCATTTGGCCTATGTAATGCACCAACTACATTGATAAGAATAATGAATGATGTATTGTGCCCTTTTATAGATTCATTTGGCATTCTCTATTTGGATGATATACTGGTAAGTAGTGGTACCTGGGAGGAGCATATGTCACATTTGACGCAGGTGCTAGAAACAATGAAGAAACACAAACTTCTAGAAAATATCAAGAAGTGTGAGTTTGCACAACAGTATTTGGTGTATCATGGGTCTGTGGTCGGTGGAGGAGAGTCAAAGATAGATCCTTCAAATATGGAGGCCATCATGAAATGGCCGGTGCCTACTAATGTTTTTGAGGTCAGGAGTTTCATTGGGGCAACACAGTACTTGATGAAATACATATCCTTATTTTCAGTGGTAGAAACACCACTCCACATCATAATAGCAAGCAACACGAGCTTCCATTGGGGAAAAGGTTAGCAAAGGGCTTTCCATGACAAGCCCACATAGTTAACCAGGGGGTTAGAGGGGGGGGTGGAGCCCCCCACTCATTATGCCAATTGCATAGTGAGGGGAGTTACAGGGTGTTTGAGGGGTACAAGTAACCCCACTCTATGGGGTCCAGGGCAGTGCCCTAGAAAAATTTGGTTTTTGAACCTATGTTAGGTTGGGCGGACTCACCTATGGTTTTGTGCATGATTTTCGCACATGTTTTTGGATGCGATGGTTTTTCGGTCCATGGTTTTGGATGCGATCATTTTCAATCCATGGTATTGGATGCTTCGGCATGTATAAATATGTATTGTAACGTTGAATGGAACATAATGAAAAATTGAGCTTGTAGTCCCGGTTTTTGGATCCAAGGGAAAATCTCTGTGTATATGTTTTTATGTGTTATGCTCTCACATTGTTTATTTTTTGTGTTTTAGAATTCGTATGTAGGTAATTTATGTACGGGGTTAAAACCTACATTTGGTATCAGAGTTTTTTTGGCTTCAAGGGGATGCCTTTATTGCTGAGGGGTTTTGCTCGGGCCTATGATAGACCCTATTTAGTGGGAGATCTGCGAGATTGATTCTAGTGGTGAAAGAAGATGGTGATCAGTGGAAAGATAGAGATCGAGAAATTTAATGGTCAGAGTTTTGAGTTGTAGAAACTTGAGATGGAGGATCTGTTGGTGGATAAAGATCAGTCGATCGTGGTAGATCTGGGTACTAAACCAATGGGAGTGTCTGATGAAGAATGGAAGAAGTTGGATTGGAAGGCAAAGAGCACAATATGATTGTGTGTCTCAGATTCAGTATTGCTGATGTATCGAGGGAAGCTACGATGAAGGCTTTGTGGGACAAGTTAGGAACTTTGTACCAATCTAAGTCTCTGGTAAATAAACTGTTCCTATGGAAAAAACTGCATAACCTGAGGTTGAAAGATGGAGACTCAGTGATAGAGCATCTGAACACATTTAATATTGCGGTAAGTCAGTTAGCATCTGTTGATATTAAAATTTCAGATGAAGATAAGTGCATCAGTTTGTTGTGTTCTCTACCAAATTCGTGGGATAGTCTGCTTATTGCAATAGGTAGAAATGTAACTACTTTGCAGTTTGATGAAATAGTCTCATCTTTGCTTATGGAGGAGATGAGACAGAAAAACATGGAGATCCAGAATGGTGATGCCTTGTCTGTATGAGGACGGTCCCAGAACAGAAACAAAAATAAGTCATCGAGTGGGAGATCTAAATCTCTAGGAAAACCTGTAAAGGTGGTGTGCTGGAAATGTGGAAAGGAAGGGCACTAAAAAAGGGACTATAAATCTAAATCTTTTGATAAAGGAAAGGGATCTGATGATGTTCCTTCTGCAGAGGTGAAAACCACCTCAGATAAAGGTGGGGATGTGTACTTTGCTTCTTCAAGTACACATGTAGATCATGAGGCATGGTTGATTGACTTAGGTGCATCCTTCCACTTCACTCCCCATAGAGAGTGGTTCTATGAGTATGAGAAATATGATGGTGGTGATGTCTTCTTGGAGGATTATAGGAAGACTAGAATCATCGGTCACAGAAAAGTAAAGTTGAAGTTGCAAGGTCAAAGGGTTAGAACACTTCCGGTTGTTTTGCATATTCCTGCATTGGCCAGAAATCTGATTTCTGTAAGCAATTTGGATGATGCAGGTGTAAAAACAGTGTTCGAGAAGGATACCTACAAGATGTTTCGGGGGGCACTGGTATTGATGCAGGGAGTCCGAGTTGGAACTCTGTACAAGCTGCAAGGTAGCATTGTTGTTGATGGGTGCAACAATTTCGTGGTTCTTGAAAGTGGAGCAGAAAACCTAGTGGTCTCTGGAGAGAAGACCATGTTGTGGCATCACAGGCTTGGACATATTGGAGAGAGGGGCCTTCAGATATTTCATGGTAAAGAGTTGGTAGAAGGTATTAGTAATAGCTCTCTTGATTTTGATTCCTGTGAAAATTGTGTATATGGGAAGTAGAATCAAGTGAGTTTCCCCTCTGGTGGTAAGAGGGAGAAACATATATTAGAGCTTGCACACAGTGATGTGTTTGGACCTATGAAGGTTCCATCACTGGGTAATTATGTGTACTATGTATCATTTATATATGACTTCTCAAGGAATACATGGATATATTTCCTTAAGAAGAAATATGAATTCCTTGACAGGTTTAAAGAATTTAAGGCTCTGGTGGAAAACTAGACTAAGAAGAAGATAAAGGTGCTAAGGACAGATAATGGTGGAGAGTTTTGTAGTAAGGAATTTGAAGAATTCTGTAAGAAGTCTGTTATAGCATGGCAGAAGACTACTCCATATACACCTCAGCAAAATGGAGTTGCAGAAACAATGAACAAGATGTTGATGGAAAGGGAAAGAAGCATACTCACTAGTGCCAGGTTAGGATACGAGTTCTAGGTAGAGGCAGTGGAGACAACATGTTACCTAGTCAACAGATCACCTTCATCGGCGTTGGAGGATAATACTCCACAATAGGTATGGACTAGTAAGAAATCCTCTCTTTCACATCTGAGGGTATTTGGATGTGATGCATATGTACATGTTCCAAAGGAGAAACAAACCAAGTTGGATAGTGAATCTAAAAGGTGCATCTTTATTGGGTATAAGGATGGTTTAAAGGGTTATAAGCTTTGGAACCCAGTAACAAGGAAGGTTGTGTACAGCCAAGATGTGGTGTTTAGAGAGGCGAAATATGTTGTTAAACATGAAGTCCAACCAAAGGAACCTGAGAAGATAGAGTTTAAGCTAAAGGAGGAAGAATCAGACTCTACAACAGAGGAGGAATCAGAAGATAAAGAGCCACAAACTTCAGGTGTGAGAAGATCAGTTTGAGAAAGAAGGTAGCCAAAAAGGTATAGTCCATCTGCTTTCTGTTCAAATTTTTCTTTATCTATTACTGATGATGATCCTTGAACTGTGAAGGAAGCAGTAGATTTAGAGGATGGAAAACTCTGGGAAGAGGCCATGGTTGATGAAATGGAATCTTTGTACAAAATTGAGGCTTAGGATCTGGTGGAGTTGTCGACTGGAAGGAAACCCATTGGCAACAAAGGGGTGTTCAAGAAGAAGACAAATTTAGAAGGAAAGGTGGAGAAATACAAAGCTTGGTTGGTAGAAAAAGGTTATTCCCAGGTATTGGGAATTTATTTTGGTAATATTTTTTCTCCTGTTGCCAAGGTAACTTCTATTAGATTACTTTTATATGTTGTTGTTGATTTTGATTTTGAGGTAGAATAGATGGATGTAAAGACAACATTTCTTCACATGGATCTGGAAGACGAAATCTACATGAAGCAACCTGAATTCTTTGCAGTGAAGGGTAAGAAAGAATTGGTATGCAAGTTAAAGAAGTCTCTGTATGGGTTAAAACAGTCACCAAGGATGTGGTATCTGAAATTTGATACATTTATACGGGGACTTGGCTTCACCAAAGGCAAAGCAGATCATTGTGTGTATTTTAAATTAATTGGTGACTGTGTTATTTATTTGGTATTATATGTGGATGATATGTTGTTGGTTGGAAATGACAGAAATTATCTAGGATTTGAAGACCCAATTGTCCTCCAAATTCGACATGAAAGATCTTGGTGCTGCAAACTATATTTTGGGCATTGAAATTAAAAGAGATTGGGCAAAGAAGAAGCTTTGGTTAAATAATAGGAAGTATGTTGAGACAATATTGTAGAGATTTAATATGTAGGATAGTAAACCGGTGAAGGTTCCTATTCTTGTAGGTGTAAATTTATATGTTGAACAATGTCCCAAGACACAAGAAGAGGAAGAGGACATGTCCTGTGTTCCATATGCAAGTGCAGTCGGTAGCCTGATGTATGCAATGGTCTATACTAGACCAGACATTTCACATGCAATGGCAGTATTGAGCAGGTTTATGTCAAAACTAGGAAAGGAGCATTGGACAGTAGTGAAGCGGATTTTCAGGTATTTGCGTGGCAATAGTGATTATGGTTTGTGCTACCAAGGAAGACGAGGATTGGACAGAGTGTTGGATATTCGTGGCTTTGTTAGAGATCTGGATCAGAGAAGATATACAAGTGGGTATGTGTTCAACCTATTTGGAGGTGCAGTCAATTGGATGACTAAGAGACAAACTGTAGTGGCACTATCAACTATAGAGGCGGAATACTTGGCAGCCACTCATGCAAGCAAGGAAGTAGTTTGGTTGCAGAGATTGTGTTCAAGTATGGGGTTAGCATAGGGAGCTATAAGGATAGACTGTGATAGCCAAAGTGCAATTTTCTTGGAAAAGAACCCTGCATATCATTCAAAGACAAAGCACATTGATGTTCAGTATCACTTTGTGTGGGATATGATAGAAGACAAAAAGGTGTTCTTGGTAAAGGTGGACACTTTGAAGAATGCTATAGATGCATTGACAAAATCTGTGAGCTTTGAGAAGTTCACTTGGTGTAGAGAAACAATGGGCATTGCACGGTTGGATAAATGACTAATCTCTCTTGTGGCCCCCTGTGGAAAGGAAACAACAAGTGGGAGAATGTTGGGTTGTGTTATATTCTTTCCACGACAAGCCCACATAGCTAACCAGTGGGTTAGGGGGGGCGAAGCCCCCCCTTCATTGTGCCAATTTCGTAGCGAGGGGAGTTATAGGGGCTTTGAGGGGTACAGGTAACCCTGCTCTATGGGGTCCGAGGCAGCGCCCCAAAAAAATTTGGTTTTTAAACCTATGTTAGGTTGGGTGGACTAACCTATGGTTTTGTGCATGATTTTCACACATGTTTTTGGACACGATGGTTTTTCGGTCCATGGTTTTGGACGCGATGGTTTTTAGTCCATGGTATTTGATGCTTCGGCATGTATAAATATGTATTGTAACATTGAAAGAAACATAATGAAAAATCGAGCTGGTAGTCCCGGTTTTGGGATCCAGCGGAAATCTCTGTGTATATGTGTTTTATGTGTTATGCTCTCGCATTGTTTATTTTCTGTGTTTTAGAATTCATATGCAGGTAATTTATGTACGGGGTTAAAACCTACAGAAACAATGAAGAAGCACCAACTACTAGAAAATATCAAGAAGTGTGAGTTTACGCAACAGTATTTGGTGTATCATGAGTATGTGGTTGGTGGAGGAGAGTCGAAGATAGATCCTTCAAAGATGGAGGCCATCATGAAATGGCCGGTGCGTACTAATGTATTTGAGGTCAGGAGTTTCATTGAGGCAACATAGTACTTGATGAAATCCATATCCTCATTTTCAACGGTAGAAACACCAATCCATGTCATAACAACAAGCAATATGAGCTTCCATTGGGGAAAAGATCAGCAAAGGGCTTTCGAGGAGTTAAATGAGAATATTAGTCAAGCACCAGTTCTGGCATTACCAAACTTGAAGCAGCCCTTCGAAGTGGAGACAGATGCAAGTGGGTATGCTATGGGAGCTATGTGTTGGAAATAATACTGAGAGGGGGGCTGAATCAGTATTATCAAGTTCTTTTAATAAATCTTCCTTATTTATTCTTTGAATTATTTTTGCATGTCAGTACTATAAAATAATGAGCATGAACAAAGAAAATAGATAATCACACCAAAGAACACAAGATGTAAGGTGGAAACCCAATGTGGGTGAAAACCACCTGCTGCAATATGTCTCTATCTTCTTTCAAATTAGAAACTCCTTTTACAATGGTTTTGTACTGGTGCAGTCCTTTACCAGTACGCAGGCTGCAACCTGCAGAGAGCTACAACTCTCTCTCGTTTTCCAGTCTCTCCTGGAAGGGAGCTACAACCCCCTACTTCTTTTCTTTCAAGGACCACTTTTCATTAATTTTCAGACTGGATCCAAGAACATCAAAAACCCATCAACTACACTTGCATCATCAATCTCTGATTTCACCAAAACCAACCCGCATACAGATCTGCAAATATTTCCTTATAACTTTGCAGTTGTTACATCAGACATACCCAGATCATAACATGTGTAAAATAAAACATGCATCAATAATTCAGACCCAGATTATTAGATTTATAGATCAAGCGTATGCCACATATCACAGATCAAAATCATATAGAGATACCACTATTCCAGCCTTAAGATTTTGACCCATCAATAGAACTTATCCTTCTCCTTAAGCTCAGGTTCCTTCTTCATTCAGATCCAGATCTGCACCAAAACCCAATCACAATATTCCAGATCTAGCACTTTATCAGATATTCGATAATTCAGAAGATGCTTTGCCAAATGATCTCCTTCCTCTTTTATAGTCTTAGGCCTTTCACAATACCACGGGCCAAAACCATAGGATCAAAAAAACTGTTGGACTAATACCATGAACCAACCATGAAAGTGCGTGAGATCAACACTTTTGGATGCAATACCACGGGCCAAAACCATAGGATCAAAAACTGTCGGACTAATACCATGAACCAACCATGAAAGTGCGTGAGATCAACACTTTTGACGAGGTACCATGGTCCAAAACCATAGGTTCAAATACCAAGGACTAACTACCATGGACCAAAGGTAAGTTCTCCAACATATACGCACTTTTCCTTGCATGAAAGTGCGTACCATGGTCCAAAACCATAGGTTCAAATACCAAGGACTAACTACCATGGACCAAAGGTAAGTTCTCCAACATATACGCGCTTTTCCTCATAGGTTCAAATACCAAGGACTAACTACCATGGACCAAAGGTAAGTTCTCCAACATATACGCGCTTTTCCTTGCATGAAAGTGCGTGAACTTTTTCTCTACATGAAATAAACTTTTCTCTGCATAAAAGTGCGTGAACTTTTCTCTACATGAAATAAACTTTTCTCTACATAAAAGTGCGTGAACTTTTCTCTACATGAAATAAACTTTTCTCTGCATATAAGTGCGTGAACTTTTCTCTACACTATAATTTATTATCTGAGATGAGTGGGTTGCCATCAAGTACAACATATGTATCATAATGCCAACAATCTCCCCCTTTGGACTTGATGGCAACAACAACCAATCACTCTCCCCCTTTGACATCAAGGGCAAAGGGTTATGCTCCCCCTAAGAACATGCTCCCCCTGACTATAAACCAGATCTGCAAAGAAGAACCATAATCCATGACCATGAAAGACATAAAGACGTATTGCAGCAATATTCAGACCAGCATCCATGATTTCCTTCTGTACTTCCTCCATAATGCCAACAATGCATGATATGCTCCCCCTGAACCTATGCCATTCGATCTTTGACCAATCCGCAACCCAGCACATGTACGCATATACTTCAGATGAACCTTGCGTACAACCAACAATCAGAAGAGATTCAACAACAAGATGATGCATCAACAACCCCCAGCTTTTGCCTGAGGTATTCAAAGGTCTCCCTGGGCAAAGGTTTGGTGAGTATATCAGCAACTTGTTCCTTAGAAGGAACATACTCCAACTTGACCTTTTGTTCAAGTACTTGTTCCCGGAGAAAATGATACTTGATCGGTATGTGCTTGGTATTTGAATGCATGACTGGGTTCTTTGAAATACTGATTGCACTTGTGTTATCACATAAGATGGGGATAGGTGGTGTACAAGTGATTTGAAAGTCCTGCAAGGTCTGCATCATCCAAAGGAGTTGAGTGCAGCAAGATGCAGCAGCAACATATTCTGCTTTAGCTGTAGACAAGGCAATCGAACTCTGTTTCTTGCTGAACCAAGATACCAATCTGGGGCCCATAAAGAACGCACCACCACTTGTGCTCTTCCTGTCATCCACGCTTCCTGCCCAATCTGCATCTGTATAAGCATGAAGTGTGAGATCTGTATCTCTAGGATACCATAAGCCATAATTTTGAGTCCCTTGAAGATATTTAAAGATTCTCTTCACTGCCTGAAGATGAGTTTCCTTCGGATTTGCTTGAAATCTTCCAACTATTCCCACTGCATGCATGATGTCTGGTCGGGTACCTGTCAAATAAAGTAGACTTCCAATCATAGATCTGTAGGTTGGTTGATGCACTGCTGTTGATTCATCATTTGCACTGAGGCTACATCCTGTGACCATGGGTGTACATACTGGTTTTGCATCTTCCATGCCATATTTCTTCAAAATATGCTTGAGATACTTGGTTTGAGACAAAAAGATCCCTCCTTCTTTTTGTTGGATTTGCAAACCAAGAAAATATGTCAGTTCTCCCAGCAAGGACATTTCGAATTCTTTCTGCATCACCAAGGCAAAGCTTTGACTCATAGCTTCTTCATTGCTGCCAAAGATAATGTCATCTACACACACAACAAGTATCAGCAATTTGTTATTTTCAACTTTTATATAAAGATTGTTGTCTGCTGATCCTTTTGAAAAACCTTGTTGATGAAGATATTTGTCCAAACGATAGTACCAAGCCCTTGGAGCTTGTTTGAGACCATAGAGAGCCTTTTTCAATCTGCATACAAGATTTGGATCATTTCCAAGAATGAAACCATCTGGTTGCTCAATGTATACTTCTTCTTCCAAGTCTCCATTCAGAAAGGCTGATTTCACGTCCATTTGAAATACTTTGAAGTTTTGAAAGCTTGAGAGAGCAAGGAACATTTGGATGGCCTCAAGTCTTGCAACAGGAGCAAAGGTTTCTTCAAAATCTATTCCTTCTTTCTGCGCATACCCTTTACAAACAAGTCTGGCCTTGTTTCTAATTACTTCTCCATTTTCATTCAATTTATTTTTGAAGACCCATTTTGTCCCTATAACGTTCTTATCCTTTGGTCTAGGAACCAGCTCCCAAGTGTTGTTCTTTTCGATCTACTCAAGTTCTTCATCCATTGCTTTGACCCAACATTCATCTTTGCATGCCTCTTTCACATTTTGTGGTTCAGTGGAGGAGAGTAATGCCAAATAGCTTGAAGCTTCTGCAATTGCTCTTCTTGTTTGTACACCTGGTTCTTTCTGTCCCAAAATCTGAGATTCTGGATGATTCTTCTGAACATATCTGGATGGAGTCTTCTCTTCTATCCTTATTTTCTCCTCTGGTTCTTCTTGAGGTTCTTCTTCTTCATCATTCTGTCTTTGAGGATGGCCTTCATCTTCTTCGATATCTTCATGATTTACTTGCCTAGGAATATATCCCTTCTCATCAACCACTACATCAATGCTGTCAACAATTCTTCCAAGTCTTTTATTGTAGCACTTGTATGCTTTGTTGTGTGGAGAATAACCAAGAAGAATGCCTTCATCTGCTCTAGGTTCAAGTTTGCCAAGTTTCTCATCAGTATTTTTAATATAGCATTTGCTCCCAAATATTTTGAAGTGCTTTACCGAAGGAGTCTTACCATACCAGAGCTCATGAGGGATTTGAGTGCTATTCACTCGGACATTTGTTTTGTTGAGAATAATAACCGCAGCATGTGCTGCTTCACCCCAGAAAGTTGCGGGAGTTCCAGACTCATCAAGCATAGCACGAGCCATTTGTTGGACAGTTCTGTTCATTCTTTCCACCACTCCATTTTGCTGAGGAGTTCTAGCTGTAGAGAATTCTCTTCTTATCCCATGTTCTTCACAGAAATCGAAAAATTCATTTGAGGTAAACTCCCCACCTCTGTCGGATCTAAGGCACTTAATTTTGTATCGTGATTCATTTTCAACCAATGCTTTAAAGGATTTGAATTTTTCGAATGCTTCATCTTTGTGCTTCATAAGTCATAACCAGACAAACCTGGAGAAATCGTCAATGAATAATATCAAGTATTCTTCTCCTCGAGGTGTCCTTTTCCTGAATGGACCACATGTATCTGTATGTACTAGCTCAAGAGGCATGCTAGCTGATCCTTCCTTCTCCAGAAAGGTAGTTCTGGTTTGCTTTCCAAACTGACATGATTTGCATATGGTGTTGTCTAGAACTTTGATATCTGGAAGACCACGAACTGCCTGATATTTGCATGCTTTCCTTATTTGTGAAAAGCTTAGATGCCCCAATCTCCGGTGCCATAACCAGTGCTCATCATCCTTGCTCAGATAGCATTGTTGTTGTCCTTCTTCAAATATGTATAGATTATTTGGAGTTCTTTTACATTTGATCACTGTTTTACCTGTATCAAGATCACGAACAAGACATCCATTTGATCTGAATATCACCTCGGTTCTTTGATCACACATCTGGCTGACACTTAGAAGATTATGTTTCAATCCATCAACATACAAAACATTTCCAGCTTTGACCTTTTCTTTTAACTGAGCAGTGCCTTTTCCTTTTATAGTTGCAGGAGTACCATTTCCAAAAGAAACTTTCTTTCCTTTTTCTAGAGCAGAATATGATTCAAGTTTTTCTTTATCACCTGTCATATGCTTTGAACATCCACTGTCAATGTACCATAGATTTTCCTGTCCCTCTGCATAAAATGCTATCCCACATCTTTCTGTTTGTGGTTCCTTTATTCTCCATGTTTTGGTGCTTGAGGCTTGTTCCTTTGTCTACTAAAACCTGCTCCTGCATTCAGAATCTTCATGACCAAAGTTATTGCAAATAGAACATTCAACTTCATTTTCAAGAACCGAAAAGTTGTTATAGGTCCTTTTTGTAATCCTGGTCATACTTCTTTGTTTTTGAGCTTCTCTAGTCATGATTGTTTTATATGCAACACATTGAGCTGCTTTGTGACCAAAGTTATGGCAAGAAAAGCATTGTCCATTGAAGAAATTTCTGCGGTTATCAAATCTTCCAGCCAAACGATTGTAATTTCTATTGTTATTCATTCTTGAAGCAAATTGAGAGGATTTTACCTGTGGCTGGTTGTAGCTTTTGTTCATCCTTAAGACAGATTGCCCCTGATTTGCTTGATAGTCTTTGTTTGTAATTGGTCCATGCTTTACTTGGTGATCTCCATTGTGCTTTTGCTCCTTCCTTCTTGCTGCATCAAGATAACTCTTTGAGGTAGATGCTTGAGAAGTTTCTCCATTATAGCCCAGACCTATCTTGTTTAGAGGAGAACGCTGTACATTGATGATCTCATCCAGAGTTTCAGATCCTTTGACAAACTTAAGATTAATAGCCTTTGTTTTCTCAATCTATTTTCTAAGACCAACAATTTCACCTTCTAACGTTTCAAGATATTTTTTTTTTCATCAATTTGAAGTTGTAGAGTATCAATGATCCTATTCTTTTCTTCTATACATGTCTTGAGTCTAGAAATTTCTTCACAAAAGCTATCCACATCTATAGCATCCATGTAATCATCATCTTCAAATGCCATTAAGAGTTTATAGTCATTACCTCGTTCATCTTCGTCACTATTTGATAGACCATCACTATCTTCATGAGTGTAGTAGCTTTTCTTATTTGCAATCTGTTTCTTGTTCCATCTAGCAGGTTCCTTTCCTTTATCCTTATGAGGACATTTTGCAGCATAATGGCCTACTCTTCCACAAGCAAAGCATTTAAAAGGTAACTTACCTCTGAACCTTCCAGTTCCCCTTTGAAGATTTCTGACAAAATTTGATTCTTCTTCTTCTTCTTCTGGCACGTGACTTGCTTCATAATAGTCTCCTTTGCCTGAAGCCTTGAAAGCAGCTTCTCTTCTGTCTGATGGACCTCCCTTTCTCATTTCATAAGAAGTTAGAATTCCGTGTAGTTGAGACATAGTAAGAATTCGTAGATTTTCCTTTTCTTCTATTGCAGACACTTTAGATTCAAACTTGGGGGACAATGATCTTAGAACTTTTTCAACCACAATAGCCTCTTTTATTTCTTCACCCAAGTTTTTCATGCAATTAACAATCTCATCTACCCGAAGGAAATAGTTAGCCACACTTTCATCATTATACATTCTGAGATTCTCATACTGAATCCTGAGGGTTTGAATTTTAGCACGCTTTACCTGTTCATCTCCTTTGTAGCTCAAGACAATCTTGTCCCATATTTCTTTTGCGGATTTATATTGCATAAACTTCACGAATTCTGTTTGAGATAAGCATCCCAGCAGAGTATTGACTGCTTTAGCATTTGTTTCATATTTCTTCTTTTCGGTCGTATCTGTAGGAGTAGCTAAAGGAAAAGTGTAGCCTGTATCTATGATATCCCAAACTTCTGTACCAAGAGATTGAAGATAGGTAGTAACTCTTACCTTCCAATAATTGAAGTTTGTCCCATCAAAAATTGGTGGCTTGATTGATGCTTCCCTCTTGTAGTTGCTCATGATGAATGATCTTCCTTCAAGCGATCAAGCTTCTCTGAAGGACCTGCTCTGATACCAATTGTTGGAAATAATACTGAGAGGGGGGGGTGAATCAGTATTATCAAGTTCTTTTAATAAATCTTCCTTATTTATTCTTTGAATTATTTTTTCATGTCAGTACCATAAAATAATGAGCATGAACAAAGAAAACAGATAGTCACACCAAAGAACACAAGATGTAAGGTGGAAACCCAATGTGGGTGAAAACCACCTGCTGCAATATGTCTCTATCTTCTTTCAAATTAGAAACTCCTTTTACAATGGTTTTGTACTGGTGCAGTCCTTTACCAGTACGCAGGCTGCAACCTGCAGAGAGCTACAACTCTCTCTCGTTTTCCAGTCTCTCCTGGAAGGGAGCTACAACCCCCTACTTCTTTTCTTTCAAGGACCACTTTTCATTAATTTTCAGACTGGATCCAAGAACATCAAAAACCCATCAACTACACTTGCATCATCAATATATGATTTCACCAAAGCCAACCCGCATACAGATCTGCAAATATTTCCTTATAACTTTGCAGTTGTTACATCAGACATACCCAGATCATAACATGTGTAAAATAAAACATGCATTAATAATTCAGACCCAGATTATTAGATTTATAGATCAAGCGTATGCCACATATCACAGATCAAAATCATATAGAGATACCACTATTCCAGCCTTAAGATTTTGACCTATCAATAGAACTTATCCTTCTCCTTAAGCTCAAGTTCCTTCTTCATTCAGATCCAGATCTGCACCAAAACCCAATCACAATATTCCAGATCTAGCACTTTATCAGATATTTGATAATTCAGAAGATGCTTTGCCAAATGATCTCCTTCCTCTTTTATAGTCTTAGGCCTTTCACAATACCACGGGCCAAAACCATAGGATCAAAAAAACTGTTGGACTAATACCATGAACCAACCATGAAAGTGCGTGAGATCAACACTTTTGGATGCAATACCACGAGCCAAAACCATAGGATCAAAAACTGTCGGACTAATACCATGAACCAACCATGAAAGTGTGTGAGATCAACACTTTTGACGAGGTACCATGGTCCAAAAGCATAGGTTCAAATACCAAGGACTAACTACCATGGACCAAAGGTAAGTTCTCCAACATATATGCGCTTTTCCTTGCATGAAAATGCGTATCATGGTCCAAAACCATAGGTTCAAATACCAAGGACTAACTACCATGGACCAAAGGTAAGTTCTCCAACATATACGCGCTTTTCCTCATAGGTTCAAATACCAAGGACTAACTACCATGGACCAAAGGTAAGTTCTCCAACATATACGCGCTTTTCCTTGTATGAAAGTGCATGAACTTTTTCTCTACATGAAATAAACTTTTCTTTGCATAAAAGTGCGTGAACATTTCTCTACATGAAATAAACTTTTCTCTACATAAAAGTGCGTGAACTTTTCTCTACATGAAATAAACTTTTCTCTGCATATAAGTGCGTGAACTTTTCTCTACACTATAATTTATTATCTGAGATGAGTGGGTTGCCATCAAGTACAACATATGTATCATAATGCCAACACTATGTTGACGCAAGGAGGAAGGTTCGTTTGCTACCATTCTGAAGTATTTCATGGGGCAGTCCTTAACTACCCTACCTATGACAAGGAACTCTATGCCATGGTGCAATATGTGAAGAAGTGGAAGAAATATCTCATGGGAAAGGAGAGAGTAATCTACACAAATCACTAGTCATTATAGTACTTGCTAGCCTAGAGTAAGCTACAACAAACTAGCCATTACAAGTGGATGGGATTTTTACAACAGTTTCATTTCGTGATCAAGTATAAGAAGGGAAGAACAAACAAGTTGGCTGACATGCTTTGAAGGCTACCCACATCGAATATTACAGCTTTGGGTACTCTTATGCACATGGATCCATTCACCCATGAAGCATACAAAGAGGCATATTCAGAAGATGAGGACTTCATGGAGGTGTATCAACAGTTGCAGAGTTTGATTCATGTGCATGATGGTGACATCATCGTTGACTACCATAATGCAAGATGGGTTACTCTTCATGATGGATAAGCTATGTGTTCCTAAAGGTGAGTGTTTGCAGATGATTAGAGAGGCTCGCACCTCCAAGGTTGCAGGGAACTTTGGCGTAGGGAGGACCATGGCTAACTTGCAAAGGTATGTGTATTGGACCAAGATGCAAGAGCAGGTAGCTAGGTTCATAAGAGAATGCATGCTTCTTGTACCAACAAGCCTAGCAATAGGAAATAGGGTCTATATCATCCCATACTTGTACCTACTCGTACTTGTGAAAGCATTTCCATGGACTTTGTGGGAGGTTTACCGACAACCAAGAAGGGACATGACTACCTATTCATCGTAGTTGATAGGTGCAACAAGATGTGTGTTTTTATGCCTTGTAAAAATACCATCAACAGACACAAAGCAACAAACTTTTCCTTTGGACAGGTCTAGGTTGACTTTGGAATACCAAAGAGCATCATTTCATATAGGGACACAATATTTATCAATGCATTTTTTACTACATTATGGGAGAAAATGGACACAAAGATGAAGAGATCTATAACATTCCATCCACAAACAGAAGTATTCAATAGGAATTTGGTGCAACTTCTAAGGGGATAAAACTAGAAGCATATGAAGGCCTGGGATGAAAATCTGATATATATACAACATTCTTATAGAGCGGCCCACACTTCTATAGGAAAGTCCCCATTTTAGACTTTTTTTGGATATTTTTCACCTTCAACTTTGGATATTGCATATGGGTAGCAAGGAGGAGTGAGGTAAGATCTTAGAGGAGATGCTTTGAGGGCTGAAAAATTGATATAGAATATCAAGTAGATCCATCTAAAAGTACAAGAAACACTTCAAAAGTCACAGGAGAAGTATAAGACCAGCATGATCAACACAGAATAGAGAAATAATTCAAGGTGGGAGATAGAGTATGGCTACAGTTGAACAGGGAGAGACTGCAGGGGCCTAGTAAGAAAATCAAAGCTCTAAGATATGGTCCCTTTGAGATATTGGAAAAGGTGGGTGACAATGCCCATCAGCTCAATTTACCACCATATATGTGCATTCATTCAATTGTGAATGTAGATAATTTGAAACTCTATGAGCCCTCGATGTCAGATTAGGAAGAGGAATAGGTCCTACCTTCTATGGAGGATTTGACACTAGATGCTCAAGTAGAGTTGGAAAAATACACAATTTTTCAGAAGAGGTCTAGAACTACAAGACAAGGGCAGCATGACCTTTGGTAGATTGGGTTGAAGGGAGAACTTCCAGGAAAAGCTAAATGGTACACCGGAGAGAAGGTGGAGGAAAAATTTCCTCACCTCATTTAGTAAAATATTTTGGGGACCGAAATCATCCCAAAATGTGGAGGTATGATCCAGAATGGATCATTATATTTATTTTCATCCATCATGATGCATTTGAAGTGGAGTGGAAAAAGTGGGACCCAGTTTGGAAAAACAGGGTCTAAAACCCTTCAGGAGCATTTTGAGTCATTAAATAACGCTTTTGGGGGTAAAAATTTGCTTCTTTAGCGTAGTATCCTTTCATTCTATTCTACACATAGATACCTTTCCAACGGTGCAAGAAGCATGTTAGTCGGAGTCCGTATGCAATAGTTATGCCACTCAAAAGTTGACCTTCCTCTTTTCACACATATAGTTTGGGAGGATGCCACATCATCCTCCATTATTCATGGAAAAATGGGCTAGCCATATGTTTGTAATGTAAAAGACTCTAGAAGAGGCTATTTGTACCTCTAGTTAAGATTTCATGTAGTCAAACTTAACCACTAGTAGGCTAACACGTTGTGTTATAATTAGACCACTAGCAGGAAGAGGAATTCCATCCTTTCAAAAGAATTTTGTTCCATAGTTGAGAAAAGATAGACATGAGAGATACGAGGTAGAGAAAACAGAGAGGATTTGTGCAATGTAGCAGGACACGGGCCACAGGCCATAGGACACAGGCATTAATTCTTTGTACCTGCAACCATATTTCCAGACAGATAAAGAGAGCTAAGCGACCTCACATTTTAGCCGGGTTTTCTCTCGAAAGAGTTTCCCATATATAATATCATGTGTCTTGTGTGTGTGTTCTTATTCTTTCATTCTCTATTTTTCTACATAATTTCCATTCACATGCATGCCCTAATTACAATTAAATCCACATATATTAAAGTTTAATAAATTGTAATAGTGTAGAATTTTCAGAGTTTTAATATAATGTTATTAGATCTCTTGTGATGAACTATCCAATGGAATAGCCATGATAGTTCACGGATCAATAGGTCTTTGGAGTTCACTCGCATGCTCAAGAAGGAAAAGGAGGGCACATGGTGCATTTCTGAAGGATCAAGGATGAAGCTTCAGGGCTTCAAGGTGGTCTCATCCACTCAAAGGGAAAAGAAGGGTGTAGGGTCTATTATTGAAGGCTGAAGGATTTGAGCTTTGGGCCTTGAGAGTGCGCTCAAAGGAAGACTTATTTCTTTCAGAGGACACAGTTCAAAAACAGAGGGAAAGATTCTTAAGCGTGCACCATGAACTCTTGGAGGGCACAAGGCGCACTTCTGAACAATCAAGGATTCTCTCTTGAGGCTTAAGAGTGCTCTCATCCACTCCTAGCCTCGATGGGTTCACATTGCAACCTCAATTTTTCAAAGAATGGATGATATAATGAGGAGGAAACACAATGAGTTTAAACAAAAAATCATGTGTGACACTTACCAAATCATCAAGGAAACTTATAAAACCTTGAATAATGATGAATAGACATCAAAATATAACTTTTCAAGCATTCCCCAAGTATAATAAACAAAGTATGTGCGACTACGGAAAAAACTGTCGTTTTACAACCATAAAGGTGTTATGACCATGATGTGCACTACAGATGTTCTAATCAATATGACAAAACATAAGAATGATCAAGGACACTTGAAACACATAGAATGACCTGAAACGAAACTTGATGACAAAAGAAACACTAGATACGATGATGATGTAGGGTCCAAAATTTGAATGTAGTGAAATTTTGAAGGGTGTTGTAGCAGCGACAATAGAGAGTATAGGATAAACATGACAACTCAACAATAGAATGAAGACTCAATAGCTAGCTTCATACCAGCTATGGTTTTGATAGCTAGCTCACAAGTAAACCATATAATTAGAGTAATGAAGTATCTAAGATACAAGGTGGTTCATCAAGGAATGAAAAACTATGTCAAACTTTTATTGTCAATTTGTGAATACAAAGTTGAACATTGCAAGACCGATCAACACATCTCTATAGGACATGGCCTCTAGGTGTTCATTGCAATAAGATGAGGGAAGTCTTGGTAGCAAGGTTCATGCTTGAGTAACATCAATGGATGTTAAGATTCAAATAATGAAAAGAAACCCCTCAAGGAGAAAGCAAGGCTTACTTGTAATGAGAAAAGAAACCTTATGTTGACCTGAATGACAATTAATGATGGGCTTATGAAAGTGAGATTGTTGAGGAGAAATTTGATCAATGTTATGGTGTGGCTTTATATTATTGAAGTGAAAGTGTGGCTATGAACAACACTACAATTAAAAATATCAACCATTTAAATTTTATGGTTTTTTTGGATAAGAGAGATGAGGTGCAACCCCTAAATTAGCCAACCATAAAGAAATAAATGAGAAAAAATTCAAGCTAATATGAGGAATGATATAAATGTATATATGTGTAGGAATTATCATGTTGAATACACACCTATACTAAGAGAGGCTTGTGAATCAATATAAGACAACTTTTACATATTTCAACATTCACGAACTATAAGAAAATAGTCACATATGAGATCTATCAGTTGCAAAACATGGAAAACAAGACTTACATGGAAATCATTTTGGGAGAAAACCAAAAAACACTTTTTTTAATACTTTGTAGGAACCAACATATTGGAGACACCAATCACCATTGGTACAAACCTTAGTAGGCGCCAACCTACTCTTAAATATTTTTGTAGACACCTAGAGACACCAATATCTATTGTTGGAAATATTTGTAGGGACCAACTTAGTGGATACTGTTGACACCTAATCCGAAACGGATGAGGTGAAGCCGGACAGTCATCTAGAAGATGAACTGATCCGTTTTGTAAATGTATAAATAATAATAGTCTAATGAATAATATCATCCAGTTGTTTCTTGCGCTCATTAATTTCTGAGCTAACCTGGCCTGACATGGTATCAGAGCACAGGTCCCAGAAATAACTCCTGCCTCTGCCAGGTTTCTGCGCCCTCATGAAACCTCTGTCCTGAGAGACTGCGCATCCGTTTTGTCTGAATTCGCTGCCCCTCTCTGCGCTGCCTCTGACCTGACATATCTGTCCATATTCCAATGCATCTGTCTGAATCGATTTGCCTACGCTGTCTCTGTTGCTGCCCAAAGATGCATGTAACTGTCCAATGCCTCTATCCAGTTGCGTAGATACCATAACATCCGCATGCTCACTCATTTGCCCGTTTGGCTCACTGGTTTCCTTCTGTAAAATCATGAATTGTATTACTGATGCGCCTTTTCTCTCACAGTCTTCATGACCTGTGCATAGTGAGACACTGCTTTTGGAGTCAATAGGCTATTTGCAGTCATGCTTTTCTTACTGTTCGGGCGAAATAACGTTTGTTGTTGGCTTTTCGTCAAACATATACGTTCAAGAACAAGTCCAACCTGAAATATGAGCACTGGTTTAGAGCGATGTTGCAACTTTTTGTGGAACGTGCCTTATTTGCATTATATCATATTTATTATGCAGGTTTATTCTAGTTCATAGGCTTGGCGATGCGCTTGATGAAGGTTCCTTTTTTTTAGACGTCAGTGAACTGCAACAACTCTTCTTCCTTCCATCGTATTTTCGCTGGAAACGCTGCGTTGTATTGTTTTGAAGTCTGCGTTATATTGAAGAAACGCTGCGTTGTTGTGTTGTATTGGACTGCGTTTTTTTATTGTGGGCACCCATGTTTCATATTTTAAGCAGAGTTTGGAAATTTCAGTCAATTTCTGACCTAATCGACGCATTGAGCGGAAAGCAATGATGCCTACAGTGAATGATGCGGTGACCGCTTACCAATTGCCTTCAAAGCTGTCTGCATAAGTCAAAGTGCGCAACCGTGCGTGCAGCCTGCAGGAATCTGGGTTTCTGTTCACGGTTCAAAAAAAAAATAGCAAAATGACAAAGTGCGTAGGGACATTAATTGTGTGTATGGCTTAAGCCAGCTGAGTCTAAAGTGTTAAGAGTATGTATTTTTTAAAAGGATTCAAATTGCTGTGACCGTGGATTTGAAGACTGCGTTTTTTAGAATGAAATGGTGACTGCGTTTTTTTAAAGCTTGAAATGGTGACTGCGTTTCTGACATATTTCTGCTCTCGGCATCGGTTGTTGCCAGAAACTATTTTTTGCAAAAGTTGAATGCTCCCTTACTTTGTATGTGTAGCGGAATGTTGCATGCAGTTTTGAATGGACGTTTGGTGCATGGTTATGCGTTGTTGGTAATTTCGAAGGTGAAAGTTGTGTGTGTTGGAGACTGTGTAATGGTATGTGCGTTGAAATTTTGAAGAGCTATGTTTAATATTGGCAAATTCAATGTTGCCATGAAGTTGAGCAATTATAAAAACCTGTCCAAACAGTGTTCTTTGAATGCGCTGTCCAAAGGACTTTATGTTTGAGCTTTTGAATGCGTGTTTTTGAATGCGCTGTTCATACATTAGTTCACTATTTCAAAGTTTTTCCAGTAGTGCCCTATGAAATGTTTTAGAGCCTTTGATGTATGAAGGAAAATGGAACACCATTGAATCTGTTCTCAAGTAAAAGACTGTTTTTAAACAGATAATCACATAACTGATGCATTGTTACATACAGAAGTTACATAAGGCTGTGGCATAAAGTACATAAGGCTGTATTATTTTTTAAAACATATTTTCCCAGCAGAAGTATTTTTTCTATCAGCAGAAGTTTTTTTGTTACAGTATGCCTTCAAGAGAAAGAAGAAGATACTTCAGAGGCAGGGGGGGCAGACATTCTCAAGCAGAAAAGGCAGACTTACATTGCATTCGCTGCAAACAAAAAGGATCTCATGATGCTTCTACATGCAAGCTACCATGGGAAAAGATTGAGCAGAGAAGAAATCAGCAGAAAGGTAAAACTGATGACACAGACAAAGGTAAAGCACTTGAATCCGCTCACTATATTGAGGCACAATGTAACGTTGGAGTAAATGAAGATCTGTTTAATGCTTCACTTACTTCTTCGAAAAATGACTGGTTGTTTGATTCAGGAGCAACCTGTCATATGACTCATAGGAAAGATTTTTTTGAAGATTTCACTGATAATGTTGATGGAGCAGTATACTTTGCAGATCAGTCAAAAATCAAGCCATCAGGGCTTGGCACAGTCAGGCTTAAACTGCCTGGTCTTCCAGACTTTCTTCTGGATCATGTTCTATATCTCCCACAGCTCAAGAGAAACTTGTTGTCCCTGGTCCACATCCGCCAGCAAGGTCACTCCATTCATATGTTTGATGGAAAGCTTGAGGTAAGAAAGGCATCTGACCATTCACTTGTCATGAGGGGTATAGAAGAAGAAAGACTTCTTAAACTGCAAGGAGCCTCTGCTCATGCACAACATTTTTCATATATTTCTCATCATGATGAAGGTACACTTCCATCAAGTTTATTATGGCATGCTAGATTTGGACATTTAAACTATGATAGCCTCCGCTTGTTGAAGAAAAATGGTGTTGCTGGTTTGCCTACAATTCCTAGAAAACATAAACAATGTGATGCTTGCATTCTAGGAAAGCATAGCAAACAGTCTTTTCATGATTCACATTCAAGAGCACATAGGAAGCTTGAACTTATTCATTCAGATTTATGTGGTCCAATGCCTGTTCCTTCTGCAAATGGAAATAAATATATCATGACATTTATTGATGATTACACCAGAATGTGTTGGGTTTACTTATTGAAGAACAAATCTGATGCTTTTCAAACATTCAAGAATTTTCATAAATGGATTGAAAATGATGCACAATCTCATATTGGGTCTATTTGCACTGATAATGGAAAAGAATATACATCAAATGAATTTGAACACTATCTTCGCCAACATGGGATTAAACATCAAACAACTGTGCCTTATAATCCTCAACAGAATGGTGTAGCTGAAAGAATGAACAGAACAATTTTGAATATGGTACGATCCATGCTTTTCTTCAAAAATGTAAAGACAATGTTTTGGGCTGATGTTGTTCTATGTGCTGCATATATAAAGAATAGATGTCCATCTAGTGCTATAAGAAACAAGACTCCTTATGAATTGTGGTATGGACATGTTCCTTCGGTAAAACATCTCAGGATATTTGGTTCCACCTGTTATGCTTTAATACCAAAGGTACATAGAAACAAACTTGGTGCTAGAAGTCGTAAGTGTATCTTCCTGGGGTATTCAAACACATCTAAAGCATACCGCCTTTATGATGAAGTAAATAAAAAGTTTGTTTTATCTAGAGATGTCATCTTTCTTGAATCATCCAAATCTGACAGTGTTGTTGAGCGGCAACTTGATCGCTTGGATAGATTCACAAAACCGAAATCATTTCAAGAGTTTGATAATCAGATTCCACATCTTGAAGGGGGGATTCCTATACTAGATCAACATGTGGAATCTTCTTCTAAAGAACAATATCCCCTGCATGACACTCCAACAACGGATGATGCTTTAAGTGATGTAATTGATAGAATTGGGAGACTCAATCTTGATTCAGACCCAACTCAATCAAAAGAACAGCCTGGATCATCTCAGAAAGGTCCCCCAAAGTGGCTGACAAAGACACTTGAAAGTGTTCATCCTGATGAAATTCGAAAAACAGGAACCAGAAATTCAAACCGACAAGATGGAGGTGATGTAGATAACTCTAATTCACCTGTTGATATGGATGTTACTTATGATTGTGAATTGAACTTGTCTACAGATTTTGAACCAACTTCCTTCAAAGAAGCTGCTTCTCATGATGAATGGAAAGAAGCGATGCAGAAGGAGTATGATGCCCTCATAAAGAATGGCACTTGGAAGCTGGTTGATCCTCCATTTGGAACCAAACCAATTGGCTGCAAGTGGGTCTACAAGAACAAGTACAAAGCTGATGGCTCACTTGACAAGCACAAAGCTAGGCTTGTGGCAAAAGGTTTTGCACAGAAGGAAGGGGTCGATTATGAGGAAACTTTTGCTCCCACAGCAAAATGGGCCACCATCCGGACACTCTTTGCACTAGCTGCTCAGAATGGTTGGAAAGTCCATCAATTGGATGTAAAAACTGCATTCTTGAATGGAGATCTAAAAGAGAATGTTTTTATGTCCCAGCCTGAAGGATTTGCTGTGAAAGGACATGAACACAAAGTATGCAAACTTGTGATGTCCTTGTATGGCCTCAAACAAGCACCACGAGCCTGGTATGAAAAACTAACTGAGCATCTTCTGAAACTCAACTTCAAACATTTTGATCTTGATGATGCAACTTTATTTGTCAAGAAAGTTGGCAAAACAGTTGTATATCTTGTGGTATATGTAGATGATCTTTTAATGACAGGGAACAATGAAAGCTATATTGCATCCATAAAGAAAGAATTAGGAAAATTTTTTGAAATGACTGATTTGGGATATGTTCATTACTATCTTGGCATTGAAGTAACCCAACATCCAAAGTCCATATTTCTTTCTCAAAAGAAATACATTGGAGATTTGTTAAACAGATTTGGCATGACAGAGTGCAATCCCCTTTCTACTCCAATGGAACAAAACTTGAAGCTCACATCTATTGAAGGAAAGGAATTTGAGGATGCAACAAAGTATAGACAGCTTGTAGGAAGTCTCATCTACCTCACTACTACCAGACCAGACATTTCATTTGCTGTTGGAATCCTCTCCAGGTTTATGCAAAAGCCTTGTGAGGGACATTGGTCTGCTGCAAAAAGAGTTCTAAGGTACTTGAAGGGAACTCAAGACCTTGGAATCAAGTATACACAGGTGGACGACTTCAACTTGTTTGGATACTCTGATTCAGACTTCGATGGAGACAAAGAAACTAGGGTATCTACTTCAGGATATGCTATGAGTCTTGGATCGGGAGCTATCTCCTGGAGATCATGCAAACAATCAGTACCAGCAGATTCCACAACAGAAGCAGAATACGTGGCAGCAGCTGAAGCAACGAAAGAAATTGTGTGGCTCAGGAAAATTCTTGAAGATTTGCAAGTAAAACAAATACAATCTACTCCACTCATGATTGATAACACCTCTGCAATAAAGTTGGCCAAGAACCCAAAGTTCCATGATCGTACTAAGCACATCAATACTAAATATCATCTGATCCGACATCATGTTGAGGCCAAAACAATCCATCTCCGTCATTGTTCCACAAACGAGCAAATTGCAGACATCTTCACCAAAGCGCTTGGAAGAGAAAAGCTTGAAAGATTCAGAACGATGCTTGGACTCACCAACATCCCTTCAGATTAAGGGGGGAAATGTTGACACCTAATCCGAAATGGATGAGGTGAAGCCGGACAGTCATCTAGAAGATGAACTGATCCGTTTTGTAAATGTATAAATAATAATAGTCTAATGAATAATATCATCCAGTTGTTTCTTGCGCTCATTAATTTCTGAGCTAACCTGGCCTGACAGATACACCAATCTGCACTGCTACAAATATTTGTAGGTGCCAACCTAACGGAGAGACCAATCCCCACTACCTGGCACCAACTGATCAAGAGACACAAACACTTTGTTTCATCAACCACCAGGAATTATAACTCTTTTGTAGTGCATATAATTTCTTTAAAAGACGATGACATTCACATTACCTTCACCATGTCTACTTGCTATTTCATCCTTCACTAGATCTACATGTTGCTTCTGCCCTAACCAGGTCTTCTCACTACTTCTTCCTTCACCAAATTTTAACAAAACTTGAATCTCCCAATGAAATTTATGGTAACTATCCCAAAGATTATTTTTTTTGGCACCTCCCAAAGAATTAACCTTTATATCGCTAAGGACCATTCAAAAACCCTAACTTCCATAGGACATATCACTAAAATTATAGCAAACCAAAGTATGAAATTTTTACTTGAGGTTATTCTATGTGTCTCCTTAGATCTCTAAAAATCACAGTATAAAAAATCACAAAAATGAAGTTATAGAAAAAATTCTAATCTTACTTATTTGAAATTTATTTAAGGATTGTTTTAAAACCCTAACTTCCACAAGGAATATATCTGAAATTATAACAAAATTATATTTGAAAATATTCCCACATTTACCCACAAAGCTTTCTCGTGTCCTCAAAATTCCATGATATGAAATGCCCCAGAAAATAAGTTATAGCAAAAATTCCAAACTAACCTATTTGAAACTAATTTCATGAGAATTTAGGAACCCTAACTTCCATACAGAATATGTTAGAAAATATACTGAACTAATGTTTGAAATTTTTAATTCATGTACCTAGAAATCTCACTTCTATATCCTTAATATTTCACAATCTAAAATATGTCAAAAAATATGTTGTAGTGAAAATTTCAAACTATCATGTTTAAAATTGATTTTAGGAGCATTCAAGTACATTGAATTCCTAAGGGCATATCTCATATAGCATAGTGAATCAATGTTTGGAATTTTGACCAAATGTACCCAGGTATGTCACCTCTATCTCCTCAAAATTCGACATTCTAAAACATCTCCAAAAATAAGTCAAATTGAAAATGCCAAACTGACTTGACATTGATTTCACACTCTCCCCTTTTGGAATGATATTCAATCTTTTCTCATTCAATTCTCAAAAGAATGATACATTTTCACTCACACATTTCTCCTACTATACTTTGTCATGAAATTTCATGAAGGGACATTAATTTAAAAGTAAATGACACCATTAATTAAATAACTAATTCCATTGTTATTTCACCTTTCCACATACCATGGGCTTCCAAACCCATCTATTTCAAACTCTCATTTCACTTTTTAATTTTTCACATGAACCCCTTTCTTTTCATACTTGTAATGTATTAATATAACATTAATGACAACATTAATCCTTTGACATCAATGCCAATAATTATAGAAGATTGCATTATTCAAATCAAGTGATCCAATTCTACTAATCCAGAGGATTAAAACCTCAAATCATAGGATAATGAAAGGAGGGGAGTATTCTTTTGTTATTTTTCTTTGAAATAACACTAACACTAAACAAATTAGTAACTAGGTAACACTCAATAACTTAACCATTGAAAAAAAATTATAAAGGAAATCACACCAAAACCTTTTGAGAATTGTTATTTCTTCTTCATTTTTCTTTTGTTTATTTATTTTTTATTTGATAAAACAATTTGAATAAGCACATTAACTAGTCACAACAAAAAATTTTAAAGCTAAATACTAGAAAATTATTTTGGGGTTTTGGGATTAGGTTTTATGAAAGATACATTAGTTTAAGGGTTATTGGGTTACAATGTAACAATATCATGATGGTTCTTAAGGGCTTAGGAATGGTTGCAAGTATAGTTAGGATTAGCTATCAAGTTCCATTTAAGGAGAAAGGAAAATGTCATTAGATCAAGCTGGGGGGTGGTCTTATTTAGGATTACTCCCAAGTTCAAGTGGGTTAACTTAGAGAAAGGGAATGCAAGAGGGCCAAGCTAGAAAAATTTGACTGCAATGAAAAGCCTACTTACCTATGATGATCAAGGAGTAACCAAGTGGAGACCACAACATGGATAGTTCCTCTTGTAGAGCTAGATGCCCCTCAAGGACAACAACAAGAGCTTTGTCCTTAATTGAAACAAAAGAGAAACTTGTTTCTAACCCTTTAACACATAATAATAACCATAAAAACACTAATCTTATACTCAATAAGCATCAAACAAGATCTTCATTATTTTTCCAAACCTTGAAAATGAGAAGACTCATTCCTTATACATAACAAAATTTCTCATTGCAGGTATGAATTATTACAATGGGAAATTCAAATAATGAGCACTCAAACCGTGGGCTCAAATGCCATAGTTCAGATACAACTCAAAATTTCCACCTCTGGAATGGTCAAGGGTCACATCAAACCATGCACTAATGAAGCCCTTTTTCCTTCATTCATGGATTAAAATATTGCACTTGTAATTGATGATAGGATATTCCGACACACAAGAAATAATTAAGTATAACTTGGTCTAGTGTATATTTATATAAAGCCTATTTCTTTAGTATGTACTTTTTGTAACTTACAATCTAACGTCCATGATATGTTCTAGATATGAAGTGATCCAATGGTTCATTCTCTCCTCGGTATTACTGACACTTGATATGTGGATTAACACCCAATTAGTCCATCATATCTATTTAAAGAGCATGGAGGGTCATTTTTTAGGCGACCGTTCATGAGAGAAGCTTATGTAAATTTTCTTTATTTTACATTGATAAATAGCCTGAAGTGGTCGTGTTGGCTCAGGTTATGGACTGTTTCTCTCTTTGAGGGTTTTAACCATGTCACGAATACAGGTGTACTGATCTATGATCTATTTGTGAGAAGTATCCTTTGGTGTTCTATATAAGGAACTTACCTTGAAAAATCCTACATGGTATCGGAGCTATTTGAGGGTCGCATTTGTTGGTGATCCAAATCCGAAGCCGGTACAACTGCATCTGACTGTCGTTTCCTAGATCTATTGTTTTTTGCCGCTTTCGAGCCGATAGCACTGCTCTATTTTGTTAGGAGTATCTATTCTAGTGAGAAACCCCTTTTGTTTCATGCGAAAAGCCCTAGGTACGTCACTTTTAAGATTTGGATGTATACAATCGTTATTTGCAGTTATAGTTATTTATCTCTTTGTTTATTTTAGTTTATATTCCTCTATAATTTGTTTTTATTACCGGATCTATACCTTTCATTTTTTCCTATGCTCTTTGCCTCGCGACTCTATGCAATCTAGGCAAACCAAAAATAGAAAGAAAAGATTTTTCTTATGTGTATGCTCTTTTCCGGCATGCCTTAGTGTGATCTCAAAAATCAGAAACATTGAGGAAAATATCTAGTTTCCGAACAAATCTAACTTGAAGTCATAAGGCTTGGATACTTTTTCTTGTTGGTTTAGTTTGTGATGCTATTTTTTTGTTTTGTAGGCAAAAATGGGTTTTTCAAGTAAGCACTCACCCCAAAGCTTCAAAAAAAAAAACCCTTCCTCCTTTCCAACAATTACGAACCTTTTAAACTAGCTCACTTGGTCTAAAGGTAATTTATGAGAATAGAGATATTGTGTTTAAGTCTTTCTTTTTGTTGAGTTAACTTTTTTAAAAAGCACATGTAACTTATGTTTTAAAGTTACTTTATGTAAAATTGTTCTCACCCATTATAAAAAGTGAGTCACTTATAATTCTAAAGTCACATCATCTTTTATTTAAGTTGCAATTTAGTGGATAGTTCATAAAGTACCATTGCAAAAGTGACTTTCACTTATTTATAGAAGTGGGTCACATAAAGTAATTTCTTTTTAAAATTGATCTAATTAGATTAATTTTGGATGGGGGGGAGGTTATATAACATTATCATCAACTTCCCAATATTCACGTGATTAGTTGGCATATTCAACAACGTTTCTTCAAAAAACAATAACTTCTTCATCCAAAAGCCATTTTCAAAGCCTTTTCTTTTAATCAGTCTAATTTTTTGATATCTTTCCATTGGAACGTTTAGTTTGAGCATATAAAGCTTTAGTTTCTTTCAAAATGGAAAGTCCATGCCTAGTTATTCTTGACAGCGCCAACTACTTCCATTGGCTGTCTTACATGGTGGATTTACTTACAAGTAAATATCTTTATAGAATAGCCTCAGGCCAAGAGTCTAAACCTCAAGATGAAGATAAGCAAGCCAAATGGGAAAATAATCAAGATCAAGCACGTGGGTTGAAAGGGATGTCTATTTCTCCAGAACTTAAATTCCATGTCACAGAAATTCATACCCTTGATGAAGCAATGAAAAAGATCAACAAATGTTTTTGGAATTAAAAATGAAATTAGAGCCCATCAACTCGAAAATGAGTTGCTTACATTGGACCCAATAATTTTTCTTCCATTGAAGATTTTTTGTCCAAGTTCAAGACCCTTAGACTTCTCTTGGAAGGTGTTAAGGTTAAGAAAAGAGATGGTAGCCTTATATATTCCATTCTTACTAAGTTAGGATCGACCTACTCTATATTTGTTTCTACCTTCCATTCTACTAGAGAAGCCTTTATTTCTTATGGACAAGCTGACAAGACTCCCTCTTTTGATGCCTTTTGTGATTCTTTATTAAGAGAGCAAGACAAACTCTTACATTTTGGTATTCTTAATACTGGGAACTCCTCTAAGCATAACCACCTTGAGCTTACCTTACTTTGATCGATATTGAATGGGCAGTAATGCGCAAGTGTCAATTCGTTTCGTATTGTCATGTTGTTTCAATGTGCCTCTTAGCAGCCCAACAACAACCAAGTTCAAAGAATCCTAAGAAAAAACATCCTAAAAAGAATGGTCCTAAACCAAACAAGGGTACAAATCTATTTCAGTCTCACAATGAAAAAATCAACTCAAAAAAATGATAAGGCAACTAAAAACAAAGGGAGGAAGACTAATAAACATTGCAGCTTTTGTAATCGTGATGGCCACTTAGAATCCAAATTATTTAAGAATATGGAAGCCTTGGAAGCAGCAATGAAGAAGAATAACATCCATTTGGAGCACTCTTCAACTTCAACTTCATCTTCAGGAATAACACTTTCTACATGTGGCTACCAATCATCTCAATCTGGTTATGCATTAAATGTATCTTCTTCTTCTCATTCTCATGAGTGACTCATTGCTTTTGGAGCTTCTTATCACATGGCCAAAAACAAAGCCATGTTTTCTTCTTTCAATGATTGTAACACCAAAAATATATATGTTGGTTATGATAGATCTCTTAGTGTTGTAGGAACTAGAACTATTTATCTAGACAATGGTCAATTTAATGATGTATTATGTGTTCCTACTTATCCTGCAACATTCTATATGTATATCAGATAATTCATCCAGGTGAAGGTAAAACCGTTGAATTTTCACCTCATGATGTTGTAATTACGGACCGAAGAGATCCTAAGCAGATTTTAGCTACTCATGTTGCTGATGATTCTACAAGGTTGTATAATTTTAACAACTTTGGGTCATCAACTCTTCTCATGGTATTTATTGCTCATAATGATGAAGTGAGCAAAATTTTGCATGAGAAATTTGGTCACTTAAACTATCACTCCCTTCAAAATATATGTAAAGAAAATATGGTGACAAGTCTTCCTATGGTATCTTATAGAGATGGTATTTGTTCTATATGTGTACTCGGAAAACATCATCGAGATAGTTTTGAAAAATGTGCCTCTTGGCACACCTCAACCCATTTACAACTTGTGTTATGTGGTCCACTTCCATTTGCTTCATTCTCTAGCTACAAGTATTTCTTGACTTTCATTGATGATTTCTCCAGACGCACTTGGGTATGCTTCTTAAAACTTAAGAGTGGAGTCTTTAACATGTTCTTGGTCTTTAAGGCCTTGTTGAGAAACAATCTAGACATCACATTATTAAGCTAAGATCTGATAATGGCGGAGAATATGTTAATAGAAAAATCATCAACTTTTGCACTGAGCATGGAATTCAATTTCAACATATTGTTCCATATACTCCATAGAAAAATGGTGTAGTTGAAAGGACAAATTTCACCTTAGGAAATGGCTAATTGTATGCTTCAATCTAAATGAATTAGTCTTAATTTTTGGGTAGAAGCAATTAACTGTGAAAATTACATAGTAAATCATACTCCTACTAAGGTTTTAAAGAATATCACTCCATAAGAAGCATGGTGCTCAATTAACCAGATGTAAGTCACTTTCGTGCTTTTAGAAGTGAAGCATGGGCCCATATTCCATATGAGAAACATAAAGCCTTAGAACCTTAAAGTGAAAAATATATTTTCGTTGGATATTCTAAAGATGTCAAAAGATATAGATTTCTTCAACCTAAAAAAAAAAAAAATTATCATTAGAAGAGATGTAGAGTTTGCTGAAAATATATCAGCCTACGATGCTAGTTCAGCGGATGTGCCACCTCTCTCTATCCCTTCTACTTCTGAAAATATTCCTTCTTTACATGATGACAGTGAGGATGAAAATTCCCCCCCACCTTCTTAGGATCCTCCTTTAGCTCCTCAGCTTCTAAATGGGTCTACGTTATGCAGGATGCAGCAGGTGCTCTTGCAGGTGATCCTACAGATCAACGTGGTACATGTTCTCAGTTCAATAGATCCTCTTCTTTATTAGCTCAAGATTCAGTGAATTGTGATCTTGACACCTTTGCAGAAGCTTCAGGACATCCAAATTGGGACATAGCTATGAATGAAGAATATCATTCATTATTGGCAAATGATACATGGGACCTTGGTCCTCTTTCAAAGGGACAAAAACTTGTTAGATGAAAATGGGTTTATAGAACCAAGTTTGGACTAGATGGAAAAGTTGATAAACATAAAGTTCGTCTTGTTTCTAAGGGTTTTTCACAAGTTGAAGGCATTGACTATACTGAAACCTTCTCCCCTGTTGTAAAAATGAACTCTATTCGCCTTGTTCTTTCCCTTGCTTCTTCTTTCAAATGGGAAGTCCATCATATGGATTTTAAGTCCACCTTCTTGCATAGGGAATTGTATGAAGAAATATATATGGAACAACCCCCTCGATTTATGCAAATAAACTCCAACCTTGTATGTCAGCTTAAGAAATCCCTTTATGGTCTCAAGCAAGCCCTTCAGGCTTGGTATGAAAAAATGGATAACTTTCTTTTAGATACTGGCTTTTCTAGGTGTCATTCTGACAATATTGTCTACACCAAGAAAGTGTGTAAGTCTCTTATCACTCTTGTTCTTTATGTTGATGATCTTATCCTTACTCGTAATGATCCCAACCTTATAAATTATGTGAAGTCCAACCTTAAAGGACACTTGCATTATTTTCTTGGTCTTCAAGTCTTGCAATCCAAAGAAGGTATTTTCTTTTCCCAATCCAAGTATTCTTGTGATATTCTACGCCACTTTCACATGGAAGACTGTAAGCCAACCCCTTCTTCCTTTCAGTCTGGAGCCTAAATTTCAGTCACTTGTACTTCCGATGAAGTTGATGCTACATTATACCATCAGTTTCTTGGAAAACATTTCTATCTGACCCATACCCATCCTAACCTTTCCTTTATCATTGGCCTTATTGCTCCGTCTATGAAAAACCCACATGAAATTCATTGGAAAGAAGCTAAAAGAATACGTTGTTGTGCACGATGTATAGTTCCATTTGGGATTCATTATAGTGCAGAAGCATCTCCTATATTGGTTGGTTCACTGATTTTGATTGGGCTAGTGACCCTGATGATCAGAAGTCTACTGCAGGTTATGTCGTCACTCTTGGTTCTAGACCTATTACATGGGATTGCAAGAAACAAAGTGTCATTTCTCTTTCTTTAGTATAACCAAAGTATCTTGGCACTGTTGAAGTTAGTAAGGAAGCCCTGTGGCTTCGTCAGATCCTGTCAGAGTTTGGTTTTCAGCAGCAGCATCCAACTACACTTTGGTATGATAATCAAAGTTCCATTTAACTATGCAAAGAACGAGTCTAACATCAGTGCAGCAAACACATTGAACTACACATGGACTTCATCAGAAATCTCATTCATGGCCATGTTCTTGAAGTGCAATATTGTTCAATTGATGATCGAGTTGTAGACATTTTTACAAAGGATCTCACAGAGGCGAAGTTTAATAAACTTTGATTTATGGTTGGCGTTTAGAAATTTGTCACTAAGGGGGGATAGGATCTAATGCCTCCTTCCTTCTCCTATTGCGTCATCTTTGTACATCGTTCAATCCTATCCCAAGTTATTCTTAAGGGGGGATGTTAAGATATTCCGACACATAGGAAATAATTAAGTATAACTTGGTCTAGTGTATAGTTAGGTAAAATGTCTTGATTTAGTATGTACTTTTTGTAACTTACAATCTGACGGTCACGATATGTTCTAGATATGAAGTGATCTGGTAGTTCATTTTCTCCTCGGTATTACCGACATTTGATATGTGGCTTAACACCCGATTGGTCCATGATCTCTATTAAAAGATCATGAAGGGTCATTTGTTAGGTGACCGATCATGAGAGAATCTTATGTAAATTTTCTTTCTTTTACATTAATAAATTTCCTGAAGTGGTCGTGTTGACTTAGGTCATGAATTGTTTCCCTCTTTGAGGCTTTTAACCACATCAAGAATAATGGTGCACTGATCTATGATATGTGTTGTGAGTAGTGTTTTTTGGTGTTCGACTATATAAGTAACTTACCCTGTAAATTCCTACAATTGGAAGTTGGAAAAATATTCCAGCTTCACCATCTTCTTCAATACTTGTCATTGATTAGTGTTGAAGTGTGCAAGGAACTTAATAATGTGGTGGTCTTCGTGGAATTGTTCATTGATATCTTCATTTGAAATGGTTATAATAGCTCCTTATGGTGATTATGTAATGAAAACACCAACAATTTTACAGTCTAGAGACTACGGGAAAGCCTTCATGACATGACCCTAAGTTTACCATGAGACACAATCATAAATATTTACACATTAAATCACAACCTAGGAAAAACTGTGTTTCTTAGGGGACTAAACTAGGGTATGTTAGGTAGCGACTTGTTGTAGGGAGTGAAAGGAAAAACCTCCATGACATGACCCTCAAGTCATTAAGAGAGTTAGGTTGTTCATTTATGTCTAGTTTTAGCTAGGAATTTATCATTAGCCTTTTAAGAGGGAGGATAAAGTATTGAGTGGCCATGCTTCAAAAAAATTTAATTAATCAAGTGTTTGATTTATTGAACATATGCATTTTATTTTGATGTTATATAGACAAGCCAAGGACTAGGGGAGAGCCACATTATGAGGTGGCATCTTGCTCATGGAAAATTTTAGGGGCTAATATTATCATGTGGGCTAATTTTCTATTCTTTTTCTAAATAAATGATTCACAATTTCAATATTTTCTAAAAATGGTTCACCCAAATTTTGTAGTCTAAAATTATTTTATCTTAAAGATCACTTCAAGTTTATAGACACTATATATAAAATCAGTAGAAATTTGAATATTTTTACAAAGATATCTCCAAATATTTTATAGTTTTCATATTGCGGACTAGTAATATTTTCTAAGGTTTCTAAACTTTAAGATAAATTTCCATCCTTAAATTCTTCTGTGATATTGCTCAATATTTATTTATTTCACATATAGACCTTGTTACCCACCAAAATGGGTAACCCCATAGGACAAAAAATTTATCCTACATTTGATAGCCATCCAAACAACCATAAGCCAATATCCCCTACCAGCCACCATTAGTTGATGACATTCCATTTTCCTATACCACTTGCATCAACTATGTGCATCTCACCCATATGACATTAGCACTTGGACGAAGGTGTGCTACCACCAAATGGATACTTTGATCATTTTGAAATTGGGTGCTTATACTTGTTTGTTTTTGGTAATTTAGTATGGATGATAGGATTATTTGTATGATTGATAGACCTTGACTATATTCTTGCCCTCTCACCTTACTTGTGGGGTTAATCTTTGATCCTAATGTAGTGGGACCTCCCTTAAGTCCCTTTCGGTTATAAGAGAGGCGGTAACTAGAAATCCATGACTGATGTGGCATAGTTCTATCTTCCTATATATCATAATTAATAGTTTCCAACTTACATGACAAGCCCTATAACTCAACTCCATTCTTCGGGTATAAATTGTTCTTGGTTCATGGGGATTGGGCCTTCACATGTTCACATTCCTTGAGTAGGGCCTAAAAACTTTTCCCTCGAAGGTTGATGCAACTAAAAGTAAAGGAAAGAGGAAAATCATGGCCGTAATAAACAAAGGAAAGAAAAATCAAAATGTAAAAGATGGTCACGACATAAAGATTAGTATGTGCAAAAAAACCTAGATTGAGCTCTACCTCACTGATATGGCCATCACCCAGTTCCTGAGTAAATCATGCTCCATTAAATCAAAATAAAAAACCCTTAAATGTCCCAACCTTAATGAGCGATAAGCTAACTTGTCTTAAAGGGTTAATAAAATGGTTACATCATACAAAGCAAGCTCTAACCCTTGAGCTATAAGAGATAATACAAGCAAAATTCAAGGAAAAGTAAAAGGCACAAAAGAGGGGTAGGAAAACCAAGGCTAAGTTAGTAACTCATTCATACATGAATGCTCCCTCCTCACATATATACACTTAGGATGTGGAAATCCACATCAATTGGTCCTTTAGACCATGGAACTTGGCCATGAAGCACTCTCCCCTCCATTACGATGTTATTATTCACTAACACCTATCAATTTAAGGGTAGACCATGAAACTATTACTTCCCCTTAGGGGTTGGAATCACCTAATAAGGTTGACCTTTAGTCACTCCTACCTAGGGAGAAAACAACCTTGTGAGATCTTGATCCAGATTTTGGAAGGGGATCCTTTTTTGAAATATTAGAATGCCCTAAAGATTCAAGTTTGGTTCACTTAGATGCATTATTGATCTATGTCCCTAATGACTGGTTTCTTTCACTATAATCCATGTTGTTCTGGTTAGGTCGTTCAACATCCCAAGCTTGGGCACCCACTTCAAAAGTATCCAAGCCCTTTAGAGGAGTGCATTGGCACAAACAAGTGAAGCCTTAAGAGTATGGAGCCTCGTAGCATTATGAAATGACACATGTCCTATATCTCCTCCAATAACAAAGATGTAGGTTGAATTTGACCCAAATTTGAGGATTCTTGGGATGAAACTACTAAACCTAGTGACCTTATTAGGAATACTAGATTATTTGTGCTAAGATCCTCCTCATATTATAAACAAAATGATATTCATGCGCTTAAGCATTCATGATTTTATTGCAAGTGAAAATGAGTTTTTATGTTAATTTTATGAGCAATTTTAGCATAAACAAGAAACTGAACATTAGCATATAAATGTACAGAACATCACCAACAACACATCACAATAGGACCATGATGAAGGCTTTCACCACTCTTGGCCTACGTCTCCTTGGTCAAGCTTCGAATGGCTTGGGTCTCTCTATTATGCTAAAATGTGTAAAATGATGTGTTTATAATGCTTAAATGCTTCTATAACCTACTCCAATGAGTCCAGAATGTCAAAAAATGGCTACCTTGCCTCTTTTTGCACCAAATTTGGTATAAAACTAGAGAATCTATGACCTCTCCTACTTTCTCCACTATTCTCTCTGCAAATTTCCCAAAATCTGGCACTGAACCCTCATTTTTGCCCAAATTTCTGCTAACAGGCCACCAAATTCGCTGAAATTCACACAGATTTGTTGGACAATTAATTTGGCCACCAAGGCCTGAAAATGCAGAAATGTTAGGGTCATATGGAGGGTCATGCGCCCAGGGGCTAGCCCCCAGCGCTGGCCCCTTGCCTCTGGCAATCACAAAACCCTTGGCAGTTATGGTAGCAGTGTTCACATGGGGGAGTTAAGTCTGTGCCCACCTCCAAACTATGCGGAATTAAAGTTTCAATACACCGCATGAACCATATGGTTACATAACATCTACATGGTGCATTGGCAATGGGCTCTGTTGTGTGTTGAGAGATTTCGGGTTTGACCCTCGCTGCCTTCGCTCAGACTAAGGCAATTTTTTGGGTGGCCTCCTGTGCTGCCACATGGCAACCTTCGAATGGGTCACATGTCAGCCCATGGTTTGCCATCATTCCAACCAATGAGAACCACTTAAAATTATACCAATTAGAATGTGACACTTGGCATGATTTCATTAGCCCAGAAGCCCTTTGACCAAGTCAATGTCCACATCACCTGCCTAGTCAGTGCCACTTCAGCAGTAAGGGCTGTTGACTCAGCTGTCCTTTTTTTTAAATTCCCATGTCTGGGAAAGTGAACAAAACTTGTTTCTAGAGTCTTACGAAGTCCATTTCATGAAAAATGAGTTGCACCAGATTCAGGATGATAAGGAGTGCGCAGTCGTCCAGGTTCCATACCAATCCAACAATTTTGAAATTTGAGCTATTTTTCGAGCACTTAATCATTCCTCCCCATTGGAAGCCTTTTCGACCCCAAAAGATCACTTTCAATTGTCCAACAAGTGAGGGTACATCTCCCTCACCTTTCCAATCTTGATCCATTCATCACTGACTTGGAACTTGTGATCTACACAATGCTTGTCATGTGTTGCTTTGTACTTGCCTTTCCTCTTTTCACGTTGATCTTGCATTGTTTGATGTACCATTTGGAGTCATTCAATGAACTCTTTGGATTTTTCCATGTTACTATTAGTAGAAACATTATTCTTACCAAGATGATACGACACTTTATGATGCAAATGGTAAACAAATTCCTCTACTTGATTCCCTTGACTCAAGCTTGAATATACATCTTGAAAGTATGTATTTTTCCGAACATAACTTTCATGCAAAACAAAATAATTTTTGAAGAAAGTAGTTATACAAACTATAGGCCTAGAAATTACATCAACAAACTTGTCACTTATACCTTTCTTATTCCTTTTTAACAAGTGGAAGTGTAGAAGAAAACCCTTCCAATGAAAGTGTTTTTGTTGCTACAACTTAAACACTGCACCATTGAAAATTTCTTAATGAAATGAAATGGGCTTACCACATTTCATAAATACTATGCCCCTGGCATAGTTGCATACATCAACCTGAAACTCAAATGAATTTTTCAATTATATAAGATCAAGTATAATGTTTGAACTAATCTTTTGTCTTAAAGCATTAAATGCCTCTTGTTGTTTGCCTCCCCACTGGAAGACCTTTTGCATAACTGTCAAAGAATGCAAATGAGCTACAATAGAAGAAAAATTAACAAAATCTTTCCTCCAACATTGGGTTGCTCCCAAAAAACCTATTATCCAAATGACTATCTTGAGCATTGACCAATCCATAATGGCTTCGATTTTGGAGAGGTCTAACTTCAGCTCACCTTCTCCAATATTATGGCCCAAGTACATCAAAGAAGTTTTATCCAACATATACTTTGACATCTTCAATAACAAATGTTCTTGACATAAGACATCAAGTATTTCTTTCTCACACATGACATGTTGATAATGAAATTTTCTGAGAATCAAAATGTCATCCAAGTAGACTATCATGTCTAGAGATGGTTTCAATACATCCTTCATATGCATGAAAGTAATAGAAGTATGGAAAAGACCAAAAAGAATAACAAGCCATTCAAAAAAAAATTTCTTGGTTTTGAATGTTGTCTCTGATATGTCTCCTTTAAAAACTCTACTTTGATGATAGCCACTTCATGAGTCCCATTTAATTAAATTCTCTCCATTCTTCTTGGACACCAAAACAATAGGTGCACCACATGGTGAAGGAAATGGTTGGAACTTTTGTTCAACAACCCTTGGATTTGCTTTGTTATTTATGAATTTTCCTTTCTTGACACCCAATGCATTTCAATGTTATAAATAAGACACTTTTTCTACAATAGTATTTCATGTTGGATTCTCCTCTTGGAAGGAAATCTCTTTGCTTTCTGAAACACCTCATCATCATGGTTAACAACATCAACCAAATCAATTTTGAATTTTGAAATAAAACCATCAAATGCTTCATAATAAACATCAACATTGGATTTGATCATAAGAAACACTAAATTCTTTCTTGAATTCACTTTTCTTTTCATTTTCCCTACATTAACTAATGAAAGATTTAGTTTTTTGCGATGAGCTCTCACAATATAATCCACACCATCTTTGAACAAGTGGTACTTGTTTTCATGATGATAGAAGATTTCTTTTCTATCATAGAGGTAAAGACTACCCAAAATAAAAATTGATATATCAAGTGGTACAACATCTAATTCAACTTCGTTAGTGAAGTTTGTTGTGATTGCAAACCGAAGAATACATTTTCTTGTAACCGGAAAGTTTGTGTGCTTGCATATCCAGCCCAATGGATATGGCTTGGGATGTGAAATGGTTTCAAGATTAAGTTTCTTGACTAAATCATCAGATATCAAGCTGTCTTGAGACCCACTATTGAAAAGTGTGTCGGCTTTTGTATGTTTTGAGATTACCCTCACATGAAATAATTCAATCATTGTTTCTTCATTTGGAGTGCTAGTGTGACAATTTGGTATACTAGTGCTAGCAATGAATTATTTTCATTTTATCCCCATGGTTGTAATTTTAGTTTCATCACCTGAATCGGATCCCAAATCCTCTTGAATGACGGAAATTGTCTTTTCTTTTCCTTTTTCGCTTAATTTATTAGGCCTCATCTCAGGATGAAGCTTCTAACAATTAGCTTCATCATGACCCTCTTTGGAACAATGTTTACGTAATTTTTTCTCTCTTTCTTCCTTAATGGATGCATTTTTATTTCCTTTGAAACCATTTTCTTTTTCTTTACCCTTAAATGGCTTTTTACTACCCTCTTCTGGAGTGTTTTTCCCTCTTACCTAAAGATGCGTGGCTTGCACACACACATCATCTAAATTATTGGGATAAAACATTAAGATAGTATCCCTAAGGTAACTATGTAAACCCCCTATGTAATTCAACAACATGTCTTGTGATTTTAAATCTACGCCTAACATTAGAGACATTTTTATGAATCCTTGGGTGTAATCTTGCACATTTTGACCTTTAAGTTGTTTAAAGTTTTGCCAATTCATGATGGATTTCTCCATATAAGCTAGAGGGTAGAATTGTCTTTTAATTGCAAAAATGAAATCAAACCAAGAAATTGAGACCTTACCGTATTTGTTTATCTCCTCTTGTGTCTTTGATTCCCACCATACTAATGTTTCACCCTCCATTCTCAAGGAAGATAATTAAATCATTATGTCATCCTCTTGAATTTTTTGAATTCTGCAATAGACCTCCAACTAACGAATCCAATTATCACGCTTCTCAACATTCACTTCACCATTATACATGGGGAGTTCAAATTTAACATCATGTTTTAATAAGGGTGATTTACCAGTTCCTTTTGAGGTATGTTGATGAGTATGAGTAAGGGTTGTGTTAATGGAAGAGGGTGAAGATGCTTATGAAGAAGAAGATGGTGGAGAGGGTGGAGGTTTACCTCCATTTCCATTACCTCCTCCTAAAGAACCTTCTCCTTTGGGAGGTTTGGATATTTCACCTTGCAACCTCGTATTCCTCTCTTCATAGAGGACCTTTACCATGTCTGTCATATCAAAGAAAGCCTTATTGAAGACCTTTTCATCCTCTATCATTGTAGGCTCTCCTTCATGAGACATGCTCACTGGAGTCTCAACTGCAACTTGAGGCAGAACCGCTGTTGGAGATTGTGGCAACCTTTCCCTCCTTCCCCTTGACTCAACTTGAGGGCCTCCAACCAGTTTCCCTTCTCCTCTTTTGAGTTTTAACCTTCTAAGCATGACATAAACTTGCAAACAGTTAAATCATTCTTGCACAAAGCAAACCTAGTGCTCTGATACCAAAATTATCTGATTAGGAATATTAGTTTTGTTGTGCTAATATCCTCCTCAAATTATAAACAAAATGTTATTCATGTGCTTAAGGATTCATGAGTTTATTGCAAGTGAAAATAAGTTTTTATGTTAATTTTATAAGCAATATTAACATAAATAATAAATTGAAAAATAACTTATAAATGTACATAACATCACCAATAACACATCACAAAATTAACATGATGAAGGGGTTCACCTCTCCTGGGCTATGTCTCCTTGGTCCAACTTCCAATGGTTTGGGCCTCTTTGTTATGCTCAAATGTGTAAAAATATGTGTTTACAATGCTCAAATGCTTCTGTAACCTACTCCAATGAGTCCAAAATGTCCAAAAGTGGCTACCTAGCCTCTTTTTGTACCCATTTTTGGTCGAAAATTGGAGAAATTATGACCTCTCCTAATTTCTCCACTATTCGCTCCTCTAGTTGCCCAAAATCCGGCACCAAACCCTCATTTTTGCCAAGATTTCCTTTAACTGGCCACCAAATCCATTGAAATCTTGGCGGATTTGTTGAACAGTTAATTTGTTTGTCAAGGCCTAAAAATGTGGAAATTTTAGGGTCATATGGAGGGCCATGAGTCCAAGCGCTAGCCCTCAGTGTTGGGTCGTTCCCTCTAGCAGTCACAAAACCCTTGGGGGTTACTGTAGCAATGTTCACATGGGGCAATTAAGTCTACACCCACCTCCAAACTATGTAGCATTAAAGTTTAAATACATCACGCGAACCATATGGTTAACTAACATCCAAGTTGTGCATTGGCAATGGGCTCTGTTGTGTGTTGGGAGGTCGCGGGTTCGACCCCTGCTACCTCCACTCAGACTATAGTAATGTTTTTGGTGGCCCCTTGGGCTTCCACGTGGCAACCTCTAGCTACGTCGCGTGTCAGCCTGTGGTTGGCCATCATTCCAACCAATAAGAACCACTTAAAATCTGACTAGTCAAGGGGATGCCTTTGCTACTGAGGGGGTTTTGCTCAGGCTTGTGGTAGACCATGTTCAGTGGGATATGTGTGGGATAATTTCTTGTGGTGAAATAAGATGGCGAACAATAGAAAGATAGAGATCAAGAAATTTAATGGTCAAAGTTTTGAGTTGTGGAAGCTTAATATGGAGGATTTGTTGGCAGATCGAGATCAGTGGATTGTTATAGATCCTAGTTGGGCACTAACAAGAATGTCGGAAAAATACTAGGCGAAGCTATATCGAAAGACGAAGAGCACAATGTGATTGTGTCTCTCAAATTTATTATTCTTGAATGTATTATGGGATGCTACAGAAAAGGCTTTGTGGGACAAGTTAGGGACTTTGTATCAATCTAAGTATCTGGTGAACAAATTGTTCCTATGGAAATAGTTGTATAACCTAAGGATGAAGGATGGAGAATCAGTGACAGAGCATCTAAATGCCTTTAATATTGTGGTAAGCCATTTGTTATCTGTTGGTATTAAAATTTAAGACGAAGATAAGTGCATCAATTTGTTGTGTTCTCTACCAAATTCATGGGTTAGTTTGGTTGTTCCAATAGGTAGAAATACAACTACCTTGAAGTTTGATGTAATAGTATCATCCTTATTGTCGGAAGAGATGAGACAAAAAAATATGGAGAGCGAGAATGGATATTTCTTGTTTGTGAGAGGACGGTCCAAAAATAGAAACAAAAATAAGTCCTCAAGTGGGATATCTAAATCTAGAGGGAGATCTAACTCTCTAGGAAACTCTGTGAAAGTATGTTGGAAATGCGAAAAGGAAGGATACTACAAAAAGGACTACAGATCTAAAGCTCCTGAGAAAGGAAAGGGATCTGATGATGCTCTTTTTGAAGCGGCAAAAACCACCTCCAATGAAGGTGGGGATGTGTATTTGTCTGCTTCTTCGAGTACACATGTAGATCATGAGGCATGGTTGATTGAATCAAGTGCATCCTTTCACTTCGCTCCCCATAGGGATTCGTTCTATGAGTATGAGAAATATGATGGTGGTGATGTCTTCCTAGGGGATGACAAGGAGACCAGAATCATCAAACGCGGAAAATTCAAGCTTAAGTTGCAAGGTGTAAGGATTAGAACACTTCCCGATGTTATGCGTATTCTTGCATTGACTAGAAAGTCGATTTCTATAAGCAAGATTGATGATAAATGTGTAAAAATAGTTTTCAAGAAAGATACCTGAAAGATGGTTTAGGGAGCATTAGTGTTGATGCAGGGAGTTCAGATTGGAAATTTGTACAAGCTTTTGGGTAGCATTGTTATTGATGGGTGCAACAATTTTATGGTTCTTGGAAGTGGAGTAGAAAATCTAGTGGTCTCTAGAGAGAATACTATAGTATGGCATCAAATGCTTGGACATATTGGAGAGAAGGGCCTTTGAATATTACATTGTAATGGTATGATAGAAGGGATGTCTAATTGCTCTTTGGATTTCGATTTCTATGAAAATTGTGTATATGGGAAGAAAAATTGGGTGAGTTTCCCCTTAGGTAATAAGAGGGCGAAAGGGATATTATAGTTTGTGCATAGTGATGTGTTTGGACCTATGTCAGTTCCATCACTGGATAAGTCTGTGTACTATGTCTCATTTATAGATGACTTCTCGAGGAATACATGGATATATTTACTCAGGAAGAAATTTGAAGTCTTTAATAGGTTTAAAGAATTTAAGGCTATGGTGGAAAATCTGATAGAGAAGAAGATCAAGGTGTTGAGGATATATAGTGGTAGAGAATCTCTGCAAGAAGGAATTTGAAGAGTTCTGTAAGAAGTGTGGTATAGCATGACAAAAGACTACTCCATACACACCTCAGCAAAATTGAGTTTCATAAAGAATGAACAGGACATGGATGGTAAAGGAAACAAGCATGGTCAATAGTGTCGAGTTAGGACAAGAATTCTGGGTAGAGGTAGTGGAGACTATATGTTATTTGTTTAATAGATCACCTTCATCAGTGTTGGAGGATAAGGCTCCACATGAGGTATGGACTAGTAAGAAACCCTCTCTTTCATATCTTAGGATATTTTGTTGTGTTGCATATGTACATGTTCCAAAGGAGAAAACAACCAACTTGGATAGTAAATCTGAAAGGTGCATCTTTATTGGGTATAAGGATGGTTTAAAAGGTTATAAGCTTTGGAACATAGAAACAAGGAAGGTTGTATACAACCGAGATGTAATGTTTAGAGAAGTAAATGATGTTATTAAACATGAATTCCTATCAAAGGAACATGATAAGATAGAGTTTGAACTGAAGGAGGAAGAATCAGACTCTACAGTAAAACAAGAATCAGAGGAGGAAGAGCCACAGACTCTAGTTTTGAGAAGGTCATTTTGAGAGAGAAGGCAGTTATATAAGTATAGTCCATCTGCTTTATGTTCAAATTTTGCTTTAGCTATTACTGATAATTATACTAGAACTGTGAGGGAGGAAGTGGATTCATAGGATGGAAAAATTTGGAAAGGGGCCATGGTTGATGAAATGACATCTTTAGACAAAAATGAGGCATGGGATTTTGTAGAGTTGTCGGTTGGAAGGAAACCCATTGGAATGAAATGGGTGTTTAGGAAAAAGATGAATGCAGAAGGGAAGGTGGGGAAATACAAAGCTCGGTTGGTAGAAAAAAATTGTTCCCAAGTGCTGGAAATTGATTTTGGTGATATTTTTTCTCTTATTGCTAAGATAGCTTCTATTAGCTTAGTTTTATCTGTTGTTGTTGCTCTTGATTTTGAGGTAGAATAGATGGATGTGAAGACAACATTTCTTCATGGTGATCTTGAAGAAGACATCTACATGAAGCAACTTGAAGGCTTTGCACTGAAGGGCGAGAAAGAATTAGTATGCAAGTTGAAAAATTCTTTGTATGGACTAAAGTAGTCGCAAAGGACGTGGTATCAAAAATTTGATACATATATATGGGTACTAAGCTTCACAAGGAGCAAAGTAGATCACTGTGTGTATTTTAAATTAATTGATGACTGTGTTATTTATTTGGTCATATATGTGAATGATATGTTGCTGATAGGAAATGACAAAGAAATTATCCAGGATTTGATGACATAATATTCCTCCAAATTCGACATTAAAGATCTTGGTGCTGTAAACCTTATTTTAGGCATGGAAATTAAATGAGATCAGGCAAAGGGGAAGCTCTACTTAAAGCAAAGGAAGTATGTCGAGACAATATTGTAGAGGTTTAATATGAAAGATAGTAAATCATTGAAGGTTCTTATTCATGTATGTGTAAATTTATATGTTTGAACAGTGTCCCAAGGCACAAGAAGAGGAAGAGGACATGTCCTGTGTTCCATATGTGAGTGCAGTTGGTAGCCTAATGTATGCAATGTCCTGTACGGGACTAGCCAATGCACATGTAGTGGGAGTATTGAGCAGGTTTATGTCAAAACCAGGGAAGGATCATTGGACAACAATGAAGTGAGTTTTTAGGTATTTGCATGGCACTAGTGATTATGGTTTGTGCTACCAAGGAAGACCAGGATTGGGCAGAGTTTTGGACATCAACTTTGTTGATGCATATTGGGCTGGAGATCTGGATTGGAGAAGATCTACAAGTCAGTATGTGTTTAACCTATTTGGAGGAGCAGTAAGTTGGATGAGCAAGGGGCAGTCTGTAGTGGCATTTTCAACTATAGAGGTTGAATACATTGTAGCCACTCATGCAAGCAAGGAGGAAGTTTGGTTGCAGAGATTCTGTTCGAGTATGGGGTTGGTACGACGAGCTATAAGGATAGACTATAACAACCGAAGTGAAACTTTCTTGGCAAAGAACCCTGCTTATCATTCAAAGACAAAGCACATTGATGTTCAATATCACTTTTTGTGAGAGATATGGTTGAAGAGAAAAAGGAATTGCTGGTAAAGGTCAACACTTTGAAGAATGTTGCAGATGCATTGACAAATTCTATGAGCACTAAGAAGTTTTCTTGGTGTAGAGAAACAATGGGCATTGTAGAGTTGGACCAATGACTAAGATTTGATGTGACCCCACGTGTGGAAAGAAAATAATAAGTGGGAGAATGTTGGGCATGTGTTATGTTCTTTCCATGGCTAGGCCCATGTACTATACAATGCGTTGGGTACAGTGGCCCGTACGTTTTTTTATTGCAAACCCAATAATAGTTAGGCAAACCCAAAGATGGTGGGTGTACCTACCCATGGTTTTGTGCATGGGGTTTGCACATGGTTTTGGGTTGATGGTTTCTGACCCATGGTATTTTGTAGATTTAGTCAATTGAACTACAATTATGTTCTAATTGAGGGTTATTGGATCGGGTTTATGAATGCTTCAATATGTATATATATATATATATATATATATATATTGTAACATTGAAAGAAATATAATGAAAAATCAATCTGGTAGTCCCGGTTTTGGGATCCGAGGGAAAATCTCAGTGTATATTTGTTTTATATTCTCACCATTGTATATTTTTCTATTTTAAAAATTCATTATTATTTAATTTTTGTATAAGGTTAAAACCTACAATGTAAACAATAAATTAAGTTACGACTCACACATGTGGTAAAATTAGGCTCATTTCATTGTTAGCTAATGGGCTGGTAACCCAAGGTCATTTATTGATCTAACATGATTTTAGGGGATTCTTAGGCATAATTACTTGTCCTAATCCTGATATAAGTAGAGGATAGATTCATTTCATTGTTCATCATCACTTGTGACTATTTCAGCCCTCTTGGAGAATTTGAGCCCAGCTTGTATCTTGTATCTTATGAATATGTCATTTTGAGGCAATAAAGGCTTGTTAATGCATTTTATCTTGTAACTTTACCTTGTATTTGATCATTTTTTCTTTTTGTGTCTAATGTATCGAATAGATAATTATCTAGGGTTTCTATTGTGTTAGTTATTGTTGAAGATCATGATCATTCTATGGATTCTAGATGATGGTATTGCATGCATTACACTTGTAGAAAGTGAATGACAATCCCATTGGTGAATATTTTAACTAACTCTCCCAATTGACTTTGCTCCCTCACAAAAGTGATAGCTAGAAGTTTGAAATCTAGTGTATCATCAGTCCCTTACTCCCTTCTAAGATTTAGTAAAATCTACATCCCCATTGACTCCAACTCCCTAGGACAAGGGCACTAGCCTTGGTCAATTTGTTGGTCAACCATAAAATTACATCAATGCCTCTTTTTCTCCTCTCTAATCTAATGTTTGGCCCCTTAAGGATAAGCTGCTAGCCAGGGCTAGCACATGAATTTCAACGAGGGTTGAAATCGTTGGCCTTTGGAAGTATTCAACACTTGAAGGAAAGATGATTTCCTCAAAATCAACTTCTTTTAGTGGCCAATTCATCCAAATTAGGGCTAAAGTCTTATGCCCAAGGTAAATTTTTCCCTAGAGAAGCCCTACTTTTCCCTAGGCTTCAACTTGGGGCTTCTTGAAGACTTCTTGTTCCACAGATTTAAAATATACATTGATTGCAAAACTTTTCTTGGCCTTGTGACCTTAGGTTGATCTTCTTGGATTACTATTTCTCAAGACCTAGGTCATGTTGTGCTCTAATTAGGCATATTGGAGGATGTGAGTTGCCCTAGTGTGCTAGTTGAGCCTTGTTCTTAGCTAGAGCTATCCTCCTTAAGCCTATCTTGTCACCTTATCCCTCCTACTTGATAAATCCTCTAGGTGACCTACTAAAGGGAAGCCTCCCTAGTGGTGAAAGTATGCAAAAGAGCAAGAGGTAGTGGTTATGGTGACAATGGGCCACATCTCATAGTTGTCCCTTGGTCTACCTTTTGTCTTGTGAGTTATCCTCACAAGACCCACTAGATTTTGAGGCAAGAGACATTTCATGGATGACAATGAGGAGCCAAGCATGAAAGGTATAATGGAGGGGATGGAAAAAGAGAAGAAAGTAATATGTATGATGGGATATCAGACATTACCATAGGAAGTCACCAATAGTACACCTTAACCATGGGAAATGACTTGCTTTTCAAAGTACACTATGTGTAGTCATGGTATGGTGAGACAAAACAACAAATTGGGGACAATGAAATGTTAACAAGTCCTACTCACGAAAGCATCACCATAATCACACTTAGAACCACAATGCCATCCAATTAGTTTTATGCAATCTTCAACTAGCAGTCCTTTCTTTCACATCTGAATTGAGGAAGTCATTTCATGCATCATGGTTGAGCCAACACAAGTTTGCAAAGAAAAAATAAGAACATATCTTGATGAATGTAGTTGCACGTGAACAAAAGAGAGAGAGCTCAAAGAAATTAGCAGCATACACCCATGGAGTGACAATTTAAGTAGTTATCCATTGAGGGGTAATAGGCAGCAATGTTGCTGAGCATTTGACTAGTTCCATGCCAATAGGTGCTCAATTTGAATCCCCATGGGTGAAGTGCACTAGTCTTCACTGAGGGATTTACTAGGGATACCATCTATAAATGTGGGTAAGAATCCATTGGATTTCCCCACAAAGTTCCCTTGGATTTCCCCCACAATTTTTTCCTTCAAGAAATAAAGGAAATGGATTCTTATGGTGTGTATTTTACTGAAACAACCAAACTGTTTTTGATGTTTCTATCCATTTTAGTTTGTTTAAGCTACAATTGTGTTATGGCTTGGGCACAATCTAATGGTGTAAATGGTGTTTCACAGCATAATCTTTATTTTTTCATGAGAAGTTTAAGATGAAGAAAACTGGATTCTAATGGTAACCAGCTGCGTGCCATCTCTATAGCTTGTGGCTAGCATGGATTTCCGGAGATGCAGATGTTATATTGTAGCTTTGTCGTGTTCTTTGCTCCTTTTTGGTGATGATGAAACTACTTGTTCTTGTACCGATTATGGAATTTCTATCTAAGCACTTGTCTCTTTATGTCTACCAGGTGTTTTTCGAAACAATATCATTTTTCTTACGGTCTCACAATCCCCAAACGTTAAAGAAATTTTAGAGACTATGTGGGAGAAGATAGTTCCGAAGAAGAAACCTGAATTTCAGAATGTTGAGGATGCACATAGGCAGCTGCAACAACAGCTGCAGAGGCGGGCCAAGCCAATTCTGGTGGTGTTGGATGATCTTTGGTCTAGGGCAAATTTGGAAAACTTGTTATTTGAAGGGGAAGGATGTAAGACGCTTGTGACAACCAGAGATCGATCTACCATCCCCAGAACAACCCATACTTGGATTTATGAATTGTCATTGCTAGATGATGCCCATGCTCTGCCCCTTTTCTGCTTCTGGGCTTTTGGACAGAGATCAATTCCTGGTACTGCAGATGAACATCTAGTCAAGCAGGTATATGCCTTACAGTACTGGAATGGTATTCATATGCAATATAATATTGTCTCAAGTGTGGTGTGACTTGGTTGGGTTTAGTGATTGCAATCACAGTAAATGTCTCAAGTTACAAGCTATCACTAGTGTCATATCCTTAATGATGATACTTTCTCTATGGTTAACCAATAGATACCTGTTCAAGTAAAAAAGATGGTAGACATATACTTAATAGTCCTTTAATAGACTTTTTCCATACCTTCATATTAATGAGCCATAAGACATAACCTGTGAATGAACATTAAGCATATTTGGTAAGTGATTCATGCTTCAACACCAAAATAGGATTTCCAGTTATGATTATTGATGTATGAACAAAAGAATTTGCACTTATGATTATTGATGTATGAACCGTAGGTGCAAGAGGAATGTAAAGGCCTTCCACTTGCTCTGAAGGTTATTGGAAGCTCTTTGCATAATGAGCCTCGCCCGGTGTGGGAGTCTGCCAAGAACAAACTCTTAAATGGGGAATCAATTTCAGATTATCATAAAGAAGGGCTACATAGATGTTTGGAAACCAGTATTGATGTCCTGGACGAGGAAGCACGAGAGTGCTTCTTAGATCTCGGATCATTTCCAGAGGACAGAAAAATTTCTGTGGATGCATTATTGGACATTTGGGTTTATGTGCGAAAGATGAAGTGGCAAGATGCTTTTGTAATCTTGTTAGAACTTGCAAGTAGAAATCTGTTGAATTTAACAAGCAATCTCAGGTGAATTCCTTCTCTTCTGTTTATTTTGCTTCAAACTCTTTGATCTTGGCTCCCCATGTCTTATGCATTGTGTTGTCTTTGCTAATCAGACCTAGGAGTCAAGCAATCGATTATGGAAGTGTCTCTGAGCTGTACTTTTCTCAGCATGACGTAATGCGAGACTTGGCACTATATCTGGCATCTCGAGACAGTATAGTTCATAGGAAGAGATTGTTTATGCCTACAAAGGAGGACAGTTTACCAGGAAAATGGGAGCTGTTAAAAAATCAAGCATTTGATGCTCAAATAGTTTCCATTCACACAGGTTGGTGATTTTAGAAGCTTGCTTGGGATTTACACACTTTTTTCTTCAAAACATTGAAGTCGAATGTATTGTATTGGGTATTACTGTTTCTTTTCTCTGTTCCTAGTGGTTCATGCTATCCAATAAGTTTAATCAGCAAGATATAGGTTATGGACCAGGCCTAGAAACCAGAGAGCACCAGATATAGGTCATGGACAAGGCCTAGAAACCAGAGAGCACCAGATATAGGTCATGAACAAGGCCTAGAATCCAGAGAGCCTTGCCAAGAAAATATTATGGGACTCTTTATCACGAAATCATTATTTTGGAATTACTGTTATTTTTCTCTGGTCCTTGAGCCCTTGTGCTTCATCCTAACCAATAAGTTTTATCAACAATATATAGGTCATGGACCAGGATTAGAAACACGAGAACCTTGTACAGGAAATGTTATGGGGTTGTCTGTCATTAAATGGTTATTTTGGAAGCATTTCCATTGAAACTCCACTATACAATAACCTTATTGTCTTAAAATATTTACCTTTTTTTACCTTCAATATCAGAACTTCTATTTCCCAAAATTTCATATGGCAAAACGTCCTCTGATTTTGCTACTCAGGAATACTAAGCAATTAACTTCAGAAACAACTGTTTATTTTGTTGAACATTTACAATATCCCATCCCCATTAAAATAATAGCAAGCTCGTTCTCAAGATTTTCCGTGCATGTCACAGGTGAATCTTATCCTACTGTTATCATTATGTGATCTGCGTGAACTCTGAATAACTGATCACAGGCCAATTTCTATGTGTTGGCCATTGATATCAGAGGCCTTAGAAAAGATAAGTAATGATTTCATTATATGTTCAACAACCTATATTGTTGTAATTGAACTTCGCATTTGTGGTTTATTTATGTAGGTGCCATGGAAGAGAATCAGTGGTGTGAGATGAATTTTAGTGGGGCAGAGGCTTTGGTGTTACACTTTTCTGCAGGCCAATACTTTCTTCCATCGTTTGTGAGTTCTATGAGAACACTGAAAGTCCTCTTAGTATTTAATTATGGGTCCAAGAGAGCCACAATTAATGGTCTATCAAGCTTATCTTCGCTCACTAAGCTTAAAACTATTCGCTTCGAGAGGTTGATTGTGCCCCCACTTCAAGAGTACAGTGAAGTCTTACAGAAGTTACATAAGCTATCCTTGAGTTTATGTGAGGGTCTTGGAATTATGTCAAGGTTCAACAGCGCCCAGTCAAGCCTAAAGTTTCCTATCATGCTAGATTTTAACCTGGACCATTGCTGTGATTTGGAGGAGTTGCCCCCTGGTATTGATGGCATATCGTCTGTTGAAAAGTGTTGCATCACTAACTGTCATCTTCTTCAAAAGTTACCTGATCACTTGGGGCAGTTCGGCTCTTTAAGAATGTTAAGGGTATCTGCATGTTTAGGTCTGAAAGAGCTTCCAGCATCCATTGGAAAACTTGGGAAGCTGGAATATCTGGACATTTCGTTATGTGAGTGCTTAAAAGAGCTTCCAGAGGAAATAGGAGAATTAAATAAACTCCAGGAGCTTGACATGAGAGAGTGTTCTCGGTTGAAGAAGCTGCCTAAATCAGTTGGAGGTCTGAGATCTCTAAAACATGTTATTTGCGATGCGAAGTTTGGGCAGAAATGGAGTCGTGTCAAGAGCTCTGCCATCATGGAGCTTAGAGTTGAGGTTGTAGAAGCACATTTCAGCTTGGATTGGCTGGATGCAGGTTGAAATCCTACCTAGACAGGATGCAGGTACTGGTAAGAGATCAAGACATAAGCTTGGATTTTTCTATTAATAAAACTTGGTTTTCATTTGCGTATAGGCACTGTTAACACAGTCCATATTATTCCATTGATTTAAATTGAATTTACTGCACAAATTCTGTCGTGCAGGATTTGGATGAGTGCGCACATTTTATCCATCTCCGATTTCTAGCATTGGCATTATCTACATATTCAGACTTGGGTGTAAGTCCTGATAATAAAGACATTATTAAATATTATCGTCCTTAAAATAGGGTGTCCTCCATAAATATTTTTGTGAAGGAAGGATGTCTGTCCTCATCGTAACATTAAGACTTTTCTAAATAGTATTGGAAACCATATGTGTGTTTGTGGACAAAAGTAAACAAGGATATATTATTAATAAGTTATTGATGTGTTTAAAAAATTAAAGTTTGTTTTGTTATGGTAGTAAGATTTCAATTTATTTTTGAACTTACAAGATATCATTTTAACTAAATTTGTTTTTGTTTTGTTATGGTAGTAAGATTTCAATTTATTTCTGAACTTACAAGATATCATTTTAACTAAATTTGTTTTTATAATTTTTTCATTAGTGCAAGAGTTTGAAATATCAGCATTATGATTATGAAAACTTGTATGAACTTGTTTGGTGATGTTCGGTGAAGTTTGGAGGTTTGATTGTATTATGTTTAGAAATTATTTTGAAAATATTATGAAGTTATTTGGAAAATATTATAAATGGAAGTATTGGTTTTTTAATGGTGTTTTGTTTTTACTTTTATTTTTTATTATATGTTATCATATTTAAAGTAAAATTAAATGTAAATATTTATACACATAGATTGATAGACATGATACATATTATTCATAAATATATTTTTCATTTTCTAAGAGGTCTCTTGAACTTCTCATGACTGTTGGCTTTCACTTGAAGTTATTTTTCTTCCTCTCAAGTGAATAAACCAATTTTGGATAACCCAAGAGGATTATGTTTCCAACATTTTCTTCCTTTGTTCAAAGGAGTGTATATGAGTCCAAAAAGAGCGTTGAAATACAAAGGCAGATAGCACTGAATGGATATATGTGCTCTCTGAAATGGTGGTTTAAGGTCAAATGAGGTAGCAAAAGTTGAAGCCTTGTACTGATGGTGGTTAAAGACTAACCACCAATTGTGGAAATTTTCTCAAAACAATTCCTCGAATGATTCCAAATCTAGATAGAAGTTGAAGCCTTCGATGAAACATAAATGTTCCATAATGATTGTTTAAAGATGATCACAAACCAATGAAATGTGTAGAAGAAGTCTAAGTCTTCTACAGGTGATGGTTTAATGTTGACCACCAACCAAATCATGCTCATGGAACATGAGTCTATCTCTAACTACAAGTCTGACTCTAGCTTTAGTTGACTTTGGTTGAAGGCTCTAGTGTAGGTTGTGGCTCAGATTTCACTTGATACAACTTTGAATCTAGTACCTAACTCTAAATTCCCCCCTTGTTAAATACAAGGTGATATGATGAAGATCTATAGAATGAACTCTGAGGTACGAATGATATATCTTCTTATTTGTTGAAGACCATTTCCAAGAAGTTATCCATTCAAAGTGAATCTTTTCTCTTGTGGGAGTCTTGTGTCTAGAACATTTGTCAAAATTATGAGTAAGTTTTCCACAATTATCACAAGGGTGAAGATCAAAACATGTATCTTTTAGGTGGCCAACTCAAACGCAATGTTGGCATCTGATAATCTGAAGTGGTTGTAGAAGTGGAGCTAGTGAAGATGAGCTTTCTTGAAAAACCCAACACTCTAAAACTCAATTGACTTAGAGTAGTATAGAATATGAAAGTAAACTTCCTTTTCATATCCAAGATTGGTTCTGTGCTTGCTATCGATAACTTTTTCCCAATGTCTGATGATGGGCTTGGGAAATGCAAGTGGAACCTATGCATCTTCATGTGAAACTTATCCTGAAGTGTGATCATGTGTTGGCTACTGATAGAAGTGTGTCTCAAACTCAAAGAGAGAATTGTTCTAAACAAGAACCAATTCATAATATTGACTCTTTTGTTGTAATTCATTTGGTTGAAGTTGTGATTCAAGTTGAAAGAAACTTGATTTTCTCGTGCGTGCTGTAAGCAAATTTGAATATTGGTGAGAATGACTATGTTGATTTAAGTTGTATCATGAGCAATAGAGTATATTAGTGTATTAAGTAACTGTAATACTTTATTAATTTTGGTCATTTTCTCAACAACTCGAGTGAATGAAGGGTTTTGGCTTCAATCGAAAACACACCTATTTACAATGCAATAAACTTATTTTCAAAATTGTACAAGTTGGTCCATGGGATTGACATTAAGAAAATATTTCTTCAACTTTGAAGCTTACATGAAAACTAGTTTTTGAATCAGCTTTCAACTATGGAATGCCCAATAGATAAACCATGCTATTCAAAATATTGAATACCCAACTTAGAAAAATCAGATACCAATTTAGAATCTTGTTTGCAAACCAATGACTCAAAATTCTCTCTTTTTCAATGGAGAATTCTGCCCGAAACCACAAAAAGTACCAACGTCAAATTACGTCTCATAAATTACTATGAGAGTTGTTTGTAATTACTAAAATTTGTATCACTTCCAGATATAATGACAACAACATAACACATTCTGAACCGTTCAAATTGACTCACTTGAGAAGAATGCTTAAATATCTCCCAAAACTAAGCTTACGAAAGTCTAGATTTTGTAGCCATCCAACACCCTACCTAGTAATCCCTTATTTTGTATGAAGGCTTAATTTAAACCCAAATTCTTGATATTTGTACTGAGCTTTGCATCTAAGAACACTACCTTAGGCTGTACACAACGGCTTTCAACGTCAACACCACCTTTCAATGCCCTAATACACCCATGAATCTAACCGTGTCATATGAACTTTCATTCTAAAGAGAATCAACCACTAGGCACTAGGAGAAGCCTACATTGCCTCGGCAGCTATCAAATGGTAGTGGCCTCCTCCCTGTTTTCGGATAATAGTCTTGCATACTAAGCCAATTTCAAGTTTGGTCACAAATCGCTGTATAAAACACTAATTAATAGTTTTTCAAGACTCATCCAATCAACAATGCGTGCAATCCATCTCTGAAATGTTAGGAGTGAGCTAAAATCCCCAGTATTGCTGGAAACATACAACTACGAGCAATTTTAATTCATAAATTTAGCCGTTATCTACTCAGTAGTAAGCCTGGCGGCTATTTTCTTCCACAAACATCTGCCCTTGAATCTCAATAATATTCTCATTAAAAAAAATTGTTACTATTATTTTCACTGCACAATCAGCATCTATTCGACGCACACGAAAATAACATGCAGAACCTCGAGAGGTTGCCATTGCAGAACACACAGAAAACATAAAAAATCTGAAATTGGATCTTTGAGACTAGAGGTTGGATTTCTCTTAGCAAATTTGTAAAGTCCGTATATCAGAAGTTTCCCAGAGCTAAATATGCTCACAGAAAAAATCACCATAGCGTGGCATAGCTTCGAGCTTAATTTGACACAAAACTTTTACACACGAGGTTGGAAATGTTGGGAATTTTCTGGTAAATTCCAAAACAAAATCATTGAACAGAGAGTAATACTTTGTTTCAGGGAAGCTTAAAATAGATTGTTGGAGAAGCTCAGAGTGTTTCACACACACAAAAACTTTATATTCATTAAGAAACAACTGCTGTTACAAAAAATATTTTTCCTCTACCTGAAGGATTACACAAGTTCCAAAAAGAAATTTACTCTGTAACAAAAAAAACTCTGTTTCACAATAAAAATTCAACACTCCTATGTAAAATTTTTATTTATGCGCTACTGCGTTACATTCCATATGCCCTAAAAAAGAAACATTACATATTCAACCAACAAAAATTAACATCCATACACTACTACGTATCTTCTCATTACATTTCATATGCAATGAACAACATTTCAAAAATTCACACTGCTGTGTAATTTTTGTTTCTCTTCTTGCTTGGACGCTGCTGCGTTCTTCCCCTTTTTTTTTACATTACATTACAAAAAAAAATGCAACAACTACATAAAAATTACGTATATGTTTTTACTTCTTCCATACTCCGGTGGAAAATATAAAACATTAAAATTAATAAAAACTTACCTACATTTACGATAATAGTAAATTGCATTAAATTACTTTCATGACAAGCCGTCGGTCAAATGAAACTTTTACTCCACGCAAGGTTCATGGATCAATGGTGGAGACCTGTATAGAAACTTGGTTTCAATCGGACGGAGGACAACGTTGAATTCAATTGGACGGATATCGTTTGCCCAAACAAAATGAACGTTACGTCCCGATGAAACGCTGTTTTACAAAACGTACTAGGGACATGCGTCAAATGGTGATTGTATCGGGGGCGTTTGAGAGAATACCACCAACTTGTGAAAAGCGATGCGATAAAGACAAGCAGTTTTCCGGAATAGTTTTATAGTCGCCGTTTAATGGTCGCTGCAGTTGGAATTACAATTTCAACACTCCCCTTTAATTTCAACAACTGGGTTATTTGTCATACCCAAACATTTCTTCAAAAATTCAAAGCTTTTCTGGTCCAATGGCTTTGTCAGAATGTCTGCAACCTGTTCCTGAGTCCCGCAATGTTTTAAAATAATTTCTCCATTGCTTACCAATTCTCTGATGTAATGAAACCTTGTGTCAATGTGTTTCGTTCTCTTATGAAACACCGAATTCTTGGATAATGCAATAGCTGAGTTATTGTCACAAAAAATCACCGTTCCTTTTGCCTACTCTTGGCCTAAGCTCGTTAACATCCTTTTCATCCAAACTGCTTGACATGCTGCTACTGTAGCTGCCACATATTCTGCCTATGACGTAGACGATGCTACAATAGGCTACTTTTTAAAAGCCCATCAAATGGCTCCTGAACCCATGTGAAAAACATAACCGGATGTGCTTTTCCGATCATCTACACTTCCAGCACAATCAGTATAAGTGTATCCAATTAAATCTGAACATTCTGAAATAGTATATAAAATTCCAAACCTTTTAGTACCTTTAACATACCTCAGAATCCTTTTTGTTGCCTACCAATGTGCTTCTTTTGGCCTCTCCATGAATCTGAAAATTAAACTAACAACAAACATTATATCCGGCCTAGTTGCAGTCAAATACATGAGGCTGCCAACTATGCTCTTGTACAAGCTAGAATCAAAATCCTTGCTGCTGTCCTCTTTGCTGAGTTTTAATCCCATCACCGTGGGAGTGATTGCTGCCTTGTTGTCCTGCATGTTAAATCTTTCCATTACTTCATTAACATATTTTGCTTGTGAGATAAAAATCCCATTTTCATTTTGATCTACTTCTATTCCTAAGAAGTATCTCAGCAAACCCATGTCAGTCATTTCAAATTCTTTTTTCATGACTGCTTTGAAATTTTCAATGAGATATTCATCATTACTTGTGAAAATAACAGCATCAACATATAACACAACAATTAGTAAGTTACCATCATTTTCTTTGATGTAGACGGTGGGTTTTCCCTCACATTTGTCAAATCCATTTTCCAGTAGATAGGAATCTATCCTACTGTACCATGCTCTTGGTGCTTGCTTCAGCCCATAAAGTTCTTTCTTCAATCTGCATACTTTGTGCTCTTGGCCTTTCTTCTCATAGCCTGGAGGTTGTTCAATGTAAACCTCTTCTTTTAACACCCCATTTAGGAATGCTGACTTCGCATCCATTTGGTAAACTTTCCACTTGTTTTGTGCTGCTATGGACAACACTGCTCTCACTGTTTCCATTCTAGCAACTGGTGCGAAAGTTTCTTCATAGTCTCTCCCATACTGCTACTTATATCCTTTGACAACCAGCCTTACTTTGTGTCTTTCTATTTTGCCTTCAGCATTACTTTTGGTCTTGTAGACCCATTTAACTCCAATGACTTCTTTTCCTTTTGGTAGTTCAACCAAATCCCATGTCTTGTTTCTTTCTATGGCATTCATCTCCTCATCCATAGCTTCTATCCATTTCTTATCTTTAATTGCATCTTTGAAATGAATAGGGTCATCAACATAACAATATAAAGCAAACAAAGAATTCATACCTTCATCATAAATGTCACTTAAATTTCTGAATTTCTTACCTCTTTCATTTGATGTACAAGTGCTTGAAGACGCACTTGAGTTTCCTCCTTGTGGTGTGCTTGGAGAAGCACTTTCATTTCTCCTCAAGGGTGTTTTATGCTGCCCTTGTGTTGGCGCTGCTGTTTGGGGATGTATTTCAGCCATCTCCTCATCATCTTCATCATGAGACAAACAATTTTTAACATTCACTGTTTTCTCTTTGCTTCCATCCCAAGCTTCCTCCTCAATGAACTTGACATCTCTGCTCACAAAAAACTTCTTGGTAGATGGGATATACAACCTGTAAGCTTTGAATTCCTCACTGTATCCAATGAAAATACATTTCTCCCATTTGCTGTCCAACTTCTTCCTTAGCTGATCTGAAATGTGTGCATAAGCCACACATCCAAAAACTTTCATGTGGGTGACTCATTGCTTTCTCCCACTCGATGCTTCTTCCGACACTCTGTTCATGACTGCTTTTGTTGGGCATCTATTCAAAATATATATTGCACAGTGTACAGCTTCAGCCCAATAATCATTTGGCAAATGTTTTCCTTTTAACATACTCCTCACCATATCCATAATTGCTTGTTCTTTCTTTCAGCTACTCCATTTTGTTGTGGAGTGTACCTTGTGGTAAACTGTTTGTGTATTCCATTTTCTCTATAAAACCGTAGTAATTCCTTGGAGATATACTCACCTCCTCTATCAGTTCTTAGAACTTTGATATGCAGCCCACTTTGGTTTTCCACAAGTGCTTTGAAATTACGAAACTTTTCAAACACTTCACTTTTGTACTTCAGGAAAAAAACCCAAGTTTTTCTAGTAAAATCATCAATGAATGTTAGAAAATATTGGCTGCCTGTTAGTGATGGAGTTTCCATTGGTCCACATAAATCTGAGTGGACAATTTCTAAGGATGATTTTGCCCTGATGGAAAACTTTCTCTGTGTTGTTTCCCCAAGATACAACTTTCACAAAGGCTGTCCGGTTTCTCTATCAATGGTAATCCTCTTACCATTCCTTTTCTACTCAACAAGTTAAGACCTCCAAAGTTGAGATGTCCAAATCTCAAGTGCCACAACCAATCTTCATCCTTTGGTACGCTTTGGAAAGCCTCTTGGGTAACTGCTGCAATTACTTCTTTATTTTTCAAATCTGCCTTTATTTTGAGGGGGAACATCCTGTTCCTTGTCATCTTCACTTCAGCAATACATCGTTTACTGGGTGCTCTATCCATGATGGTGCATACATCATTCTCAAAGAAAACATTGTAACCCTTTTGAACAAGCTGTCCAATACTTAAGAGGTTACATTTCATTCCAGGAACATAATAGACATCTGCTATGTTTTTCTTTTCACCTTTTTTTGTAAATATTTTTACTTCTCCTTTTCCCATAACAGAAATTTTACTATTAGTCCCAAGGGTGACTTGTGACTTCACACTCTGATCTAAAGCAGAAAACAGGGCTATGTTTCCTGTCATATGGTTACTACAACCGGAATCTAGAAACCATATATCATCATTGTTTATTTTAGCCATGCTACAAGCTAAAAGCAGATTATCTTGGCTAATATTTTCTCTAGTGATATTTGCACTAGATCTATTATTTATATCATGCTGCTTCTTCCTACATTCATTTGCATAATGCCCATATTTTTTACAATAATAACATTGGATATTGGATTTTTCATACCTTTGTCCTTGAGCATGATGTTGTCCACTTTGTTGGCTTTTTGCTTGGCCTTGGTTCTGATTTGGATTGCTGCATCTTCCTTGAGCATTTGTTGGACTGTTCCTTCCACCTCTATTTTGGCTTCTGCCTCTTCCTCTCTTGTTTCCTCTACCTTGACCTCTTCCTCTTCCAAAAGACATCTGGGTCTTGAAGGCATGCTCTAGAGATGAATTTTCATTTCTATTCAACCTCTGCTCATGTGTTATCAGTGATGCATAAAGTTCATCAATTGAAAAGTTTGTGAGATCTTTTGTCTCTTCTATGGTGGTGACAATCACATCGAACTTTGAGGGTAGGACCCTCAATAGTTTCTCCACAATCCTCCTTTCTTCAAGAACTTCTCCATGAGTCCTTATCTGTGTGACCAGACCAATCACATATGTGAAGAATGAGTCAATATTGTCTGACTCCTTCATGCATAGATTCTCAAAATCTCTTTTCAGCAACTGTAGTTTTGCTGTCTTTACTTTCTCCATGCCTTGATAGGCTGTATTGAGAGTTTGCCATGCTTCTTTGGATGTCTTGACTACTACTATCCTTGGAAACACACTCTCATGCACTGCTTGATACAAAAATACGAGGGATTTTGAATCCTTCTTCCTATTGCTCTTCAACAGATCTTTCCCTGCCTGAGTTAACCTATTAAACTCATCTTCATCTCCTGGTTCTTCAAACCCATATTCAACAAGTTCCCATAAATCTTGTGAGGCAAACATGGCTCTCATGGTTATTGCCCAATAGTCATAGTTTTTCCCATTAAACTGTGGGAGCTGAGTATTAAAAATACCCATGCTAGTGCTGGTGCTGGAGCCAGCCATTCCTTGCACTCTCAGCTATGCTTCAAATATTTGACTGTGTATTTAAAAATCACTGAGTGTCTTCAATAGCAATACAGAAAAAACTTTGAGAAATACCTGGATCCTTTCTTGACTGAGTTTTCACTCTGCTGGAGAAGATGCTGCAACAAAAGGAACCTTCCTTCAGCTTCTTTGACACCTTCAAAGAGCCTGGACAAGCTCTGATACCACTGTTGGGAATTTTCTGGTAAATTCCAAAACAAAATCACTGAACAGAGAGTAATACTCTGTTTTTGCCACAGGATCTTTAACACAGGGAAGCTTAAAATAGATTGTTGGAGAAGCTCAGAGTGTTTCAATCCCATAAAAACTTTATATTCATTAAGAAACAACTGCTGTTACAAAAAATATTCTTCCTCTACCTGAGGGATTACACTAGTTCCAAAAAGGAATTTACTCTGTCTCTGTAACAAAAAAAAATACTCTGTCTCACAATAAAAATTCAACACTGCTGTGTAAAATTTTTATTTATGCACTGCTGCGTTACATTCCATATGCCCTAAAAAAGAAACATTACATATTCAACCAACAAAAATTAACATCCATACGTTGCTGCGTATCTTCTCATTACATTTCATATGCAATGAACATCTCAGAAATTCACACTGCTATGTAATTTTTGTTTCTCTTCTTGCTTTGATGTTGCTGCGTTCTTCCCTTTTTTTTTACATTACATTACAAAAAAAAATGCAACAACTACATAAAAATTACATATTTGTTTTTACTTCTTCCGTAAAAAAAAAACTACACCCATACTCTCGTGGAAAATATAAAACATTAAAACTAAAAAAAACTTACCTACATTTACGATCATAGTAAATTGCATTAAATTACTTTCCTGACAAGCTGGCGGTCAAACGAAACTTTTACTCCATGCAAGTTTCATGGATCAATGGCAGAGACCTGTACAATAACTTGGTTTCAATCGGACAGTGGACATCGTTGAATTCAATCAGACGGATATCGCTTGCCCAAAAAAAACGAACGTTACGTCCCGATGAAAAGCTGTTTTTCAAAACGTACTGGGGACACGCGTCAAATGGTGATTGTATCAGGGGCGTTTGAGAGAATACCACCAACTTGTGAAAAGCGGTGCGATAAAGACAACCAATTTTCCGAAATAGTTTTACAGTCGTCGTTTAATGGTCGCTGCAGTTGGAATTACAATTTCAATAGGAAAGTACGATTTAAATGTGTTTTGAAAAAAATTTGGTGCAACTTGTTTTGAACGTGCTTTGCAAAACAACTGGTGCAAATGATAATTAAGTAAAACCACTTGAAAAAGGTGCATCGCTTTTGCATTGCAGTACAACACCATCCTGGTGTAGCTTGCAATCAGTGAGAGAGAATCATGAGTGATGTTCATTCCATCAATTTCATTCTCACGCCATTTGATCGTCAAACTCATCAGCACCCCAGAATGTAGACACTTTCAAAACCTCTCAATCGACCACAGAACCTCCATACGCAACACTTGCATGGATATTCTGTCGAGGTCATACAATAATACTTTACTAAACTGCGACAAAAACAACACGAAGATAAAGATTTTCCAATCCAATTATTCACTTGAATTGGATGGGATCCTTCACCTTCCCATAGAGTTAACCTTAGGGACGCTATGAAATCCCTTCAATAACAAAAGAAATACCTCCATGAAATTTGAGAACTCCATAAGCTGCCTACCCACCCTTTCATCAACAAAATCATTCATGGTTGAGTGGCAATTGACAAGCTGTGTTAATCTATAATAAACTCATGAATCTTGTTGGGTTGTGAAATTTTGTGTAACTTGTAGAGAATCTAGGTGGAAACAAAAAGTAAAAATTGCAAGCTAATAACTAAATATTGCAAAAGAGATTAGAATCCAATTTCTCTCTATATCAAAAAATAAAGTATAATACATTGATATATAGCTTTCATGAAGACATGTGCCTGGGTTGGGTGTCATAGTGCATGGATAACATCTCTAAAATGTAGGCCTAGTTAACTAGTCAACTGAACAAGTAGAATGCGAGAGATAACTAGAGAATCACATGCATAAGTGGAACTATATTAAAGTCAATTGACACCTAGTCCTAATTAACTAGAAAATCAACATGCAATTATCACTTAACTATTTCATGGCTTATGCATGACTCCACTCACAGTGAAGAGAAGTAAAACCCATACATGCATGACTACATTCCACTAGTGTGACTTAAGTACAACTAAGTATGACTAAATAGGGAAAAACATAGAGATGTTGTACACCAATACTCCCCCTGAAGTTCAACGAAGGTGGAAATTAAATAAAGTGTGTCTCCACAATATATGCCCATGTTAGGTACCCAATATACAATGCACCTAATAAGAAAAAATAAGAGGAAAGAAGAAAACCCTAATAGGAATAACTCCCCACCCCCGACCTGTGTGGGAGAAAGTATAAGCAACGTGGTAGATGATGTCAGCATGATGTGGCCATACGAAGGACACGTGGTAGGTAGTTTCGACATTTTTGGATGGCATAGTGAACCAAATTTAGGTGACATGTGTCACCATACTAAAGGAGCCATGTGGCCTAGATGATGTCAGCATGACATACATTGATGATGTGGTAGAACCGTGAAACTTGTGCCAAGGGTTTGTTTTGTGAAGCTTTTCTTGTGTATTTAGTTGTCGGCTTTGAATGAATAAAACAGGCCAAAATAGTGGAAAAGGTCCCTAGTCAGGCCTACGGGTAAGTCAAGGGTCGAGGCTAATACAGGTGCACAAGCAAGTAGATTAGGCTGACTCACACCTCCTAACAAACATTGGAAGGTGTTCCCAACGATTAGTTTCACATGTTCCTCCTATGTTATTGGTGACTTCATTAACTATGACAGAGGATCAAATATGGTGATAGTATTAATGGTGACTATAGAGAACATAGACAAGGCAGTGAGGACCTTGGCTTGTAGAGAATATTTAATGGGTCTTTCTCAAACAAAAAATAACTTTCCCTGATATTTCTTGCACGCCATAAAGAATTGATGACAAAGATGGCTGGGTGTAGAAGAGCTTGAATTGAAGCATGAAAGTCATTCCTAAGGTACAAGTTGTTCATTGAGCATGGAACACCTCTCTGGAATGCACAATTTTACTGAGAAAATTCTCAGTAGAGGGGATCACTAAGAAGTTCATCCTTTACATTAAATCAACTATCGTGACTGAGAACACAAGTTAGAGTGGAATGGGGAGTCTTGCTGAAGTGTGAAAGCAACCTGATTGAGCAAAAAGAGATCATAACATGTAGAAAATTATCTAGTACAAATATTGTAACATCCTCCTCCCACATCTACCAAATTAACCAACCAACTTGGTTAAACATGCAACGAGAGGCTACTATGATTGGATTCGACCTCCTATGAGACCTTAAGGAAGTGGAATTGACAGAAACATGACACAAAGACATTTAACATCAGGTTCATGACCCTCATGGACCAATCCAATACTTTAGACAACTTGCCCATGGATCCCACTGAGATTTTGTACAACTTAAGCCTCATTCGCTCTCATGCTATAGGCATGAAAACATCTAGAAACTCAAAGTTTCTCTCACATGCTTACCTCCCAGGGTCCAGAGACTCATTTAGTCAATTCTATGCGAGTGTCCCCAGGATTTGAGCCACCTTTTCAAGCCCAGAGCCTAGGTCGCTACCCAGAATTGAACCATCTCTTCAGAGCAGTAAAATAACATGGAAATGACAGTACTAATGCAAATACCTTTTTAATATATTGACTGGACCCCTACTAGCCATGACAAGTATTTCATCAAACATATCATGAATATGTAAACTACAGGAGCAAAGAACAAATCGGAGCATAGGGGTCTTATACTTATCTGAGATTTGCCATGAAGCATTGATGTCTTAACACATCAACTGTCATTCCATCCATTAGACTATGAATACATTGTTCAATCATATACAAGTAAAAATATGATGAAGACCATATATAGCTGCTGTCATAAAACACATACATAACCAACATAATAGTAGCATAAATACTAATGAATGTACAACCATATAGACCACATGTAATCCATAAAAATGCTCATATAAATACAATGAGAAATAACCTTTCATTAATGATGTAAAATCCAAACCCAAGATATGACTTCCATGTTGCACCCAATCGTAGAATGGCTGAGCCAAATCTCTGTTCAGCCTTTCACCCCCGTTCCATATTCTAAGCATGAATTTGAGATCTCTTACAACACATCAATCAAAACTCATCCAGGGCTTCCAGAGGCCATCCACCTCACGGCTGGACATCACAAAACCATCATCAGATTGGTTTCCATCCTAGCCTTCCAAGGCTTCTAGAGCATTTGTTCCAGCCAAGGCTTCCAAGACTAGTAACTCAACCTATACCTTATACAAGGCTTTCAGAGCATTTGTCCAACTAGGGATTCTAAGACTAGTAACTCAACCAACCAAGGGATTTAAGAGAATTTTTCCAACCAAGGCTTCCAGGACTAGTAACTCAACCCAAGCTGTTACAGGGCTTCCAGAGCATTTGTCCAACCAGGGCTTTCAGGAAGTAATAACTCAATCCAAACTAAGGAAACATGAAAACCAACTAAAACAAACAGTGAAAGTAACCCACAATCACCATGGCTATCTAGGAAATGGCAAGGTTAGGAAATCGACTATCAATCCAGGCAATCCTCCATGCCAGTGATAGATTACAACCAATAATCCATATGCATATGTCATACATGCCAAAACTAGTGAAGAAATAATACATGAAACTCGGTACCTGAAAGCAAATCTGATGTAGTTGTTGATCCCGATGTCCTCTTGTGCTTTCCTGCTCATCCCTTGCCTTCCTTCTCCAAGAATCCAAGTATGCCACACCCTCCAAGAGTGCTCCAAAAAAACTTTGTCTCTAAGAGTATGAGAGAGAGAATAATGAGAGAGAGCTCCAACACTGAATTGATGAAGTCTGAGCCAAGAACTTACACTGACTAATAGTTTGCCAACTGATCCTCATAAGCCCTTTTATTAATGAGGTCTCTGTTTTCTTAATTTTCCATTAGTTTCCTTCATTTTCCTCTTCACATGCAACTTGTGACCTTTCACCTACCTTTTCTCCTAATTTCCTTTATTTTCATAAATAAATGTGCCAAAAATTCCATTTTTCCTTTCCAAAACCTTAACCATTGCTTTTTCCAATTTATTTAGCCATAATAAACCAAATCAACACCCATTAGGATGTTTCACCCACCATTCAGCTTGGAATATGTGTCCCATGACCGTGGCCTTATATATATTTTACATGGAATTTTCACCAGGGTTGTTACAAAACCCTCCCCCTTGGGGGAACACCGTCCTCGGTGTTCAATGACACCTATACCAACAAGACTGCTGAAAAAACATACTACCCATGGATCTTTATAACACAACTCATTGCAGTATTTACAATGACCACCGCTGAAACATGAAAATCATACCGTTTATTGGAGCTTTATCACATAGCTCATTAAGGTATTTACAGTAACCACATACACATACGCATTTGCTTCAACCAACAAATAACCATACTATTTATGGAGCTTTGTAAATCTATCTCGATATATTATTTACAATAATACATACATATATGCATATGCACATTTGATCAACCAGCAAATAAAAGGATATGATGCATGCATCCACACAAGGGAATCTAGAGGCTCACACCTCCACCCTAAAATCAATACCAGGATTCACCTCATTCCAGGAAGTCCAGAATCAACTACAAAGTCAAAGATATATCCAATGTCCAACACTATAATCAACCACCACTTGTCCTCTCAGTTAACAGTTATCATCTCATTGTTCCAGGGCGCACTCCCATTGTGCATATGATTCCATCTAGAAATGTTAATGACAAAAAAAAATACCATCCCCAACCTTCCCCTCTCTACTATGCAGTCCCTCGGGAAATACGATCAACCCTTCCATGTAGTTACTCACCTTCCAAGTGCTGCTGGGACCCCCATCTTGGGTAATCCATCCCTTGGCGAGGCTTCCTCGCATTGGAGATACAAAAACCAAGTCATATCCTTTCCTCAAACCATCATACCAGCAATAGAATGCTCATGGAAATCAATGGACACTATTGGGTACTAGCATCCCACAATGGCCCTGCTCCTGAAGTGATTTACCAGCATATTGTTGCATGTTCCAATCCTTTCATTCTTGCTGCTAATTCTTGCAGTTGATTTCAACACCCAACTAGGAATGCTCTTGCTTTCCTGTACCAAGCACATAACTTCTATTATATTCAAAATAAATTGAAATAACTTCAAATCATACCTCATTGGTACCTCGTCAACAAAGTACACTTGCAATTTTGTTTACTTCTTGTCATAACAAGTCAAAATAGCATCTTGACCAAATCATCATGTATAAAAATATCACATCATGTTAGAGAAAAACACAAACATTGTAGATGAACATCATAAATCACATGTAACCATCATAAACCAGAATCATAGATCACATGTAATCATCATATACCTGGATCATAAATCACTTGCATAATAAAATTGAAATAAAATATTGATAATTATATTTTAATCAATCATTGGCTTCTACCTTTGTCTTTATTCTGTATGCACTCCAGATTGGTTTCCACACCTGACAAACACCCCGTGCCTCTTTTTCAACCATGTGCACATACACATAGTGTGCATCACACACATACAACCACACATGGCATATAACTCCATGCAATACATGCACCTACATCTGACATACAACTCATACACCTACATCCAATGTACAACACAACACAATACATATGCCTACATCCAGTGTACAACACAACTCAACATTTATACATACATAGTGTACATCACAAGACATGCATCTGCACACAGCGTGCGAAACCACAAATTCATACACATACACCTGATATAAAACAAAACTCATACATCTATACTCGACGTACAATGCCATAAAATTGTACCTACACCTGGCATACAACACAACAAAATACATGTACTACACAGAGTACAACACAACAAGTATGCATTGGAGGATAACACAGCTACACAATATACATACATAGTACCACATATATGGCATGCACACAATACCACATGTACATTGGTACCATATGTACAATACGTACATAGTACCACATGTACAAAGCACCACATGCACGATGTATGCTCAACATGACATGTACACGGAACCACCTACACATGTACACAATGCCACATGTACATCGTACCACCTATACAACGTATACACAATACCACATGTACACAATACCACATGCATGACATGTACACAACACCACATGCACGACATGTACACAGCACCACCTACACACAGTGCCACTTGTACCACATGTACACGGCACCACATGCTTACAACACAACTTGTACAATCATGCACACAACACCATATATAAAACATGCACACAATGCCACATGTACATAGCACCATACGCAACACTATATATCCAACATGCGCACAACACCACATATCCATCATGTACATAACATCATCTATACCCAACACTACATATGCAAAATTCACACAGCAATAACTGTACCACCCTTGTACATAACATTGCATAAACAACATGTACACACACTATATATACACAACACCGCATGCGCACAACATCACAGATGTAGCATGTACAACATATGCACAACAATAGTACCACACATCCAAAACCACATTGTTTCTACCAAGTAGCTTTGGTTCTAGTGTCTTATCCATACTTGTCCCAGCATGTTGCAAACCACATTGCTTTCATTTCATTGATGTATCCCTTGGTATAGCGTGTCCATAACATAGACATAATATAATAACATAATATCAAATCATAACCACATGGTACTAACCTCATATATTTTTCAGGCTACTCCTCCCAATTGATTCCTCGTAAGACCCGAAACCTCTTCACGTCATTCACCCGCGTAAGCAATCATTCCTCCACAAGAGTGATCCCTGATGACCTTGTCACACAACAAAAAAGATACATGGATACATACATATACATATACATACACATTATCATAAATAATCATGATCCCATCTGTTACAGGGAAAAGTGTCTATATAGAACTGCTCTATCCCACTAAGGTGTGACAGCTGCCTTAGAAAAAAATAGAGAAAAGCTACTTTCATTTTTCCTTTATGAATTATAGATAGAGAGGAACAGAAAGACCAATGTCTGTCTTGCGCTAATCTTCTGATTTGACTCCTCTCTTCTTTGATAGTCTTCAACTACCTGCTCCCTTGCATGCCCAGCTTCACAAAGTACCTGTAAGATCACAGAAGCATAACACTATACAAAGACATGGATCTATAATCATAAACAATTTAGGATCAGATGTAAATTGACCATACAAATGTAACAAGCATCAATGACACAAAAGCATGGAGGAAAACTCGAATAGATTTTATTTATAAACAAGAAAAGAGCCAAGAGGAGTTACAACCAGTTGTTCTGACCAAGCATCAACCTCTCAGCAAAGAAGCCCCTCTTCACCTCAAACAAAACTTAGATCACCGAACAATCTGATGTTTGTCTCAAGAAACCAACAACAATTCCTTACAATATGCAAAATTCCAACCTCTGGATCTCTAGGATGAGGGATCTATATATAGATATTTGTAAGGGGGATGAGTCAGCTTGTGATTTGATTAGTGTCTTCTCTCTGATAGTTCTTGCTTCCACTTGGAGACTGATGGTCTCTTACTCATCCTTGGTCGAATTCAGTGAGGCAAGTGTCACAGGAGAAGATTCTGGAAGCTTCCATTGCCTCTCCACCTTGCGGAATGACACTGCCATTTGTCATTTCTCGCCCATCGCACCCCACAGAAGGGATTTTTGAAATGCAACACACCCACACAGTGTATTTAGGTGAGATGCAATGCACTTAGCCAGTGGAGTAGCTGAAATGATCCTGTTTTGACCAATTTTGAGCAATTTTTCATGGAGAACTTCTGGGAGAAGCTGTAATCTGTTGACCTTGTTCCTCTAGGGGTTAGAACAACACTTTTAGGGACTTAGGAGCCCTTGGTTTATGGAAATTTCATGCTTGGGGTTGTAGGGCCCAAAAATGTCTATAACAGTTGCCCCCTAAAGCATGAGGTCGTTAATCTTTTGATGTCGGGTGAAATGCTTTATTATGAGGGTCCGAAGTTCTTTCAATGCTGGGAGGAGACCTATAATAAGATACAATACAATACATTATCTTCAAAATATTTTCATGATCTAGCTGAGGTGGGCATTCCCATGCTCAGCTTTATAAATTCATTTTCATGTACATAGGACAAACAATCGTCTGAGTGTAGACTGATGATTTTGATAGAGCCATCATCCTTTGGATTGGATGATTATCTGTGCAGCAATGATGTACATTTGATGTCTTTATTTTCCCTGAATATAAATCACAACCCAAATGGATGAGACTAGATCTGGGGTCTTCAATCTCGTTCGATATTCACTCGGAGTACAAGTCGATCCATGTGAGAAATGTTCTGAAGTCGAATATGGAAAGACATCGCTTGATTACCAGCCAATGATGTAGACTGTTAACAAGCACGAGAGGAATCACCGATAATGATAATGACCCTTAAGGTACTGCAGTACAATTTACGTGGTGTGAATAAAAGACTTGGTGTCAAACACCACGCAAAATATTTCGGTTGAAGGCCATTGATGTAAACTTGTTGCCGGAAGTGAGAAACTTGCCATTGAGGCATGCAAGCTTCAAAGTACTGAATGGGGTGTTCCTAGATCAACTTCTTGGATAATGAGCTGATGTCGACAAGAAGTGATCCGTCACAGGAGGGCCTTAATGAATCCCACATCAATGACATGGAACGGAGCAAATGATTTTAATGGAGGTGAAAACGATCTGTGATGTAAGGTTCAGGGTGGCGGTCATGAAAGAATGGAGTATAATGTATGGTAGTGGGTGAGACACAGGTGAATTCTCTGAATGACTTCTCTTGACCATATCGGCGACATTATTGTGATGGATCAGTAGCATTAACCCCAAATGTGGATAGTATGATGGGACCATGGTGATGTGACCGGTGAATGAAACAACCCAACCCGACTCGGACACGGAGTGGAAGTGTCATGTTCAAGAGCGACTTGCTACCAACAAAGTTTCTTCAAGTTTTCTTCCCAATTTTCCCCAGTCATTGCTGACCAGTACCTCTTTATTTTTTTCAAGCTTGAGGAGGATAACATATGCTTGCTCTATAATTTTCCCTTCGGGCAAACCCATCGCTATGTTTTAACGAGCCTAGTGATAGTGAAACTCGTTCTCGTCTATAGACAAGTTTGTCGCTATTATACTTTTAACGAGTTTAACGACAAAGAAAACTTGGTCCTTTTCACTTTTAGAGAGTCTGAAAAGGAACGTAAAGGTAACTCCAAAATTCCTTTTTCGTCATCTAATCCCTTAATTCCGAAAAAGTATAAAACAATACAGAAGGGATGAATTTTCGATACTTTTTACCAGCCGAACAAAACAAGCGCTCGATCGTTTTGTGTAATAATCCCTCAGGTCCAAAAAGATTAAAATCTAGAGGAGGGATAGCACTTCCTGTCCCTTTAACGAGCTAGAGAGGCCAATGGCTCAGCAATCTTTTCATATTTTACGAGTCAGTTGAAAAGAGCTTAAAGGAGACTCGTCTTTTGAGGAACGAGTGATAAAATGGGTAGCAGCTGATTCCAGGTAAGGTTTGGAATTTTCCAATCACGGCAGTGTTACAAGGATGGCTAGTGAAATCACTCTTTGCAGCTGTTCCTCAAAATGGGTAAACAATCAAATGGGGGTGAATGATTGGCCAATGCAAAAGTGGAGGTGACAGTGCAAACACGACCAAGGCTTTAATGGCTGAAGTACTACATTCACGATGGTTATTTACCAGGGAATAGTTCATTTTTTAACGAGCTTAAACGCAGGGGGAAACATTTGCTCATGTCTTATGTTTATTTTTTAACGAGCTTGAACTATGTGCTAGAACTGCTCGATTAATCCAGTCGTGTGATAAGAATGTCTCATATACAAACGGCAACTTTTAGAGTTTTTCCCCACATCCTTTCTTTATGCAAGTTAGGAAACGACCAATCCTACGAGTTTAAAGGGTTAGAGGACCTACAAATTTAAAAAATAAATAGTCGCTCTTTGCTTGCACGCCAAAAGGCTTGCATGCCCCCAGGTATAAAACAGAGTTTCAAGGTTACCCCTTCTTTAGTCCGTTAAAACATTTTTTTTACCGAGAGAGGCCTACTTCTTACAGGTTACCAAAGATTGTTCTATTTACGGCGTAAACAAAACACCTCTTCGGCGATGTCTACCGAGATAAACAAAGGTGAGCGGCGATGCCCACCAACTCACATAACTTTGACAAGAGGATCTTATTCCAGTCCAACTCCCTCTTCCAATCACGGATGGGAGTACGGAGGTCATATACTCTAGCGGAAACCTACCCTATACCCAAGGTTTTCCTACCGAAGCAGACCAGGGTGCATGCCCCCTGGGTTTCAGTCATGTCCCTGGAATCACTCGCGCTCATCGGGTGGACGGACTGGGGATTGAGACATTTCTTGCGTGAAAAGACCATTCAGGGATGGTATATGACTATTTGCTATGCGTGATATGGGAAATGAAAGCTGGTCTACGAGCTTGACCACTCTTCCTTCGTGCGGAAAACACATCACTCTAAAGAGTGATGAGACAATGACTCTCATGCAATAAATATAGTCTCGTCCAAGGAGTAGATTGTAATCCAGGGGTCCTTGAACTACCATTACGTTCATGTGAACGGTTTTCCCTCTCAATGTTATGGGCACATTGGGAAGGATCCCTAATGGTCGACTGGTTCCTTTATCAAAACTTGTTAGATTTCTCATCTCAGGCAAAAGTGATGGCGAACCAAGCGCTTTCCAAGCAGTTGAGGAAAGGATACTCACAGAAGCCCCCTCATCTATGATGGTACCAGCCATAACCATTCTATATATTTGAACAATGATTCGGAATGGTATACTAGCTAGTAAACGGGGTCTGCCTAGTTGATTCCAGTCGAAGGAGACAACAAGGTTGCTTGGAGGTGGGACCGAATAGATGGCCGAGTACGACTCTGACGAACTTCCTTCCTGCAGTAAAGGAACGGGTAAATTGCCCCCATGTTCGTTGGAGTCTGTGCTTATGAAAAGAATTTGGACGGTGTCATCCTTGATCTCTTCAGTGACTGTATCATCTGAAGATGGAACCTCTGAAGGCAAGACCGGGTCAACTGCCGCCTCGACCTTTTGACTTTCGTCTGGTATGGGTTCAGATGGTTTATCTTCAATGATAGATGCTTCGGCCGACCATCTGAGCGGGCCAGCCGGATTTTCAACTAGGGACGGACTCGGTAAGAGTTTTTTATATCCAGGAGGAAGTCATAACGATGAAACCGGACGATCGTCCAAAACTCTTTTAGCTTCGCCTAAGAAGGGACAACGGTGGATGGCATGATCGCCTTCGCACAGTTTACAAGGAAATCTATATTTTCCTTTTTCTCCTGGGGGCTTCACTTTCACTAGTTGACGATGTGTTTTCAACATGACCCTCAGAGGTTGATGACACCGGGTTGTGAAAACGAGGAGACCAGTCCCTTAAGATCCTAGGGATGCAAGGACAATCTCTGTGATAGTGATCTCCTTTGCAAATGACACATGACGATTTAGGCCTGGTCGGTGCAGTGTGTGGATTTTCGCTAGACGACACTCGTTTGCCCCATTCGCTTTTGGCTCCTTCTTCTTCTTCTCTTTCTTCTTCTTTTCCTTCTTCTCCTTAGGTACTTGACGTTTGGCTTTACCAGCCCCATCAAGCGAAGAGGAAGGAGGAGAGGAAGAATTAGAGGAAGTAGAAGTTTGGTGGGTAACTCTGGACTCATCTAGTTGCTGATTCGATTGTTCAGGAATTGTGGTGTTCTGAACAACAGAGGTTGAGAAGAGCCATACAGGAAAACCAATTGTCAGTCCTGGAAGCAACAATGTGGCCATATGGGGTGCACCAACATCTCCCCAAGAGGAGAAGGGACCAGGATTTCCTCCAAGGGGAATTCCTTGGTTGGTGGATTCCATTTTCTCAACCCAAGATCAACGTAGGAAAGGGTAATGAATATTCTGTTTAAAATAAATTTTAGACGCTTTGACATAACTTGTTTTTTCAATTTTTAAGAGTCGAGAAAAAACAAAAGATGACTCTAGTCTCCTTCGATTTTTAATGAGCCTGAAGTGACAAGTGCTCAGATGGACCTTTTCTGTTAAGGAGTCTGAAAAGGAACGAAAGGGACTGCTCTGGAAATCTAGGTAGAGGGATTAACAAACCAATCGCAAAACTGCAGAATACTTTTTACGGTACAGAAGTCAATCTTCTCGAATGCTGTGTTCAGTGCATTGCGATCGATAGGGCGGTAGACACGGCTTCCTATGGATAAAGAATTAAGCCTATTGGGGTCTCCCAAAATATACTCGACGGTACGTGGGAGCACAAGTCCGTACTGGCACTTATCGTCTCAAAGTGGAGGAATCACCCAACCATCAGTGAGAACAACAGTTACCAGGCTTTACGACGCCAGAATACGTCTCTAGCCTAGACTTCTAAATGTTGTGCGTTAAGTTCCAAAGCGTTGTTAGATTCATTGAATTTATTTTAAGTTGATCTTGTTTATGAAGTTTGCCTTTCAGGTTCACCACGAGATGTAGATGTAATTCCTAAAATGCAATCTAAGATGATAAACAAACTTTTTATCTTCTTTGTGCAATGAAAATCCTAGCTACTAAGGAAAAGAAAGACAAAATCTTTTCACAAAGAGCAAAGAGCACACTCTAAATGCACTTTCCTAAATCAAGCCAATCAGACTGTGTATATGCAAATGCACATGCATGTATTTGTTTTCGACTTTCTTAGTATATGAATGCTAAAAAGAAAGTTGATGCACAAATCTGAATTTCTTTTCAAGCGACAAATATTAGCAAGTTTCTTTTCGAAATCAAAAAATGGAGACGATCACAACACCTTACGATTTTGAAATGAATACTTGTTCTAGACACTAGAAAATTACAAACTCAGACCAAAAGCAATAATAACAGGATAATCGACCATCAACAGCAATCAAACTCTTTCCTATGATTGAAATCGACACTTGCGACAATTTCAAATCAAAGGACGACAGTATGATTACGCTACTTTTGCAAAGTAGAACTGTAAATGACTCAACAAACACACAAAAACATCTACAGTTCTTTTGTACAAAGGAGGCGGAATAACAACAAGGAAAAGGGGTTTCAAACAGACATATACTGATCACAGGCAGCAAAATTCAGGAATAGAACTGGAAAGAATGAATCGCAGAAGCCACAACTGCACATAGCTAGTCTGATCAGCGCACCTGTAACACAGAGAATTCGAAATGCAGCGCAGCTTGTCCACTCAGGAAGTGCGCTGAAATTTAGATTCTCTGAACAGTACCTGCACTGGGACAGAAACGAGACTCTGTTCGGGTTCCGGGTCAGTTTGCAGTTCAGTTCTTGGGTTTTGGCCAAGCAAAAAGTAATCAGTAATGCAACAATCAGGGGTAGGTCTAAGGAGGATCTAAGAGCTATCACAAGGGCAATCAGATAGTTTGTGAATCAGTTGTTTAAATCATAAACAGATCCAGTAGATGGATTGAGGTAGCAGTTATCTACTTTGCATTTGTTATGGAAAATGTAGTTCGAATGCTACTTGTCAGTTTATGAGATAGACAACAAAGAATGATAAACAAACACACTAATTATCTCCCCAGCGGAGTCGCCATTTTGTTACAGGGAAAAGTGTCTATATAGAACTGCTCTATCCCACTAAGGTGTGACAGCTGCCTTAGAAACAAACAGAGAAAAGCTACTTTCGTTTTTCCTTTATGAATTATAGATAGAGAGGAACAGAAAGACCAACCTCTGTCTTGCGCTAATCTCCTGATTTGATTCCTCTCTTCTTTGATAGTCTTGAGCTACCTGCTCCCTTGCACGCCCAGCTTCACAAAGTACCTGTAAGATCACATAAGCATAACACTATACAAAGACATGGATCTATAATCATAAACAATCTAGGATCAGATGTAAATTGACCATACAAATGTAACACGCATCAATGACACAAAAGCATGGAGGAAAACGCGAATAGCTTTTATTGATAAACAAGAAAAGAGCCAAGAGGAGTTACAACCAGTTGTTCTGACCCAGCATCAACCTCCCAGCAAAGAAGCCCCTCTTCACCTCAAACAAAACTTAGATCACCCAACAATTTGATGTTTGTCTCAAGAAACCAACATCAATTCCTTACAATATGCAAAATTCTAGCCTCTGGATCTTTGGGATGAGGGATCCATATATAGATATCTGTAAGGGGGATGAGTCAGCTTGTGATTTGATTAATGTCTTCTCTCTGATAGTTCTTGCTTCCACTTGGAGACTGATGGTCTCTTACTCATCCTTGGTCGAATTCAGTGAGGCAAGTGTCACAGGAGAAGATTTTGGAAGCTTCCATTTCCTCTCCACCTCGCAGAATGACACTGCCATTTGTCATTTCTCGCCCATCGCACCCCACAGAAGGGATTTTTGAAATGCAACACACCCACACAGCGTATTTAGGTGAGATGCAACGCACTTAGCTAGTGGAGCAGCTGAAATGATCCTGTTTTGACCAATTTTGAGTAGTTTTACATGGAGAACTTCTGGGAGAAGCTGTAATCTGTTGACCTTGTTCCTCTAGGGGTTAGAACAAAAATTTTAGGGACTTAGGAGCCCTTGGTTTATGGACATTTCATGCTTGGGGTTGTAGGGCCCAAAAATGTCTATAACACCATCATACAACGATATGCATACATACACATACATACATATGAACATCAACATAAAATAATAGTGATCTGGCCAGTCAACGACATAGATACATACATACATACATATCTACATATATAGGTATCAACACAATCATGATCACAACATAATCACTAGATATCATAAGTTCTAGGTTAAGAGAACTTCATCATTCGTGCTTAGCATGCACAACATTGAGAACCTTAGTTCCCTACTTAGCCAAGGCATCCTACACCTCAGATCCATTTTCTTTACCCTTTTTGGTTACCTTTCTCATGTTTGTATTGTCACTGTCCATTTACCACAATAGACTCAACCAGTCTAACTGACTATCATAGTCTTACCTTCCGTCGCGCTGACTCAAGCACTGAGCTTCATTCGTGTCTTCCACACATCTCTCCTCGAGCTCCATTAACCTTCTCAATTCCCAAGACTCTCAACATAAAAAGCAAGAACAAGAAGCAAACAAGAGAAAACCATGAAAACCAATAGCGATATGACATCAAAAGCAAAGTGGCATGACCATGCACTAGACATAACAAAACTACAAATCAAGCGCAAGAAAATCACAATGACCAAAAGTGCAAGACTAACAACAGACACCATGACTCAATCCCCATGGTTCTTAGTGCTTCCAAGGAAAGCTCAACCCGAGCCTTCTTGAAGATTTCATGGCAGTCTCTTTTCCATGCAATTTCCTGCATCGTACTTCCATAAACACATAACTGTTAGTGCATAAATAAATATTAAAATACACCAATTACCTTAACTTTCTATGCCAAGCACTTTGTTTGCAATTGAATACATCCATGCCAACTTACATGGGACTCCAATTCCCTTAACAAATCCACTTGTAACTAGAGACTAGCTAATATACCTGTCAAGTGCATGTTCATGAATCTAACACATATCCACATAATGCTAGATAATGCTAAGGTTAAAAAGGCTTCTTATATGAAAACCACTCATTTGTTTGGAATTATGGTTTCCAAACATAGCCAAATGAATTATTTCCCAATTCCTTTCCTTTACCTTTTTACCTTGTTGCAATCAAGGCTTACTATGTAATGTCACATCACCCAACTATTAGTTATATAAACACATCAATTATTACCTTTTCATGCTAATACCAAGCATATTCCTTGTAACTGTTCTGACATGTCAATCACATGTTCCAAATATCAAGACAATGATATATATCAATTTGAAATCAACTTTTAAAAACAATCATGTCATAACCCATAGTCAACTCACAGTCATTAGAAATAATGCTACAACTGTCAACTACATTCAAGTGCATATAAAATATATCAACACATATGTGTTAGTACAATCATCTTAAAAGAATATCATTGGAACACATACTCATATCATGCAATTAATCAAACATTCAAACAACTCACAAACATACAATGTTAGATAAATAAACTAGATGACATAATAGACACCAAACACTCAAACACCAAATAGACGACATAATCAAACAGTCAAGCACAAAGTAGACGACATAAGAAAACTCATACCTTAATGTATCTTAAGGGAGGCTATATTATCTACACAATCAATCTATATTAGCATGATATAAATTCACAACGTATCAAGCTAAAACATAATAAGGTCATGATATCCATAATAGTCACTAGCTAAGATGTTCACATCATAACTCATACACAATTATCATTCACACATATGAAAAGTCAATCTAGATTAGTACAACACCATATTACAAATATGTCATCTCATACCTGAATATCGTAACCATAGCCAACTGCATAGACCAATCCAACTTAGTATGATACACATAACATCAAGATCTTAAATTAAATAACCCTAATCATGAAGCTAACATTCACATAACAACAACAAGTTAAACTATAACATACTCATCAACAACATATAACATAATCATTAAGTTATCTAACATAAAACAACAATAGAAATGCATACAACCACATGTTACTATCATTCTTGACTATCCGACACATGTGCATATGAATATACTAACCAACTATCATCTGTCATGTATGCAACCATAACATTAAAAGCCATGTACATAAACCTATTGTATATAAACCTAATTCACGTAACAATCCCTAACATACTTATGTACATGCCCAACATGGAAACTTGTATGATGATATGCTCTTATCCCAAAGTTTAATGTTGCAACCTCATTATGATGATCTGAATCTCCTACTCTATCTCAGCCAACACATTAGCATCCTAATAGCCAATAGCATCACGATGACTTAAATTGCATACCATGACTTCACAAGGCATGTTTGACCTACTATACATGCATAACTATAACCAAGACCATACATGCATAACAACTGCGTATAGACATATAACACATGAGTACAAAACCATATATACATCATTCTAGCTAGAGTCCAATCATCAATGCATGACCATATCAACTACATAAACCATGATCTCATGCATGACAACAACAACCACATCACATGCACTTAATAACATGTGAACACTAACGTGCATAACAAATGCATATACAACCATACAATAATGACGACGCATCCTAACAACAACAACATCAACCTTCATGTGGCGATATCACTACAACCATTATGAACACCATGCAAATGAAACAAGCACATGGAATGTAAGATTGAGAGACAAACATGCATTCATGACCAACACATAGCCCATCCAGTCCAAGGGGCGAACCATGCTCTAATACCACTATGTAACATCCTCCTCCCATATCTACCCAAGTAACCATCCAACTGGGGTAAACATGCAACAAGAGGATACTATGATTGAATTCGACCTCTTATGTGACCTTAAGGAAATGGAATCGACAGAAACATAAAACACAAACATTCAACATCAGCTTCAATACCCTCAAGAAGAAATCCCACACTTTACACAACTTTCTCTTGGGTCCCACTAAGCTTTTGGACAACTTAAGGCTCAGTCACTCTCATGCTATATGCATGACAACATCCAAAAACCCAAAGTATCTCTCACAGACTCTCTTGCCAGCATCTAGAGACTCATTTATTCAGTATTATGATAGCATCCCCAAGATTTGAGCCACTTTTTTAGGCCAAGAGCCTAGGTCATTGCCCATAATTGAACCATCTCTTAAGAAAAGTAAAATAATATGGAAATGAAAATATTAAATAAAATACTTATTTAAGACATTGATTGGACACCTACTAGCCATGATAAGCATTTCGTCAAACATATCACGAATATGTAAACTACTGGTGTAAATAACAGATCTAGGCATAAGGGTCTCATACTTATCTGAGATTTTCCATGAAGCATTGATGCCTCAACACATCAACTACCATTCCATCCATTAGACCATAGATACATTGTTCATATGTATACAAGTAAAAATATGATGAAGGCCATGTGTAGCTGCTGTCATAAAACACATACATAACCAACATAATAGCATCATAAATACTAATGAAAGTACAACCATATAGACTGCATATAATCCATCAAAATGCTCATAGAAATACAAGGAAAATTAAGATTTCATTAATGATGCAAAATCCATACTTGGGATGGGACTTCCACTTTCCAATCAATCGTAGAATGACTGAGCCAAATCTCTCTTCATCCATTCACCCCCGTGCCTTATTCTAAGCATGAATATGGGATCTCATAGAACGCATCAATCAAAACTCATCCAGGGCTTTCAGAGTCCATCAACCTCAACCAATGAAAACATGATTCCACCTCACGATCAAACATGACAAAAACATCATCAAATTAGTCTCCATCCTAGCCTTCCAAGGCTTCTAGAGTGTTTGTTCTAACCAAGGCTTCCAAGACTAGTAACTCAACTCATAGATTATACAACGCTTCCAAAGTGTTTGTCCAACTAGGGCTTCCAGGACTAGTAACGCAACCCACCCAGGGCTTCCAGAGTGTTTGTTCCAAACAAGGCTTCCAAGACTAGTAGTTCAACCCACAACTTATATAGGACTTCCAGAGCATTTGTTATAGAAAATTTTAGGGGCTAATATTCGTAACTGGGCTATTTTTCCATGGTTTTTCCAAAAAAAAAAAAGATTCTCCAATTTCACTTTTTTTTTCTAAAAATGATTCGCCCAATTTTTACAATATAAAATTATTTTAACTTAAAAATTGCCAAAATTATATAGATACTATATATAAAATCATTATAAATTTGAATATTTTTACAAATATATCAACAAACATTTTATAGTTTTCATATTACAAACTAGTGAAATTCGCTAAGGTTTCTAAACTTTAAAATAAATTTCCATCCTTAAACTTTTCCCTGACGTTTGTTCAACCAAGGCTTCCAGCACTAGTAATTCAACCCAAGTTGTTATAGGGCTTCCACAACGTTTCTCCAACCAGGGCTTCCAAGAACTAATAACTCAACCCAAGCTAAGGGATGAGAACCAACCAAAACAAATAATGAAAGTAAACCCACAATCACCATGGTTATCTAGGAAATGGAAAGGCTAGGCAATCCACTTTCAATCTAGGCAATCTTCCATGCCAATAACAGATCACAACCAATAATCCATATGCATATGCCATGCATGCAAAAAATAGTGAAGAAATCATACATGCAACTCGGTACTTGCAAGAAAATCTGATGTAGCTACTGATCCCAATGTCCTCTTGCGCTTTCCTTTTCTTCCTTTGTCTTATTTCTCATCCAAGTATGGCACACCCTCTAAGAGTGCTCCAAGAAAACTCTAAGTCTCCTAGAGTATGAGAGAGAGAATAATGAGAGAGAGCTCCAACACTGAACTGACCAAGTCTGAGCCAAGAGCTTACATTGACTAAGAGCTTGCCAACTAATCCTCATAAGCCTTTTTATTAATGAGGCCTCTATTTTCGTCATTTTCCATTATTTTCTTTCATTTTTCTCATCACATGCAACCTGTGACCTTTCACCATCCTTTTCTCCTAATTTTCTTTATTTTCATAAATAAATGTGCCAAAAATGTCATTTTGCCTTTCCAAAGCCTTAGCCATTGCCTTTGCCAATTTCTTTAGCCATAATAAACTGAATCAATACCCATTAGGATTTTTCCCCCACCATTCATCTTCCAATGTTTATTCTTTCATAGTTTTATTTGTGTAGTTTGTAGTGTGAGTTATTCAGTATTTATCATAGGAAACAATAAATAAATTGTTAAACTTAATTAACAATTAGGAGAATAATTTCCAGTTTGTAGGCTTTAACCCCGTACAAAAATTACCTGCATATGAATTCTAAAACACAGAAAAATAAATAATGCGAGAGAATAACACATAAAACACATATACATAGATATTTTCCCACTGGATCCCAAAACCGGGACTACGAGCTTGATTTTTCATTATATTCCTTTCAATGTTACAATACATATTTATACATGCTGAAGCATCCAATACCATGGACCGAAAACCATCGCGTCCAAAAAACATGTGCGAAAATCATGCACAAAACCATAGGTGGGTCTGCCCAACCTAACATAGGGTCCAAAACCAAAATTTTCTAGGGTGTTGCCCCGGACCCCATAAAGTGGGGTTATGGGTGCCCTTCAAACCCCCTGTTAATATACGTGGAAAGAATATAACACAACTCAACATGCTCCCACTTGTTGTTTTCTTTCCACAGGGGGCCACAAGAGAGCTTAGTCATTTTCCTAGCCCTGAAATGCCTATTGTCTCTCTACACCATTAGAACTTTTCAGAGCTCACAGATTTTGTCAATGCACCTGCAATATTCTTCAAAGTGTCCACTTTTACCAGCAACACCTTTTCTTCTTCTATCATATCCCTCACAAAGTGATACTGAACATCAATGTGCTTTGTCTTTGAATGATATGCAGGGTTTTTTGCCAAGAAAATTGCACTTTGGTTGTCATAGTCTGTCCTTATAGCTTCCTATACTAACCCCATACTAGAACACAATCTCTGCAACCAAACTGCTTCCTTGCTTGCATGAGTGGCTGCCATGTATTCTGCCTCTGTAGTTGATAGTGCCGCTACAGATTGTTTCTTACTCATCCAACAGACTACACCTCCAAATAGGTTAAACACATACCCACTTGTAGATCTTCTCTGATCCAGATCTCCAGCCCATTCTTCATCAACAAAACCACAAATATCCAACACTCTGTCCAATCCTGGTCTTCCTTGGTAGCATAGACCATAATCACTAGTTGCATGCAAATACCTGAAAACCCGCTTCACTGATGTCCAATGCTCCTTTCCTAGTTTTGACATAAACCTGCTCAATACTCCCACTACATGTGGAATGTCTGGTCTAGTACAAACCATTGCATACATCATGATACTGAATGCACTTGCATATGGAACATGGGACATGTCCTCTTCCTCTTCTTGTGTCTTGGGACATTGTTCAGCAGATAAACTCACACCTACAGGAATAGGAACCTTCACCGGTTTACTATCCTGCATATTAAACCTCTGCAGTATTGTCTCGACATACTTCCTCTAGTTTAACCAGAGCTTCCTCTTTTCCCAATCTTTTTTAATTTCCATGCCAAAAATATAGTTTGCAGCACCAAGATCTTTCCTGTCGAATTTGGAGGACAATTGGGTCTTCAAATCCTGGATAATTTCTTTGTCATTTCCAACCAGCAACATATCATCCACATACAAGACCAGATAAATAACATGATCACCAATTAATTTAAAATACACACAGTGATCTGCTTTACTTCTGGTGAAGCCGAGTCCTCGTATAAATGTATCAAATTTATGATACCACATCGTTGGTGACTGTTTTAAGCCATACAAAGACTTCTTTAACTTGCATACCAGTTCTTTCTTACCCCTCGCTGCAAAGCCTTCAGGTTGCTTCATGTAGATTTCCTCTTCCAGACCCCTGTGAAGAAATGTTGTCTTCACATCCATCTGTTTTACCTCAAAATCAAAAGCAGTAGCAATAGATAAAAGTAATCTAATAGAAGTTACCTTGGCAACAGGAGAAAAAATATCACCCAAATCAATTCTCAACACATGGGAATAACCTTTTTCTACCAACCGAGCTTTGTATTTCTCCACTTTTCCTTCTACATTTGTCCTCTTTTTGAACACCTATTTGCATCCAATGGGTTTCCTTCCAGCCGGAAACTCCATCAGATCCCAAGGCTCATTTTTGTGCAAAGATTCCATTTCATCAACCATGGCCTCTTTCCAGAGTTTTCCATCCTCTGAATCTACTGCTTCCTTCACAGTTCTGGGATCATCGTCAGTAATAGATAAAGCAAAATTTAAATAGAAAGAAGATGGACTATTCCTTTCAGGCTGCCTTCTTTCTCGAATTGATCTTCTCACAGTCGGAGTTTGTGGCTCTTCATCTTCTGATTCCTCCTCTACTGTAGAGCCTAATTCTTCCTCCTTTAGCTCAAATTCTATCTTCTCAGGTTCCTTTCGTTTGATTTCATGTTTAATAACATCTTTTACCTCTCTGAACACCACATCTCGGCTGTACAGAACCTTCCGTGTGACTAGGTTCCAAATCTTATAACCCTTTAACCCATCCTTATACCCAATGAAGATGCACTTTTCAGATTTACTATCCAACTTGGTTCGTTTCTCCTTTGGAAAATGTACATATGCATCACATCCAAATACCCTCAGATTTGAAAGAGAGGGTTTCTTACCAGTCCATACCTCTTGTGGAGTCTTATCCTCCAACGCTGATGAAGCTGACCTGTTGACCAGGTAACATGTAGTATCCACCGCCTCTCCCAGAATTCTTGTCCTAACCCGGCATCAGTGAGCATGCTTCCTGCCCTTTCCATCAACATCTTATTCATTATTTCTGCAACTCCATTTTGATGAGGTGTATATGGAGTAGCCTTCTGCCGTGCTATACCACATTTCTTACAGAATTCTTCAAATTCCTTACTGCAAAACTCTCCACCGTTATCTGTCCTCAGCACCTTTATCTTCTTATTTGTCTGGTTTTCCACCGGAGCCTTAAATTCTTTAAACCTGTCAAAGACTTCAGATTTCTTTTTAAGGAAATATATCCATGTATTCCTTGAGAAATCATTTATAAATGATACATAGTACATAGACTTACCCAGTGTTGGAACCTTCAAAGGTCCAAACACATCACTGTGTACAAGTTCTAATATCTGTTTCACCCTCTTACTACCAGAGGGGAAACTCACCCGATTCTGCTTCCCATATATAAAATTTTCACAGAAATCAAAATCCATAGAGCTATTACTCATACCTTCTACCATACCTTTACCATCAAGTATCCGAAGGCCCTTTTCTCCAATATTTTCAAGCCTTTTATGCCACAGCATGGTCTTCTCTCCAGAGACCACTAGATTTTTTGCTCCACTTTCAGGAACCACAGAACTATTGCACCCATCAATAACAGTGCTACCTTGCAGCTTGTACAAAGTTCCAATCTGATCTCCCCGCATCAATACTAGTGCTCCCCGAACCATCTTGCAGGTATCCTTCTTGAACACTGTTTTTAGACCTGCATCATCCAGCTTGCTAACAAAAATCAGATTTTTGGCTAATGCAGGAATAGGTAGAACACCTCGAAGTGTTCTAACCCTTCCACCTTGCAACTTCAACTTTACTTTTCTACGACCAACAATTCTAGCCTTCCTTTCATCCCCCAAGAAGACATCACCACCATCATATTTTTCATACTCTCAGAACCACTCTCTATGGGGAGTGAAGTGAAAGGATGCACCTAAGTCAATCAACCATGCCTCATGATCTACATGTGTACTTGAAGAAGCCAAGCACACATCCCCACCTTCATTTGAGGTGGTTTTCACCTCTGTAGAAGGAGCCTCATTAGATCCCTTTCCTTTGTTAGGAGCTTTAGATTTACAGTCCCTTTTGTAGTGCCCTTCCTTTCCACATTTCCAGCACACCACCTTTATAGGTTTTCCTAGAGATTTAGATCTCCCACTCGATGACTTATTTTTGTTTCTATTTTGGGTCTGCCCTCGTACAGACAAGGCATCACCATTTTGGCTCTCCATATTTTTCCGTCTCATTTCCTCCATCAGCAAGGATGAGACTATTTCATCAAAATGAAAGGCAATTTCATTGCTACCTATTGCAATAACCAGACAATCCCATAAATCTGGTAGAGAACACAACAAACTGATGCACTTATCTTCATCTCAAATTTTAATATCAATAGATGCTAACTGACTTACCACATTATTAAATGCATTCAGATGCTCTGTCACTGAGTCTCCATCTTTAATCCTCAGGTTATACAGCTTTTTCCGCAAGAACAATTTATTCACTAGAGACTTAGATTGGTACAAAGTCCCTAACTTGTCCCACAAAGCCTTCGTTGTAGCTTCCTCTAATACATTCAACAATACTGAATCTGAGACACACAATCATATTGTGCTCTTTGCCTTCCGATCCAACTTTTTCCATTCTTCATTGGACACTCTCGTTGGTTTAGTACTCGGATCTACCATGATCCACTGGTATTTATCCACCAATAGATCCTCCATCACGAGTTTCCACAACTCAAAACTCTGACCATTAAATTTCTCGATCTCTATATTTCCACTGCTCGCCATCTTCTTTCACCACCAGAATCGATCTCGCAGATCTCCCACTGAATAGGGTTTACGACAGGCCCAAGTGAAACCCCTCAGCAACAAAGGAATCCCCTTGAAGCCAAAATAGCTCTGATACCAAATGTAGGTTTTAAACCCGTACATAAATTACTTGCATACGAATTCTAAAACATAGAAAAATAAACAATGTGAGAGCATAACACATAAAACACATATACACAGAGATTTTCCCACTGGATCCCAAAACCGGGACTACCAGCTTGATTTTTCATTATATTCCTTTCAATGTTACAATACATATTTATACATGCCGAAGCATCCAATACCATGGACCAAAAACCATCGCGTCCAAAAAACATGTGCGAAAATCATGCACAAAACCATAGGTGGGTTTGCCCAACCTAACATAGGGTCCAAAACCAAAATTTTTCGGGGTGCTGCCCCGGACCCCATAAAGTGGGGTTACAAGTGCCCTTCAAACCCCTTATTAATCTACGTGGAAAGAATATAACACAACCCAACACAGCTGTTGCATTAGGATTCAGGATTCTGAATTTTAACATGGTATTAGAGCACAAATGATCTGCCAGAGAGTTCAGTAGCAAAGACGAAAGAAGTTTCACTATTCAGTGTGGGAAACCGATCAAAACCCAAAGGGCAACGTAGTCACTTTTCCAAGAGGTCGATTTTCTTAAGGAGATTCGATTTTTCTCAGTGAGGGAAAAAAATGATTTATCTAGATCGAGGGATTCCAGAGGCAAAGGGAGAAATCCAATATTTTCGTAGAGAAGATCTCTAGATGGACGTAGTGGTTTTGTAGCATTTTGCTAGAGTAGAGCTAACGTCGGGTAGAAGAAGAGCACACATTGAGGGAAAAGTTTCCTCAGGGAACTTCTAGTCTCAAGAAGTTTGATTTCATTTGCAGATCAAAAGTCATTGTGAGAAGAGTTTTTCACTCCAAAGGGGAGTACGAATAGCCTAGCAGCAACTGAGCAGAAGGGAAGAGGATATTTTCAACATTTGTTGATATGGCCACTGCTAGACTTTGCGATCAAGACAAGTTCGATGGAGCCTCCAACTAAGTCATCTGGAAGGCAAGAATGTCCTTCCTTCTGGATGAATATGGCCTAAATCCATATATTGATGCAGTGGTAGTAGTACCCCAGGATGCAAATCAGCTCAAGGAATACAGAAAGGAGATGGAGTGGGAAAAAGGATTCATCCTCGATGGTGTCTTAGATCATTTTGTATCACACATAGCAACCCAGGGAAAAACCAAAGAGATGTGGGATACACATTCCATGTTGTACCTAAGAACTTATGAGCAACGAGAGATGTACTTAGAGGAGAATTTGAGGCTCATCCAGATGCAAAAAGGGGAAGGAGTAGACTCCTTCTTTACCAAGACTTAGGAGGTCTAGGACCATTTTTCATCTATTGGGCCAACACCTTAACCCATAGAGCTAGTGCGATTGGCACTAAATAATGTCTCTAAGGAGTGGCAGGTATTTGTCCCATGTATTCGGGTAGAGATACCTTACCAAGGTGGGACAATATGTGAGTTGATTTGCAGCAAGAGGAGTTGAGGCAAGCTCATCTAAAGAGATACATTAGTGGTAGAAGCAATGGATCGAAGTAGGGGAAGGAGGAGAAGAATGTGGCCCTTGCATCGAAGGGTCCCAGTCAGGGACAGTGAGAGCAGAGAAGGAAGAAGAAGGAACTTCCAAAGGTAAAGTGCTTCAAATGTGGTGATTGTGGTCACTATAGTACCTGGTGTTCCCTCAAGAAGAAGGACAGGGAAGAGAAGCACGACCAATAAGAAGCATCAGTATAAATTGATAAGCTTTCCTCCAGGCTGGAGGAAGACTTTGCCATGTTTTTTTCCTATCCTCCTTCCCCTCCATTCCCTTCCCTCAAGTTGTTGTGCTTTTAGCCCTATTTTGCAACTCAAATCCCTTACTCCTTCTTGCTTGAAATTAGGGTGTTCTGTCAGAATTGAAGCCAAAACATGGTGAAGACTAGTGAAAGGAGGAGCTATAAGGGAGGAGAAATCTCAATATATGAGCCAAATCATATGCAAGAGGTCAATGCATCAGAATTCATTAGAAAATCATTTGAGTAGGCAGTCTGCCTAGGGTTTTGTCTAAAGGTGCAAGAGGTAGGTTACCACCATGATTTAACAAGCCTCTTTGCTACTAATTTCAAGAAGAACAATGCCACTATAGCAGGGATGAACTTTCCAGTGTCAACAAAGGTCATAGCTTCAACAACTACTATCCCTAATCAAGGTGAGATTTGGTTTAAGGGAATGGATTTAGACCTAGAGCACTACAAGATGTTTTTGAAACCACAGTACAAGGAGTCTCCTTCTCACATTTTTTCTAGCAGGAAATTGTTGGACAAGTACAACACTTTGATGAAGATTATCATGAAGTATTTTACTTATGAGGAAATATTTAGTAAGTTGTATCAATATCATATCAGGTTATTGATGCATTTCACTTCCATGAAGCCTCTAAACCTACCTAACTATCTATTTAGAAGTTTGGTGAAGATGACTGAGAAGGTGCAATATGAAGGAAGAGATCATCAAGCAAGCCTCTTTCATCATGCTCTAGTCAAAGTAATAGTCCTCCACCATCTAGCACATATCAGCATGTCACGGGAAGATTTCTTGGAGGATGTTTCTCTCTTAACTATATCCAACCAGTCAAAGAGTCCAAGCACTCCTTCATCATCATCTACACCACGAATCATCAAGGAGGCCATCAGTGACAAAAACTCAGCCAAGGGCAGAGATTTCAAAGACATAAAAGAGAGGTGAGAGGTTGGTTTTTTCTCCTGAGCTAGAAACAGAGATGCCTAGACCTAAACCTAGAACTAGGTCTCAAGAAAAAAGAATACTTAAGGAGGTTGTTACTGAAGAAGCATAGATGGAAGCCATGAGAGAGGAATCACCTAGAGATAAAGATGATTCACCCTTGCAACATCATGAAGAGGTACCTCCTGAAATAGAGATGGCTGACCATGGAGATAAGGTAGCAGAAGACATAATCAAGGAGAAAGAGGCATAGATTAGGGAGCTAAAATATGACCTTGCCAAAGCCAATTTCATGGTGTATTTCTTGTAGCAAGAGAATAGACAATTGCAACTAAGCCTAATGCAGCAAAGCAATTCACAAGAAGGCCCTCCATCATCAAGCTAGGAAGGTGTTTTTGAAAGCAAGGGATAAAGGGAAAGCCATCATTGATGTAGAGCAGCTAGAGGAGAAGAACATTCAGGTACATCCAAGGAGACCCAAAACTAGAGCAATGGCAAGAAAGGAAAAGCATGTAAAAGAGCCATCTCCTCAAGCCCAAAATACCATAGATGACACCACAGCTGCTGAACTTGAGAAGGACAAGGAATATTGGCTTGAGAGAGTAAATGATAATTTGGAGAAGTTATTGAAAAGAGAAATCATGGATACCACTATGCAAAGAAATATGGAAAGGCACTAGTATGCAAGGAACATGGTTTGCAAAGTTAGGGCCGAAAACATGAAAAATATGATAAAGAGAACCCTAAGAAAACTCAAGAAGAGGGATAAACTTGACCTTTTAGAAGATGAATCTTTGATGGTTTGAATGTAGGGAAAAGAGAAAAGAAAAGGAGGCCAAAATTTGAAATTTTGAATTTTTGTATGTACACAGGAAAAATTACCCTATAGAAACTTAACAACTAGTTGCTACACTTTTTCTCAGAGGGTCAAGAATCAAACTTTAAAGCATGATTGGATATATAAAGGCATAAGGATACCAAAAAAATACTTGAGGATGCTTGAAGAATGATAAATTTCCAAGAAATGATAAAACAATGCCATTTTTTCACCTTTTTGCCACCTTTTATGGACTGTTGTTGCGTTTCTGGACACTTTGTTTTGGAATCAGTTTTGAGCAGGATTAAATGATGATTTTTCTTGGTTTAAAGGTCCCAGGGTATAGTAGACATCCTAAGATTTCTTCACAAGCCTTCAACAAAGCTTAGAACCTCTTCCAAGTCATCTAAATATCAAGCTAAAGTTGTTGCACTTCTGCTGAGGAGTTGTTGCGTTTCTGGGTTATTTGTTGCGTTTCTGTGCCTTAAACTTTTTCACTGTATTGTAAATGGTAAATGTTAATTAGGTTGATGTAAATAGTTGTTACCTAAGTTTACCTAAGGTAAATGAGTTTGTTAGGGGTTACTAGAGTAAATAATCTTGTAATTAATGTTTTGAGAGATAAACTCAATCAGTTAGCTAATTAGGGAAAGTTGTTTTTTGTTCCCATAGGATTTGGTAGTGATAGGATAGGTTGATGAATCCATTGCTATGCAGCAAGATTTGACCCCTTAGAAGGGAGATCTATTTTTTTATCTATATATAGTCAGAATTAAGTAAAAGAGGGTTGGATATTGGAAGCTCATACGTTTTAAACTAGTGTACATGATTTTGGCAGAAATAATATGCAGTTGCAACTATTTTTATGAGATTCATGTACTGTGGTTAGTGGCACTATTTTTATTATGTTTTCTGTTGGCATTATGATGCATGTGTTGTACTTGATGGAAACCTACTTGTGGCAGACCAAGTATGTAGCAACTAGGTGAATCTATAGGATAGATTGGAGGTGACAGAATGATGGAACATAGAGGAATCTTTAGGTCAGAGGTAATGGAATGGTGGAAGAGAATAATGGTCAAAGGTTTGATACATGAAGATTTTTAGTGTGTGTTGTCCTTGATATTTGATGAATGAACTAATTGATAAAAGTATAAACAGGATATGACAGAATGAATGGTATTTGTGTTTACAGATGTGACAAAATTAGTTCAGAAGTGATGAATGATGGAAAATCACATTATAACAGGTCAATTCAGAGGTAACAGGGAAATGGTATAGAAGAACAAGATGTTGGAACAAAGGATTATAGATCAAAATCAAGAAGTTGAAGAAAAAGGATGTTTTTAGGTATGTTAAGTTGTATACGTGGGTTCACTGTACAAAAAGAGTGTATACATGTAGGTTCACAGAAAAAAAAGAGGGTATACACATGCACGCACTTTCACAACAGGAAAATCAAGTATGGGTTGGAAAATCAAGGAAATTCAAGGTTAAAGAATACCAAGGGTCAATATCATGGTATTAGCCCACAATATTGAGCAGAGTAGTGGTTATTTGATCCCATCCAAGAATAGCATAAGTTCTAAGTGTTGTTTTGGTTTGAGGTATTGAGAAAGGATAAAACTATATAAGGAGGAGAAGATCAAAGGGCTAAGTGCACAAGTAATGAATATCCTATGAAGTGTTAGATCAAAAGAAAATATGCATGTTATGGGTTTCTGATGATTTTCTAAGTATGCACCTGAGTGTTTGATGATGGATGAGATCTAATGATGGATCAGGATCATAATGATTTATCATTATGTGATCTAATAATGGATAGGATAGAACTAAGTGCTAACAAATGTTTTTTGCTTTAAATGCTATCATATGGGTATATCTGAAGTCTGGAATAGCTGCAAAGTTATAAGTTTTTATTTTCAAATCTATACACTTGCTCGCCTTAGTAAAGGCACGTATACATGCTGGTTTGGCACTTTCAAGTAGTGTATGCAGAAGAAAACCTTTCTTGTTCAGGGATGATTGATCTATCTAATCAGTGCTACTATTTTACTGTTGTTTGTCAGTGATGTATTCATTAGGTTTGAAAGTAAAATTGATTGTATAAGGAGATTGAGTCTAGTTGATTGATTGATTGAGAAAGAAGGGTGATCCTTGTTGCTATCTATTTATAACTCTGTAATATGACAGTAGATCTTCATAATGCCACTGATTGGTACAGTTTGTGGTTCAGAGGTTTTATGATTCAGTATCTTTAGAGGTATACACAGGTTGGGCTAAAGTAAGTAGTGTATACACATCGGTTGGCTTCATTGATGAAGCGTATACACGGTGGTTGGCTTCATTAAAGAAGAATATACATTCTGACACATGACTTTTGAGGTTATAGTTGGTTCTAGTTGTTGATGCAGTGTTCTGGGTTCAGATATGTGTACTAGTTACAATGATCTATCTGTTCCAGTTTATTGGTTGAATTTGACTAAGTTTGAATGAATGGTTGATTTAGTTGTGCTAGAGGTTCAATGATTGTTTAATTCAGTGTGTCAGAGGTTTCAGTGATTGATTGATTCAGTTATGGTTGATTCAGAGATTGATGATTGGGTTTCACTTATATCAGAGATTGGTGATTGAGTTTCAGTGATTGGTTGATGCATACTATAGTGGCGATTGATTTTGAGCTTCAATGTTACTGATGGGTCCAATATGAAAATTTGATGAAATGGGGCCTTCATATTGTGTTGTTTTTTACCAGGAGTATCTTTTCTGAAAATTTATGAAACGTGGTCCCTCGAGGATACTGAGGGTTTGAGCCTTCAGTAAGGAAGTCAATTCTTCCTACCAGTAGTGGATGGTGATTTGATCAAGGGGTTGGAGCTCCCTTCTAGTAGCATATAGAGAATGAGTGAAGGTGGTAGCCTTGTGTAGGATGGTGCCTACGTACTAGTAAACATATCGGCTAGTATAACAGCTAGGGGGTTGTCACTCCCTTCCAGTAGAATATGGAGAACGAGAGAAGGTTGTAGCCTTCTACAGTTGGGTTCCTGTGTACTGGTATGATTCTACACTAGAACAATATTATAAATAGATTATTCTTTATATTAAAAGAAGACAGAGACAACAACAATAGGTGGTTTTTCTCCTGAATTGGGTTTCCACCTTAAATCTTGGTGTTCATGTGTGTTGCTTATTTGTGGTGGTTTATTCTATTATTACTGCACATGGTTACTATTTAATGTTTAATAAAGTAATGTTGCACTGATTAAAGATCAACATATGATGAATTAACTAAATCATAAGTTCACTGGATATACCTTGGTTTCCTTAAGAACAGTTGCGTGCGCACGCGACTTCCCTTCATTGAAGTAGCTTATATAAATCTGACTATGGAAATGAAAAAATTATTGATTTGTAAATAATGATTCACCCCCACCCCCCCCCCCGCCCCCCCTCAGTATTATTCCCAACAATTGGTATCAAAACCAGGTCCTTCGGTAGAAGCTTGATCGCTTGAAGGAGATACGTAGTATCAATGGGAAGGAAGCAAAAGAAGAAAGCACCTCAAAAGAAGAAGACATCTCAAAGGAACGGTGACAGTGGGAGAGACGATTGGCTATTATGTGGAAGCAACTCTTGAGATTCAAAATCACCTCAGAATGAAGATGAGAAAGCAAAAGAACTATCAGGTATGAATTTGTTGTCCTCTAGTGATAGATTTCTCTATTCATTTGAAGATAATGAGTGTGACAGCGAAACAACTGAATTTTCTCTTATGGGTGAAAGAGAAAGAAATCAAATAGAGGTAGAATTTCAAAAGCTCACAGACATAATTAGAGATCAAAAAGATCTTATTGATAAAAGGGAATGTGCTTACAAAGAAGAAGTTACCAAGTTAAAATCTCAGTTGGAGGAAGGAAACAAAATAAATAAGCAATACAAATAAAAGAAAGATCAAAGTCAAAGGCTACAAGATGAAGTGACGTCATTGAGAAATGAAGTGAATGAAAAGGACATGAAAACCAAGGAACTTATTGACAGAACCAGTCACTGTGAAGGTCTTGAAGCTGTGGTCATTTCTCTAAAGGAAGATCTTAAAAATTCAAATAAGAAAAATGAAGAACTACTTAAAGCATTTGAAGAACAAGAAAATGAAGTTCTCAAATTAAGGCAATAGGTGGAAGAAGGAAGAAAAGTTGAAGAAATCATGAAGAAGCAGTATCTTGAAAAGGAAGAACAATATCAAGTTGAGGTAAATATCTGAAAAGGTAAATTAGAAGAAAAGGATAAACTTTTACGATTTCAAGATAGTACTAAGATTTTGGATGATATTCTTAGTAGTCAAAGGTATCCTGCCATCAAATCTAGTCTTGGTTTTCATGAAACTGTTAAAGGTGAATCCAGCTCACAAACGGAAGCAAGGAACTCTAGCGCAAAATCTGAAATTCTCAACAAGGAGATAAGAGGTGAACCCCATCAACAACCAAGGAAAGAAAGTCTTCAAAGAAAATCATTTAATCCTAACGATGGAAGTGTTAATTGATTCTTTCCTCTAATAAATAATGTTCACTATTTTATATGTCATAATTTTGGACATGTTGCAACAAGATGCAGATGTAGAATGGTTCAAGCTAATAGCCATCACATAGAAAGATCACCAACTTCCAAGTACTTTAAGGGATATTTTTTTTCTTGCAATATGTTTGTTCACAAAACCATTGATTTCTTTAGAAAGAATATGAGATGTTATGCTTGTAACAAGTTTGGGCATATATCAAAAGAATGCAGGGACAAGTCTATGAATTGATGTAGACAATATGGTAAGCAATCAAATAAGAATATTTATATCAGAAAATCTGAAAAAGATGAATCCATCAAAAATCAAGAAAAGGAAGATCAGATAAGGTGTGATCTTGCTCTCTGCTCATTCAAAGACAAAGATGATAGTGGAGAAAAGATAAAGATGTAATCTCTGATGACGAACCATCATGGTAATGATATTCTTGGAATTGATTCTTCAGCAAAAGTTCTAGGACCAGGTATAGTTAGAACAGACTCAGAAGGATCTGAAAATGTAAAATTTCAGTGTCCCAATTCTCATACATTGATAGTATGAAGACAAGTCACCTATATATGCGGGTTCGAAGCTGCAAAGTCGCGTATATGTTGGTTTTATGAAGAAGCAGTGGGACAGACTCAGAAAAGTTATCTGATATGGTTCATACAATTATCAATTATGTTTTTCATCTTGATGATTGATGACTAGACTGTGGATGTTATTTTGAAGTGCTTTTGGTCCTCATAAGTTGTTGATGACTTGATGTATAACTAGTTGATGATGTTTCCTTGATGATCCTTATTGATATATGCAATGATTAGATCTGACAGTGAATAGTTGGCATACGTTCAGGGGGAGAATATGATATGATTCTAATAATGCATTGTTGGCATTACGTTTAGAAGTCTTTGGTAATTATGTTGTTGAAGTGTTTAAATGATACATCATGCTATGCTATAGTCATGAGTTTCCCATGATGAAATCTCAGATGATACTTATATTGCTTGAGCCACATAGTTGTTATTCAAATCAGATTTATGGAAGATTGTGGATGACCCTTTTGATGATGCATACAATACATATAGTATGTTTCTTACATGGTGATCTTCATAAGGACAAGGAGAAGAACAAATCTTGAGTACACAACTTCATTATTTGATAAGTGTCATTTCTTTTATGTTGTTGTCATCATGCCTTCAAAGATGCTTAAAATTCATATGGTGCAGTTATGGATAAGGATTTGTATAGTTCTTAGCTCTCATGGTTGAGGATTGTTGTTGTTAATGGTATCAATAAATATTGACAAATGACTATGAGCTCATGGGTTGCTAGATACATATTGCTATCCTTTTGATGGATAGACATTATGTTGGATACATGGGTGATTCCTTAAGCTGCATATTGATAAATATTGTTGGTTTTCCAAGAGAATGGTGTTGTTGCAGGTCTCATGAAGACATAGCTATTTGAAGACATGGATATTCGAAGACATGGCTTACTTATTCACATAATGATGATGAATTCTTAGCTTATGATGGTAGGTTTGATACTCATATAGCTTGATGCTCATCAGATGTGGGATGTTCCCTAGTGACGATACATGGTTGATATATTGAGGGTTGCTATGAAAAATCATGCAGTTCTTGGTACAAGATGATGGTATAATCATGGATGATGACTATGGTGTTTTCACATACATATGATATGACATGAATGGTTTTGTATTGCTACTTGGAAAAATGACATATGCTTAGTTGATTCATGGAAGGTTATGGAGCAAGGTGATCTTGATAAGATCAAAAACATGAGTTGGTACTTATATATACATCATACTTTGTCAAAGGTTGATGATATTAAAGATATAATGGCTTATCTTGCAAACTGATGATGGACATGTATAGGTTTTTGTTTTGGATGCTGATGACAAATGCTTATGGTAAAGATCATATATGGTGTATGATAGTTGTTGATGACTATCATGATCTTGTTTAAATCTTTGCTCTTTGTTATAAATGTCATGCATATCATTTGATGTAAAGGTCATGTCAAGACCTATGATGTAATAATTGTCATATTTAGTCATGTATGGACTTTTGAGATCATGTCAAATATGTAATCCCACTTGGCTGAGTGGTTGAGTCATTTGGTATATCCCCAATTGGTTGGGTGATTGATGTCTGAGTCATTGGTGATAGGATGGTCATACTCACATAGTTGAGTTATAAAGTCATGTTATTCTTTTGAAAAATATTTCTACAGTCTCTGCATGTGCTTAGGGGGATCATGGACAATATAGTGCATCTCAGCATGTACTAATGGGGAGTTTGATTAGAGAATTCAACATATGCCTAGGGGGAGCACGATCAATTTTCATATTCAGCAGTTTAGATATGGGAGTTTTCATTGTGGTAAACCCTTTGCCCTTGATCATAAAAGGGGAGAATATCTTAGACCACCCTTTCCCTTAATGTCAAAGGGGGAGAGTATCTTGGTGTTGCTTGATATATCTAACAAGTTCTATATCTTGAAGTAATCAACACCAATATGGTTTCCATAAAGTCCAAAGGGGGTGATTGTTGGCATTATAATGCATGTGTTGTACTTGATGGAAACCCACTTGTAGCAGAACAAGTATATGGAAACTATATGAATCTATGGGATAGATCAAAGGTGACAGAATGATGGAACATATATGAATCTATAGGTCAGAGATAACGGAATGATGGAAGAGAATAAGGTCAAAGGTTTGATACATGGAGATTGTTAGTGTGTGTTCTCCTTGATATTTAATGAATGAACTAATTGATAAAATTATAAACATGATGTGATAGAATGCATGGTAGTTGTGTTTACAGATGTGACAAAATTAGTTCATAAGTGATGAATGATGGAAAATCACATTATAACAGGTCAATTCAAAGGTAACAGGGCAATGGTATAGAAGAATATGAAGTTGAAATAAAGGATTACATATATGAATTAAGAAGTTGAAGAAAAAGGATGTTTTAGGTATGTTAAGTTGTATACACAGGTTCACTGTACAAAAAGAGAATATACACATAGCTTCACAAAAAAAAAGAGCGTATACGTATGCACGCACTTTTAGAAGAGGAAAAGAATGCATGGGTTGGAAAATTAAGGAAATTCAAGATTAAAGAATACTAAGGGTCAGTACCATGGTATTGGCCCATAATATTTAGTAGAGTTACGGTTATTTGATCCTGTCCAAGAATACCTCAAGTTATAAGTGTTCTTTTGGTCCGAGGTATTGAGAAAGGCTAAAAATATATAAGGAGGAGAAGATCAAAGGGATAAGTGCACAAGTAATGAACATCTTATGAAGTGTTAGATCAAAAGAAAATATTCATGTTATCGGTTTTTGATGATTTTCTAAGTATGCACTTGAGTGTTTGATGATGGATGAGATCTAATGATGGATTAGGATCATAATGAATTATCATTATGTGATTTGATAATGGATAGGATAGAACTAAGTGCTAACAAATGTTTTGTGCTTTAAACTCTATGATATGTTTATATCTGAAGTCTGTAATAGTTTCAAAGTTATAAGTTTTTATTTATGGATCTATACGCTAGTTCACCTTGGTGAAGACAAGTATACACGTTGGCTTGACACTTCCAAGTAGCGTATGTAGAAGAAAAGCTTATTGTTCAAGGATGACTGATATATCTTATCAGTGTTGTTGTTTTACTACTATTTTTCAATGATGTCTTCATTAGATCTGAAAGTAAAATTGATTTTATAAGGAGATTGAGGTTGGTTGATTGATTGATTGAGAAAGAAGAGTGATGCTTGTTGCTATCTATTTAGAACTCTGTAATATGATAGTATATCTTGAAAATGCCACCGATTGGTACAGTTTGTGGTTCAGAGGTTTTATGATTCAGTATCTTTAGAGGTAAACACAAGTTGGGATAAAGGAAGTAACGTATACATGCCAGTTGGCTTCATTGAAGAAGCGTATACATTCTGACACATGACTTTGAGTTTACAGTTGGTTCTGGTTGTTGATGCAATGTTTTGGGTTTAGATTTATGTACTGGTTACATTGATCTGTCTGATCCAGTTGTTTGGCTGAATTTGATTAAGTTTGAATGAATGGTTGATTCAGTTGTGTCAAAGGTTCAGTGATTGTTTAATTTAGTATGTCAGAGGTTTCAGTGATTGATTGATTCAGTTATGGTTGATTCAGAGATTGATGATTGGGATTCAGTTATATCAAAGATTAATGATTGAGTTTAAGTGATTGGTTGATGCATATGTATTTGATGGATGTACTGCAATGGTGATTTATTTTGAGCTTCAATGTTACTGATGGGTCCAGTGTGAAAATTTGATGAAACGTGGCCTTCATACTGTGTTGTTGCATACTGGGAGTATCCAGTCTGAAAATTTATGAAACATGGTCCCTCGAGGATACTGAGCATTGGAGCCTTCAGTAAGGAAGTTGAAGCTTCCTACCAGTAGTGGATGGTGATTTGATCAGGGGGTTGGAGCTCCCTTCCAGTAGCATCAGGAGAACGAATGAAAATTGTAGCCAACTGTAGGCCGGTGTTGGGTAGCGCAAGCCCCACGGAACGAGTGTGGGGTGCGAAGCCCGGAATTTTGGGTAATATTTGGGTAAAAGACTCCGCGAAAAGCACAGAGCGTGAAATTTAGAAGGTTGAGTCAAAGGGTAGTATGCCCAAAAATAATGTAAAGGAATAGTAATAGAGTCGGCCCCTGGAGGGATCGCGGGCCAAGGGAAAGTATAAATAGAGCGGGGCTCTATGAGGGAAGGTAGTTCTTTTGGAAGATGGAATGTAATGGGATCTCAAAGGAAATAGTTTGAAAGCATCTATAAGTTCGAGTCAAGGGATTAGGATAGATGGTAGAGGCTCTACAGCTATGTGCGTAGAGGCTTAGAAAGTCCGCAGTTGTGTGCACGGACCCCTGCAGCTGAGTGTGCAGGGTGGATCTGGATGTATTGTTGAAGATTGCTAATAAAGATAAGTTTCTTCTGAATTTTGTGTTGATTGCGACTGTACTATTTTATGAAAAATTAACTGTTATGATTTCTGCATCTGCTACGAATGAATTCATGTGAACTGGATTAATCTTGATGCACGAAGTAACCAAAAGTAATAAATGTTTTCTTAAAGACCATTCTAGCTAGATCATACCAGTAATAAGTGATTCAATCTATAATAAAAGCGAGAAAGGTATTTAGGTATGTGTGGATCTAGCGTAGCGTGAAGCTACAGAACAATGCGCGAGCCCGAAACCACATCCAAGGCATGCCCAAGGTGCGGAAACCCAGTTCCAGCACCCTCGCTTGCTACCTCAGGTGAGATCTCAGTCCGTGCTTCACAGGTTGTTGCAAAAAGGGCTGGTAGCTGCAAGATTTGTTTGGCTAAATAATTCTTCTAAACTTTGGTCAAGCCCTTATAAGCCAATAAATGATTCATTTTCGGGACTGAGATCTACTTAAGGGGTGTCTGGTGTGAAAGGCGGGGATGATAGAGGAAAGAGCGACCAAGGATCAAGACCGTAGTAATGAGGAGCACCATCCAGTTACCAATATTCAAGGGAGCAGGAAGTGAAGATTTGGAAAAGTTTTGGTTTGAATTGAATTTAGTATGGAATGCGTAGCAGATCACGAATGATGATATCAAGAAAACTGTCTTAATCAGCACACTAGAGGACCAAGCGCTAACATGGTATATGAAGTATTCGGGCATCAACCCAATGGCGGGAATAACATGCATCTACACGGAATTAAAAAAGGAGTTCATTCGGCCAAAATCAGAGTCACAGTCGGTCATAGGATTCAAAGAAATAACAATGATGCTTAGTGAGACCCTGTGGGATCTGCATTAGAGGTTAAAAATCAGTATTTGTGAAGCCAACATGACCTTGATGGATGCATAGCACCACACTTGGTTTATCACATCATTAACACCATATCTGAAATCGATTTTGTCACAACAAAAGATCTCAACCCAAGCAGAATCACTAGAGGCAGCAATGTGGCTGCATGAAACCCCGGTACAGGACCCAGGGTTGGGAGTTTGGAAAATCCAAGTGCAGGTCCAAAACTTGTCCATGGAAATACAAAAGTTAAAACAAGATCAGGCGCCAAAAGTTTGGGAAGAAGTTTGGTGCATCAAGTGTAGGGTTCAGGGACATGATAAAGACCATTGTCCAGTCACGGTAAACCTTGTGGTCATGAGGGGACCAGAACCGTTATGACCAGAGGCACATGTAGGGCCGAGCGTGATCGCGCCATTGTGGTGCGCAATCTGTCAAGTAGGAGGAAAAAACAACACAGATAATTTCCACCTGTTGTTGAAATACAATCAAACACCCTAGCAGCTCTTTTGTAACTTTTGTATATCAGTGGGTCATGAGGACAGAGATTGCCGAATGTTGGTGGAGCAGGCATCTACCTACCGAATACAGACTATCAGACGAGGTCAAAATCCAGTCACAACATTTGCACGTGGTGGATTCCAAGGACGGGGTCGAGGACGGGGTGAAATGGGACTAGGAAGGGTTCAAGGACAGCTACTTTGTTACAATTGTGGAGGACCAGGACACTACATGTAGGATTGCATAAATCCAACTCGAGTATAATGTCCCTATTACAAACAATTTGACCATGAACTACTAGATTGCCCTATGCTGCTAGCACAGATTCACGACAAAAGGATAGCATCTCCTACTACGACACAGAATGTCCAGATGATAAGGGCCGAACCACGCGATGAAGAACCTAAAGTAAATATGGTACTAAGGAGCAGTACAATCTCAGAAGGAGATCAAGTTGAGTCGTATAAAGGTCCCTCGATGTTAACAACTTTCATAGAAACTTGCACAAAGTTACTTCACGATGATAGTGCAGTGAAAGGATTGCAAGAGGTAATTAACAAATACACAAGGTGGCGATAACCTCACACAATCCGATGAATGGGAAGCCATACATCGCGGACCAGACACGAAATGTGGTTAAAAGCGTGGATTGGTGACTATGAGATGGATCAGGTCATTTTGGACCTTAGTTCGGATGCAAACATCCTACCCAAGCAGACATGGGAGCGTATCAGCAAGTCCCCACTCCAATGGTCTCCGATCCAATTATGGATGGCAAATCAGTAGAAGATCTTGACCCTGGGTAGGTTACAAGGAATCACCATAGACCTGGATGGTGCAAGCACTAGAACGGTTATTGAAGTTATTGAGATAGTGGACGAGAAAAGCCCATACCCCGCATTGTTGGGAATAAACTAGGCCATCAACATGAATGGGATTATTAATTTCAAGCACAAGGAGATGATATTTGAGAAAAATTTGTGCTGTGTAGTTGTTCCACTAAATCCAACCAAGGGACCCCACTACACAAAACCTGTGCGTGACGACGAGCAAGATGAAGCCTTGGATTATATCTGCCAAATTACTACACAAAGCCCAATAAAGGATAAGGTAATGACGAAACGGAGAATTTCATAGGGTTATGTGGAACCATACACCGATGATTCAGAGGAAGAAGATGAGCAATGGCAGAACAGAATGAATGGGGCCACTACATCAAGCTGCAATATGCTGACAAAATCCGTATACTGCATTAAATCTTAGGACCGCGAGCTGCTAGTATATGATGGGCTCACAGTAGTAAATGTATTTCTGGAGAAGTTTGATAGCACAGTACCAAAATATCAGTGATTTGATGTGCTCAAATGGGCTTTGCACGTGACACCAATGAGATGGTGGGGTACCCATGAAGGCACTTTCGCATATTGGCAAAGTTGTAAGTGCATGATGCAGATATAATTCGGGAAGCCAGCACTCTAACTAAAGGAGAAATATGATGGATGAGAAAATCCACACATACATATGAGCAAATGGACCAAAGCCTATGGCGAAGAGCCACAACTAAAATGGGTGCACCTATTTTATCATACCTTAGATGTCATCCCCAGGAATTGGTATACTGAAACAGAGCTTCGACGTGGCACAGGTGAGTGGGATATCTTACACGAAAGGTTTCTGTCAACATTTCATTTTGAGGATCAATGGATGGATACAGTGGACAACATGTTAAAGCTAGTAAAGACCACAATTTCACGTTGTCACTTGAACCGTAAGAAGTTGTGCAACCAGACTAGTCGCGATAGCTGAGCCAGGCCTTGGAATGTGACAATGTAAAAGCAGAAGGGGACGAGGATGATCTGCGTGATATCAATATACTAGAATTTGAAGGAAGTCGAGAAGTGCACGGCTCCGAAATAGAAGATCCAGATGTTGCAATGCCATTGAAAACGAAGCAAGTGAATATCAGAATAGAGGAAGAACCGAAGTATGCTATGCTTTGAGATTATTGGGATGAGGCTACAGTGTAAAAGGTCATCAAGCTACTCAGGGAGTATCAAGACCTCTTCCATACTAAGATTACGGAGTTGAAAGGGATTCGGGGTGAATTAGGAATGATGAAGATAACTTTGAAGCCTAACACGAAGCTAGTAAAGCAGCAACCTTACTGACTGAATCCAAAATACAAAGAAAAAGTACGAGAAGAGCTGAACAAGATACTGGCAGCCGAGATCACTGAACCAGTCGAGGAGTCCAATTGGGTAAGTACGATGGTGGTATAGGAGAAGAAACAGAAGGGTGAGATCCACATTTGCATGGATGTATAAAAACTCAATGATGCTTGTGTTAACGATCCATTCCCCACACCTTTTAACGATGAAGTCTTAGAAAATGTGGGTGAGCAGGAAGCGTATTCCTTTACAAATGGATTCTCTAGATACCATCAGATCAAGATCGCACCAGAGGATCGAAGCAAGACAATGTTTGTTATGGAATGGGGTTTCTTTCAGTATACAATGATGCCATTCGAACTGAAGAATGCACCGGCAATATTTTCCCGCATTGTGGTAGCTGTATTCAAGGAATTCATACATAAATTCTTGGAAGTCTATCTTGACGATTGGACCTTCTTTGGCCTGGTTAAGAATCATACTGAGAGCTTATGATTAATGCTGGATACCTGCCATCGACACTAGATTGCGCTCAATCTAAAAAAATGTACATTCCTTGTTCCTTTTGGGAACTTGCTAGGTCACGTAGTTTATAGGCAAGGCCTAATGGTGGATCCAGAAAAGATTGTTGTCATATTAGGTCTGCAAGCACCGCGCCGTGTCAAATTGCTCTATGCTATGCTGGGACACACAGGGTACTATCAGAAGTTCATAAAAGGTTATGCCCAGATCATGGCTCCAATGGAACAATTGTTAAAAAAGGATGCCACGTATTGCTGGAACGAGGAATGTAACAAAAGCCTAGAATTACTAAAGGAAAAAATGGCATCTATCCCTATCTTGATCTTTCCAAAATGGGACGTGAAGTTCCACGTGAATGTCGACACATCATGTATCACATTAGGAGAAGTACTTACTCAGGAAGGTGCAGAGGGAGTTGACCAACCGATTCCATTTACAAGTCGAAGGGTGTCAAAAGCCGAGAAAAATTACTCTACTACTGAGCAAGAGGGATTGGCGATGGTGTACGCAATCCAGAAGTATTCTCACTATTTTCTTGGAGGAAATTTTAAGATGTATACTGATCACTCTGCACTAAAATACTTAGTGAATAAGCCTGTGTTGGGGGGGGCACATCTGTCGATGGTTGTTGTTATTTCAGGAATATGATTTTGAGGTTGTTGTAAAGCCAGGATGTCTGAATGCGGGTCCAGACAACTTATCCCGGATTGAGATGGGCGAGGAACCCACGAACCTAGAAGAAGGACTCCTGGACGCACAGTTGTATGTAGTGCACATTGTGGATGGCCACTTTGAAGATATTATCTATTTTTTGACTACCGACACTATGTCGTAGGGGTATTTTGTGCAGCAAAAGAAGGAATTAGTGACATGAGCAGTAGATTTCATTATGATTTCCGGCCATCTCTACAAAATGGGCCATGATGAGATATTACGCTGATATGTACTAGAGTTTGAGTGAGAGTAGATCCTTGCCGAAGCACATGGAGGGGTTGTTGGAAGACATTATGCGGGCCGCGCCACAGCCCAGAATGTTCTTCGTGCTGGATTATGGTGGCCCACCCTACATCAAGATTCAACAGCATACTATTAGGCCTGCAATGTATGCCAACGAATAGGCAAGCCATTGCGAAGGGATGAAATGCCACTTCAACCATAGGTGACACTACAACCATTTGAGAAATGGGCGATTGACTTTGTTGGGCCTATTGAATTGCAAGGGAAGACGAGCGTGCACTATATCATCACTACGACCAAACACTTGACCCGATGGGAAAAAGCACAGCCAGTTAAGGATTGCACAGGCATGACACTGGCAAAGTTCTTGTTCGAGAATGTGTTGACCAGGTTTGGGTGTCCTAAGATTCTCATGAGTGATCAAGGAATGCATTTTTTGAGTGAAACCATCAGCATGCTCACTGAGGAATTCCAAAGTTATCACCAAAAGAGCACGCCATACCATCCACAAGCAAATGGGACCATTGAGGCATTCACAAAATTTTGGAAACTGCACTAACTAAGATCTGTAATGCGTGACAGAATGATTGGGACTTGCACATCCCTACTGTGCTATGGGCATACCGAACCACATGCAAAAATTTGACAGGCCAGACACCGTTTTGACTAGTATATGGTAAGGAGGTCGTGATGCCGATGGAGTATATCGTGCCTAGCCTATGGATTGTGGCAGCTACAGGAATGGAAGATCTTGGGGCTTTGGATGAAAGGCTCGCACAACTCAACGAACTGGATGAAGGACAATTTCTTGCAGGGTTTCATCAGCAGGTACAGAAACAACGCGAGAAAGCATGGCATGATTGCCATATCAACATGCTCACGTTCAAGAAGAATGATCTTGTATTTTTATATGACAGTAAGTTAGAGAAATTCCCAGGTAAACTTCATATGCATTGGTTGGGGCCCTATGTCATTAGAGAAGTAACTGATGGGGGCACAGTTCAGTTGGCTAAGCTCAATGGAGACCCCTTCTTGAGAAGAGTGAATGGTAGTTGCCTGAAGCTCTATACGGGCAGGCCGACCACCGAACTAATTATTCCACGAAGAGTCTCACCACTCTGACTAGTTGAAAGAAAGTAGCCTGAGGAAAATATGCATTGGTATCAGGGTACGTGTACAATTGACCAACAATTAGGTGCGTAGTTCCACGGACAAAGCCACGCAAGTGCGCGCTCCAAGAAATGATGACCGTTAATACCATTGTTCATGACAAGATGGCTGCATTATAGCAAAAGGGAGCAGACAACAGGCAACTAAGAGCCACAATATGAGCAAGATATGAAATGATCGACCACAAATTTCACACGGGAAGGTTACACTAGCTGGAACGAGCGGAAATCCAGGCATTTGAAGTTCGCATGGCTTATAAATCACCACGGGGAATCCACTGGGCAACCTATGCTTTGGAAATATAGATGGAGTTGTTCAGCATCTCTGCACCTATCAATCTGGCCAAAGGGGGGGTAGGACTCTCTAAGGAATCTGGTATTGCTAGCCGCAGGTATCCGACATGTTGAAGTATTACTAGAAAGGGATGTACCGAAAAACAGGGAATGCGTAGTAAAATTGGTCCAGATGTCATCGCCTTGCCTAGGGGTAGGATTGCATGTTACAATAGAACAACAAAAGTATGGATAGATGAAAACCATTGGTGGAGATGTAGTCAGTAAGTTGCCTCTGATGGTTCTCGACAAGTGGGATCTAGCAGACAGTAGCCAAGGTCTCGCAAAATTGCAACACATGTTGCAGCGGATGGTGCGAAGAGAAGATACATCCGTCGGAAAGGACTACAGTGGTACTAGGAGTTCTTGTATGCAGCTCCCACGCTCATGCTAAAATTCTCGGATGGGGTTTTCTGTGTTAACCTAGCAGAGCAGAATGAGCATCATCAATTCTGAAGAAAGGGTAGAAACACTAAAGCTAGAAAAGCATTGCAGGAGACAAAGTAGGAGCAGCTGGATGACGAGTGCCACTCAACGAAAGGTGAACCGCGAAGCCAAGACTAAGCATCTAGCCATGCCAGTAAGTGACTCAGGATGAGTCATGATGATTGTGTTGGGGGACTATTGGGTAGCGCAAGCCTCGCGAAACGAGTGTAGGGTGCAAAGCCTAGAATTATGGGTAATATTAGGGTAAATGACTCTACGGAAAGCACAAAGCGCGGACTTTAGAAGGTTGAGTCAAAGGGTAGTCCACCCAAAAATAATGTAAAGAAATAGTAATAGAGTCAACCCACAGAGGGATCGCAGGTCAAGGGAAAGTATAAATAGAGCAAGGCTCTATGAGGGAAGGTAGTTCTTTTGGAAGATGGAATGTAATGGCCTCTGAAAGGAAATAGTTTGAAAGCATCTATAAGTTTGAGTCGAGGGAGTAGGATAGAAGGTAGAAGCTTTGGAGCTATGTACGTAGAGGCTTGGAAAGTCCGCAACTGTGTGCGCGGACCCCTCCAGCTGAGTGCGTAGGGTGGATCTCGATGTATTGTTGAAGATTGATAATAAAGATAAGTTTCTTCTAAATTATGTGTTGATTGCAACTGTACTCTTTTATGACAAATGAGCTGTTATGATTTCTGAATTTACTACGGATGAATTCATGTGAACTAGATTAATCTTGATGCGCGAAGTAACCAAAAGTAATAAATGTTTGCTTAAAGACTGTTCTAACTAGATCGGACCAATAATAAGTGATTCAATCTGTAATAAACACGCGAAAGGTATTTTGATCTGCATGGATCTAGCGTAGCGCGAAGCTGTAGAACAGTGCGCGAGCCCCAAACCACATCCAAGACATCCCCAAGGTGCAGAAACTTGGTTCTAGCACCCTCCCCTGCTACCTCGATTTAGACCTCAGCCCGCGATTCGCCGGCTGTTGCCAAAAGGGCCGATAGCTGCAGGATTTTTTTGGCTAAATAATTTTTCTGAACCTGGGTCAAGCCCTTATAAACCAATAGCCGGTGACTACGTACTAGTAAACATATCGACTAGTACAAGAGCTAGAGCGTTGTAGCTCCCTTCTAGTAGAAGTCGAAGAACAAGAGAAGGTTGTAACCTTCTGTAGGTGTCTGCCTATGTACTAGTATGAGTCTGCACTAGTTTTGGTTGAGGTTAATTTAGAGAGAGCCCTCTCTGATTTGGTAGGGCTAGCTACCAAGTCCAAAATTGGTTTGTGGCCACCTCTTTAGTTTCCTTTCTCAACCTTGGGAAAACTAAGGAGTGCAAAGAGGAGGGGGGATTCGAAATTAACAAGAGGGTGACAATTGTAAAAAGCGATAAAGTGAAAAACATCTTTTCAGACACCCTCTTGGTTAAATGTCGAAAAGGCAGCCCCCCCCCCAAAATCCATCAATAACCATAGATTTATTTTTCACATATCTCGAGGCATGAAAGATTAGGGTGATTTAATAGTTAAGTGCAAGGTGGGGACATAATTTACTTTGACTTTATGGATTTGACTTGTGACAATGTATATAATACGACTATGAAGTGGGAATTTAATGGATATGATAATTTTAATGGCAACGTGGAAATGGAAAGAGATAAGGTGGAGTATAGGATAAGGTAAGATGAATATAGGTAATATATGAGGAAAATATATGAGAGAATGAGTGGGAGATGAGTGTAGTTTTATTTTATAAAATATTATTTTATTTAAAATATAAAACCAAAATAATATTTAAATATAATGATTTTATATCCCAAATAAAATTAATTTAAACTTGAATAAAACTTTGATGAGGGCAATTGAAAATTGGGTATAAAATCCAATTTTGTTTATTTTGTTAGACCCTCATAAATGAGCTTGAAATTATGCATACCAAACTAAGCATGTCCAGGGCATAAATTTTTCCAAAATTTATCATGTGCTAATAGGCCGTCCTCGAAATCATCACCCTCTTTTCTTTTTGCCTTTTTCTCCATGTTATATGTGAGAGGGAGTCAACTCTAATCAACTGTTCAAGGGTGCTCGAGACTGTTAGCCACCTTTAGCCTAAAAAAACCTTGTTCCTCATTCATTCTAAACATTTTAAAACTATTATGTGCTTAAAGGAAGATGTGAGGAGTCTCATACATGTGCTTTCCTAATTGTCTCTGCCTTTGTATTAAATGCTTTGATGTTTGCATGTTGATATAGAAATAAGATCTAAACCATTTTTTATGTCGATCACAATCCTGTAGCAAATCTAGACAATGTTGTAGCACTTTAGAACAATCTTGTAGCACTTTAGAACTGAGGTAAGATTGAGTGAGATAGGTGACCTTGTGATGAAGGAACTTGGGGAGTTTATGGGATGATGGAGGACATGTAGAAGACTAGCTTGGTGGATGGGAAAAGTGGAGTTTGGAGGATATCATTTGACTGTTGTCTTCTTTGTCCATGTTTGGAACCCTACAAAAAAACATGTTAGCGACGGTAATGTAAGCGCTCCTTTTGCTTTTCTCTATTCATTTTCCCTTTCTTTCTTCCCTTTTTTCTCTTTTTTTTTTAAGATTTGTAGGACTACACCAGGTGCCTCAAAGACTGTTTTCACTTGGGGATATTTTCGTTATTTCTTCTCTCTTTTTATATGCTTGGACTTTATCGTAGAGGTTTCTAGCCCTAGGTGTTTCCTCAGAGACTCATGGAGTTTTTCACCTAGGCTTCTTATGATTTTTTTTTTCTTCTTTTTCTTTTTCTTCTTCTGCAAATCAGAGGTTGGATGAAAAGCGAGTTGTGAGATCCACAATTACATTCAAATACTTCCTTATTGAGTTGGTAAATTCCTCCTTTGACAAAGGTATTTTTTAGAGTTTTAATCGGTAGCCATTGACTAAAAGTGGAATTCCTTCTTCATCATTTGTTCTGATTTGGAAAGAGCCATTTTCATGAAATTTTTCCATGAGATAAGGGCCTAACCATATTTTCATCATATTTCCCTCAAAGTCCTTAAATATTGAGTCATATAGAAGGGCCAAATCACCCTCTTGAAAGGTCCTTTATCTAATGTTTTTGTCTTTCCAAATCTTCCTTTGCAATTGGACCACCTTAGTATGCATGAGGGCCTATAGTCTAAGTTCCTCAAAAGCATTGAGTTCTTGCAACCTCTCTTGCTGAGCATTGGTGATGTAAAAATCCAATTTTTCTATCATTATTAGGGTGTTGTATTCAAACTCAATGGACAACAATGCCTTCTTTCCATAAACCAACTCAAAGCGATTGAACCTAGTGGTGGTTTTTTGGTTGGTATTATAGGCCAAAGTGGCCTCCACAAGTCAGGATGCCCAATCCTTCTTGCCGTTGTTGAAAACTTTAGCCAATATGTTCTCCAAATAATTGTTTATGACCTCCACCTACCCATTTTCTTGAGGATGATAGGTAGTGGAGTTTTTGTGCCTTATATGATGTTGCTCCATGATTCCCTCAATCATATTTGAAGAAAATTGAGTCCCTTGATTAGTAACCATCTCCCTTGGGAATCCAAACTTATAAAAAATGTTTCCCCTTAGAAACTATGAGACCTTTTTCTTTTTTCTACTTTTACTGCCTTCACGCCATCCCACTTTGTCAAATAATTAGTGCATACAATGATATATGTTTTTTGTTTCGATGGGGGATCAATTGGTCCAATGAAATCCATGCCCCACTTCTCAAATGGATCTAGAGTCACTGAACATTGCAGCAGCATTTCATCCTTTGTTGTAGGATTTCCCATCCTTTGGAACTCATCACATCTAGCAATGTATATCCTAGTATATTAGAGTAAAGGAGGCTAGTAGTAGCCAGCTTGGATAATTTTGAAGGCTATCCTCTTGGTAGAAACCCCCCCCCCACAAGGTCCATCATGGCATGCTAAGAGGATGTTAAAAACATCATCCTCCCTTAAACATCTCCTCAAGATATGATCTGGTCCTAATTTGAAGATATTTCCCCCAATCCCAGTGAAAGGGGCACTTTTTCTAGTAATATTTCTCTTCTCTTTGGAGGATTGGTTAGGAGGGAATCTCCCATAAACTAAGAAAATTTTTATGTCAGCAAACCAAGGAGACAGTAACAGAATAACGAAGAGGTTCTCATCTAGAAGCTAATCATCTATCATCTCCTCACTTTCTGTAGAAAATGTTAGCCTAAACAAAAAATATGCAACCACATTCTCATTTCCTAGATCATCAACAATGGTTAGATCAAATTGTTGCAACAATAATAACCATCTAATGATCCTAACATTGACTCAAGTTTATTCATTAAATATTTGATGGTTTCATAATCAGTATGAACATAGACTCGGTACTCAGAGTTATAATGCTAAACTTATTCAAGGAGTGCACAACAACTAAAAGTCCCTTTGTAGTAACTGTGTAATTAAGTTTAGATTTGGAGAGGATCTTACTGATGAAATATATGGTATAGAACAACTTGTCTTCCACTTGGCCAAAAGTTGTCCCTAGAGCTTTGTCTAATGCATCTGTGTGGATGTGGAAAGGAAACGCTAAATTGGGACCTCTTGAAATTTGTGCAATGGTTAATTTTTCTACCATCTCTTCAAACACCTCTTGACATTTATGTTTCCAACAAAAATTTGAGTCTTTAGTCAACAATACAAATAAAGTTGAAGCTAACCTGCTAAAATCCTTAATGAATATTATGTAATATCCATCTAGCTCAAGAAAACTTCTAACATCCCTTTTTTTTAGGAGCAGGGACCATTTTGATAATGGAAATTTTGTTAGGGTCAACTTGGATCCCTTCCTCAAAATGGAAGTGACGTAGGACAATCACTGCATTCATTAAAAAAATAGATTTTTTGGGACTTTTGCAGAGATTCATTTCAATGCATTTCTTTAAGACATTACACATATTGGAAAGAGATTCCTAGAAATCATTTCCATAAGGGGTGAAGTCATCCATGTAGATTTCAAATGTGTCATGAACAATATCAACAAAAATAATCAAAACTTCCCTCTATAAGGTAGCGGGTGAATTGCATAAGCCAAATGGAATGAACTTATAGGAAAATGTCCCCCATGGACATGTGAATATGGTATTATACTAATCTTCAAGGTTGATTTGGATCTGATTATAACAACTAAATATACCTAGGAATGAAAATAATTTCTTTCCTACAAGTCCATCCAATACTTGATCAAAGAAACATAAGGGAAAATGATATTTCTTTGTAGCCTTGTTATGTTCCCTATAGTCAACAGAGATCCTCCGCTTCCCATTTTTCTTGGGTACTGTGACAAGAGGGGACACATGGGGTAGATGAAACCTGCATTTAGTAGTTTTTGCAATTCTTCTTTCACAATGTCCTTAAGGGCAGGGTTCATTCTCCTTTAGTTGGAACATAGGTTTACATCCCTATATAATGTAAATATGATGGGTAAAAACCAAGGTATGCACCCCTTTAATTTCCTTATAGTCCCAAGCAAAAGCATCAACATGTTGTCTCAACACAGTGCACAATTGCTCTTCTTTCCCCACTAAGAGGGAAGGGTTTGTTTTTAGAGTTTTGGATGGATTATTTTCAACAATATTAATATGATCTTGATCTAAATTACTTGTAAACAGTTCATCCCATGTATTTTTCTTAGGTTTCCCTAAGGATTCTTCCACTAGCTCATCATTTGGAATGGCAACAGGAGATTAATTCTACAAGAATTTATCAATAAGGTCATCCTCATCTAGTTTCCCACTTCCTACAATAGTTTCTAATGTAAAAAGTGTAGAGGGAAGACTATTGAAAATATTCCTCATCCTCTTCCTCTACCCACAAAGGAGAGTCATGCTTAGTAGAGGGTTGAGCATGGGAATATAATACAAGTTGATTTGTGAGATGACCATTTTTAATAGTCATGTTTCTAGCCCTACAATTAATGTAAGCATCAATAGTGGATAACCAAGGTCCCTCCTAAAATGAGAGGGCACCCATTAAACTTAGTTTTGGTTTTGCAGAGAAGGAAGTTTGTGGAATACTCCCAAAAGTCAATGAATACCATCACATCCTCAATAACTCCCTTCAGGGATATTACGGATATGTATGCAAGTTGCAGCACCATAGTGGTCTTTTTCAAGGCTCCTTGGAGATTGAGATTCAACATAGTTTCCTTGATCATGACATTTATTACATCCCCAACATCAATCGATGTGTTGGAGACTACAATATTCTTAATGTGAACATCCACTACTAGGCTACTGGGATCTAAGTACTTTGGGAAGATGACCCTCCCAAGCATGATATCAGAAAATTATCCAACAACATGAATAGTGGGGCCATCTATTTTTATTCTTCCAAGCTTCTTGAAACACTCTTTCCTGATAAGCGCATTGTAAATGGGGACATCTTTGATGGCCTAGAGAAGGGGTATTTTATCACACATGTTTTTTATTTATCCCAGAAGTTCACCCTCTTATGGGGTATATTGTTTAGGTTGGACCAAAATTTTAGGATAGGGAGGCATACTAGCTTGAGGGGCATTATCCTCATTCTCTTCTTTAATATTTTCAAGTCAAGAAGGTGGGCGAGAATCTAGAAGTGCCTTCCCAAACCTAAGGTTAATCTCTTAGATGTTTCCCCACTATAGACCTATTGGGACTGCTTGTTTTTTGGGTTCATATTGGATTAAACATGCATCTAAGTTTTCTTGGGTGGATTTTTGTGGGGAAGTTGTGGTTAAGGTGGAGGAAGAGGCACTAAGGCAAGAGTTTGGGCTTCCTGAGGCCTTCATCCTTGTGAATGGTTAACCCATTGAGAAGGTTGAAGTTGATATGGTTGGAAGGGTGGATTGACAGGATGAGGAGGATACTAAGAAGAATAGGACCAAGGAGATGGCATGTACCAAGATGAGTGAGCCAGAGGATACCAAGTTTGAAGGGTGCACTCTAGCTTGGATTGAAAGAAGGGTAATGTGCACCTTGCATTCCTTGCTGATACTCTCGATGGCCTTGTGGCCTCCTTTAGTTGATGAAGTAAAGTTGCTCCAATCCACTCTCTACCCCTTGATATATAGTCTTTAGGGCTAAAAGGAAGGGACTTTTTTCAATTTCATGGCCCTCCTCACAAATAGATCAGATCTCTATGGCATTCAATGGGCAATTATTTATGGGGTGCCTCTTGGTGCACCTAGGGAAAAACATAGTCAATGCCATGTCTTCCTCGTCTTACATTTTTTATCTACATAGTATCCATTTGCAAGGCAAGGATGTGCAACATCTACTTCTTAAAGTCTTCTAGGATGCTCCCTATTATGCGTTTGATGGTGGAAGTAGAGGGAGAAGAGATGACTAGGCATTGACTAGTCCTACCTCTCTTCCTTGCAACCCTAGAATGATTCATGAATATTATATTGATGTATTCATATGTTAGCTGGTAAATGTCTCCACCAGATAATGTATTAAGGGTCTCCATCAAATCGTCCCTAATCCCTCAGCTTTAATGATTTTAGCTTAAGGGTACAATTATCTTTGTTGTAGTTGAGTTGGAATTTCTCTTCATAATCCTCTAAGGATTCATCTGGCCCTAAGGTCATCCTAAATATCTCTTCTATTTTTTCTCTTGAACTACATTAGTCCTATATTTCTAATTGAAATATTATTTCATTTGAGCCTAGCTAGTGATATTGCCTCCTCCCAGGCTCATGAATCAGCACAAGTCTACATCCTTGAGGCCATCAGGGAAAACCTTAAGATTTTTCTCATCATAAGGTAATCATGGGTTTTAAAAAAAAAAACAAACCCAAACATAAATGTGTCAGGGTCCTCAGAATCTAGGCTATGGAAGTGTGGGAGAGAAGTCGGGCTTATGCTTTTCATTCTAGCCTCCCCATTGGTTTCTCGAATAGGAAAGAACTCAATCTACCTATTCTTAGCCATGTTTTGAATAGGTGATATGGGTTCTTCCTCCCCTATGGGTTATTCAAATATTTTTGGCTCCTAACTTAAAGGATTCTCTAACTCCTCTCTGGTAAAAGTAGGATGTTCACAGTCACCAAAGAAGAGTGATGATTGACTTCTAGAAGGGGTAGGGTTTTTTGGTATAAATTTCCCTAGACTATCCCTAATCCTACAAGGCATGAAATAAGTTTGTTCTTTTTTGTGTTTTTATTCCTTTTATTTTTATTTTTTCAAGACAAGAAAAACCTATGCAAAGAGAAAATAAAATGAAATGAAAACAACTCTTAAGAAAAGACAACACCTAATTAGACACCTCCTTAGAAATGACACAAAAAAGTGATGAGCCTTAGTATTGCAACAAGAGTGTTGCAATGGCCAAGGTTACCATATTTAATTATCAATCTGTGGTACGTACAAACTTAAGAGGTGACAATGTTGTATGCATATTCGGGTAAGTTCCACTCAAGTCACTTTAAAGAAAAGAAACATACCAAGGTTTACAGAGACAACTCTATCAACTCAACCTAGATTTGCAAGGAAGGAAATTGCATGAGAGGAAGTTCTAATCTCTTAAATAAATGGGAATGTTACTCTATTTTAAAAGAAAATGGAAATGCTACTTGCTCAAATGTAAATGCTAATGTATTCGTAGAAATGTAAAGGTTACACTAATTGTAGGAATGTAAAGGCTACACTACTTACAAAATTGTAAACATTAATCTATTTGCAAAATGTAAATGTTGCACTGAAAGGAAACCTAGTCTATGCATAGGAAATAACAATGTTTGAAATAGAAACCTTAGCCTAAGAAGCAAAAAACAAAGAAAGAAAACCTAATCTACCTTGAATACAGAAAAGAGAATGTAGTCAACCTTTAATCACTGCATTCCAAAGAGATTATATATAGTCGCAGAGTTACTTAGATGTTGCATGAGGTAATCAAGAATATCATCACTATGCTATCAAATTCATAAATTTGTATACTGACCCTAATTGCTGAAATGTGTTGCAGTGGAAAAAATGCAAGTTCTAAGTGGTGTTTAGTCTTCTTGAATCATGGTTTCAGATCCTAAGGGACACTATTTAGGGCTATGAGAAAAAAATCAAGCTTCAATGATAAATATGGTCAAGTTTGGAGGGATTTTCCATGGTGCTACAAGATGCTATAACATGGTTATAACATTGCCTTGTTTTTCTACAAGATTGAATCTATGAGAATCATGAGGGTGAGAAATGTGATATGAAGGTGGAGAAGTGTAATGTAGGGTAGATTAGGGTTGTATGAGTCCCTTTCCAAGCTTATTACCCTTCATGGGCCTATCTTGCATAAGAACCAATGCACACAGTGGCCTTTGATAAACCATAAATGTACTTTCGATGATTAATTTTTTGTGGGATTTGTTGAGGTTGTGTTGAAGATTGGAACTTGATTGCCTCAACATCAGGGAATACCAATCAGTCAAGAGCTTAAAGCAACTCCATTTCCATTGAAATTGGTGGGTCCGACTGGGTATAAAGGGAATAGTTTCCTGTTTTAAAGATATTTATTATAATAAAAAAATGAAACTAATGAAATGATTTTATATCTAATTACAAAACCACTAAATAGACTTATTCTACCTATTTTCCGTGGTAGCAGATCTTTATATGTGACTCAAAGAAATATTTCACAAAGTATATAACAATATAGATCATTCAATACTTTTATGAAAAGAAAGCATATATAATAAACTAAATTAATTAAATAGTTAATTAATTTAGTTGGTTAAAACACATTCACATAAACACATTCACATTCACATTCACATATCGTTATCTCATACATAATCACACATCATTCAATTATTCACATTAATAGTAGTAATGACCGATTGTTTTCAAAGTATTTATATAACTAAATAACGTGTGAGAGATTCACTATCGAATTCAATAACACATAGAGATAACATAAATATAATAGTACCTGATGCATTAGTGCTTTCAAAAGATAGCTTTCAGGTTAAGCTTCTCAATTCGATAACTTTGGATCAAACCATAGTTGAAGTTCAAAGTTGTCTTCACAAAATTTTGGACCCCTTTATAAATGCATGAAAGGGGTTTCAATAACTTATTAATATTAAAAAATAGTAAACTTAAAATAAAAGTCTTCAGAAAAGCTTCAACAAACTAAGCTAAGATAAAGGATAGATAAATTAGTGATCTATTGTAACAAAAACTGATGATTGTGCTCCAGATTGATTCTTCATCTACTCTTTGAGACCATATATGTCCGTGAGCGGCTTAAAATAGGGGGGATGTACCGGTTGCATGCACATTTGTTTCGTAAATTTTGTATCACTAAGTGATGGAAGAAGTTGCACTACTACATTCGAGAGACACCTCATCACGAGCCACTAACGATGTCGTTTCACTACGAAATTCCAATAACTTTCAAGGTTTTCTTGTGATAAACTCTGCACATTTTCAACCTTCTTCTTAGATGTTTCCTGCCAAGATTATTTTAAATTTTTTACATCTGGCAAGGTGTACTTCGAGCATTACTGTATTAGATTGGCCTGCAATAAGGTATCTATAATGTATTTGGTGAAATTTGAGGCAAGATTTATGTCTCTTATAATATCCATTTCTTCCTGTTTCATTTTTATGTCCCAATCACCTAAAATGATATCCCTGAGCACTGCCTTGCCAATCTATGTACTCAGAGATTTTCCCATCAATTTCTTCATAAAACATCCTCAAACTAGAGAGTTGGTTTACTAAAGAATTGTTCGTCTTTCACAATTCATGAATTATAGCCAATTTGTGATAGAAGATAGCCTATTGATTTGTTAGGAGTATACCCAGTTTCGATGCCTCCTTGGGGACTTCATCTATCTCTAGATTTTCACTCAACTGATTTATCCTTTGTTGCAATTGCAATATCTATTCATATTTGTACTTTACTTTGAATTCAAATTGTAGATTTAAATTATTAAAAATTTTCTGTAACTCAGTATGGTTTGGTTTCCATTTTTGCTCGATTGCTTGATTTTCAACCTGAATTTTTTTTTTTCTAATTGAACAAACCTTTGATCTTTTTCTTTTATCAGCAGTTGTACTTCTGCAGCTTTATCAATGGTAACACTTGCATAACCTCCTGCAAACTGAGATAATCTGTTCAATTCCTCGTCAGGGGTTGTTTGAGCTCCTTTCCAGAGAACTTGAAAAGGAGTTTCATTTGAAAATAGTGCTTGTGATTGTTCTAAATTTCTTTTCTTTCTTTACCTGCTCATCACTGCTTTATGTTATGGACTATAAAATATGTACAAAGGTGGGATTTCTTCAATCCTTAGGACTATCTCGGTAGTAGGGAATGCCTAAATTCTTTCCATATCATGAGAAACAATGGATTTATCAACAATTTTAGCATTAATGTTCTTCTCAGGAGTCTCAGGAATAGTATTCCCTTGGGAAGCCTCAATAGTAAACAAGGTTGTCCCTGTAGTTTTCAGAAGCTGCTCTGTCTCTTTATTGATTGTAACTCTTTCATATTGGCTTACATGCCTATAAACTGAGTTTCTTCAGTTGTCCAAACACAATTGAACTCCTCCCATACTTCATCTAATTATTTCTCATCTTTAATTTCGCTTGTTTTCTCAACAGCTATAGTAGCTGTTTCAGAGACTTGGGAAATAATTGGAGCCTTTGAAGAGAAGGTTGATGTGTTTGAAACTTCTGAGTTCTGTTGAGATCTTTTTGACATAAATTCTGGAAAATGGGTTATTCTTTGTTGATGATATTGATTGAATCAATTCGTCAAGACTTAGACAATATGCTACCAATTTTTCTACCATAGAATACTCTGGAACCATTTCAAACAAATCATCGAACTTGTCAGGCTCGTTTGAAAATTGTTTGAGCTTAGCCTGTGCTGTAACTTCTTTCGTGACTCCATTAGGGTCATATGGCCTGGTTTATATGGTTGCAAAATTAAAGGATTTTGATTGTTCAATTTCAAGCAGGGATTGCTTGAAATTCTCTAAGGCATAGGTACCACAGGAGATAGGAAAAGATGGAAAGGAAGTTTTCTTGGCATCTTTAAGCACTTCATTCAAGCACTTACCAATTGTTTGATAAGTAATTTCCATGGCCAGCAATTTATCCAGGACAAAAATGGGGCAAAACATGAGGATGGGCAAGGCTACCAATAACTCAAATGTAAGTAAATGACTCTTCTGCAAACTACTTTCCTAACCGCTTTAAGTATCTATTGGCTTATGCAGTGAATCTAGGGGATTTAATTTGAAATACCTATTGTTGGATAGGGAGCATGATCTCATGACATATTTTATTGAAGTGAGAATGATATTTGGTTTCCCAAAGGATATCAAGATAAATAGATATAGGAGTAGGAAATTGGTCTGTCAATTTCCATCCTAGAGATGGAAAATCATAAGAAAAGAAAATTGTGTCCATGACATAGGTGCTCATAAAGAAAGTAGTCACTCTCTCAAGAACATTGTGCTTTTGTCTATAATTTCAGATTTGAGTGATCAAATTACTGGACAAAATAATCACCCAATCCATGATATATCCATCAACAACGGCTTCTATTAATGACACCCATTCTTCAAAGAATTTTTGTGTATTTGGGTAACCATAAAGGTGACATAACATAACAGCAATATGAGAGGAAGAGCCAACAATAGAGGCTAATGAATACATACCCCTTTCCTCACACTTGTGCTTGTTTGGATCCCTTCTCCATTCTTTGATCAACTCCACAGGATTTAGATTCTCTTGCATGAATTTTTGAATGAATTGCGTATCATATTTCTTCTAAGGTTGAGGTAGATGATACATTTTCCTAAAATCCATAGCTTTAAAAGACCCAATAACTGTCTTCTTTGGAGTTATAAATACTCTATCCATAGTTTCCAAATGGTTAATAACCCATCTTACCATATCTGTATATGGCAAAATTTTGGGCAGGCAACAATTTTGTGGAGAAATGAATTTACAACATCATTCCATGCGTCATTATTATTTGGAAGAGAACCATCAGCATTAGCAACCTATTTCATGATTATTATTTGATTCTCATCCTCGATTAGTTTTTATATTGCCTCCCAAGAGGAGGAACTTGCATCCAGAGTGCATGTAGTATCTATAAACAAAGGAGACATCTCAGACACTTCTTCAGGAGGAAAGATGGGTTCTTTCTGTATTAAATGCTTTCTCCTCGCCTTGATTATCCTTGACATGTCGTTTAACTTGTCTTTATTAGAATTGACCTATTAAGAAATAGACCAAGATAAGTAACAAGAACTTGAAAGATGCAAAGAGTTATGTTACTTCAATGCGATCCTTATGGAAAATCCTTTCACATTAACTCAAAATTATTACAAATCATAAGAAAACCTTGAAATTACAACAACTGAGAGTTAGATCTCCCACTCGATGACTTATTTTTGTTTCTGTTATGGGACCGTCCTCGTATAGACAAGGCATCACCATTTTGGCTTTCCATATTTTTTTGTCTCATCTCCTCCATCAACAAGGATGAGACGATTTCATCAAACTGCAAGGTAGTTGCATTGCTACCTATTGCAATAACTATACTATCCCACGAATTTGGTAGAGAACACAACAAACTGATGCACTTATCTTCATATGAAATTTTAGTATCAATAGATGGTAAATGACTTACCATAGTATTAAATGAATTCAGATTCTCTGTCACTGAGTCTCCATCTTTCATCCTCAGGTTATATAGCTTTTTCTGTAGGAATAATTTATTCACCAGAGACCTAGATTGGTACAAAGTCCCTAACTTGTCCCACAAAGCCTTCACCATAGCTTCCCCTGATACATTTAGCAATACTGAATCTGAGACACACAATCGTATTGTGCTCTTTGCCTTCCGGTCCAACTTCTTCCATTCTTCATCGGACACTCCCGTTGGTTTAGTACCCAGATCTACTGTGATCCACTGATCTTTATCCACCAATAGATCCTCCATCTTGAGTTTCCACAACTCAAAACTCTGACCATTAAATTTATCGATCTCTATCTTTCCACTGCTCGCCATCTTCTTTCACCACCAGAGTCGATCTCGCAGATCTCCCACTGAACAGGGTCTACCACAGGCCCGAGTGAAACCGCTCAGCAACAAAGGCATCCCCTTGAAGCCAAAACAACTCTAATACCAAATGTAGGTTTTAACCCCATACAGAAATTACCTACATACAAATTCTAAAACACATAAAATGAACAGTGCGAGAGCATAACACATAAAACACATATACATAGAGATTTTCCCTTGGATCCCAAAACCAGGATTACTAGCTTGATTTTTTTCATTATTTTCCTTTCAGTGTTACAATACATATTTATACATACCGAAGCATCCAATACCATGGACTGAAAAACCATAGCATCCAAAACCATGGACCCAAAACCATCGCGTCCAAAAACATGTGCGCAAATCATGCACAAAACCGTAGGTGGGTCCAACCAACCTAACATAGGGTCCAAAACCAAAATTTTCTGTGGCACTACCTCGGACCCCATAAAATGGGGTTATGGGTGCCCCTCAAACCCTCTGTGACCTCCCCCCCTCTAACACCCGGTTAACTACGTGGGCTAGCTGCGAAAAGAATATAACATAACCCAACATATTTAACTTGTTACCATGATCTGATTCTTCATCTTGTCCTGATGATGAACCACACTTGCTGGTTCGAAACACGTCAACATATTGCTGAAAGAATGTCTCAAAAACATTAATACATTTAGTAAAATCCATTTGTGAATAATTTTCAATTTGAGAAGAAACATAATTTGCTAAAATAGTAGATTCCTGAGCTGTAAAACTTCCAAAGAATAATTTCCAAGGATGTTATTTGTAAAAACTACAGGCTCATTTTCTTCATCCAAATCAACAACCAAGTGTTTCATACTATTTTCCCTGTCTACCCAAATTTGATTTTGTTTTCCATTTTAAGGAAGCCATATATGCGACCAATCTGTGGCAAAATAACCATGAAATTTCTCAGAGCAATCTATGCTTAAGATAAGACCATAAAATTCAGGAATATCAACAATCAAAATATCAATAATCTAACAAACCTTTGAATTTGAGGATAATCTTATTAAAAAACATTTTAATTCTCCTAAGACTGTTATAGCACCATTTACCACTCTTGGTAGATTTGATGCTTTGGTTATGGCCCAGGGAAACCCTTCCTTTCTAGACTTGGTCCCAAAATCTAAAAAATGATGTTTTATTTCCTATACACTACTTTTACCTATGTTAAATGCGTGTAAAAGCAGGTCAGTATATACCCAACCCATGTATATGTGTTAAAACACTTTAAAAAATATATCTCCTTAATTTCGGGTGGATTTTATGGGTTTTACCTGTTACTCACCTATTATAGCCCATGGCACAACTATTTCCCAACTGGTAAAAAAAAAAAAAAAAAAAGAAGAAGAAGAAGAAGAAAGAAGAAAAAAAAGAAGAAGAAGAAGAAGAAGAAGAAAAAGAAAAAGAAAAAGAAAAAGAAAAAGAAAAGAAAAAAGAAGAAGCAAAAAAAATGCAAAAAAACTATAAAAACTAAAAACAAAACAAAACCAAAAAAAAACAAAAAACAAAAAACAAAACAAAACACCCCCCCCCCCCCCCCCCCCCCCAAAAAAAAAAAATAAAATAAAATATTTTTTTTTTTTGTAGAAGTATAAATAAACCTCCATGGGAAGGCCTAAAGAGAGAAGAGAGGAGATATTGATAGTATAGTTGATTGATCCCTGATCAAGTTTGAGGAAATCCCTGTGCCTCCTTCACTCCCCAAGCTTTAAGAAATTCTTGTTTCCTCTTTTGAGATATCCTTCATCCCTCTTGTGATATCCTTGGGTATGTTGATGGAGGAAGATTGCTGAGGCCGAGATAGGATGAACCCAAAGGATGGTTCAGCTTGGAGCTGGAGGAAGACTCAGGTTGTAGTTTTCCATCTTTCTTGTAGCTTACATCAACAAAGAAATTTTATTATGTTCCTGATATTTATCATGTTTATACATTGATTCATGTTGTGATTTGGTTATAAATCCTATATTAATGTGTAATTTTTCAGTTTCTTATATGATCTAACGTATATATCATGAATATACTTTATGTTATTGATGTTGTATATGTTTTTCTTGGATAATTTACATGTTTCAAAGGCATCAGAAGGAGCAAAGTGTTTGAATCCTATGGGATCTACCCAAACGTAGCACCTCTGAGTAAGGTCACTTCTTCCTAGTTCAGTAGTATATATAAGCATTTAAATTGTTTGTCTATGCATTTCTTGTTGTTGTTTTCCCTTCGCTCTGTTGGGGTTTTCAACCCATGACCCTAGGGTGTTCCCACCCGCAACAGAATTGGTGACTCCACTAGGAAAAACATTCTTGCTTTTCCTAGTTTGGGTTGTTTGTTCTCAATCAGGGTGTGTTTTCTTGATTTCTTGCTTTTACAGTGTTATTTGACTTATTAGCTTCCCAGGCATCAAGTCTGATCTTCTGGATCAAGCCTTAATTTGTTTTTATTGATTAAGTCTTTGATACGCTTTTTTCTTGGAGTACATTCGCATATACACACTAGTTTCCTTAAGTAGACTCACATCTACGCAAGTTTCCTGTATTTGAAACGCGTGTGCATGCCTTTGTGTATTTACACAGTTGCGTATACATAATTTTTTATTGTTTTTTCAAAATATTTTACTCAGTTAGGTCTATTGCCTAGTGACTTCTATTATTTTTTTGGTCATCCATGTTTGTAGAACTCTGTTCTATTGCAATTTTTCATTTTCAAATCTCCTTCTCAATGAAACGCCTAGTTGGCCCAAGATTACTTTTTGAGCAAGTTTTTGGTTTGTGTCTTGGGTTCAAGGCTTCCGTCTAAAGTTCTTGGATGTTCTAGTTTTCTAGAACAAGAAATTGGCTTTGATTTCGTTTATAACCCAGATTTGAAATTGCATTGCTTTTCTATCCTTTTTGTTTGGCCTTATTGCTTTTCATGCTTTTTGAGTGTCTCTTTGGAAATATTGAGAGTTTTTCTTTCTTGGCATTTTGTCGATTTGCTAAATTATTTTGCTACTGTTCAGATCAGTTTCTACGAGTTGGTAATCCTTCTTGTTTCAAGTCTCATTTATTAATGAGTTTTATAACTTGCGAAGTGTAAGGATTGCTTTTTCTTGTTTCTTGATCTTTGGAATTTAGTTCTTTTTGTGACCTCAAAAGTTTCGTTAGTTTCCTTAAAAGAAAAAGACAAAAACATATCTTTTGCCTTTCTTTTTCTTTCCAACATTTTGGTTTTTTGATTTCTTTTGACTTCATTTTTGGGCAATTGTGATCTTTGTATCAATTTGTTTTGGTTGGTTTTGAGGGAAATTTGTTTTTAAAATTTTTACCCTCTTCATTGTCAAGTTGTCTTATTGACCTTATAAAGGAACACTTTCACTTATATTGTGAGTATTCATAGGATCATGCATCGTCATTTAAATTTGCATTAGGTTAGTTTGCATCATAAGCATTCTTAGTCTTTTTAGATTTTGAGTGCATGTGGAGTGTTTATGAAAAGAAAAGAAAAAAGAAAAGTATTTTTATTATATAAGTTTTTCATAGAACCAAGTAGAAATCCCCCTTCATCAAAAGAAAATAACTACATGCATATAGTTAAGTTTCTATTGGTTTCTTTTGCATCAAAAAAATCATCAGTTAAACTCTCGTTATATGCTTCACTTAAAGAACAACCCTCTAAAATCAAACGATCTAATAAAAAGAAATAAAACCTTTTTATTTTGTCATTAACAAACACCAACAAGTATAAGTTATTTAGGGCCTTGGAATAGGTGAGAAGAGAGTTAACTCTCCAAGGCCGCTCATATTGTCAAACATAGAAGTTGAATAACAAGCGAAATCCAGTATCGTTAGAAAGATTGGGAGAGCTCCATGACTGGGAGTTAAGCACGAGGGAGAATGAAGACAAGGAAGAGAGATACCCCCTCTCCTAATTTTTGGATCCCACCTCACGACCTTTCCACCTGACTTTTGATATGAACTAGTGCCCATAGTTGCCTTTCCTAGGAATCACATAGGTAGTTGAAGAGGAGAATCTCATGGCACCTGAGGTATACATTGCATCACATTCATCAATACTTCTGGAGGGTACCCTTGCAAGGATTGGGTGCTTGCACGGGGAAAGGCTGTTGTTTGGAGGTCAATGTAAATGTTTCTGATACCTTCACTAGTAGGCCTAGGGCATCATTACCCCACACTATTTTCGGAAGGCCCTTGATTATCGCTTTCTTGTATTTTGGTGTCTAACCCTCATTACCCAAAATGTAAATACTTGGAAGTAGTTTGATTGATTGTATCTTTAGGGATTTTTTAGAGAGTGCTCTTTGCTCCTAGTTGGCCTAGCTTTACAATTTTTTTGAGTCTCTAATTAGATTTATTAAAAATAATTAAAAGTGGCTAATCGACTAGTTCATCGATCTAGGAGGCTTCGTGGACTTTCACCTACGAGTCTTGAGCCTTCTCCTTGAAGGTGTAGGAGAAATTCTGCCAGTGATTTTCAATCAGTGGTAGCAGACACAACAGAGATTGATCCTCTGGTTGGAGTTATTGATTCATGAGATAGACCTGGTACAAGTAGAGAGTTGGAGAGGAGCACTCTAGTCCTTTCAAGAGTCCTCTTCCAGTTGGAAGAATTTATTGAGCTCAAAGAGCTTCTAGAGTCTCTTTTGAATCCTAATTCTACTCTTCCTACTGACCACCCGGAGGTTTTACTATATGTTGGGACTCCAGCCAACAAGCCTTCAAGCCTAGGTTTCTTTTGATCTTTTCCTTCGACGACCACTGCTGGAAGCATGGTGTCCACCATGAGTGTAGGAAAAATTTTAATAACCACCCTAAATTTATATGTATAATAAATGAGAAATTCCCCATGATACATAGGAAAAATGGGAGGCAATTTTATCAACAATATAATATGTATATATAATTTTTTTAGTGAATATTTGACTAGATTATATTATCTTGTAAAGTAATGGCTAATATTTCATTGAATTATAAAATCTTGTAAGATCTTGGCAAATATTTCACTGAATAATAAAACATTGTGAAGTCTTGGTGAATGTTTTGTTAAAGTATGGAACCATATATGATAATAGGAAAACATATTCATTAAACTATAATAAACTAACATACATGTTTGGAAAAAAGAAACATATTTTCTCTTCCTACAAACAATGTTGCAAGTTTCAGTGGCCATGTTTGTCAAGGTTCTTACTGTACACTCTTTCATGTCCTTCTATTATTTTTTATAATATTCCACAATAAATTTCTTGTAGGTGTTGATCTTGACCACCAGTTTTGTTAAGGTAGGAGAGATTAATCTTGTCTCTACCACTTTTGTGAAGCTATCAAATTTCTTTCTTATTCCATAGACTCCAACTACGAGATAAAAAAAATAAAATAAAAAAAATCAAGTTTGTTTACCCCAACACACCAACAAGTAGCAAGCCGCAACTATATAATATAAGAAAGTAGTAGTTATCCCAAAGGCTTGAAGGGGATCTAATCGAAAGAAGTGACCGTTTTCAGAAGCCTTACAATCAATATATAAATATATAAATGTAGATTTATTATTATTTTAACTGGAAATATTCAATTAAATACTAATATTTAATTACGTCTCTCCCAATCTAAATTTCTTATTAGCATAATTCATTACCTGTCGTGGCGGAAAAAGTCATTTGGGCTAACACAACTGACCTCCCTAGGAGTATAAACTCGCTAGCGACAAACAAGACAAAATGGAGTGATCTTTCTCTAAATCTACCTTTTACAACATGAAAAGTACAAGTGTTTAGGCTTACCTTATTCCAAAACGCTATTGTTGTAGTCCGTTCTTGGCAATCCGGATGAGCTCTTCCTTCAAGTCAATTCCTGCAACCACAAACAATCAAACAATTACCGAGCACTTGTATTTCATATAATAAAACATAGATTCAACATGCAGACCAAGGAACACATGAAATAACTCATTAACATAAGCTATTGAGAAAAATAAACCAGTTTGTATTAATAACGAAACAAAGAAACTCTTACAACCTGGCCTTGGTGTTGTGCAAGTTCCTCCCAGGGTCCATCAAGTGTCTTCCTCTACTTTGACAAAGCTCACCCACTTCCAAGTAGAATCATGTAAAGACAATCTCTCCTCACAAAGGTTCTAATGGAAGACCTAAATCCTGCAGCATTTACCCAAAGAAAATGTATAGCTCCAACCTCTCCTCCTTCTGGCTCAATGCCTTTATTTATAGTGCTGTAAAGAGGTTATTCAGGTCCACTATCAATGGGATCATCCCCCTCTATGGGTGGGATAGCTCCCTTATTGATGGGATAAGTCCCCTCTTAATAGAGATACATGAACCAACTGGAGGCGCATCCATTTCATCAAACCGACCTCTAGAATGTTCTAGAAGTAACCACAAGTAACTTTCTCAAGATAAAACTTGCGCATTTTGCCTTTTACAGGAGGACGCACCTGTTCTTTAACATACAGAGCGTCCATGGACGCAGTTTTTGTGAACATGACCTGCGTCCCCGCAGGTAAGGCTAGAGAGAACCTGCGACCCCAGAGATAAACATAGTTTTTACAAGACTTTCTCTCTTCTTTGAGTTTGAGATGGATAACAAAGGCATAGACTTGCCTAAGAGGGTAGCATGACTGTTGATTTTGAGCCATACTAACTGTAAGTAGTCAAGGTGTCATTTTTTAGTGTAACAGATTGCCCCCTAAAGTGCGAAGCCTGGAATAGATTGGTGTTTTATAATTCTAGGAAGGGTGAAGCGCTTTATCATTTCAAGGATTGACTTGTGGATGACCTGGTTAGAACCTGCAATTTTCAACACAAAATACATGTATAAGATTATATCATCACTGAGGTAGGCATTCCCATACTCAGATTCAAAACTTTAACTAATGGACTAACTATTCTGATACAGGAATGATCTTGCAGTACATCATTTTATAGACTTTTGTAGACACAGTATGGACGCAGCCATCTGTTTATGATTAGTCTACATAGATAATGAATACAAAACTCCTCGCAGCCTGGATGGTAGAAACTAGATCCAGGGTCTTCACTCCTACCTCCCGAATTGGTACGATTCTAAGCATGTGATTAAATGATTTGATGTCGAACATGTTAGAAACCACTTGATTACCAGTCGATGATGTGAACTGTTAACAAGCGTGAGAGAGACCACCAGTAATGTCAATGGTTCTCAAAGTACCAAGCACAACCCGTGAAATGTGAATATATGTTCTGATGTCGAACACTCCACGGAATCCTTTGATCGAAAGTCAATGATGTAAACTGTCGTCAAAGGCGAGAAACCTGCCATTGATGCATGCAGACTTCAAGGTACTGTCGATTCCTAAGTCATCTTTCTAGATAATGTGTCGATGTCGATAGAAAGCGACTCGTTGCAGGCAAGCCCGCAACATGAAATCATTGTTCAAGTTGAAGAAATGTTGCTGTAAGGACTGACTCAGGGATGGTCGAATGGATGACAAGTATTTTGCAGATGAAAGTTTTGCTTGCAGACCTCTTGAACACATAACGACACGACAAATGGTTTGGTGACGAATAACTCAAAGTTAACCCCTGAACCCGGTTAAAGATTTTCAAAGTGATTTGGTCAACTGTGAGGTAAAAGATTTCCCAACCCAGGTGAAATGCAAAAGTGTCGTGTCCAAGAGTGGTAATAAAGTTTCGTTTGAGACAAAAGGTGACAAATAGGTTCATTCTTCTCTCTTTTCCCCCACCATTTCTGGCAAGTACCTCTTTATTTTTATCAAGCTTGAGGAGGATAACATATGCTTGGTTATAAGCTCATCCTTCGGACGAGTCCAACCTAGTTTAAATTCGAACCCTAGGAAGGAATGGTTCGTTCCTGTTTGTAATTGAACAGGTCCTTTACTGTAAAAGTTTAACGAGCCCAGTATAGGAGAAACTCGGCGTTTTTCATTTTTAGAGAGTCTGAAAAACTTAAGGAAACTCCACGTTGAACTTTTTCGTAAGTTTGTGTCCCTCAAGCCCGAAAAAGTATAAAATAATACCTGGGGGAACCGCTTGATCTTGCGACCAAGGAGTACTTTCATAATAGTGTCGTTGACCTGAAAAGTAAAAAGTGATCAAAGACACGTCGTTTTAGTTCCTTATCGAGTTTGAAACGACAAAAACCCGGCAATCTTTTCCTGATTTTACGGTCAGAAAAGAGCTAAAAGGGAACCGTCTTTTAATTCCGTTTTAACGAGTGTAAAAGAAACACTCGGCGATCTTTTCATGTTTTAGGAGTCAGAAAAGGGCTTAAAAGATGACTCTGATATTTTTATTAGTGAAAATTACAATTTCCCTCGAAATCCCTTTGTCCTGCACAAAAGCGACACATTACTCATACCTGTTTAAAATAGGCAAAAATATGTCGAAAAACATCTTTTCATGGTAAAAAATGAACTCATTCATCCAAAAAACCTATAAAAAGACCTTTTACCATGTCATTTTTACCGTTTGACTTTGGAGGTTGAAAAAGGAGCTTTTGACAAGAAACTTCCCGTGGTCGCTGCGGAAAATCTGACCGTCGGAATCGAACGCCGCTTCACCCAGGTATTTTACACATCCTACTCTGCATTTCTATCTGTTTAGAATTTAGTTTTTGGTCTCTGTTTCATTTTTTGGGGGGGTTTTGGGTTCAAAATGCGCCCCTCGGCGGACGCAGGTGCCCTTCGGGTGACCTGCGTCCCCCGACTTTTTCTCACACGGGAAAAAGGTCGGGGGACGCAGTCCGCCTTCAGGCAAGCTGCGTCCGGACGCCCTGTGCTACAAAGCCGGGGTGCGTCCTCCGCAAAGGGCGCATTTCAAAACCCCAACTCTCTCAAAAAACCACCAAATTTGCTCAAATTAATTTGTAATTGACTCTTTTGATGTGCAGGACCTTAAACATGTTAGACTGGAGAGAGAGAGAGCACGTAGAGGACGATGAAGCTGCGATTAACCACCAACCCTCTCTGGATGCCTTAAGAACATGTGGATTGTACAAATATTGGACCATACCGGGCATGAGGGGCCAGGTAAGATTTTTGGAATGGCTGGTTGAGCGATGGAACGTTCAGGATCAATGTTTTTACATTGGAGGGCACCAGCTCGAGATAGAGCCCTCGGATGTATACTTTCTCACTGGCTTGCCAAACAGAGGTGAGCAACTCAACCTTGCGGGGACCAGGCCGGGTGGCCAATCCCTTGATGATCTCCGCGAGGAGTGGTGCAGACCAGGGACTCGCCATAAAAAAGGCGTGGAGATAAAACACATCGCTCTGGCGGAACTTAGAGTTATTGCATTTACGGTCACCAGGATTTGTGGCGCGGCCGCCTTGCACATTGCCTCCGGATCCCAAATGCGGATGGCAGTTGACTGTTACCAAGGCACCATCTTCAACTGGTGCGAAGCTGTGTCGGCTCATATGAAGAGCCAACTAACCAAGGCAAAGAACGGACGACTAAAGACTTTTGGATATGGGCCTATAGTCGTGAGCTTTGCCTTGGAGAGAGTTCCTATGCTGATCCCTCAGCAACTCACTGTTGATGACTTGGGTCCTCGGGAGCCAAAGCTTGTTCGATGGGTTGCGGTGATGGCCCGGCATCCTGACGAGGGTGCTGCAGTGGTTCGATTCTCAGACAGTTACTTCGACTGGCTAGAGGGCCAGCTTTTTGTGATACAAGACTTTCCATATGCCGGAATGGATTTCAGAGGTGATCCGGACATGGTTCTTCCACAGGGAGAACAATGGGACGACAGAGGTACTTTCATTTTCACAAGTTTTCTAATTATGTATTTTTTTATTTTTCATATATATCGTCTCAAAGTAACAGTAAAATTTTAAAAATGCAGATGTTGGACCACAGCGTCCAGCCAATCTCCGGCCTTACGACAGACGACATCCAGCTGCACCGGCACCGGCCCCACAGGACGCGGCTGCGGACGTACTAGCTGAGTTGGAGCATGACCTAGATCGTCTCACGGTAGACATACCTGAGACTTCTATGGACGACATTCCTATCAGGCTTCAACGTTTTGTAGTCGCGGTCCCTGGACCGTTTAGGAGATTTCTGCGCAAGGTAGCCCGCGCAGTGGTGTCGTACAGAGAGCATCACCAGTGATTGACTAGTCACTTTTTGTAGTCACATGTGACATTTTTGACTTTTTGTACTATCATTTTGCCGATCATAAGGTGTGTTAAACCTATGATCGAAGACGATGTATATATTTTTGGACACACTTCTATCTATATCTATATATCACTATTACCGGCTTATCTTGTTTAACATGTATGATGAAATGTCTTTAAATTTACTTGCATGATTATTATAAATGTCTGTCCAACACTCGAGAAGCAATTGCATCTGCTAATGTATTCAGGGACCTTGGAATATGTTGATATTCAATGTAATCAAATTCACGTTCCAAGAGACGCACTCTCAAAAACAACCTTAACAACACAGGATTTCTAATGGCATAAACTCTATTAAGCTGTAATACAACAAGTTCAGAATCTAACCTCACTATCAAACGTCGAATTCCAAATGAAATAGATTCGGATAATAATTCAACCACTGCACTGTATTCTGCAATGTTATTCGTTGTTTGACCGAGGCTTACCCCATGCATAGAAACTAACTCGTCAGAGGGTGAATAGATAACCCAAGCTGCGGAAGAGATATTCCGTGTACTACGACAAGCACCATCAGCAAATCCAATGTATGTTTGGAGAGGCGTCGACATCTACAATATCAAGAGTAAAACCAAGATGAGCCAGAATAATGACGAAAACCACACTCGCTAAACTAAGCACACTGACTAAACTAACACACTTGCTAGCTAGAAAGGAAATCTAACCTATCTAAAAATTTCTCCATCCATCATTTTAAGCATAATACCTCTTTAGGTAAAGTCCATTTCTGGGTTTGCCCAAAGAGTCCCCATCAAAATCAACTAACTCATAAGCCCCTTTTGCTAGCTTTCGCTTTACAATGTAGGGCCCATGCCACATGGGAACGAATTTTCCAGCACCTAGCTTATCGTTCGCTTGATCATATAATAGTACTAGGTCTCCTTCTGAAAAACTTCGAGGGGTTACATTTTTATCGTACTGGGCTTTCATTCGTTTTGCGTGAGTCTCGATGGCTAAAGTAGCGTCACGTCGAGTCTCATCTAATTTAGCCAAGTATAACAACCGTTTCTCCTCTTCGGAAGTAGCTGGAAGTAATTCGACAGCCATTTGAAGTGATGGGATTTCGCATTCAATAGGTAACACAGCTTCTAAGCCATAAACTAGCTGGAAAGGGGTGAAACCTGTTGAATTTTTCACTGAAGTTCGATATGCCCATAGCGCCGAAAATAACATGTTATGCCAATTCGTTCGATGGATACCAATGATCCGTCGAATCATGATGACTAGAACTTTGTTGATTGACTCAACCAAACCGTTGGCTTGCGGATAATAAGGTGTAGAGCTATCGTGGCGCAAACCAAGCTGGCTTGTAAGCTCAGTCATCATGACGTTTCGAAAATGGCTCCCATGGTCAGTAATGATTGCTTGTGGGACACCAAACCTAGTTATGATATGATTGAATACGAAAAGTGCAGCTGTCTTGCCGCTTGCGTCGAATGTAGGCATCGCCTCGGCCCACTTAGTAAAATAATCAACCGCAAGGATGATATACGCATGCCCCCCGGCCGAGTGAGGGTTACAAGTAATAAAGTCAATGCCCCATTTGGCGAATGGACCAGCGGCAATTATAGGGTGGAGAGGAGCAGGTGGAGCGCGCATCTTGCGATCAAACACTTGACAGTTGTGGCATTTTCTGACGGCAAGGATACAATCTTTAAACATAGACGGCCAGAAATAGCCAGCGCGCAACACCTTCTGAGCTGTGGCATACCCAGACATATGACCGCCACATGCTCCAGAGTGACAATCATTCAAAACTCTCTCAGCCTCATCGTGAGTTAAACAACGTCGAAAAACTAAGTCTGCCCCCAGGCGATAAAGTGTATCTCCAATAATTCTGTATTGCTGGGATTGAAACCGAATTTTTCGACGGTCTTCCTTGGAAGCTTCAGGCCGAAAGGTTTGGGTTTGGAGATAGATGATTATATCCCCATACCACGGATCTACAGTGCTAATAAGAAACAAAGATTCGTCCGCAATGGACTCCTCTGCCACAGTCTCTGTGTCAGCACTCGGGAAATCACACATCAATTCCGCGAAGACTAAAGATTTCTTAGACTTGGACTTCTCAAACTCCAAGTCGAACTCTTGCAGGATGACGATCCATTTAGAGTACTTGCCCCCTAGCAGTTGTTTTGTCAAGATATAAATCATAGGGTTGCAATCCGAAATAACAGTAGTTTTGCGGAGAAGAATGTAGTGACGAAAACGCTGGACAGCTTGAACGGCTGCCAGGGCCAATTTCTCCACATGTGAATATTTTAACTCAGTTGGATTTAAGGTTCTGCTAAGGTAATATATCACATGCTCTGCCTTGAATTCATCTTCTTGAACTAACACCATTCCAATGGTGGAATGCGAAGCTGCGAGGTATAAGAAGTAGTCCTGGTTGTAGTTGGGAGGATGCAATAACGGTGCATGGGTCAACGCGTGTTTTAATGCATCAAAAGATTGTTGGGCAATCTCGTCCCAAAAGAATTGTACGTTCTGTTTCAACAACCGTGTAAAACCTTTAGTGACCTCGGCGTAGTTAGGGATGAATCGGCGTAAAAAGTTCGCTTTCCCTTGCAAACTTTGGAGTTGGCGCAAACTCGAAGGAGGAGGCAATTGGATGATAGCCTCGACTTTCGAGGGATCGACGCGAATGCCGGTTTTGGAAACAACAAATCCCAGCAATCGACCTGTTTCTATACAGAAAACACACTTGTGGGGATTCAACCGAATTCGATAATGCCTACACCTCATAAAGATTGCTCGTAAATGGACAAGGTGATCAGCTCAGTGTAAAGAATGAGCAGGCAAATCATCGAGATAGGGTTGCACAATGTGCTTGATGTCATGAAATGCATAAGACATGGCCCGTTGAAAAGTAGCGCCGGCATTCTTAAGCCCAAAAGGTAATTTGCAATAAGCAAATGTCCCCCATGGACAAATGAATGCCGTTTTTGGTTGATCGGCAGGTAGAATATTGATTTGATTATAACCTGAGAAACCATCCATGAAGGAAAACATCTCACTTCCGGCACAATCATCAATTATTTGATCGATATAAGGCGTAGGATAGTTGTCTTTTGGACAAGCTCGATTGATATCCCTATAATCGATACAGATTCTTATTGTTCCTTGTTTTTTATTGACGGGAACAATATTCGATACCCAATCCGTTAACGGGATCGGATAAATGAAACCTGCTTTCAACAGCTTTTCGACTTCTGCTTTAATTGCAGCTGCTTTTCGAGGGTGAATCTGACGCAACCGTTGCCGAATGGGTTTAGCATCCGGGTAGGTTTTGATTTCATGAACAACAATGGCAGGATCGATTCCTGGCATTTCTTCGTAGGACCAGGCAAACACGTCGCGGAATTCTTGGAATAGGGCCTTGTAAGTTTCAATTTCTTCTTCAGTACATGCGGCACCTATATGAATGTTCTCCTTAATTCCGGGCTTCACTGAAATATCAATGGGAACAGTACGAGAAATATTCCCTAAATTCAGCTCTGAATCAGAATGTTTCGTTGGATCCTGAGCGTCTTTGACATAATCAGCGGTAAAGATAGATGAAAAATCATTTTCAAATGCATCGCCCTTAGGTAAAAACGAAGATCTGTGATGGAGATCTTCCCATGGTAGATCATCTACACTTAGGATTTCGCGAAGTTGTTCGTCAGATGACACTTCTTCGGGAAACGTTATCCGTTCTAAAGGTGAGGTGAAAAGTGACTCTTCACTGACCACATTCATTTGATCGGGTTCGGTTGAATGAAAATCAGTAAAAGACATAAGAGCTTCATAAGCAATTTCATATGGACTCAACGGCATAACATCACCGAGTGAATCTAGCTCAGAGTCAGAGGGAACATACCAAGGATCATCATAAATAATGTTTTCTGACGTGATCATATGAATCGTTGCAAACGAAGGATCTACATTGAGTGGAGGGAGAGGAAAAGTTCCCAGTAAACCGGAATCCTTAACTAAACCTACACCAATGTCCCTATAAGGGATTGTCGTTTTACCAACATGTTGGATAGTTTCTGAAGAGGATGGGTCGGATGAAAAGTATGTCAGCTGATCAATAGTCACGATCTTACCGTTATGTGGGAATTTAATGACTCTGAAGACCGATGAAACGACCGCTGTCATAGCATATGACCAACTTCGACCCAAAAGAAGGTTGTAGTCTAGAGGGGCATCAACCACTTCCACATCCAGACTAACGGTTTTACCTTCGACCCCTATAGGCAATTCTTGTAGAATACCAAACGGACGGAACCCACGGCCATCAAAGGCCTTAAGGATGGTGGGGGATTGGTTCAACGAAGGAGAACCAAGCGATCTCCAACATTGAATCGACATAATACACGTAGAAGCTCCCTCATCAATCACAGTCCGATGAATAGGCCTGTTTTTGACTATCACTGGGATTTGGAAAGCCATTTGATGGGGGAGACGAGGTGTACTATTTTCTAGATCAAAGATCATTAGGTTCGGGTCCTGAACATCGACAGCTCCGATAGCCGACAAAAGCAATTTTCGTTGCGCTGGACATGATTGCAGCACTTCGAGTGCCGACATTGCTGAAGGTGAAACAGCTAAGTCTTCAACAATGTTGTAATTCTGGGCTGCTCTCGCATGTGGGTTGAAAGCAGACCTTCGAAGTACACCCTTGGCGGGCGGCTTAATCACTAAGTCTGGGTTAGGTTTTTCGATCTGTAGTGGATCGGAACCAGGAGTTGAGGTTGATGGGTTAGAGTGAGAAGATTCTGCTTCTTTACCATCAACAGGAGCCTTACTACCATAATCTTGCGATCGAGTCGCAATCCTGACATGAGACATCATCAAAATGGGTTCTTCACTGGCATTCGAAGAAGAACCTATCATCTTATTTTCCTGCTCGGGAAATGGATTCTTTAACACAGCAGGAGTGGGAGAACCTTTAACTATTTTCACTACCTCGGCCCGATGAGGGCAGTCTCTCGTAAAATGATCTTCTTCACAAATGAGACAAGGATAACGAGGTTTGCGCTTTTCGTCATTGGTTTCCGATTTTTCTGTTTTCTCCTTTGGAGCCTTGTCTGCTTTGGCCTTCTTCTTTCCTTTCTTCTTTCCACCGTTTTTTGGTTTGGCCGTAGATGACTCTACGGCGTGAATGTCGGCGGTGAGTTCAGGAGAAGACTCTCCTGTCGGAGAATCAGGCAAAGTGATAATTGGAGTAGTTGAAGCCTTGGAAGACTTCTTCTTGCTCTTCGTAGTCACGATACCAATCATACCATCAGCGGCATGAGATCCCGAAGGAGCAGCAGCGATTTGGTTTGATTTGGGAAGATCCGGTATTTTCTCGTGTAACGTACCCGACTGAGTATAAACTAAGTCAAGGTATTGTGCTTGAGCAATGACTTGCTCCTCAGTAACTACTCCGGCCTTAGCTACATCTTCAGTAATTCGTGGTAATAATGATTTTACAAACCATTCAGCTAAGATTTGGTCCGGGATAAAAACTTTCACTAATCTTCTTCGACGTCTCCACTCATGGATGTGATCAGAAATGTACGTGGATGTCGATTGTTTTAGCGAAGTTAATAATTCTGTACCATTATCGTATCTGACTGGTAACTGAAAATGAGTTAAGAATGAAGTAGCTAACTGGCTAAAGTTGTAAAAAGAAGCCCGTGGCAACTCAATGTACCACTTGGCTGCGAGACCAATGAGTGTACGCTGGAAAAGACGTAAGCGGATGGAATCATCTGAGATGGAGTTTGATGCACACCAGAGGTGGTAAGTCATCACGTGATTAGATGGATCCTCTCCAGACTTACCTTCGAACTTGGGTATATCGCTGGGCAACTTATTTGGCATTGGCGGCCAGAACTGAAGATATTGAATTGGATCGTTTGTTAGGCGCGTCAAGTCGGGTAAATCTAAAGTTGCAATAAAAGGTAACTGCCGGTTAGGATCTCTAAAATTCTGAGTCACAATACCAGCCCCAGGAGGAGGATATCCAGGATAACTAGGAACAGGAATCGCATTGGGATATTATATCCTCCTGGAAAACCAGGATTAACCGGACCGTACTGGGGTTGCTGAGGTTGTTGATAAGTGTACCCAGGATACGGTTGATACTGGTAAGCCGGTTGTTGGGCAGCTTGCGCAGGTTGATACGGTCCCTGGTACGGAGGTTGAACAAATTGAGGTTGAGTAGTAACAACCGTACTTGTACCAGGTGGTCCTACAGGCATCTGGACTGTGGTTTGGACCGTAGGTCCAGACAACGGAACAGATGTCTGAGGAGTGGTTACAGGGACTGTAGAAACCGGAGCTGCCGATACTCCAGAAGTAAGCATGGTAGATGAAGCGGTAGTTGCTGCAGCCGTGTGAGGTGGAGTACCAGGTGCAATTGGCGGCTGAGTAACTACCGAAGTTACAGGGGTCTGAACACTTGACTGGACAGGTTGCGGTTGCTGGGGTGGACCAGGAACTACAGGTTGTCCTGCTTGAGGTGCCGACTGTATACTTGGCTGCAACATCTGTTGACCTTGTGACGGATCCCATGTTAACATTCCAGGGTATTGACTCGTAACAGGTTGAGGATACTGAGATCCATAACCGTATTGAGGATAGGGTTGATAACTGTAAGGTGCAGTCCCATATGACTGTCCTTGAGGTGGTTGATAACTTTGACTGGGGTATTGACCCGTAGGTTGATAACCTTGAGGTAAATACGAGTACTGGGGTTGACCTTGACCTTGGGGTTGGTATCCTTGAGGTTGATACCCTTGGGGTTGATACCCTTGGGGTTGCCATCCTTGAGGTTGCCATCCTTGAGGTTGATAGTGATACTGGGGTTGACTTTGGGGTACATATTGAGGCTGGGGTTGATACCCTTGAGGTTGCCCCCCAGACACGAATGAAGTACCTTGAGGTTGCCCCCCAGGCATTAACGAAGGTTGCCCCCCAGGCGGTAATTGGCCACCTTGAGGTTGGTTAACGGGAGTTGAACCTGACATCATATAAACTTCACCTATACTCAATGGTACATTACCACTGTTTCCAACTAATAACCCATGATCAATGGGTTGAGGAGATGCTCCCGCAAAGGTACCAGAAAGTGATTGATACCCAGCAGGAACAGAAGGACCGCCATGTAAAAATGATTCAGGACTTTGTGAAAACACAGATGACTGACCAGACATATTTACAGGAGAATGAATTCCTCTAGGTGGAACCGGAGTACGAGGTGTAGAAAAACCTACTGAGTTGTCTAAAAAATTGGTTAATGCAAGGTACCAAGATTCACTTCTAGGAGGACTGTAAAAGATGGATTCACGCTCCCTTAGATCAAGGGTAATTAGATCTTCAGAATCAGAAACGCCTATTTCTTCCTCTGGAACAAGTTCTTCTATAGCAATTAATCCAACAGGAAGATTTTCGGTGATAATTCTTTCTATTCTTGGTGAATCAGGAACACTAGGAGTTGGAGTAACAGGTTCTGAAATTTCAGGTTCTTCGCCTGTTTCACTGGCAGATGAAAAACTACCAGCAAGCTCGGAAACTGTAACAGCTTCGGGATTGTAACCTGTTTCTAAACTTTGGTAATCTGGATGGACTACCAAGGAAGATTCTCCTTCTTCAGGTGATCCTACTCTACTGCCACTAGGAGGAGTTACAAGGACCTTTAACCCTTCTAAATGACCCGGAATGTCTTCAGGAGATTCACCCCGCGATTTACGGAGTTTTCTTAACAAATCTATTCCGGTAACAATCTCAGGAGACTTGCCCCGAAGTCTACGGGACTGTCTCGGTAATTCCGCCACAATTAAAGATTTTAACTACAACACACGAAAACAAAATAAAAAATTTCAAATCAAACCACCTAAGTCTTCTAAAGAACCAAACAAATTTGAAGCATACGCCTAAATAATCTAGAGTGTCAAAGCACACACAAACAGTATCTTCCGGACCAAAAGCGCTAGTTGGTGATTAGGCCCAACCTCGCAGGATTCAGTACAGAAATGGTGGGTGGAACAGTTACGCCGACAACCTGCTTAATGAATAGACTGGACCAAGTACCTCCACTTTAACCGTCTCGAAGTGAAGCGTACCCCCCAGAAAATCCAAGTGAGTATAGCCGACGTCTGCTCCAGGTACAGTGGGACCTTCCCTCCACCGTCACCTTGGGTAGAATCCTAGATATTATGGCCACTAAGGTTACCAATCACAACAATTACACCTGGGGGAACAGTCTAAACTCCGACAGCACGCAAGGGCAGAGTAACAAGCTCCAATCCCCTTACCGGCTCCTTGACAGTAATCCAAGGTTTACCGATAAGTGACCCCTGGCTCCTCGACAATGGTTAATCCGAGGTTTACCGTTTTTAATACGTACTGCCTGGCGTCGTTCCCAACGAGGGAGGAATGATCCCCTCACTGGTTCGGACACGAGCTCGTGCTTCTCCTTTAAGAGGAGCTTTCCCAGAATGTAACTGAAACAATTGGATTTGTTCTACTCAAGATAGACTAACTGTTTGGTTTTGTAGTCTTGGAGAGTTAAGTACTCACCTACTCCAAGACCCTAGCCTAAGCTATGTTGGTGCTTCAGAATCCTAAAAAATAAAAGTTACTAGTTCAATTTTAATTTAAGCGTTACTTTTAAGGTTGTTCTTTAAGTCAAAAGGTGATGGAAGTGAAACTAGTGGTGTGTTGACTCGACTCAAAACCACTACAAAATGCACCTAGGATGATTTATCCACTACTTTTGCTTTTTCGATGAATTGTTTTAACTAAAAAGTTGAGAGAATGCAATCTTTATAAAAACAACTTCTTAATTGAAGACAATCAAAGAAACAATTCGATTTTCTTTTCCAAGCATAAAAACATAACTTCTCTTTACATGCACGAAAAAACTTTTTTCTTCTTTGAAAAAACAAAAAGCTACTTGAAACAAGACTTTTAAAGAAGATGTTTTTGTATTTTTCTTTTAATAAAGCAAATAAAACTAATATAACCAAAAGCAATCTTTTAACAACTATCAAAATCTATGAAAATCCACTCATAAGCAAACTAAAGGCAAATTTATTCTAAGCAATTCTAACAAGGTCAAAACTAACAATGATTATTCTAAGGTGTTTTACTTGATTATGAACGAATCAAGGACTAGCTTATCGCAGAACCAAAAACTAGTCAAAACAAAATTCTAATCTTTTTGTCCTTTTTGAAAATGGAAATCAATACTTTAAAAACAAGCAATGCGAAATTTGACCCAAAACAACTCAAATGACAAGTTGCTCAAACAAGGAGACTTTACGACAGGCTCAACTTCTAAGAAGGTTGACTAACCAGAGATATCTAAGGCTGGACAACTTTCTACTATCAAAGTCACTACAAAGCCTTTCCAAAAATCAAACCCTAGGTCTAAACTTCGTTGAAAACCACTAAAACACTCAAAGCTCACAAAACTAGTTCAGGTGAGAATTCTTGACAGGGTACTAAAGGATCTGGGCAGAAAACACTAAGGAAAAACAAAATCTAAAAGTAATTTAAAGCAAAAATGGAATTTTCTTAACTTTTACAGGAAGACGCAGGCCACCCGTTGTCACAGGTGCGGCCCCGCACTGTGCAGTCGACAACAGCGCGTCCAAGGACGCACTGTGCAGAACACAGAGACTGCGTCCTTCTGGAAAAAGGAAGAAAAACTAAAGCCAACTAAATCTACAGCTAAACCACCCAAATACTAATCCCACAGCCAAAAACCAGAAAAATAAAAATGATTTTCACAAAGCAAAGTTCATATAAAGGAAAAGACTTATCCATTAATGGAGTCCCCAGCGGAGTCGCCAATTTGTCGTGGCGGAAAAAGTCATTTGGGCTGACACAACTGACCTCCCTAGGAGTATAAACTCGCTAGCGACAAACAAGACAAAATGGAGTGATCTTTCTCTAAATCTACCTTTTACAACATGAAAAGTACAAGTGTTTAGGCTTACCTTATTCCAAAACGCTATTGTTGTAGTCCGTTCTTGGCAATCCGGATGAGCTCTTCCTTCAAGTCAATTCCTGCAACCACAAACAATCAAACAATTACCGATCACTTGTATTTCATATAATAAAACATAGATTCAACATGCAGACCAAGGAACACATGAAATAACTCATTAACATAAGCTATTGAGAAAAATAAACCAGTTTGTATTAATAACGAAACAAAGAAACTCTTACAACCTGGCCTTGGTGTTGTGCAAGTTCCTCCCAGGGTCCATCAAGTGTCTTCCTCTACTTTGACAAAGCTCACCCACTTCCAAGTAGAATCATGTAAAGACAATCTCTCCTCACAAAGGTTCTAATGGAAGACCTAAATCCTGCAGCATTTACCCAAAGAAAATGTATAGCTCCAACCTCTCCTCCTTCTGGCTCAATGCCTTTATTTATAGTGTTGTAAAGAGGTTATTCAGGTCCACTATCAATGGGATCATCCCCCTCTATGGGTGGGATAGCTCCCTTATTGATGGGATAAGTCCCCTCTTAATAGAGATACATGAACCAACTGGAGGCGCATCCATTTCATCAAACCGACCTCTAGAATGTTCTAGAAGTAACCACAAGTAACTTTCTCAAGATAAAACTTGCGCATTTTGCCTTTTACAGGAGGACGCACCTGTTCTTTAACATACAGAGCGTCCATGGACGCAGTTTTTGTGAACATGACCTGCGTCCCCGCAGGTAAGGCTAGAGAGAACCTGCGACCCCAGAGATAAACATAGTTTTTACAAGACTTTCTCTCTTCTTTGAGTTTGAGATGGATAACAGAGGCATAGACTTGCCTAAGAGGGTAGCATGACTGTTGATTTTGAGCCATACTAACTGTAAGTAGTCAAGGTGTCATTTTTTAGTGTAACATTACCTTCATACGTCTTTCATTTTTTAATAGTGTTGTAACATGTGGATTAATTTCATTTTTGGTGCACAATCTCCGCCTTTTAGGAAAATAGGCTACAGTGGCCCAACCCCTATAGATCATTATGACAAACTAAGAATAACGGAGAAGACCCATACAGATCATTATGACAAACTAAGTATAACAGAGAAGATGAAAGGTTGTGCAAACCAGCATATTTTTCAAACAACTTATCCAACATCAGTACCGTAACATTTCATGAAGATATCATATTGATAATGTTTGAAAAATGGTGGGAAATCTAGGCAACGACTATCTCTCCTCTGCAAGGGTGACGCAGAAAGAGTGATAAGATTTCACTGTTTTGAATATTTTTTTTGCTAAATCTGAAAAACCAATATTAATGGAGATATTGGTATTTTTTACTAAATTTTGTGAAGTGACTAAATGTAGCTTTAACCATTCACCTTAAGATATTTTTTACAATATAATTTCCTAAGTCTTTTTAATATCTTCATTATCATAAAAATCAACCTATATCCATCTTAACTCCATATCTACCACTCTTAGAGGGATGAAATCTATTTATCCCTCTCAGCACTTGGTAGACCCAGAATTAAGATGGATCTAAGCTGATAGAATTTCGCCTTTAAATAGTCTATGCTCACATGAATACCATGGTATTACCATGGGTCAATACTGATGAGCCTCATAAATGGGTAATTATATGGGCTCATTTTACCTCCTAACCTAGTCAAATCAACCATTATCTTAGCTTATTGTATGATTTTTTGGTTATATTTATGCGTATAGAGTGAGTTGAGTTAGTTATGATGCCATGTGGTGTACTATGTGTTTAATGCAAATTATTGATGCTTTTTGTGGTCAAAGTCAAGGATACAGTGGACAAATGGCAGAAATAACTTGAAGTGGACAAAGGAGAGGACTTATAGGAGGGAATCCCCCTCATTTATTACCCCTCACTTTGAATTGCCCTTCATTCAACTCGGAGTACAAGTAGTCAAGTTATGCATCAGCAGGCAGACGAGCAAGTGGAGGATAACTAATGATTATCTCGAGTTTTGGGAGCCAAGCCTCCCTGATTTTATGGAAGCTATTGGTAGCTTCATTTGTATAAGTAGAGAGGCCTAGGGCCTCACTAGGGTCAGATTTTTGTTGAATTTTTGTTGCATTTTTTCTTATGTAAACTCTGCTCAACTTCGAGCTTATTATCTTGACAGTTCATGTAATCTTGTTATTGTTTTGAGAATAAAGATGGAATCCTTTTTGAGTTAGCACTGGATTACCTCGGAGGGCTAAAGCTCTTGGATTAGGGACCATTCCAAGAAGCCAAGCTCCTATTTACTTGTATTTTTATATTTCATTTCAATCTGTAGATTAGGTTGTTGTTAGATGTATTTCTTTTATGGTTAAGGATAGGTTGCTTTTGATGATTCAATAGTTTGATTCCATTTGTGTTTTATATAGTAGGTATAGCAGTGATAGAGAAAAGATCCAAAAGGCTAGAAATAATACCTTGGCCTCTCTTCCTCCCTTTGGGACCATGATTTGAGGCAAAGACCCTCTTGCTGCCCCAAAAACACAGATTTTCCTCATTCATAGGATTTCTAGTGTTTGCAGCTTCTTAGTTCATTCATAGTCTGGTATAGCTTTTCTTTAGAACTTATTCATCATGCCCATTTCCTTAGTTTCAATAGTCTTCTGTCATGCTTTTCTTTCATGCAATGGTTATCAGCATTTCCTTTCATAGATCATAGTTTATTTTGATGCAAAAACTTTCTTTTAGATTCTCTTATTTCCTTGCTTGCTTAATCTCATTGGTTGACTGTTAGTTGTTTATACAGCAGATATATTTTAGCATCAGGCCAACCCATCAGCCATTACATCCTCCATCTGATCCATGCCCTACAGGTCACCCAAGTCTCCCCTCAGTTCTGCCTTAGTTTCCTGCATTTTCCATAGACTTTCCTCTCTCTCCTTGAGCAAATCCAATCATCTTTCTCTCTCCTAATGATTCTTGGTAGACCTGAGGTGCTCTAAACACTTCATTACAACCTTCATATACCTTTTCCACCCTCTCTCACACCCTAAAAATAGCCAAAAATACTCTCGGCCTCCTCCTATAGGCCTCCCGTAGAATGTCATTTTTCCTCCTATAGATTTCCTTTGTCCTCTTGTAGATTTTCCTGTAGGCTTTCTTTTGAAGGCCAAGTTTGGGAAAAGCCTCCAGAAGGCCACTTGAGACCTCCTAGGACCCATCCACACCATTCCACATCCTCTCAAGCCCTGAAACTACCCTCCATCACCACCTATTCGCTGCCACATTCACAAACAAATAAATTACATGCATCCCAAATTCACATAAAAATACATAAAAATCCAAAAAGATGCTTTTTGCTGATTTTACTTCCAGAAATAGCTTAGTTAGATGTTTTTTACTTCCTTGAGTAGGTAATGGCATTCTTTTCATGGTTTTCATAGTGCTTTCTGCAAAAGTAGGGTTAGTGGTTAACTAGGATTTCATTGGTTTGCTTTACATGTTATTCTTCCTTTTTGCAAGTAGAATAGCATCAATAGAGTAATATTTCTTTTTCCTTTCATCACATATAGAGCTTCTTCTGGAATCCATAGAAGTTGGCTTGAGCTCCTAGTGATCTTGTGCCAGCTGACCAAGTGACAACCTGCAGTAAGAACTAGTACTTGTGCATACAACACTATCGCTTCCAAGTTTGTTACGAACTACCAAGTTGATAAGAGTAAAGTAGGCAACCCAGGAGTTGCAAAATTATTACTGCAATACTGGTGCTCACCACTTTTTTGGTGCCATTTCCAAGGAAGCATCAAAGTATTATGTGATTACTTCTTTCTTCTATTTTCTTCTTGCAACATTCTGCTAATAGTTTATTTCAGCAGAAGTGGACTAGTCATTTTCCTGCTTTTAGTTCTACATTTCCTTGCTTTCCTGTTCAATTCTGCAATTTCCATTTCAGCATTAGTCATTTCCTTTCTTTCAGCTCTGCATTTCTTTTACTTTCCTCTTCAGTTCTGCAATTTCATTTAAGCAAGTTCATTTCAGTTAGTTGCAATTTGTTTGTTCAATCAATTTTAGTTTTGCAAGTACTATCAATGTGGGGAAAAAGAAACAAAAACCAACCAAAAATATTTCCTTTCATGCCTCGTAGGAATTGAGATATTTCAGGTAAATTTTTTCCCAACACCCCAACTACTTCATATAGCCAACCTTCTCTCTTCTTCAGTGGCTTCAATAAAGAAGAACCCTTAGGTGAATAGCCTGACATATTTGAAGACCCTATAGGGGAAGAAGAAGAAGAAACCGTTCCTTTGGAGCCAATGGCTAAACACAGAAATGCTAGGGGGAATGGGGAAAGAATAGAGGGTACCTTTCTCATTCAGGAGACTAATGGGGGCACCAAAATGAAGAATATAATACCTTCCGCCCTACCTCATTTCCATGGTCTGACTACAGACGATCCTGACACCTTATTGTTTGAGTTTGTTGTTAATTGTCGAAACTATGACTATGCAAAAGATGAAGAAAAGTTGAAACTGTTCCCTTCTATTCTCAAGGATGTAGAATTGTGCTAGTTCATGGGACTACCTAGCAATAGTATCACAACTTGGGCTCAGATGCAGCAGGCCTTTAACAACAAGTATCGAGACTATTGTAGGTCAAAATATACTAAAGAAGAAATATTTTGAATGACCATAGGAAGTGATGAGTCCCTGCAAGACTATGAAGAGAGGTTCTCGCTCAGTTACAAAAGGGTCAGGTGTACACTTGAACCTGAGTCTCTAAAGCTGGTCCTACTCAGGGGAATTTGGGAAGACCTTTTAGACACCCTCCATCTACTAGCCAGGGGAGACATCTACCGGCCAGGGGAGACATCTACCAACTACCCTATGAAGACATAAAGACTATTTTTAGAAACCATTCTAGAGCAGCCAGAAAGAAAGGTAGGGGGAGTCAACCCATAGCCAGTACTTCTTCCTCTAGCTCATCCATTAAAGGAGAAATTGGAAACATGCTAGAAGACTTCAAGAGTGAGATGTTGCAGACAGTTCCCATGAAAATGGATACCTTACATATCAAAATGAAACAAGAGGAAGCAGAGAGGGCTTTAGCCATTTTTTTCCCTAGATGCACCAGGAGGTATCCTAGGAATGAATACCCATTGAACTCTATAGAAGTTTGTTCAGTCTATGAAGAAAATCATTCTATATACAAGTGCCCTTCCATACCCGAACTTAAAGCTATATATCAAGGGGCTGAGGGAGTCACTGAACAACTCTATTACATAACCAAGGGAGGCTGCATGGACCTAGACATTATCAGCAGGGCATGTAAGGGACATCTTAGGCATACTACAACCCCAACCAAGTCACTTCCATACCTTCTTGGGGTCCCCCTGCTCATCCTTCCTGGTCCATGTCTCCTCCTTGGACCTTCTCATCTCAATATCATGCCCAACCAGTCAATAATTCATTGCAATCCTATGCTCAGCCTCCACCTCAATGGAATGCACGTCATCAAGGGTGGAGGCCCCAATACAACTCTCTTCCCACTCTTTTGCCTCCACCTACTACCCAACCACAACCATTACCTTCTGCTCCACCAAAGCAACCCCAAATAATTGCCCAGCCGAATCCGAACCTGAACAACAAACAGGGTCAACAAGTGTATAGTGGAGAGCCATCATGCCCAACATATGCTGTGGAGATTCAGGAAATTAACTTGCGATCTGGGAAAGTTCTCCCAGATAGTCAGCCTCCACCTAGGGAGGTTGAGGAAGATAAAGAGGAAAGTGAACCTAAAGAAATTCCACCCTTTCCTGAAAGACTATCCGTGACAGTCCAACCTACCCGAGAAGAAACTGAGTTCCTGGGGGAATTGAAACATTTATGTGTAAAAATACAACTTCTCCAAGCCATAAAGGATGTGCTTATCTACAATAGGTTTATCAAAGAGAAGTGATTTAGGCATCCAGGAAGGCACAAGAGAGATTCCCCAACCATCAGTGTGATAGGGAAACTATTCGACTTGATGTTGGGGCATGTAATCTGTCCAAAATATCTAGACACTAGAAGCCCAGTAGTTGATGTCCACATAAATGGCGCCATGATTCCACATACTTTGATTGATCTGGGAGTGGCCATTAATGTGATGATGAAGGACACAATGCTCAAACTCAACCTTCAGGGTTCCTTGAGGAAGACCACAACCATGCTATAGTTAGAAGACTGCTCCACTGTGACCCTTGAGGGGATTGAGGAAGATGTGATGGTCTCCATTGGTTCTTGGGAGTACCCTGTTGATTTCTTAGTTCTCCAGCACAAGGCAAAGATCACTGGGCATCCTCTCATTCTGGGAAGACCCTAGTTGGCTACCATTGATGCCAACATCAGCTGTCAAGTTGGGAACATGACCATAAAGAATGAGCATATGTCCAAGCAGTTAATCCTATATCCTCCTACCCAACCCTTGATAGAACATGATTTACCTTTCTGGTTGTAGGAGGAAGATGAGGATGAATTATATTTTGCACCGCTTTGTACATTAGAAATCACCATGGGAGGAAAACAACAAGATGAGGATGATATGATTGAAAATCTGATTCAAAATCCACCTCCCAGTGTATTACCTTTAGATGACATAGTAAGAGAAACCCAGAACAACCCCTCAACTGATCTCTATGCAGCCAACTCCACTTCTCTCCATGTTAAGAATATAGAGTTTGGTCTAGAAGAAACCTTGGAAATCAATCCATCCCTATCCACTTCCCAGGAGAAGGAACTATGTAGCCTGCAGAGAAAGCACTTAGATGCCTTTGCCTGGAGTTATAAGGAGATGAAGGGAGTGCACCCTTTGATTTGTACTCATCATATATACATCAAGGAAGGTTGTAAGCTAGTCAGGTAGCCTCAAAGGAGGATGAACCTAGCACTTAAAGATATTGTTAAGGAAGAACTGCAGAAATTGCTTGATGTAGGGTTCATCTATCCCATCCCTGACAATGAATGGGTCTCTCCTTTGGTGCTAGTGCCAAAGAAAAATGGTAAGTGGAGAATCTGTGTCGACTATTGAAAACTGAACAAAGCCACTAAAAAGGACCATTTTCCTTTACCTTTCTTAGATCAAGTGCTAGACTTTCTGGTAGGGAAAAGGTTTTTCTCCTTCCTAGATTGGTTTAGCGGGTACAATCAGATTCAGATCAGCCTAGAAGACCAAGATAAGACCACTTTCACTTGCCTTTGGGGTACCTTTGCATACCAGGTCCTTCTTTCTGGTTTTTGTAATGCTCCAGCCACTTTCCAAAGAGTGGTACTGAGTATATTCTCTGAGTTAGTTCATGACGCAGTAGAGATATATATGGATGAATTTACTCCTTATGGCTCTGATTTTCAGGAAGCTTTATCTAACATAGGAAAAGTTCTTGACAAGTGTATTGAGATGAATTTGTCCCTCAGTCTGGAAAAATGTGAATTTTGTATGATTGAAGGGACCATGCTAGGTCATGCAATATCTCAACAAGGATTGCAGGTGGACCCCAACAAAATTTCCATCATCCAAAGGGTCCCACCTCCTCAAAAGGTGAGAGATTTTAGAAGTTTCTTAGGCTTGGCTGGGTGTTACTGAAGATTCATTAAAGATTTCAGCAAGCTAGCCTCTCCGTTGTTTTGTCTTTTAGGTGAAGATGTCGAATTTATAAGGTCGTAAAACTATCAAGAAGCCCTAAATACCTTGAAGAAAAAACTTGTGACTGCCCCAATATTGAAAGGCCAAAACTGGGCCCTACCTTTCCACATTCACACAAATGCCTCAAACAAAGCAATAGAAACAACCTTGGGAAAAATTGATGAAAAGTTTCCTTATTCCATATACTTTATAAGCAAAAACTTTTCAAAGGCAGAGTTGAACTATATGGTAACCGAGAAGGAACTCATAGCTGCCGTGCATTCCCTAAACAAATTCAGACATTATATCACATGCTATCAAACATTTATGCACACTGATCATGCTACAATTATATATTTAATGAACAAACCAGATGTAAATGCTTGCATTATTAGATGGTTTCTTTTACTACAACAATTTGATTTGACCATTGTTGATAAGCTTGGTAAAGAAAATGTTGTTGTTGACTTTTTGTCTAGAGTAAATTTGCCTACAGGTGAAGAATGAATGGTGGATAATTAAATGTCAGATGAACACCTGTTTTCTATCTCAGTACTCTCTCCATGGTTTGCTAATATATCAAACTACTTGGTTTCAACATAGTTCCCACCATACCTATCCTCAAAAGAGAAGAGAAAGATAGTAAGGAAAAGTGCCCCTTTCACTTGGATTGGGGGCAATCTCTTCAAACTTGGCCCAGATCAGATCTTGAGGAGATGTGTCATGGAGGAGGAAGTTTTTGACATCCTCTTTACTTGTCATGAAGGGCCTTGTGGAGGTCATTTTGTAGCAGAAAGAACTGCCTTCAAGATACTACAAGAAGGCTACTATTGGCCCACTCTTCATTAGGATTTCAGGAGATATACCAGCCAGTGCAATCGATGTCAAAGGATGGGGAAACCTACTGCAAATGATGAAATGCCCATGCAGCCTCAAGTGACCTTTGAGCCATTTGAGAAGTGGGGCATGGACTTTGTGGGGCCTATCAGCCATCCTTCAAAACAAAAGAAATACATCATTGTATGCACTGATTACTTGACCAAGTGGGTAGAGAAAAAAACAGTTAAAGTAGTGATAGAGGAAAAAGTAGCTGAATTTTTGAGAGAGAACATATTCTACAAGTTTGGGTATCCAAGCGAGTTGGTCACAGATCAAGGCAGCCAGTTCACTTTTAATTTGATTGAAGACCTGCTCACACATCATAGAATCTATCACAGGACTTCCACCACTTACCATCCACAAGCCAACGGGCAGGTGGAGGTCACTAATAGAGCATTGGAAGGGATCCTGACCAAGGTAGTGAGCAGTAGCAGAAAAGACTGAGCAAACAGACTAGTTGAGGCCACTTGGGCCTACAACACAACATGGAAGACCACTACATGGTTCACACCCTATGAGATGGTTTATGGGAAGAAGGCTTCACTATCAATAGAATTTGAAATCAATACCCTGAGGATGGTAGCTCCACTGGACCTAGACCTCAACCATGCATAGAAAGAAAGATTGCTTCAGCTCAATGGATTGGATGAACATAGAATGTAGGCCCTTTTCCATATAGAGGTAGTTCAACTTCAGAGAAAGGTATGGCATGACAAAAACATCAAGGACAAGCAATTCCAAGAGGGAGATTGGGCACTCCTTTATGATTCAAGATACAAAGATTTCAATGGCAATATGAGGACAAGATGGATGGGACCCTACACTTTGGAGAAATGCAATGACAATGGTTCAATTCTGATCAGAACCATTGATGATGAAGCCATCCCCATGCTTGTCAATGGAAACCAGTTGAAAGTCTACAAGAAACCCCTCTCCAAGTGAGAGTTCGTTGAAGGATTGAATAAGTCAGTTATGGTAGTGGAGCATGTCGTAGTCTCCACTTCACCCACTTACTGAAGAAAAAGAAAATAATAATAATAATGACTCAAGTGAAAACCTTCATGAGGCGCTTGAGTCCCATCATTGGGTTGAAAACCTCTCTTGAGGCAGCCCAGTGATGTCAAAAAAAAAGAGAGAAGAAAGAAGATAAGATCCCTGGGTGAAAAGCTCCCTTGGAGGTGCCCAGGGTAGGCAAATAGGGTGAAAACCTCCCTGAGGTGTCCTGGTTGTTTAAAAAAAAAAACGAGAGAAAAGAAAAAGAAAAATGAATTTCCAGTTGTATTGCAGGTTTGCAGGAGGACTACAGGAAGCAGCAACAAGTGCCAAGGGAGCTCTGAAACCAATACCAGCACCTATCCTACCTTCCCTCACCTTTCTCCATCATTCTTGACATTCTTTTCACCTCGTTGTGCTTCTTTTTTGAAAACTGTGTTTTCTACAAGAGGCCCTATGTTTTCGACAGGAGGCTCCTGTAGAAATTACAGAGAGCCAGAAATGGATTTTAAAAGCAGTTTGAGGAATAGGAAAGCTTCATAAAGGATTTATAAATCCTCCTGCAATCTTCAAACCTCTCTTCCATCATTTTTAGACCTGCATCACATCCCAAGCATCATTCTTCTCCCCGCCCAAGAAAAAAACATAGAAAAACAATTTTATTAGAAAAAATAAAAAAGGGAACAACCCCATTCACCTCACCTGAAGCCTACCCTTTACCTCTCCATCTCTATCTACACTTTTGGCATCATCCTCACAGTTCCAATCACAAAAAAAGCTAAAATTTCAAAGGGAGAAGTAGCTATAGGAGCTCCTGTAGGAATTCTTGTCGTAGTTCATCCCATTAAAATATAACATCAACAACATGAGGGTGCAAACCTAAAGGTTGAAGCAAACACCTGAAGATCAGATCCAGCCAGAAAGGAACTTTAACACAGCACAACCATATCTCAGCAAGCAGACAAGCATGCATCAAAAGAAATAATGGCATGCAGCGAAAGGAAAGACCATAGCACCTCACATCAAACACATTCAGATCTCAGGTAAATAACCCCCTCGTCTATTTGCATTGGTATAATTAGAGAGCATGCAACAACAACGAGATGGTTGAGGCTGGTTGGGGTTGAGGTGGCCAGTTAACTTGGTCACCTTCATCCACTTCACTTCACTCATCTGAAGATGTCACCACATGTTCTTAATCAAACTCAAGAGAGATGTCAAGGATAGGTAGTGGAGGTGGTGGGAACTCCAATGCAACCATGAGGGATGATTACGAGGAAAGGGAAATGATGACAAGATAGGTGGGGACCAATAGTCCAAATGGGGCCAACGTACACTTGGCCAGCTCACCCTCCATCACCAGAAATATCCATAAAAGCCATAAGTAGTCCTCGCCAAAGCACTCTCACCACCTTTTTCCTTCATTCTCTTCTATAAACTCAACTCCCGCTACCTTCTCGTGCCCTCAAAAGCCTCGTACCCATCGTTTCCATTGATCTCTCCCATATCCCTACTCTTGGCATTCTACAGGAGAACTTATAATTTCTACAGGAGAACTTATAGGAATCCTACAGGAGGGCTGGCAGCGTTCTACAGGAGGGCAAGTAAGCTCTTTTGTAGAGGGAAAACACGGTTTTTAACACAATTCTCAGGTTGAAGAGGTAGGTTCCTAGCATACCTCCATTGAATATCAAAATATGCAAGCAGTGGTTTAAATTTGAGGAGAAAATATATCTTTTGGGTGGAGGAAATTCATAAAAATAATTGCAACTTATTTCTTAGAAAAAAAACACAGTCTCCGTCTCTCTATTTTTTTCAAAAAAAAATTGTTCTCTCCATTTCTATAGTTGGTTTCCCAAGGAAGCATAAACAAAATGACAGGAGGTTTTATGAGGAAGGAGTCCACCAACTCCTCCAGGCTCCATGCACACCCCCAAGTGGTGCACATATTCACAAGAGCCAATTGGATGAACTTTTTTGAGAAATTCTAAGGGTTTGATGAGGAAATTGCTCAGGAATTGTCCCACTCTTTGGTCCCTCACTCCAAAACACATGCCATTGTCACCTTCAAAGGCCTTTCCACGGAGATAACCCCTGAATTGATCATTAGGGTCACTACCATTCCTCTTGGCTTTCCTTGGAGTAAGGATGAAAAAACAAATGGCCAGGTTGCCAAGAAAAACTTCTTTCAAAACAATGAAACCCCTGTAGAAGATAAGAATGGCATCAAAAAGGCTAGCATACCATACCCTTGGGATGAGGTTAGCTATCAAATAATCAAGTATATTTCCTCATTGTCTATCGTTACCACTTTAGAATCATGCATGAATTAAGGTATGGCATGGACACTCTAGCCCCTCAGAAGCTCGACATCCCCTACTTCCTCCTGCAGTCCCTAATTGGCTCCAGTACTAAAGTAAAAGCAGGAAATCTAGACTAGCTAGCTCACCATGGGTTAATCAAAATTTTAGTGGAAGAATCCCTCCATACATCTACAATCCCCATGGCATGGGAAATTTTCCAGAACATGACTATTGTAGATGACATAAAGGCCCTGACCTATGATATTAGCCCTATTGGTAGTGAGGAGGAAGAGCAGTAAGGGGGACAAGGTGAGGAAACTGGTGATTTAGAGGAACAAGAAGGGAAGAATAAAGAAACCAAAAGAGTGGGGGAGAAAGCTGAAGAAACAGAGCAGGGAGAAATAGAGAAAACAGAGACAGAAAAAGAGACAGAAGGAGGAGAAAAATGGGCAGAAAAGACAGAGGTGTCCCCTGAGACCCTAGAAAGAGAGGTAGTAGCTGCTCTCACTACCCTCAGCACACAAATTAAACCAAAAAAAAGAGAGGAAGAGGCAGACCTCAATGTATTTCAAGGCTAGGAAGAGCACAATGATCAAAACAAGGAAACCCTAGCCTGCTTCTAAAGTGCCAATTATTATTGAATATTCACCCTCTATGCAAGGAAAAGAATCCCCTTCCAAGGCACCTATCACTTATGAAAGGTGGACTCCTACATCTCCCACATGGAAAGAAAAAGTAGAACTACAGGACTCAAAAACATTTCTACATGAGACACAGACTGTTCTATAGGAGACCCTGTCAAAACTACAGGAGACCAAAAAACTTGAAAAATGGGTAGAAGGATAGCCACATGGAATGGAGGAAGCAAAAAAGGCATAAGAACCTAATCCCCAGCCTAGTCTTGGCTCTTATTACAATCTTCTTGAGGGGAGAAGAATCATTCCACAAAAATTTGCAATTCCACTATTCTTTAAATTAGAGAAAGAAAGAATAAGGACCCATAGGTGGATGCAAATAGCCAAATCCAAAGGGGTTGAGGATACTGGCCATATGGAGAACAATCTCAGAGAAATGGGCAGAGATTTAAGTGCTATCAGACACAGAGAAGAAATCACAAGAAGTCACCTGGAAACTGAAAATGAATTGCTAAGAAGACAGCGGCAAGAGAAAGAGACCCAACTGGCATGCATGGCCAGCTGGTCCATGGAGGCATTGCAGTGTAGGACAGCAACAAAGTTTTATGGATTGTATCTCAAGGACCAATGGATGCAATTTTAGATCAAGACTTTGGAACGAAGAGGCACAATCCCTTTCCAAGATTATAGGTAGTTTATGGAGTTGTGTGACCAGAGCACATCAGAAGATAAGGCAAAGATGGTAGAATTCTATCTACATAGAATGTCCCTCACAGACATGAATGTGTGGGAACCAAATGCTAGGCTAGGGGACTTGCAACTAATGGCCATGGCCTCATGGATGAACCATGAAGAGTTAAGGGTAGCAAAAATAAGAAAGTTGATGATAAAGGAGCATAATGAGCCCTTAATGATTAGAGCAAAGCCATTAGACCCCATGGCACTCATGAGCACACATAAGCTGCTTGCACATAATCCTAAAATTTCCCTTAGATACATCAGTGATTAGGCACAAGCCATTGCACATTTTGAAGATATGGAAAGATTACTTGGGGATGACTGTGTGCATGCTTGCATGAGGAGATGGAACACCTTACCACACAGTTTGCAGATTAGGGAGTATCATTCCCCAATGAGGATGATAGAGGCATTAAGGAGAGTGCCAATGTACAAGCACTCCATGAAGAGGTTGAATGTCAATTGGATTGGCCTCAAATTGAGTCCCCCACTACTGTTAGGAATTCTAGAAGGCAGAAAAGAAGAAGAAGAGAAACAACAGTGGGAAGAGGTAGACCGGAAGGCAGGATTCTATGACAAGGAAGATGAGACCACATCAGAAGCATGGTATGTTAGGGATGCCACCAGGGCCATAAAAGATGAGGAGATGGACTAAGTTGCTCAAAGGATGAGCAACACTTTCAGTAGGGGGGTGATGACGAGCCTCATAAATGGGTAATTATATGGGCTCATTTTACCTCCTAACCTAGTCAAAACAACCATTCTCTTGCTTATTGTATGATTTTCTGATTATATTTATGCTTATAGAGTGAGTTTAGTTATTTATGATGCCATGTGGTCTAATATGTGTTTAATGCATATTATTGATGATTTTTGTGGTCAAAGTCAAGGATACAGTGCAGAAATGGCAGCAATAACTCAAAGTGGAAAAAGGAGAGGACTTATAGGAGGGAATCCCCCTCATTTATTACTCCTCACTTTGAATTCCCCTTCATTCAGCTTGGAGTACAAGCATCCAAGTCATGCATTAGCAGGCAGGTGAGAAAGTGGAGGATAACTGATGATTATCTCGAGTTTTGGGAGCCAAGCCTCCCTGATTTTAAGGGAGTCATTGGTAGCTTCATTGTTTTAAGTAGAGAGGCCTAGGGCGTCACTAGGGTTGGATTTTTGTTGGATTTTTGCTGCATTTTTTCTTATGTAAACTCTGCTCAACTTCGAGCTTATTATCTTGACAGTTCATGTAATCTTGTTATTGTTTTGAGAATAAAGATGGAATCCTATTTGAGTTAGCACTGAGTTACCTTAGAGGGCTGAAGCTCTTAGGTTAGGGCCCAATCCAAGTAGCCAAGCTCCTATTTACTTGTATTTGTATGTTTCATTTCAGTTTGTAGATTAGGTTGTTGTTAGATGTATTTCTTTTATTGTTAAGGATAGGTTGCTTTTGATGATTCAATAGTTTTCTTCCATTTGTGTTTTCTATAGCAGGTTAAGTAGTGATAGAGAAAATATCCATAAGGCTAGCAATAGTGCCTTGGCCTCTCTTCCTCCCTTTGGGACCATAATTTGAGGTAAAAACCCTATTTCTACCCCAAAAACACAGATTTTCCTCACTCATAGGATTTCTAGTGTTTGCAACTTCTTAGTTGGTTCATAGTCTAGTCTAGCTTTGCTTCAGAACTTCTTCATCATACTCATTTCCTTAGTTTCAATAGTCTTCTGTCATGCTTTTCTTTCATGCAATGGTTATCAGCATTTCCTTTCATAGATCATAATTTATTTTGATGCAAAAACTTTGTTTTAGATGCACTTATTTCCTTGCTAGCTTATTCTCATTGGTTGACTGTCAGTTGTTTATACAACAGATATGTTTTAGTAACAGGCTATCCCATCAGCCATTCCATCCTCCATATGATCCATGCCCTACAGGTCACCCAAGTATCCCCTCAATTCTACCTTAGTTTCCTGCATTTTCCATGGCCTTTCCTCTCTCTCCTTGAGCAAATCCAATCATCTTTATCTCTCCTAATGATTTTTGATAGACCCTAGGTGCTATAAACACTTCATTCAAACCTTCATATATCTTTTCCACCCTCTCTCACACCGTCAAAATAGCCAAAACCGCTCTCGGCCTCCTCCTGTAGGCCTCTTGTAGGATGTTGTTTTTCCTCCTGTAGGTTTCTTGTGTCCTCCTGTAGATTTTCCTGTAGGCTTTCTTTTGAAGGCTGAATTTGGAAAAAGCCTCTAGAATGCCACTTAAGACCTCCTAGGACCCATCCACACCATTCTACATCCTCTCAAGCCCTGAAACCACCCTATCTCGCCACCTACTCGCTGTCACATTCACAAACAAATAAATTACATGCATGCCAAATTCACATAAAAATACATAAAAATCCAAAAAGATGTTTTTTTCTCATTTACTTCTAGAAATAGCTTAGTTAGATGTTGTTTACTTCCTTGAGTAGGTAATGGAATTCTTTTCATGGTTTTCATAGTTCTTTCTGCAAAAGTAGGGTTAGTGGTTAACTAGGATTTCCTTAGTTTTCTTTACATGGCAGTCTTCCTTTCTGCAAGTAGAATAGCATTAGTAGAGTAACCTCTCTTTTTTCCTTTCATCACATAAAGAGCTTCTTCTAGAATCCATAGAAGTTGGCTTGAGCTCCTAGTGATCTTGTGCCGACTGACCAAGTGAAAACCTGCAGTAAGAACTAGTACTTGTGCATACAACACTCTCGCTTCCAAGTTTGTTACGAACTACTGAGTTGAGAAGAGTAAATTAGGTAGCCTAGGGGTTGCAGCATTATTGCTGCAATACTGGTGCTCACCAAATACCATGGGCTATCATAAACTTGCAGCTTAAAAACTACTATTAATAATTTATAAAAATTAAAAAATTAATAATTGATTTTTTTTTAACCAAGTTAAAATGTTTAAGTGACATTAAATTACAAGATCCCTTTTTACTCTTCATCTACCAAGCCCCTAGAGAGATCAAACATCTTTTCACTCTATGCTATTTTTCATATCACTATATTTTATCCCTCTCGACACTTAGTAGATCTAGAGTAAAAATGGATCTATGCTGGTTTAATTCCCCCCTTTAAATAGGCTACATTCCACATGAATACCATGGGTTAATACCATGTGCCATATTTATTATTATTAATACTAATATCGGGGTTAATAATTTTTTTGCATGGTATTAATAATATTTTGTCCCATGGTATTTGACCCATAGTATTTGGCCCATAGGCTTCACCTAAATATAACGCATATTTTGAGTGTTTGTAAATATAAGGTGACTTATGGAGTAAATATAAAAAAATGTTTTATTTATTTACCATACCTCTCATTTATTTATATTTTTATTAATTTACCATATCTCTTTTATAAATATGGTATTTGACCCATAAGATTCACTCAAATAAAACCTCTTTTTTGAGACTTCTTAAATATAAAGAGGGTTATAGACTAAATATAAAAAGAGGTTTTATTTATTTACCATACCTTTGGAGTAAGTATAAAAAGAGGTTTTATTTTTACCATATCTCCACTTTATTTATATTGTTATTTATTTACACCCTTGCGTGTTCATAAATATAATGTGACTTATGGAGTAAATATAAAAAAATGTTTTATTTATTTCCCATATCTCTCGTTTATTTATATTTTTATTAATTTACCATACCTATTTGATAAATATGGTATTTGGCCCATAGGGTTCACTTAAATAAAACCTCTTTTTTGAGCCTTCTTAAATAGAAAGAGGGTTATGGAATAAATACAAAAAGAGGTTTTATGTATTTACCATACCTCTAGTTTATTTATATTTTTATTTATTTACCATACCTTTGGAGTAAGTATAAAAAGAGGTTTTATTTATTTACCATACCTCCACTTTATTTCTACTTTTAGTTATTGGAACCAAATACAACCTCCCAAACCAGAAAATGGGCCATTGCAAATGAATTTAACATTGCAAAGTAGAAAATCAAGCGATTGTAATGGAATATAACCTCCCAAACGATGCGAATCGGGTAAAATGAGTCTTTTCATAGTTTATCCACCCCTTTTTTTTGGGTTAAAATGAAATAAATAATTATTTTTTAAATAAAAGTTGGGCTAAATATATGAAATGGGTGTTTTATAAAAATTTCGCCCCTCTAAAATGAAAAGCCCCTTAAAGTTCGCCCTTGGGATAAAATTCGCCCCAAAAATTTACCATGCATAAGTGCTACTAGTATGAAAACTCCTGTATCCCTAAAAGGAGGAGGAACAATTTCCATACCTTCCATTACTCCTAACACTTCTATATTTGGCTCTACTTCCATTACATCTTCTAGTAGGGGCACCCAAGTTTTCACCTCTAGCACTGGTTTTTTCCCTTATGGAATGTCGACCAACACAATTCCTTCTGTCCCGTTAAGTATTCCATCAACTGCCTCCACATCCATGACTTCCATGGCAAGTGGGTCAACTTCTTTTCAGGGTTTCCCATCTGGGGTGGTCATATACCACATTCCAACTGATCTTTAGGATCAATACCTTTTCCCTCTATGGGTCAAAGTTATAATATTTTTCAAGGTTGGACAAACCCTGCGATTAGTGGAATTGGAGCTGGGAATCAATCTTATTTTGACCAACATGGGAATATGCCGTATTCTTCTGTTAGTTCATTCCAGAAATTTTCTCCCTATGCTCATACATGGAACCCTTATTGAAGGTTCTCTGCTCCTTCACCTCTCTAGGGGGATATTTTACTTGCTACGGAATTTTTTCAGGAGGAGTTGGTCAAACTCCGGGTTTTTATGGATCACAAGTAGCTCCTTAGGTTCAGGTGGGTCTACGAAATACTTTAGGAAACCTAGTGCCTTCACAAATCTAGGGTGGTCTTTTCAGAACATTGGGAATTCCACCCACATAGGGTGGAATCCTCAGGGTCATCCGCGACTCCCTTTTTTGGCAACTTTAAACTTGCCATATATTTCTAAATGGACTAATGATCTGATTAGATATAGCTCAGTTTGGCCTCTGGTCCCAACCAGACTTCCCTCAGATATAACTAAATTTGAAGGGAAGACTGGTGAAGATTTGGGTGACCATGTAACCACTTTCCACTTATGGTGTTCATCAAACTCCCTGATAGATGATTCAATCAAGTTGAGATTATTCCAACGTACCCTAACTAGAAATGCGGCTAAGTGGTACATTGAACTTCCAGGGGGCACCTTCGCTTCTTTCGGTGATTTGGCTACAATATTTTTGAACCATTTTTAGTTGCCTATTTGCTATGATGCTAGAACTGAGCTATTGGCTAATTTTCACCAGGATTAGGCAACCCACATTTCTGATCACATCAATGAATGGAATAGAAGGAAGAGGCTCATTAAAGTCAATATTCCACAAGAATTCCTTCTTGAATGGTTTCTTAAATCTTTACAACCTGAGATCTCTAAGGATATGTCGCTCTTCGCTGTCTTCACCGAAGAACAGACTATTTTTAGGGCCCAACAATTAGAACTTATATATTATCAATCTGGGGTTCTTCAAAAAAATCTACGTGATGTTTCTAGGTCTAAGGTTGATATAGCCAAGCCGAAGCCAGGTCCCCATGCCGATGGGCAAGTTAGATTGATCGATTCTAACATGGCTAATCCACTAAATCAATTGCAGTAGTCATCTTTAGAAACTGCTTCCTCTACGCAGGCATCGCCATCAGTGACTATGCCTTCTCAATCTATGTCTATAAATGTTGGTAGGCTGAAATGCTCCATTTTTACCCCCTTCCTATTACAAAACCACAATCACTAACCTCTATTTATCTACACAAACCTCCTCATTCCTACACTAGCCCAAGAATACTGTCTATTCCTACATAAACTTCGTATTTCATGTTTAAGGTTTATTAGGTGCTTAATTAATCATTTTAAATAGATTCCATGCCTTTAATATTTCTTGTAACTTATATTTAATTTCATAAAATTATTTGATAAGCTAAACAATTAATCATTATACTAGCTTGATCTAGTGCAGGTAGATTCCTGCACTGCCAGCAACTATCCGTTCCGTGATTTGCTCAACAGTTCAATCACTTCATGCGAGCATATTGGTCCATGTTGTCCAGTTTGGTTATGGTCATCCGAGGTTGAACTCAAAGTGGAGGATGGTCAGGGATATGGCCAAGGATCATGTCTACGGTCAATGAATAGCTCGAACCTTATTATAGCTGCTAGCTTTATTTTATAATTTTGTTTGTTATTTCTTTTTAGCCGAAAGGATTGATTTGGAACGACTATAATTTTTGGTTACGACCACAGGCCGAAGGGTTGTATAAAATGTAGCTTTCAGATACAACTAGGTTAGCAAGTGATAGCGATAGTAGTATAGTTTTAATTTCTGGTTTATTTGTAATTTCGTTGTCGCCCTCATTCTGGGCTAGACTTGAACTCAAATGTATATTTGCTCATTGAAATTAATACAAGGATTTGTGCCACGATTTTCTCATTTTGCATTATAATTCTTCATTGATGTGTTAGTAATGTGCTAAAGGTTTTCATTTCCTAAAATGGGAAATGAGCTAGTTGGCTAGGGCCTAGCCAACACAACTCGTTTATTCTCTTTCTTTTGTTATCTTAAAGGTGTGTTAACTCTATTTATTTATAGAAGTGTGGTTTTAATCTTAATTTCCTGCTTGCTTACGAATTCTAATTTATTTCATTAAAATAGTCAAGTGTGAATGGATCCATTGTGTGAAAGTCAAATTAAATTACTTTTCTTCCCCTAATTTCTTTTCTGGTTTGCTTTTGCTTGGATCGTGCAGATAAGATCATTCATGCACCAGTGCATGTAGGATCTTGCACTCTGGTTCGCTAGTTCATTTATAGTAAGTGTTTAATTCTTTTCCTTTATATGATTTAATCTATTTCTGCAAAGCAAGCATTTATCATCCAAAGAAGGCATCTCTAATAGTAAAAATTGAATTCTTGAAGATTAAGGATAACTTCATGAAATAGAAAAGAACTTAGTTGCATAGCTTAATTTGTATTTGCACTTCATGATTTAAGGAAAACGATTAAAAGTAATCCAGCATATTATAGTGAACCGTTTCAAGTTAGATTTGATTGCATGCAAAACCCTTTGACTGAAGAAGGTTTTCTTTAACTTTTGAATATTGTTTTTATCTTAAAATTTTATTTCTACTTGTGAGATTCAGTTGATTAAAGCATTCTTTTTCGTGTGCAAGATTATTTCATATTCTACTCACATTTTCAATTCCTTTTATAGTGAACATGCTCTTTTGTTTTGCCAAAAATAAATTGGATTACTTGGTGTGGGAAGCTCTGTTCTAGTACAAGGACTCATGTCTTGTTACAAGAATAGAGTGCTCCAAGCCTTAAGGCTTTGAGCCCCTACATGAAGATATAAGTCTTCACTATAAGTGTAAAATATACTTCTCACTTAAGTTTTGTACCTACACTAGTGCAAGCATATTGTAAGAGTACAGGAACGACCACTGAGTGTGAGAAGGAAAATCATTTAGAAGGTAGATTTTTTCAAGGACCCACTTGTTAAACTTCCACCACCTATACTGTGGATAAACATAGACTATCACTTCAAAAGTTAAGATTGTTTACAATAGTGTGAAAGTTCCTTTATTTGATTTCTTTGCAAATGCGTTCTTTTACATTCCAACACTAGAATTACTTTGGTGTTAGTTTCCTTTGAGATTTTTCTGTTTGATTCTGCAAAATTTCAATTGGGCAATAGGAATAGAAATAGGAAAAGTTCATACCACTTTTGGCATTACCTGTGCTTCGTTTCTAAGTTTACGAAACCCTTGGGTTAACAATTAAGTGTTGAAGGAGCTTGCCTAAGTGAAATTCCTTCACCCAACATTTTGGCATCGTTGTCGGGGAGGCGATTTGGTTTGGTAAGAATTTCCTCTTTTTGCAATAGGGGTAAGTCTGCTATTATTTACTCCTTTAGTGTGCTTCTATTACTTGAAGGAATTTATGGGTGTTTAGTTATTTTTGAACTGCATTATTTTATTGGAATTTTGTTTTGTCAATTTTTTAAATGAATGCCTAATAGAGGTAGGGTTCCGAAGGCCACTAGGGGCTGAGGAAACACTGACAAATCTGAAATCAAATCTCATATTGGGCCTTCTTTTGTAGGCAGAAAGTCCAAACAAACCTAGACTCATCACACAGGAACAATCTACCTGAACTCTGGCAGCAGCGATCCAAGTGTGACATAGCCCACAAAGGGGAAGAGGGGGACTATTAGAACCCATAGTTAACCTTCTCAGCCTATTGAGAGTGGTTCGCCTGGAAGAGAAACAATGGAAGATCATGAATACCATGCAGAAGGAACTAATGAAAATCAGGTAAATGAGGAACAATCCACTTTTGGATTCCCAATTGTGGATCCTCATACACAAGTACAAATGAAAAATATTCCGCCATCAACTCTTCCTCATTTCTATGGCAAGGTACATGAAGACCCAGACTCTTTCTTAATTGAGTTTGATATTTTGTGTAGAAGTTATGACTATTCATCTGATGCTCAGAAGTTAAAGTTGTTTCCTGCAACTCTCAAGGATGCAACACTCCATTGGTTCATGGGACTAGGCGGAAGCATTACATCTTCTTAGGAACAGATGAATAGAGTGTTCTTGTCAAAATATCATGAATATTGTAAAACTAGAGATATTCAATATGCAATATTTACTATTGTGCAAAATGATGATGAGACTCTAGAGGACTACTTAGAGAGATTCTTGTACATCCTCCAAGTGTCAAAGCACAAATTTGATCTAAGTACCATTATAACCTTTTTCTTATGTGGGCTTATTGATGATGCTAGGAATAATCTAAATCTGTTGGGACAAGGGGATATTGCTTAGAAATCTTTCGATCAAATCTATGACTTGTGCAGGAAATTCTCAAGGAACCATTATAGATCCAATAAAGGAATTCAGAATAGAAATAAGAAAACCAAATCTACTAATGTTATGATTATTGGATTAGAGAAAAAAATGGACAATATGAAAATTGAAATAATGAATATTGTTAGTAAACAAATAGACTCTTTGAAATTTCAACAAAAACTTGTAGAGGAACAAGAGTCATTGTGTATATTTTGTCCAAAATGTAGAAAAAAACATCTTTTTAGAGAATGTCCTCTCAATATTAAAGGAACTAATAAATGTGAAATTTGTAGAGAGAACCATGAAGGAGGACAACCTGAAGCTGAATCATTGCATGCTATGGGAACACAAAGAAACTAGCCTCAGGTAAGTGCAAGTATGGTTCCTGAACTTCCACCGCATTTGTTTGGTTATAATGCACATCCATATTCATATCACTAGTGACTCTCAACATTGGCAACATGGGAACCAATATCATTATAGGCAACCCTCCCAAACTTGGAAAAAAGGATGGAAATGGCCAAACCATTCACACCATTCTTATCCTACACCTATGCAGTCATACCCACCTACATATGCACCTTACCCAATGCCACAACCATCATTACCTCAGCTGAGTCAACCAATGCCACCATTTCCTTTACCTCCACCATTTTTACCTCCTCAGCTTCCTACCCAACCTTTACCCAACCCCAATAACAAAGTGGTACAAATGATCCACTCTATGAACCCGCTTTCCTCATCCAGATATCAGTCCATGCTAGTTGGAGTCAATGATCTCCAATTGAGATCAAGGAAGATAGTAACCTCAGAAAATCAGAAGCAACCCATGGTGATTACCAAAGAGAGAGGTGAGGAGGAAACTCTTGACCATTCTGAAAAATATGTCACCATCCATCCCATCCCTGTACCCTCTGAGCCTTTTCCATCTTCTTCCAACTGGCCTCCCTATCTGGAGAGGTTAGTTGTGGAGAAGAATGACCCCATTCCTGAGTCTAGCCTGGCCTCTGAGCTTAGGAACCTTTTCATAAAGGTACCTTTGCTCCAAGCTATCAAAGAGATCCCCATTTGCACAAAAATCATTAGGGAACTCTATCTCAAGAAGCCAGGAAGGAGAAGATTAGAACCTCAAACTATTCAATTTGTTGGTAGAGCAGCAGAGTTAATGATGGGGTGTATGCACATGGAGAAATATACCAACCCCAGAAACCCTGTTGTCTCTATTTAGATAGGTGATGTCCTTGTCTGTAATGTACTTATAGACTTGGGGGTAGCCATTAATGTTATGACCAATCAAACCATGGATTAACTTGGATTGGTCCATATTCGTCCTACTCCCACTGTGCTTGAACTAGCAAATAGATCTAAAATCAAGCCGGAAGGAGTGTTTGATGATGTGGTCATTTCTTTAGACTCTTGGGAATACCCTACAGACGTCATTGTGCTTTAGCCAAAGAATCCTATGGGAGGACATCCCTTGATCTTGGGATGACCATGGCTTGCTATAGTCGATGCTTATATTGGGCATCATTCTGATGACATGTATATTTCCCATGGCAATTCTAGGAAAAGGGTGACCTTGTATCCACCCACTAGATCCATTCAGGAGCTCCAAGACACTTTGTGGTTAGACTACAGTAGTGATGAGGAGACTCAGTCTGTTTCCTTGATACATCAGTATGTTGAGTCTTCATAGGAGGTTGAGATTCAAGACTTCCTGAACAATCTAGACACAATGCCAAATTTTGAGTCATTGAGTCATACTTTTAATCTAGATTTTATGGAAAGTCATGAATCTCTACCTCCCTCGCCACCATCTCTAGCAACACCTCTATGTACTCTTGATCCTGATACCACTCTTGTTGAGATTAGTCCAGGAAAATGCTTGTATATCATTTCAGACTTGGATTCATCCCAACAAGAATAGCTTGTGAATTTGTTGCGAAACCATCTTGATGCCTTTGCATGGGGCTATGAAGATATGAAAGGCATCCTTCTTGAAACTTGTATGCACCATATCTATATTCAGGATGGAGCCTGACCCGTCTGACAACCCCAAAGGTGTATGAACCCAACTCTAAGAGATGTTGTAAAGGAAAAATTGCAAAAACTCCTAGATGTTGATTTTAACTATCTTATTTCTGACAATCAGTGGGTCTCTCCACTGGCATTAGTTCCAAAAAGGGATGGGAGATGGCGTATTTGAATTGACTATAGAGAATTGAACAAAGCCACTCTTAAGGATTACTTTCCCCTTCCTTTCATCGATCAAGTACTCGATACCCTTGCTGGTAAGAAGGACTTTTCTTTTTTAGATGGCTTTAGTGGGTATAACCAGATACAGATTGCACCTGAGGATCAAGACAAAACTACTTTTAAATGTCCATGGGGTACATTTGCTTACCGAGTGCTTCCCTTTGGGCTATGTAATGACCCGACTACCTTTTAAAGGGATGTCTTGGCCATTTTTGTTGACCTTCAGTGTGTGGAAATCTATATGGATGACTTTTCCGTGTTTGGTGATTCATTTCAGGAAGCCCTCCAAAATCTAGAAAAAGTGCTTCTTCATTGCCAAGAAGCTCATCTTGCCTTGAGTGACAAAAAAATATAGATTAATGTGCAAGTTGGGAGTGGTTCTTGGCCATATTATTTTCGACAAAGGTATCCAAGTTGACCTTGCAAAAATAGAAATTATTGTGAGTCTCCCTGTACCCAAAAATCAAAGGGAAGTGAGAGGTTTTCTAGGACATGTGGGCTACTATAGGAGATTCATTGAGAATTTCTCAAGGATATCTACCCCCCTTTTCCGACTTTTGGCTAAGGATAGTGAGTTTTCTTGGTCCACGACTTGCCAAGAGTCCTTTGAGACATTGAAGGAAAGACTAGTTTAGGCACCAGTTTCGAGAGGACCAAATTGGTCCCTACCATTTCATATTTCCTCTGATGCTTCAGATACTGCTATTGGCATAGCTTTAGGACATGAAGAAGACAAACAATCCTATGCCATTTACTTCATTAGTAAAAACTTGTCACCCACCGAACTAAATTATACGGTTACTAAGAAAGAGTTTTTAGCGGTAATTTTTTCCATTAATAAATTCAGAAATTGCATTACATGATATGAAGTCTTTGTGCATACTGACCATTTTGCAATAAAATATTTGATGAATAAACCATTAACTTACGGTAGAGTGACCAGGTAATGTTGGGTTGTCTTATATTCTTTCCATGACTAGCCCACGTAGTTAACTGGGGGGGTTAGAGAGGGGGGGGGGGGGAGGGGGGACGGAGCTTGTCCTTGGTTATGCCAATTGCATAGCGGGGGGGTCACAGGGGGTTTGAGGGGTGCAGGTAACCCCCCTCTATGGGGTCTAGTGCAGTGCCCTAGAAAATTTTGTTTTTTGGACCCTATATTAGGTTGGGCGAACCTACCTATGGTTTTGTGCATGATTTTCACACATGGTTTTGGACACGATGGTTTTCAATCCATGGTTTTGGACGCGATGGTTTTTTGGTCCATGGTATTGGATGCTTCAGCATGTATAAATATGTATTGTAACAATGAAAGGAACATAATGAAAAATCAAAATGGTAGTCCCAGTTTTGGGATCCAGGGGAAATCTCTGTGTATATGTGTTTAATGTGTTATGCTCTCACATTTATTTTTTGTGTTTTAGAATTCATATGCAAGTAATTTATGTATAGGGTTAAAAACTATATTTGGTATCAAAGTTGTTTTGGCTTCAAGGGGATGCCTTTGTTACTGAGGGGTTTCGCTCAGGCCTATGGTAAACCCTGTTCAGTGGGAGATCTGCAAGGGCCTTCGAATACTTCATGGTAAAGTTATGGTAGAAGGTATGAGTAACAACTCTCTGGATTTTGATTTTTGTGAAAATTGTGTATATGGGAAGTAGAATCGGGTGAGTTTCCCCTCTGGTGGTAAGAGGGCGAAACATATATTAGAGCTTGTGCACAGTGATGTGTTTTGACCTGTGAAGGTTTCATCACTAGGTAATTTTTTGTACAATGTATCATTTATAGATGACTTCTCAAGGAATGCATCAATATATTCTCTTAAGAAGAAATTTGAATTCTTTGACAGGTTTAAAGAATTTAAGGCTCTGGTGGAAAACCAAACTGAGAAGAAGATAAAAGTGTTGAGGATAGATAACGATGGAGAGTTTTGTAGTAAGGAATTCCAAGAATTCTGTAAGAAGTTTGGTATAGCATAGAAGAAGACTACTCCATACACACCTGAGAAAAATGGAGTTGCAGAAAGAATGAATAGGACGTTGATGGAAAGGGAAAGAAGCATGCTCAGTGGTGCCATGTTAGGACAAGAAGTCTAGGCAGAGGTGATGGAGATAGCATGTTACCTGGTCAACAGATCACCTTCATCAGCGTTGGAGGATAAGACTCCACAAGAGGTATGGACTGGTCAGAAACCCTCTCTTTCACATCTGAGGGTATTTGGATGTGATACATATGTACACGTTCCAAAGGAGAAACGAACCAAGTTGGATAGTAAATATGAAAAGTGCATCTTTATTGGGTATAAGGATGATTTAAAGGGTTATAAGCTTTGGAACCCTGTAACAAGGAAGGTTGTGTACAACTAAGATGTGGTGTTCAGAGAGGTAAAAGATGTTATTAAACATGAAGACCAACCTAAGGAACCTGAGAAGATAGAGTTTGAGCTTAATGAGGAAGAATCAAACTCTACAACAAAGGAGGAAACAGAAGATGAAGAGCCACAAACTCCAGGTGTGAGAAGATCAGTTCGAGAATGAAGGCATCCAGAAAGGTATAGTCCATTTACTTTATGTTCAAATTTTTCTTTATCTATTATTGACGATGATCCCAAAAATGTGAAGGAAGCAATAGACTTAGAGGATGGCAAACTTTGAAAAGAGTCCATGGTTGATGAAATGGCATATTTGTACAAAAATGAGGCTTGGGATCTGCTGGAGTTTCCGGCTAGAAGGAAACCCATTGGTAGCAAATGGGTGTTCAATAAGAAGACAAATGCAGAAGGAAAGGTGGAGAAACAAGAATCTTTGTTGGTAGCATAAGGTTATTCCCATGTGCCAGGAATTGATTTTGGTGATATTTTTTCCCCTGTTGCCAAGGTAACTTCTATTAGATTACTTTTATATATTGTTGCTGCTTTTGATTTTGGGGTAGAGTAGATGGATGTGAAGACAACATTTCTTCACGGGGATCTAGAAGAGGAGATCTACATGAAGCAACCTGAAGGTTTTGTGGTGAAGGGTAAGAAAGAAATGGTATGAAAATTGAAGAAGTCTCTGTATGGGTTAAAATAGTCACCAAGGATGTGGTATCAGAAATTTGATACATTTATACGGGAACTTGGCTTCACCAAAAACCAAAGCAGATCACTATGTGTATTTTAAATTAATTGGTAACCGTGTTATTTATCTGGTATTGTATACAGATGATATGTTGCTGGTTGGAAATGACAAAGGAATTATCCAGGATTTGAAGGTGCAATTTTCCTCCAAATTCGACATGAAATACCTTGGTGCTGCAAACTATATTTTGGGCATGGAAATTGAAAGAGACCGAGAAAAGTGGAAGCTCTGGCTCAACTAGAGGAAGTATGTTGAGACAATACTGCAGAGGTTTAATATGCAGGATAGTAAACCGATGAAGGATCTTATTCCTATAGGTGTGAAGTTATCTGTTGAACAGTGTCCCAAGACACAAGAAGAGGAAGAGGACATGTCCCGTGTTCCATATGCAAGCACAGTCAGAAGCCTAATGTATGCAATTTTCTATACTAGACTAGACATTGCACATGCAGTGGAATTATTGAGTAGGTTTATGTCAAAACTAAGGAAGGAGCACTAGACAGCAGTGAAGTGAGTTTTCAGGTATTTGCGTGGCACTAGTGATTATGGTTTGTGCTACCAAGGAAGACTAGGATTGGACAGAGTGTTGGATATTTGTGGCTTTATTGATGCAAACTGGGCTGGAGATCTGGATCAGAGAAGATCTACAAGTGAGTATGTGTTTAACCTATTTGGAGGTGCAGTCAGTTGGACAAGTAAGAAACAATCTGTAGTGGCACTATCAACTACAGAGAATACATGGTAGCCACTCATGCAAGCAAGGAAGCAGTTTGGTTGCAGAGATTATATTCAAGTATGGGATTAGTATAGGGAGCTATAAGGATAGGTTGTGACAGCCAAAGTGCAATTTTCTTGGCAAAGAACCTTGCATATCATTCAAAGATAAATCACATTGATGTTCAGTATTACTTTGTGAGGGATATGATAGAAGACAAAACAGTGTTGCTAGTAAAGGTGGACACTTTGAAGAATACTGCAGATGCATTGAAAAATCTGTGAGCTCTAAGAAGTTCTCTTAGTGTAGAGAAATAATGGGCATTGCAGGGCTGGATAAATGACTAAGCTCTCTTGTGGCCCACTGTGGAAAGAAAACAACAAGTGGGAGAATGTTGGTGTGTGTTATATTATTTCCATGACTAGCCCACGTAGTTAACCGGGGGGTTAGAGGGGAGGCGGAGCCCCCCCTTCGTTGTGCTGATTGCGTAGTGGGGGGATCACAGGGGGTTTGAGGGGTGCAAGTAGCCCCCCTCTATGGGGTCCGGGTAGCACCCCTCAAACCCCCTATGACTCCCGCTGCTATGCAATCAGCGCAACGAAGGGGGGGCTTCGCCCCACTTCTAACCCCCCGGTTAACTATGTGGGCTAGTCGTGGAAAGAATATAGCACAACCCAACATAGACCAAGAAAATCTAATGTAGTAGTAGATTATCTTTCAATATTAAATAATCTTGGTGAAGCAATTCTTGTTGATGATGATTTTCCTGACAAACATCTTTTTGATGTGTCAAAAGAATCCCCATGGTTTGTTGACATAGCTAACTATTTAGTCACTAGCAAAGCACCACCTCACTTATCCACTCGTGAAAAGCAGAGTATCATACAGAAAAGTGTTGCATATTCCTGGATTCAAGGAGACCTCTTTTACATTAGACCATATCTTATTATCTGTAGATGTGTAAGAGAGGAAGAAGTGTTTGATATCTTAAAATATGCCCATGATGAACCTTGCGGAGGTCACTTCACTGAAAATCGGACTACATAAAAAGTGTTACAAGCTGGCTATTTTTGGCCCTCTTTGTTTAAGGATGCCAAATAGTATGTCAAGCGATGTGACAGCTGTCAGTGAATTGGCCAACCTAATCAAACCAATGAAATGCCTTTATGTCCTCAGGTTATGATTGAGCCTTTTGAAAAATGGGCCATTGATTTTGTAGGACCAATAAATCCAACATCATTAAATAAAAAGCATATTTTGGTTTGTACATATTTCATTACAAAATGGGTAGAAGCTAAAGCTGTTTCTTTTGCTACTGAAAAAGTTGTTGTTGATTTTCTTTTTACTGAAATCTTTACTAGATTTGGTGTGCCTAGAGAAAATGTTTCTGACATTGAGCCGTAGTTTATTTCAAAATTTTTACAGCGTGTGATGGACTAGTACAAAATCTGGCACAAGAAATCTACACTGTATCACCCACAAGCAAATGGTCAGGTGGAGTCCACAAACAAGGTGATTAAGTCCATCCTCACAAATAAAGTAAATATCCATAGAAACGATTGGGTTGACAAATTATCAGAAGCCTTGTGGGCATACCAAATCACTTGGAGGAACAACACAGGACACACACCATATGAGCTAGTGTATCGGGAAACAAGTCCTCTTACCGATAGAATTCCAGATCAAGACTTTCAGGACTACAGTCTAATTGGGGCTAGGTCTCTCTAAAGAACAACAACAATGTCTTCTATAGTTGAATGAGTTAGATGAATTTTGAAGGGATTTTGTTCAACAAAACATCTTGGTTCAGTAGCAGCACAAGAAGTGGCATGATAAGTCTATATGGAAGAAGCAATTCTAACCAGGTGATTGGGTACTCCTTTATGATTCTAGATTTAAATATTTTAAAGGGAAATTCCATGCATGCTAGATGGGACCTTATGAGGTGGTCAAAATGTTTGTGAATGGAGCAATAGAAATTAAAACTATTGATGGATGGAATTTCGTGTCCCTGGTAAATGGGCATAGATTAAAGGTATATTTTCAGCCCCTTACTAAGGAATATTTTATGCAGCAATTCCAATAACAACTTGAAAAGGAGTTGGCAGGTGGAAACACCAACCTGTTGAAGATCTAATTCTTTCTTTTCCTCATATAATGAAGTAAAAAAAAATAAAAGAAAAAAATGATAAAAGAAATGTATATTAAAAAAAAAAAATCCTGTAATTATGAAAATTATTTGACTTACATGATTGCAGAAGGATCAACCTAAAAACCAACATGCTAGTAGGAAGATCAAAATTTAAATAAAAAGGGAATTTTACTTGAGTTTTAGATATGCTAGCTATCACCAAGAAGAAGCAGGTTCAAGGAACCCAGCCATTACCCAAGTTTGGGGTAACTAGCATGGAAATTTTTATCCAAGTAAATGCTTAATTCTCACTGCATTTACTTTTTCCGACACTAGTGCAAGAAAATCTTGAAGATAAAATTCTGCCTTTCTTATATTTTCCTGTTTCGTAATTCCTGCTATTTTTCTTTTCTTAATCCCATAATGAATCACCCTCATTTTTCTTCTAAAAAAATTATCCCTATCCGATTTTGTAAAATCCCTCTTTTCCCCCTTGATTTTTTTTTCCACATCCCATTTTCATTTATTCCCCTCGGTAGTATTATTCTTGGAATCACTATTATGATATTCCTTCCCATTCAGAAAATTACCCCTTCCCACTTCTTTGTTCCCTCATGGATCGATTATAGGATCTGATACAGTCAGATCAGAAGGCATGCTCATGAAACACCAAAGAATGGCAAATAAAACTCTTCTTGTATATTCATGCCAATCTTTATTATCCCCTCTTTCTTCGATGCTATAGAAATCCCTGGTGCAGGAACACGCATGATTGGTGTAGGCAGGTTTAGTGCAAGCATGTTGCAGTGCAAGTAGGCTCAATGTAAGCACGTTGCAGTGCAAGTAGGCTTAGTGCAAACACATTGCAGTGCAAGCATGTTGTAGTGCAAGTAGGTTTAGTCCAAGCACAATTAGTGCAAGCAGGCGCCCGCCTATGACAACATAGTGCAAAAATGGTTAACAAAGTACATGAGCCCTTGATGTAGAATGCTTGATGAAATTTACTTTTTATTTTCTGTGGGTGAATGAATACCATAGTGATAGATCATAACATTGCATTATTTAAATTATGGTTAAGACTTTGCTTTATCATTTACTAATTTAGGATAAATCATTTAAAGTGCAAGATATTTTAGGTTCTGAGGTATAATATTTTTAATGAGTACTGAAGTACACCTTATGTGAATTATGAGGCAAACGGGGATAGTACAGATCCACCTGAAATCCCACACTTACCTCCGTTTGAAAAGATCCTCCATCACTTGTTCATGATAGCCTTACCTCATAATCCGATCCCCCATGACTGTTACACTGATGCCACAAAAATTTCAGCCTCCTATAATTATCATTGCCTACCCATAGCAGATTGATACATGTGTGCATCTGTCCTGAAGGGGTGATTTTAATGATTGAATGTGATTGGATGGAAGGGATCAACAAGATGGTGGAACGACCGAATCTCCATCATAAAATTCTCAGAAGCTCCTTTGCACTCCATAGTGTGAAATCTTCCTAAGGCAAAGAATTGAGGTGGATTCAAAACAAAGATGGCTCCCATGAGACATGAACCATCATCTATGAAGGATATAGAATAGATAGCCGAATATCGAAGTAGTATTGCACTATTGCAAGAATCAGGATTTTCCCCTTTTTTACAGAAATTTTATGGGTTCGATACGGCCATGGTTCTAGAATTCACAAGGAAATTCAAGGAAGGCCAAGCTAAGGTAGTCTCACTAGAATTTGAGGTTATGGAAGAGTATCTAGCGCAAGCTACAGGCTTTTTGATCACAAGGGAAAAATGGTTTAAAAAGGAGAGGATCGAAAAGAAAAGATGGCACTGATTTGTGGTCGATCAAAGGCTCAAAGTCGACTAGAAGAAAGGGCTTCCGCAAATCACCAGGTTTGGAAAATGGTGAGACCTGTAAGGGACATTACACATTAACGTGCATGTACCATATCTAGTTGTTGCTACATTTTGAATCAAGGATACACATCAATTTCCCTTATTATCTACTCTGAAGTTTAGAGAAAATGGCGAAACTAGGTCATGAAGGAGCATACTTGGCAGAAGCAAGGCAAGATAGAGTTAGAAGAAGAGGTCAAAGAATAGAAATGTCAAGTAAAGATATGGAAGTTTCGGGTTCCTAAATGCTACAAGCACCTAAAGAAGGTAGCAAAACAACTTAAGAAAGCCCGAGGTAAGAAGACGAAGATAGTGAAGGCAGGGATCAGTATCTAAGTGCAAGATTGAAATATGGCTCCCTATGTTGAAGATGTTTGCAGCAAGTAAATGTTGTGTGAGGACACACAACATCTTAGGTATGGGAGGATATTGGTAGGCCAAAAGTGTCCATTCTTATCCCCTTCCTATCACAAAACCACAATCGTCAACCTCTGTTTATCTACATAAACCTCCTCATTCCTGCACTAGTCCAAGAATACTGTCTATTCCTACATAAACTTCATAATTCATATTTAAGGTTTATTAGGTGCTTAATTAATCATTTTAAATAGATTTCGTGCCTTTAATATTTCTTGTAACTTATATTTACTTTCCTTAAAGTATTTTATAAGTTAAAGTATTAATCGTTACACTAGCTTGATCTAGTGCAGGTAGATTCCTTCACCGCGAGCAACTATCCGTTCTGTGATCTCCTCAATAGTTTGATCACTTAATGTGGGCATCTTTGTCCACATAGTCCAGTTCAGTTGCATCCATCTACAATTGAACTCAAAGTGGAGGATAGTTAGAGATATGGCCGAGGATTACGTCTACAACCAATGAATAGTTTGCACCTTATTATAGCCACTGGCTTAATTTTGTAATTTTCTTTGTTATTCCGTTACAATAGAAAGGCTTGATTTGGAAATACTGTAATTTTTTGTTACGGCCAGAGGCCGAAGGGTTGTATAAAATGTCACTTTCAAATAGAACTAGGTTAGAAAGAGATAGCGATAACAATATAGTCGTAATTTCTAGTTTATTTGTAATTTCATTTTCACCCTCGTTCTGGGCTGGACTTGAACTCAAATGTATATTTGCTGATCATAATTAATACAAGGAGATGCACCATGATTTTCTCATTCTGCATTATAATTCTTCATTGATGTGTTAGTAACGTGTTGAATGTTTTTCTTTCCTAAAACGGGGAACGAGTTGGTTGGCTAGGGCCCAGCCAACCTAGCTCATTTACCCTCTTTCTTTTGTTATCTTAAAGGTGTGTTAAATCTATTTATTTATAGAAGCATGATTTGAATCTTAATTTTGTGCTTTCTTATGAATTCTGGTTTATTTCATTAAAATAGTCAAGTGTGAACGAATCCGTAGTGTGAAAGTCAAATTAAACTACTTTACTTCCTGTAATTTATTTTCTGGTTTTCTTTTGCTTGGATCGTGCAGATAAGATCATTCCTGCATCGGTGCATGTAGGATCTTGCACTATGGTTTGCTAGTTCATTTACAACAAGTGTTTCATTCTTTTTCTTTATATGATTTGATATATTTCTGCAAAGAAAGCGTTTATCATCCAAAGGAGGCATCTCTAATACTAAAAGTTATATTCTTAAAGATTAAGGATAACTTCATGAAATAGAAAATAATGTTGTTTCATATCTTAATTTGTATTTTCACTTCACGATTTAAGGAAAAGGATTAAAAGTAATCTAGAATATTATAGTGAACCATTTCAAGTTAGATTTGATTGCATTCAAAACCCTTTGACTGAAGAAATTTTTCTTTAACTTTTGAAGATTTTTTTTAATCCTAAAAGTTTATTTCTATTTGCGAGATTCAGTTGATTAAAGAATTCTTTTTCGTGTGCAAGATTAATTCAGATTCTGCTCACATTTGCAATTATTTTTATAGTTAACATGCTCTTTTGTTTTCCCGAAAGTAAATTGGAATACTTGGTATAGGAATCTCTGTTATGGTACAAGGACCCATGTATTGTTACAAGAATATAGTGCTCCAGGCCTTAAGGCTTTGAGCCCCTACATGAAGATATAAGTCTTCAGTATAAGTGTAAAATATACTTCTCACATAAGTTTTGTACCTACACTATTGCAAGCAGATTACAAAAGTACAAGAACGACCACTTAGTGTGAGAAGGAAAATCATTTAGAAGGTAGATCATTTCAAGGGCCCACTTGTTAAAATGCCACCTCCTATACTGAGGATAAACATAGAGTGTTACTTCAGCAGTTAAGATTTTTTACAACAGTGTGAAAGTTCCTTTATTTGATTTCTTCGCAAATGCATTCTTTTACATTCTAGCACTAGAATTACTTTGGTGTTAGTTGCCTTTGATATTTTTTGGTTTCATTCTGAAAAATTTCAATTGAGAAATAAGAATAGAAATAGGAAAAGTTCATACAACTTCTGGCATTAGATGTGCTTCGTCTCTAAGTTTACAAAACCACTGGGTTGGTAATTAAGTGTTGAAGGAGCTTTCTTAAGTGCAATTATTGCACCCAACAATAAATTTTGTCCAAACTTCTAACCACAAAGGAAACCAACAATCTGATAGGAAGAAGAAAGGACGTGGTAGGAAAAAGAACCAGGATGGGAAGGGTAATGCAAACAAACCTAAGAATGATGCTGGAGGGGGTTAAAAAGAGTCTAAGAAAAAGGTAAAATTTCCATGAAAGTTATGCAATGGAGATCATTTGACTCATATTTTCCCTAAGATCCAAGATGCTCAGTCCTTATTAGTTCAACAGGGGTCTTCTAGCTCCCAGGATGTGCTAACTAACCCTTTTCCCCAAGGGAAGCAGTTACTTGCTGACATGAACTCTAGTACTGGTAATCCCATAAGGGGAAACCAAGAAGGGGAGAATACATCAAATGTTTACATGATGAGTTCAAAGCAAGGACAAATGGGTACAAGCAGGGGAGAAATTTGTTGAATAATCCCCATCCTCAGCAAAAAGAAGAACAACTAGGACCTCAATGAAGAGAAGGACTGTGTCTTTGGGGACAATTCATGCTTAGTTGAGCTCCTCGATTTGTATTGATGAGACACCCCAGGCTTCACCTGGAGATCACAACCTCTCGGTTCTTGCAGATGCAGTAGCTCACACTGTGGTCAATGAAGAAATGCAGAGAAAGAGAATGGCATACTATTGTCAGTCTTGCTTCATAAATTGAAGAAGAGAGAATGACACCAACTGCAAGTAAACACCTGGAAGAGGGTCATATAGATGACGAGGCACAGCACATAGAAACACTCGACAATTTTGATAAACAGGGTACTAAAACCCCTGACGAGGTGAATGAACATGGTATGGAAATCCCTGATGAATTAAATGAACAGGGTATTGAAGCCCCTGCCGAGGTGAATGGAAAGGGTACTGAAGCCTTTGTTGAGTTGGATTTACAGGGTATTGAAACCCCTAATGAGTTAGATGCATATGGGGTTGAAACCCTTAGTGACATGGAAGCCCCTCGCATTGAAAAACTTGGTGATATTATGATGTAAACACTGGATGGCCAAGATGAATTTGATCTTGGAAATGAGGGTACATGTTTCAAATTAGTTGCAAAGAAAGTGCTCACAAAAGATGAGCTGGAAACATAGACCTCTAACCTATATCTGAATAACTAGATAGTAGAGCTTGAAAAGAAAATTCATGACTTGGAGGCATTAAACTAGGTCATGAAGGAGCATACTTGGCAGAAGCAGGGCAAGATAGAGTTGGCAGAAGAGGTCAAAGAATAAGAAACATCAAGTGAAGATATGGAAGTTTTGGGTTCCTAAATGCTACAAGCACCTCAAGAATGTGACAAAACAACTTAAGAAAGCCCGAGGTAAGAAGACGAAGATAGTGAAGGCAGGGATTAACATCTAAGTGCACAATTGAAATATGGCTCCCTATGTTGAAGATTTTTGCAGCAAGTAAACGTTGTGTGAGGACACAAAACATCTTAGGTATGGGAGGATATTGGTAGATCAAAATGCTCCATTTTTATCCCCTCCCTATTACAAAACCACAATCATTAACCTCTGTTTATCTACATAAAACTCCTCATTCCTGCACTAGTCCAAGAATATTGTCTATTCCTACATAAACTTCATAATTCATGTTTAAGGTCTATTAGGTGCTTAATTAATCATTTTAAATAGATTTCATGCCTTTAATATATCTTGTAACTTATATTTACTTTCCTTAAAGTATTTGATAAGCTAAAGTATTAATCGTTACACTAGCTTGATCTAGTGTAGGTAGATTCCTTCACCACGAGCAACTATCCGTTCCGTGGTCCCCTCAATAGTTTGATCACTTCACACGAGCATCTTGGTCCACAGAGTCCAATTCGGTTGCGTCCATCCACATTTGAACTCAAAGTGGAGGATAGTTAGAGATATGGCTGAAGATTACATCTACGACCAACGTATAGTTCGCACCTTATTGTAGCACTGGCTTAATTTTGTAATTTTGTTTGTTATTCTATTTCAGTGGAAAGGCTTGATTTGGAATGACTATAATTTTTGGTTACGACCAGAGGTGGAAGGTTTTTATAAAATGTCTCTTTCAAATAGAACTAGGTTAGCAAGCAATAGCGATAACAATATAATTGTAATTTATGGTTTATTTGTAATTTCATTTTCACCCTCGTTCTGGGCTGGACTTGAACTCAAATGTATATTTGCTGATTAGAATTAATACAAGGATATGCACCATGATTTTCTCATTCTGCATTATAATTCTTCATTGATGTGTTAGTAACGTGTTGAAGGTTTTCATTTCCTAAAACGGGAAACAAGCTGGTTGGCTAGGGCCCAACCAACCCAGCTCGTTTACCCTCTTTCTTTTGTTATCTTAAAGGTGTGTTAACTCTATTTATTTACAGAAGCGTGATTTGAATCTTAATTTCGTGCTTTCTTATGAATTCTGATTTATTTCATTAAAATAGTTAAGTGTGAACGGATCCATTGTGTGAAAGTCAAATTAAATTACTTTACTTCCTGTAATTTCTTTTCTAGTTTGCTTTCGCTTGGATCATGCAGATAATATCATTCCTGCATCAGTGCATGTAGGATCTTGCACTATGGTTTGCTAGTTCATTTACAACAATCGTTTCATTCTTTTCCTTTATATGATTTAATCTGTTTTTTCAAAGTAAGCGTTTATCATCCAAAGGAGGCATCTCTAATACTAAAAGTTAAATTCTTAAAGATTAAGGATAACTTCATGAAATAGAAAAGAACATTGTTGCATATCTTAACGTGTATTTGCAATTCACGATTTAAGGAAAAGGATTAAAAGTAATCTAGAATATTATAGTGAACCATTTCAAGTTAGATTTAATTGCATTCAAAACCCTTTGACTGAAGAAAATTTTCTTTAACTTTTGAATAATTTTTTTATTCTTAAAAGTTTATTTCTATTTGCAAGATTTAGTTGATTAAAGGCGTTCTTTTTCATGTGCAAGATTATTTCAGATTCTGCTCACATTTGCAATTCTTTTTATAGTTAACATGCTCTTTTGTTTTCCCAAAAGTAAATTGGAATACTTGGTGTACAAATCCCTGTTATGGTACAAGGACCCATGTCTTGTTACAGGAATAGAGTGCTCTAGGCCTTAAGGCTTCAAGCCCCTACGTGAAGATATAAGTCTTCAATATAAGTGTAAAATATACTTCTCACATAAGTTTTGTACCTACACTAGTGCAAGCAGATTGCAAGAGTACACGAACAACTGCTTAGTGTGAGAAGGAAAATAATTTAGAAGGCAGATAATTTCAAGGGCCCACTTGTTAAAATGCCACCTCCTATACTAAGGATAAACATAGAGTGTCACTTCAGCAGTTAAGATTTTTTACAACAGTGTGAAATTTCCTTTATTTGATTTCTTCACAAATGCATTCTTTTACATTCCAGCACTAGAATTACTTTGGTGTTAGTTGCCTTTGATATTTTTTGGTTTCATTCTAAAAAATTTTAATTGAGAAGTAGGAATAGAAATTGGAAAAGTTCATACCACTTCTGGCATTACATGTGCTTTGAATCTAAGTTTATGAAACCCCCGAGTTGGTAATTAATTGTTGAAGGAGCTTGCTTAAGTGCAATTCCTGCACCCAACAGTAAATTTTGTCCAAACTTCTAATCCCAAAGGAAACCAACAATCCGATAGGAAGAAGAAAGGATGTGGTAGGAAAAAGAACCAGGATGGGAAGGGTAATGCAAACAAACCCAAAAATGATGCTGGAGTGGGTAAAAAACAGTCTAAGAAAAAGGTAAAATTTCCATGAAAGTTATGCAATGGAGATCATTTGACTCATCTTTTCCCTAAGATCCACACTCAATCCTTATTAGTTCAACAGGGGTCTTCTAGTTCCTAGGATGTGCTAAATAAACCTTTTCCCCAAGGGAAGTAGTTACTTGCTGGCATGAATTCTAGTACTAGTACTCCCGCAGGGGGAAACCGGGAAGGGGAGAATACATCAAATGTTTACATGATGAGTTCACATATTGACGTCGCTACATGATCACATGATTATGGTGGATCAGAATAATTCAAGGCTAAATATTCTCTCGATACTTCAAAGCCACTTCATATCGATAGGCCCATAGTAGAGTCTATACCTCGGATGCCGAAAGGCTCCACAAAATGCTCGACCATTAACCCTAATGCTAGGGCAGCCCAGAACTACTTGATTGTAGAAGATCTGGCTCAAAGTCCTTGTGCTATGTTAGTGTTAGAGGTACTCCAATCGTGCCCCACACATGGAGTGAATTACTCATTGCGATCATAGCAGTTGATCCAAAAAATTTCTTTTGCTTATATTCAATATGTCAAACACTAAGAAAATACTCCCACATCATATGGATTTCTAGATGAAGTCTACATATCGAAAGAAAAATATCTTTTGAACTGTAATCGATGAGGGAGCTTCCACATGTGTAATGTCCATGTCATGTTGGAAGGCTATTGGATCACCTCAAGCTATTCCTTCACCAACTTTGTTGACAGCATTTGATTGTCATTCTCATAGGCTGCACGGGATTATTCCATCCTTTTGCATCTATGTTGGGGGAAATGTGGTGAATATTCAAGAAAGGTAGTGAATATTGAAGTAGAGATAGTTGATGGGAATTTGGATTACAACCTCCTTTTAGCCAGGAATTGGACTTACTAGATGGATGCCATTGTACCACAGTTATTTCACATCTTTTATTTTCCTCATGAAGGGAGAATTGTAAAGATTGATAATATGGATTATTCTCTGGGAGACCCCAATGCATCTTCTGAGTCTACTGTTCCATTAGTGGACAATCCCAAGCAGCCTATAGAGAATTTAGGAGTTGGAATGTACTCTTCCTTAATGGGTACTTTTGATATTCCTGCTCCTATGGCTAGAATTAATGCTATTTCATCCTCCAAGGGACCTTCTCGAGGATATTTCTTTAGAAATAATTATTTTTCGAACCCTTGGCCCTTACCCTCATCTACCACCACATTAGATGAAGGATAGGTAGGTGGAATGGCATGTCCTATGTTTGCAGCAGAAATTACTTATCAGTCTATTGTAAACTCTACAGACTTCGATCCGACTCCTTTTTAACCAGAGAAGTTGGATGCAGATGTGGCTTCGGCTTGGACTCTCGATTCAACTTTTGCTCAGGATTGCTTAGATATTGTCTTTCCATCTGAAGAAGAAATACTAGAAACAATGATGGGTGTTGAAAGACCATGGAATGATTTGCATCATCTTTTATATTTCCTTCCTCATTTATGGGAAATAGAGTCAATTTTGTCCAGTCCTTCTACTAGTGATGTTCATGCAATTTTAAACCCTTTGGCCCCAGCTTAGTTTTCTATCGAAGCTAACATGGCTTTTATCTCATAAACTGTACCGATGAACATCTCTAGGAATCCAAGCATTATTGAAAATGTCTACATTGGACCTAACTATTCCCCTGAAGAAATTCAAACTTATATCAATCTCTTTAAAGAGATTTGTGATGTATTCGCTTGATCTTATGAGGAAATCCTTGGAATAGATCCATCTATAGTCTATCATGAGATCAATACATACAAAAATGCCAAACCTATTCATCAAAAACTTCGATTGGTAAACCCTAGAAAGGTAGCAGCTATCAAAGCTGAAGTCGAGAAGCTGCTTAAGGTGGGTTTCATACACCCCATTCCTTTAACTGAGTGGGTCTCTAATCCAGTCCTCGTAGAAAAAAAGCAAGGAACGATTCGAATATGCATTGACTTTAGGGATCTAAATAAGGCTTGTCCTAAGGACAATTACCCCACACCCTTTATTGATCAGATTATTGATGAATGTGCAGGTAATGAGATTTTTTCGTTTATGGACAGATTCTCTAGTTATAATCAAATTACTATCCATCCAGAAGATCAACACAAGACAAATTTTATTTGTCCCTGGGGTACATTTGCGTACAAAAAGATGCCTTTTGGCCTCAAAAATGATGGAGCTACTTTTCAGCAGGCCATGTCATATGCTTTTCACAACATCAAGCACATTATCAAAGCATATCTAGATGATTTAGCTGCTCGTTCTCGAAAGAGAATTGGTAATCCTAAATATCTTCAGTTGATTTTTGAACGATATCATTTTTATAAAATCTGGTTGAATCCAATTAAGTGTGTTTTCGCGGTCACATCCAGGCAGTTGTTGGGATTCATCGTGTCAATAGAGGGGATTCATGTAGTTCCCTTAAAGGTTTAGGAAATACTTTAGTTGCCTCCCTCGTCCTCTATACATCAACTTCAGAGTATGATTTAGAGCCAATTATGCCGAGATCACAAAAGGATTTATGTAATTTCTTAAGAAATGGGTCCCATTTTTATGGGATGATTTTTCACAACGATATTTTGATGCTTTGAAAAAAGCATTAACCTCTACTCCATTGTTGAGTCCACCTAATTGTAGTAGAGAGTTCCTCTTGTATCTCGCTAGAGAAAAATCAACTATTGGTATGGTTCTGGTTCAGGAAGATGATGTGTTGTGTGAGCATGTAATATATTATCTAAGTCAAGGCTTGGTTGATCCTGAAACACACTATTATACCATTGGGCAATTAGCTTTGGCAACTGTTCATGCTGTCTAGTAGCTTAGAAATTATATTCTGCTTTGAAAAACTTTCGTCTTAGTAGTCGTTAATCTATTTCAATTTGTTATCAGTAGGCGAGTGATTGGGGGCAAATATAATAGATGTATTGTCATTTTACAAGAATTCGACCTCGAATTCATGTTGGTTAAATCTAAGAAATCTTTAGTATTTGTAGAGTTAATATCAGAGCTGCCTTGTGAGGAAGAAATCATTCATCAAGAAAAATTTCCTAATGAACATCTATTTCTTATTTCCTCACAAGATCCTTACTATGGAGATATCATTATATATCTCCGGACTTCGAATTTTCCACCCTCTTTTTCCAAGGACGAGCATAGAAAATTGCATCACCTCGCTAAAATTATATTATTATAGGTGACACTTTATATCGTTGCAGGATTGATTCAATCCTTAGACGTTATTTAACCTTGGAAGAAGCTGAGTCAGGGCTTAATGATTTCCACAATGGAGCTTGTGGTGAACATCTATCTAGGCTTGCTAAAGCCCAACAATTTTTGCAAGAAGGCTACTTTTGGCCTTTGATCTTCAAAGATTATATTGAAGCCATCAAGAGATGCCATCCTTGTTAGGTTTGTACTCAGAAAATGCATCCACATCCAACTCCACTTTTCCCTGAGATCATCATCGGTCCTTTCACAAAGTGGGGCATTGATTTTACTACTTGTAATCCGCCTTTGGTAGGAAATCACAAGTATATCACCATGGCCGTAGAATACTCTACTAATTGGGTTGAGGTTATGCCTACTTTCAAGAATGACAATGAAACGACGACCTCTTTTCTCTTCAATCAAGTTATTTCCTGGTTTGATATTCCTAAAGAGATTGTCACTAACCATGGAAATCATTTACAAAATCAATTGATGTCTGAATTGGCTCTCAAGTTTTTTTTCTAGTAGGCGCATTCCTCTTCGTATTATCCTCAGGCCAATGGGAAGTTTTAAGCCGTGAAAAAATCCGTCAAAAGCATCCTACAATGGACAATTACCAAAGCTAGATCCAATTAGCACATCATGTTATATCTGACACTTTGGGCATACCAAGCATCAGTTAAGACATCCACTAGTTTTACTCGCTTTCAACTGGTTTACGAGTTGGAATCTATTTTTCCTGTAGAATGTGAAATTCCTTCCCTTAAACTATTTGTTGAACTTCTTCTTGAGACTTCTAGTCTCGAAGAATGCCTCGTTCATTTGGAACATCTTAATGAGTAGTGTCAAGATGCTACCACAATAAACGAAGCTCATAAAAAGAGGGTAAAAACTCAATAGATAAAGTTGTTTGTCCTATAATTTTTTCTGAAGGCAACCTTGTCTTGGTCTACAATCAAGACAAATATACCTTGGGGGCAAGAAAGTTTAATTCTATGTGGTATGGTCCTTTCATTGTCAAGTGGTTTTCGAAAAAGCGAGCTTATGACTTGATTGATTTTGAAGGAAAAAAGTTGGCGGAGCCCAAAAATGAGATCTACCTTAAGAAGTACTTCGCTTAGGCTTTGACCGAGCATTTACTTGTTTGTTTATATTGTATGATTGTATGTATCTATCTAACGGTTTTAGTGATGTCGATATTTTTGATCTTCTTTGGCAGGTATTGATGGACGCTTTGATATATATAGGGTTCACCAATGGTACCATTAAACACACCTGGAACCTTTCTTACGCTGCTTGGGTGATTTATTATCCATCTGGCCAATTGATGGTTTCAAAAGGAGTATGTATTAGTCGTGCTTCAAATAGTATTGCCAAATATACAATTGTTATTGATTCATTAGTAGTTTATTTGGATTCAAAACTAGTGGTATCTCAATTGAATAACACCTATCAAGTACGAGATCCTTATTTGTATCACCAATTCCTCAGAGTGCGTTTATTGAAAAGATCATTTGTTTACATCACATTTGTTAACATTCCATGATCAAAAAATCCCTTAGCAGATTATATTGCTAATCAAGCATCGGATTGGTATAGAAATCATTCATCACATTAAAACATAAAAAATAATCGAAGTATCATCCATATATATGATCATATTAAAACATTCTATATATAGATAGATTTTTTTGTGTCCAATATAATATAGAAAAATTGGGACAAAATGCCCTACAAAATTTGGGTTTATGTCCATCATCATGTCTAAACACAAAAATATCTGACCATCTATCTAAAAATGTTTCTCAGGATGAGTAGCTAGAAAAAAAATGACAGCATTAGCCACCCGCCGAAATATTCACATCCAATCCCATGGTACTTCTACCACGCACCGCTGCATCTCCTCTAGTAAGTCCTCTATGGCCACCATGGGTACTTGGTGAGTCAATCTCACCAAGTTTCTCTAGACTGCATGGAGGACTCTCTCAGTCTCAGTTGTAGCCCCTTCAACATCCCTTCCACGATGCCTATGTCGAGGAAGTCCATCAGGTCTCACTGGTCCCACATCTGAAACATGATCAATAATTTTGTAAGTGTCTTGTCTCATCAAAAAGATTTTTAATTCATTTATATTGAAAATCAAAAAAATCTTTAAATTCAAAAATTCAAAAATCATTTATACCTATGGCACCCCATGTCACATCTGGTGGAAATACTAGATCTGGATCTCCTCAAAAATCCATTCCGATGTAAGGGTAGTCTTCGAATGCAATGACCTGTTTTTCCCACCAAAGGAAAAACTCATCATCAAAATTCGTCCTAGGGACCTCACCGACCCCTAGTCGTTTCATCAAGTCAACCCACCTACCCATCCGTGGATCTCTCGGCCTACTAATTGTAGATAATACCTTGGGACGAAGCCCAGGTACTCTCAAAAAATAAGGAACATAAGATAGTTTTGTATCCAAAATTCTTCGTCTGACCCTTCTGAATGGAAGTGAGTTGTTCCTTCATGTTGAATAGGAGAGGTGTACACCAATCAAAGACTGTAGTGGGGCAATCCACTGCAAGGCTCATGGAAACATGTGAAGCCCGATGTAGAGTAGCGTAACCATTTACCTTGGCTATGGTAAATAGTAAGATTCCCAATGATAAACTATCTACATACTTGATTGGAATCTGACTTCCAACCTATTCGGGGTTGCTGGGACAATATATTCGGATGTAGTCTTCTACACTAAGACTACCTCTAGTCCTTCTAGTTGAGTGCACTCTCTCCCCCCTTTGGGAAAGACCTGTAATGAAATAAATGTCTTTTATCTTGATCCTTAAGGGCATCTGATCAATCATGAATCCATCTTCTTCTGCACTTCAGTAGTGAATTAGTAGCTCAAACAATGGAGTATTCGCCTTCATGTTTGGCTTTTTGAAAAAATTTAACAAACTGCATCCTCTCAAGGAATCTAATGCATTTTGATCCACCATCACTTCGTTAGCAATGGCACTGTGCTCTCTTTCACACTAGGTATCTGTCATCCTACAAAAAAAGATGTTTCATATCATTAAATCCATGTTTAAAATTTTAAACTCACACACATGCGGGTTTGTTTTTTACATAGTCATGTATAGGGCTTTTGTATATGCAGGTTACCTGTATCCAACCCGTGTATACGCATTGTAGAAAATTTAAAAATAATTTCTTACGGTCAAATTTATGAAAAAACATCTAAAAAGCACAAAACATTACAAAAAATATGATTAGAGGGTTACTTGGAATATTTGAAGCAATTTGAACGGTTTAATTTGATGGAGGAAGCTTTCTTGAGTTTTTCTCCACAGCTCCTTGCTCAAAACGCAAATGAGAAAATTGTGAGTCCAAAAGATCTTATATAGGTTGAAAAATGAAAATTATTTTTTTTTAAGTTTGTTTTTATTTTATGGACTTTTTGACCTTTTGGCTTGGAGTGTTGGAAATAGGTTGTTTTTATAGGATATTTTGGAGACTTTTTTGAGAAATGGCTTCGGTCCCATGACTGCAAACCCGTCATGGAAGGTATCCCTTTCTTACTAGCATATAGGTTAGGGAATATCACTATGCTACATTTTTCATACTAGCTTCCATATTGTGATATTGTTTGCCATAGGGTCAACCCCATCATGTCTTGATTCATAAACCATTTTCACTCGCTGACTTGTAAAATCATGATATGATGGTAGATCCAACCTTTGCATGGGCATATTAGTTAGAGCCTTGATGACATATGTTCCCCATGCTGCTATTGATCTAGGTTATCTTTTTTTTATAGATGCATGAAAAGAATTACATAGACATTTTGTAGCTTAACCAAAGAGAAACTTAAATGTGCACATGTGAGAAGAAGAGCAAGAAACACATAAGAAGACAAGAAGAAAAGACCTTGATAACAGAGTTCGTCCCTCTTGGACTACATCTGCGGGCCCTACTCAATCAATGGGGAGGCCTTCATTCATTAAAAATGGCTTCAAAAGAAGTTACATTCATCAGTTACAAAATGGAGCATTATACCTCCATACTGAAATATGCCCGAAAATTGGAGAGCTCTGGTATAGAAACTAACACCACCGTTGGATTCCCGTCGCCGAGGGGTGCAAAATAAATATAAAACTTGCCCAATTATGAGTCTGGACCAAAATCACCCTCCTGCAAAAAATCTACTCAGGCAAGGTTCCACCAGTGTTTCTGAGTACTCAGGGTTCTGCCACTTAGTCTCGAAATTTGTGCCACTGATCTCCTCCCCTGAGGTGGAGGGTGGATTAACCATAATGTCGTTATGGTTTTATTTATAAACTTGACCTTATGGTTTTATGTCTCACCATAAATATTTCATAACAAATTTCTTTACCAAAAAGGAGGCGTATTAATAGGAAGGGCGGTTGTTTTATGTTATGTGTGGTGGCTTTGGGTGGTGGGACCACATACATGGCCACCTACCCAAGCCCCACCATAACCTTATGAATTCTGCATGATATGATGGGTTGTCAGGCTTAAAGATCAATGGCTTTATGTGGTGGGCAGGCTTTGAATTTGGGACCGCCCGCTTGGGGGCCAACCACTTGGGCCAGGTGGGCTCGATCCCCGCCAGTCCCGTAACCTCTGGTTATCATTGGGTAGTTGCATATATATCAAGGTTTATATATATGGCTTTCACCATATATAATATGGTATGTAGAGCAGGATTTTGAATCGGTGGTCATGCATATAATATGGTTCTATATATGGTTTATTACATGTATAATATGAAAGATATGTGGTGGCTTAATATGGTTTCCAACATATAATATATGGCTACGATATGTATGTTAACCATATATTATATGGTTTCAAACAAATATGTATATATGGTATGGTTTGGATATGCGGTTATAATATGTTATATATTTTAATGGTTTTTGGTTATATCTATATAAATTTAATTATAACCTTGTGTTTTGGCTCTTGTACAGGATTAGGAGGCTAATGGGAAAAAGCCAATTTTCAAGATTTGAAGACTGCCATGTGGGTCTCATGTGCTAAATCGGATGCCATGTGGCGCGCTGTGGTTCCCACTTTCTCTACCATACCAAAACTTTGAAGAGCTCTATCTTATGCATACGAGCTCAGATTGACAAACCGTTAATGCCATCGTGATCTAGAAGACAAGCCCTCTCAACTGATGTCATCAAATTATCCTTTCTGCCATTTTTAATTTCAAGCCTTTATCCATCCCCCTAGTGTTTCGGGATCCTCCTGGATCAATCCTCCCCACTAAGGAGCTTTTGGTCCCCCAAAATCATTAGCACACTGTTAATCTCCTATAGACGAAACTGGTACATTCTTGCAATCATGCACACCACACATGACTCAACAAACCCTCCTTGCCAATAGCTCATAGCACAAACTCATTAGCCAAGGATTACATAAAAAGTAATTAATGCCTCAAATACTAATAAGGAAAGGCCAAAATATCATCGTTGCATCTTGAAGTGATGGGAAACATACCATCATTTTTACATTGCAACGTATGATTTACAATGTTGGCCATAACAAGCTACTACTCCTAAGAGAAACTTCTTAACAAAGCAGACCATCGTGACTGGTGCGGATTCATCTGTGGAACATGTTCATCTTTTGGCTCCTCTGACGATGTTTGTGGAACATGGAGCATTGGACACATGGTTTGTTGGTGTCCCACTTTGTTGCAATAACTAAAACAATTCTTTCTCCTCCAAACTTTTGGGGCTGCCTCGGGGCGCTTCCCCTTGGTGTTTCTTCGAAAGGTGTTCATGGAGCCCTCACTATTGCTAGATTGTGAGGAAGGAATTTCATCATCTGTTGTTGGCTAGTTACTAGCATTATTGGAATTTTTCCCCACTTCCTTTTTGGTGTATCTGATTCCTACATGGTGCAGCAACTCCTTGACTTTGATGGGGTTTATGATGCCTTATCCTTTGATGCTGAGGCCCCTCCCTTGATATCCCATTTTCTTCATTAATTTAGATCCAATCCATGTACTATGTTTTTCAAAAGTAGCAAACTCATCATCATGAACATCATATGAAATTGGAGAATCACTTTTTACCTTCTGATAGCTATGTTGTGGCTATTCCAAAGCCCCGTCCTTGGCTGGAAACTTGTGTAGCAACCTTTCATTTTCATCCCTCGCCTCCTGTCGAATCCTCGTTAGTTCTGCATTCTTTGCTTGGATGCAGTGGTTAATTTCTTCAAGTTCTTGGCGTCTTGCTGAGGGAAGTGTCCTGGTTGAAATCCTTGATTCATAACCAGAATCAAACCCCAAATCTATGGGTCCTCTTATCGCGACCCCCAAGGCTACTAACTTCATCTCATCACTGGAGTCAGACCCCAAGTCAACAGGCCTACCTCATGAAAATCTTGTAGCTGTGACTTTCTCATATTCCTCTGACTCGAAAACTTGGCTTTATTGTACGATGGCAATGGCCTTCTATTTCCCATTTGTGTCATTCCTTTCAGGTCTCAGCTCAGGGTGCAGCTTCCAACAATTCTCTTCATCATGCCCCTCTTTCCCACAATGGGTACAAGAGGGCTTTTCTCAACTTATCTTGACTGCTTTCGTTCTCTTTGATTGGTCATATTTGTCATATTTGCCCCTGATCTCAATGTGAATGGCCTTTACACTGGCCGCATCAATGGTGGTTGGTTCAAACAATAATAATGAATGTATAATATAATTATGTAATGATCCAATGTATTTAGTTACAATTTCAGGAATATCAAGTGCAATATACAAATTTAGTGCTTGCTTTCTAAATTCTTCTGTAAAAATTTGAACATCCTGACCTTTGCCTTGCCTTAAATACTGCAAGTTCATTAAAGCTTTTTGCATGTAACCCAATGGATAAAATTGTGCTTTTAATGCAGAAATGAAATTAGGCTAAGAGGAATAAAGATTACCCACATCCTTACTGCTTTTTACCTTGCTCTCCCACCAAATGAGAGTGGTGCTGGTTAATTGCAAAGAGGCCAATTGAATCTTTGCTTCATCCTCCATGATCTCTGTTGAATCTTGCAGTAGATCTCAATCTGCCTATTCCAATTATTAAGCTGTTCTGCATTGCTTTCACCGTTGTACATGGAGAGATCAAATTTAACATCTAATTTAAAAAAAGGCTTCTTAGCTACATTTTTTGAATTTCAATTATCATTATGATGAGAGGAAGAAGAACTTTCACTTGTAGAAGGAGGAGGTGGATCTCCTCCATCACCTCCATGTACTGAACCTTGTCCTTCTAGAGTTTTCCCCTCTACATTTTCTTGCTTCTCAAGCTTTGAGAACAACTTTTCAACACGATCTGCCATCATATAGAAAGTCTTGCAAAAATTGAGCTCCTCCTCATACCGAGCCTCTTCATCTACCATGTTTCTCCTTCAATGTGCATGCCCCGCCTCGGGATCAAAAGACTATAATTCTCCTTCACCTCTTGGGAGCCTATTTCTTGTTAGCGTACAAACATGCAATTCACATCTAAAAACACTTGCTATGATACCACTTGATCCAGGTTATCTTTTGTTTATAGATGCATGAAAAGAATTACATATACAGTCTGTAGCTTAACCAAAGAGAAACTTAAATGTGCACATGTGAGAAGAAGAAGAAGAAACACATAAGAAGACAAGAAGACAAGAACTTGATAACAGAGTTCGTGTCTCCTGGACTACATCTTCGTGCCCTACTTGATTAATGGGGAGGCCTTCATTCATTAAAAATGGATTCAAAAGAAGTTACATTCATTAGTTACAAAAATGGAGCATTATACCTCCATACTGAAAGATTCCAGAAAATTGGAGAGCTCTGCTGCAGAAACTGACACCACCGTTGGATTCCCGTTGCTGAGAGGTGCAAAATCGATATAAAACTTGCCCAATTCTGAGTCTGGACCAAAATCACCCTCTTGTAAAAATTTTGCTCAGGCAAGGCTCCACCAGCGTTTTTGAGTACTCAGGGTTCCTCCACCTAGTCGTGAAATTTGTGCCACTGATCTCCTCCCTTGAAATGGTTAGAAATGACCTTTTTATAAGGTGGAGGGTGGATTAACCATAATATGGTTATGGTTTTATTTAGAAACTTGACCTTATGGTTTTATGTCTCACCATAAATATTTCATAACAAATTTCTTTACCAAAAAGGAGGCATGTTAATAGGAAGGGCGGTTGTTTTTTGTTATGCATGGTGACTTTGGGTGGTGGCACCACATACGTGGCTGCCTACCAAAGCCCCTCCATAACCTTACCGATTCTGCATGATATGACGGGTTGTCAGGGTTAACAAGTAGCGGCTTTATGTGGTGGATAGCCTTTGAATTTAGGACCGCCCATTCGGGGGCCAGCCACTTCGGCCAGGCGGGTTCAACCCCCGCTGGTCCCGTAACCTCCGGGATAGCATTTGGTATATATATATATATATATCTATATATATATATATATATATATATATATATATATATATATATATATATATATATATATATATATATATATAGTTATATATATATATATATATATATATATATATATATATATATATCTATATATTAAGGTTTATATATATGGTTTTCACCATATATAATATGGTATGTAGAGCAGGATTTTCGATCGGTGGTCATGCATATAATATGGTTCTATATAGGGTCTATTACATATATAATATGAAAGATATGCGATGGCTTAATATGGTTTCCAACATATAATATATGGCTATGATATGTATGTTAACCATATATTATATGGTTTCAAACGAATATGTATATATGGTATGGTTTGGATATGCAGTTATAATATGTTATATATTTGAATGCTTTTTGGTTATAACTATATAAATTTAATTATAACCTTGTGTTTTGGCTCCTGTGCAAGATTAGGAGGCTAATGGGAAAAAGCCAATTGTCAAGATTTGAAGACTGCCATGTGGGTCTCATGTGCTGACTAGGATGCCATGTGGTACACTATGGTCCCCACTTTCTTTGCCATACCAAAACTTTGAAGAGCTCTATCTCATGCATACGAGCTCAAATTGACAAACCATTCACGCCATCGTGATCAGGAAGACAAGCCCTCTCAAATGATGTCATCAAATTCTCCTTTCTGCCATTTTGAATTTCAAGCCTTTATCCATCCCCTTGGTGTCTTGGTATCCTCCTAGATCAATTGAGTAGGCTCGGGAGTCCTCTTTCGTCCCGCCATGACTTGTGCATTGGATACTCATTCCGTTTCTTCTTCTCTATTTTTTAGATTTATACCCTAGAGGATCCTTTGTGTTGAGTTGTATTGTTGCATTGCATGTTGACCATTTGCATTTTTTGGCCTTGAGATGGTTTCACTTGGACTCATGTTTAAGCCACCTTTTGACCATATCTTCTGCGGAATCAACCTTGCAGTCACTTAGCCTTTGCAACTTGACATCCCTTTTTACCTGTGGAAATAACATTCCTTTTAGTGTCATTGACCAGTTTCGCCACCTTGCATTGAGCATGGGAATGTTCCCCTCCCAGGAACTAGAGCATATGCTTTTTTGACACTCGTTGTTTCCACTGTAATATATCATTCTTTTATTATTTTTCAGGCTTCATAAAAATGAAAAAGACAATATATAGATATATATATATATATATATATATATATATATATATATATATATATATATATATATATATATATATATATATATATATATCTCCCAAAAAAGAACGGGAATGGGACATTATTTCCATATTTGATGGCAGATAGATTCAATTGTGTCACCCATGAACAAAGAACTCAAAAAAAAAGTCTTTCCTCCATTGGGATGAGCTTTAGTTTGACTTAGGTGAGCCTTAACCTTTTTATTGAGTCAGTACTCCTCCAATTGGTTATCTCTTCCAATCATATGGAGATTTTACTTATGCCTGTTGCATGAAAAACTTACACAAAGTTATCATATGCTGCCATGTAGTCACAGTTGATTTGCTCTTTTGTTCAAGGGAAGTAAACCTAAGTTGGCCTCTTTGTGGTGTCTATTGACCTATTTTTCAGTTGACCATCCCTAGTTGTCAGAGTCATGTTCGTTATCACATTAGCTATTTGGTCCTTTTCTCGTGTTGGTTCGAGAAGGTCTCCATTAACTTCTTGATGGCAGGTCTTGCTCTTATTGACTAAGATAAATTGCTCTGAGAGTAGATCTAGTCCTATTTTCATTATTGATAGGTCACCTTGTGCTTAGCATCAATCAGTATCATGGGTCTTTGACTGAGTCTATTCCATTGTGTTCAACATCAACTTTCATTATCACACATTGGGATTTGTGCAGTGCCTTGGTTTCCATTTGACCCTATTGGTGGATTCCTTTCCTCTATGTTAGCTTTCATTATTGGTTGGTTCAGATGGTTTTTATCATGCGCTAGCTACATCTTGTGTAAGTCAAAAACGTGCTTCAGTTGGCTTACTACATCTTTATTCATCTGATTCATTCCACATTATTGGCCTACGAGTTACACTCGCGCTAGATTGATGAAGGATGCTTTAATTCCTTCCTTCTAGCGGATATTTTCCCATCGACTTCAAATCATTTCTCTGGGAATGAGATCTAGATTCCATTTGGAAGTATATTAGAGTTTGCAGCCATCAGTGGCAGACTCCTTCACTATCGAAAGTGGAAAAACATCATTGTCTCCTGATTGATGGATTCTTCCAAGTGTTCGACTATAGCACATTCAGTTGCACTTGTTAGATTGTACTGGGTACCTTGGCTCTCATCATCATTATCGGTGAGTAGTCTTGTATTTGCTAACAATATACATCAATGACTGGTAATCAAATGATTTCTCACATGGTTGACTTTAGATCATTTATTGTAGAAATTCTGAATAATATGACACTTATTCACAGAGATTATCCCGATTATACACTATTGCGGAATACATGCATAATACATAACCTCCTCTACGTTGATCATCAATTTAGCAACATTAAAAACAATGAAACATCAATCGCATGCGCACATTAACACAGTATGTAACTCGGGGAAAGCTTACTGCTAAAAACCCCACACTATCTGTATATTAATGATTGAGAACATGTAACATTACATAGTACAATACTTCTCACAAGTATCTAGCACTATCTCCACATGTTACACACAATACAGCTTAGATCTGATCTCCAAATCTCCTCCGCTGCTTTCCTGCCTCCACTACACAATCCTGCAAGAGAATGAATGAATCCAAACTCGTTCCAAGTTCTATTTACATCACTCACATTGGAAATCACGTGAGAACATGCTATATCACTGGGCATATGCAATTCTCATGGGCATACTCAATCCTTTGATTGTGCAAAGTCTCATGCACAACTATAGTCACAACTGATAGCAATCTCAACCTCTAACACCTGTCTCCACTGAACTGTACATGCACTAAGTTAACTGATGTATTCTTTAGTTGCATTATGAGTTAATAATTAGTGAATTAATTAATAACTAATTCACACAACTCATCACTTAGTCTATTGGCTAGTTAGACTAAATACAACTAGTTCAACTAAGTCAAACTGAACACAACTCCATTAACTGTTCATCCAACTCCACAGAACTCAACCACATGAGTTCTAACTGATGTCCTGCATGCAATAGCTCAACTGAATCATAAAGAAAGTGTATTTCCTTCTAACAGCTGCATGTGCCACATCTGTATCTCAAACTGAAGTGCTCCAAGAGGATAAGATAAAGTTTATATTCTAAATATTATTATGAGAAAATAATATTTGACTTTTCTATTTTTGACTAGCAGTCTAAAAATAGACTCTGATCACTCTTGCTGTGATCCAAAAATAGAAGTTCATCTATTTTTCCCAACATGTCCAATCATCCATAAACAGCATCCCGCAACTCATAGACCATGATCCATATGTCTAAAAATAGACATAGTCTAAAAATAGACTTTGCGCCAAAAATAGCCTGCGGGCCCACTTAGTGAAGGCGACTCCTTTCCACTAAGCTCCATCATCTTTTTGCATTTTCAACAAGCATTTATTGTTGCACACTTTTCAACACTCCTTCTCAACAAGAAAGGCTTCCTCTCAAAGCCGATCCTGTAACTCTGGAATGTTCTGCATGCAACACATCTGCCCGGTCCACTTGCTCCAACAACACTTGGAACAAAAACACTCCCAACTGACCACTCTGTTGGGCTAGGAATATACTCTGATGCTAAAGCTCTACCTGCTACTGATGAGTTCTCCCTCTCTGACATTTGTGCTAGTGCAACATCTCCATGCATCTTGCACCATTGCACACCTCTTTGTGCCACCTAGCACTATGCAAAACACTTATGCCTCTCGCATTGCTACAGCCTATCCTGGGATTCCCTGCATTGTCGCACTCTCTGCCACTCCATCCACATCTCTCTCTACCCAATCAGTCAATTCCTGCTACTACACATTGGGGCTCTTGTAGAAAGGTCTCATCTAAGAGGTTGGGCACCTCAAGGATCTTGCCCCTCCTCCTTGGGATGATCAATCTATATCGTCCCACCTCCTACCTGGAGGTATGGCTACATGCGATCCCTCATCCCACCTGGCTCGAAGTTTCCCCCTACTAGAGGTCTCTGCATGAGTATATGTCTCTACTCGATCTCCTCTCAGCTTCACTTGTTGTGGCTACTCCACAACCTCCTAAAGCTGCTGCACCAATTGTGGCTCCTCCACAATCGTCTGAGACTTCTTCTGGCTCTGCACGTTGAGAGGTAATATACGCTTCCTCTCAACCACCAAGTCTCCATCAGTTGCCTCGCTGCTCAAGGCTTTGCATCCATCTTTAACCTCAAGAGCATACAGGTTCTTGACCTGTGAACCAATCTGCTTCACCTATCTAGTGATGATGTGTCTAAGGAAAACCTTTCCCTTACTGAAAACTACATCATAGCATCTATCTTCCAGCACTGCGATCGACACCAAGTTTCTCTTCAGTCCTGGTACATGCTTGACATCGGTCAAGGTAAGGCGAGCTCCATGCTCCCTCTAAAAAATAATCGTGCCTACATGTGAGACACTATACTTCTCATCATTACCCATCCCTATGAGTATCTGGAGATCTTTCTCCTCCAAAGTACTGAACAAACTTTTGTCACCGGTCAGGTGGAAAGAAGCTCCACTGTCAAGAAACCAACCAATTCCCATCATGGATGAAACCATGCATGCGAAGAGTGTGAAATCCAACTCAAATTGTGAAGCAAGTGCCTCACCTTCAGATCCTTCCCCACATCCCTTCTTGGATTTCTTCTTTGGGCAATTAGTAGCATAATGGCCCAACTCATGACAACAAAAGCATCTCACCTTCGACTTTTCAACCTTCTTCCCATCATTGGAAGAACTAGATTCGGAAAGAGAAACCTTCCCCTTCCCCTTCTTCGCCTTACTTGCTAAGGCACAGTTCTCCTCATCATGCATAGATGAAGAACTGTCTCTGGTGCGCCGCCTAATCTCCTCTTGCACAAGATCTGACCAAAGTCTCTCCCATCCTGGCAATTTCTCCCTTCCATTCACCAAGTCCTGGTAGCTATGCCAACTCTTAAGAAGGCAAAGGAGTGATAGACTCACCATATCCTCATCCTCAATAGTTACCCCCACACTTCCCAGCTCATCTCGGCATTGGGTGAACTTCGTGAGATACTGAGGCATACTGTCTCCATTCTCACACCTAATGTTTCTGAGTTTATCCTTGAGCGCCAACTTCCTCTGGTTGCTCTTGCTTTGGAATAATTCTGTCAACATTTTCCACATCAAATATGGAGAAGCCTTTCCATGGAGGCTGGACATAATGTGATCCCTCATGCCCTCCAACAGAATCCTTCGACACTTTGCTGTCTTCTTTTGCCAATCCCCGACTTGAGCAGCATCAGTAGGTTTTGGGACATCTGCATTTATGAACTCATTCAACCCATTATCATCTAACACCTCCTCCATCCTATCCTTCCATGAAATATGTTCGAGCTACCCTCAAGGGCATACTCCAATCGCAATCCGTTGAAAGACATTTCAACTTTGACACCAAGAAAACCCTGCTACCAATTCAAATTCCACCAGCTCAAAAAACTCAACCGCTTCTGATCTAAAATTCGTGAGAACAAAGTATTTCTTGTACAGAGATCACCTATATGGGCATTCACCAGATATCTCACCTTCCAAAAGAAGGATGAATCTAGAGGCTACCTGGCCCGATCACAGACTCTGCCTGAAGAAATAAAATGTAAGCACTTTCTGAATAATAGATCTGATGATCAATACAACAGTAATATCATGTAGAACTTCTTCTACAAATCAGCTCGCTCTGATACCATGTAGAAATTTTGAATAATATGACACTTATTCATAGAGATTATCCCGATTATACACTATTGTGGAATACATGTATAATACATAACCTCCTCTACGTTGATCATCAATTTAGCAGCATTAAAAACAATGAAACATCAATCGCATGCGCGCATTAACACAGTATGTAACTCGGGGAAAGCTTACAGCTAAAAATCCCACACTATTTGTATATTAATGATTGAGAAAATGTAACATTACATAGTACAATACTCCTCACAAGTATCCAACACTATCTCCACCTGTTACACACAATACAGCTCAGATCTAATCTCCAAATCTCCTCTGCTGCTTGCCTGCCTCCACTGCACAATCCTGCAAGAGAATGAATGAATCCAAACTCGTTCCAAGTTCTATTTACCTTGCAGAATCACTCACACTGGAAATCACATGAGCACAGGCTATATCACTGGGCATATGCAATTCTCATGGGCATACTCAATCCTTTGATTATGCAAAGTCTCATGCACAACTATAGTCACAACTGATAGCAATCTCAACCTCTAACACCTGTCTCCATTGAACTGTACATGCACTGAGTTAACTGATGTATTCTTCATTTGAATTATGATTTAATAATTAGTGAATTAATTAATAACTAATTCACACAACTCATCACTTAGTCTATTGGCCAGTTAGACTAAATACAACTAGTTCAACTAAGTCAAACCGAACACAACTCCACTAACTTCTCATCCAATTCCATAGAACTCAACCACATGAGTTCTAACTGATGTCATGCATGCAATAGCTCAACTGACTCATAAAGAAAGCATATTTCCTTCTGACAGCTGCATGTGCCACATTTGTAGCTCAAACTGAAGTGCTCCAAGAGGATAAGATAAAGTTTATAGTCTACATATTATTATGAGACAATAATATTTGACTTTTCTATTTTTGACTAGCAGTCTAAAAATAGACTCTGATCACTCTTGCTGTGATCCAAAAATAGAAGTCCATCTATTTTTCCCAACATGACCAATCATACATAAACAGCATCCTGCAACTCATAGACCATGATCCATATGTCTAAAAATAGACATAGTCTAAAAATAGACTTTGCGCCAAAAATAGCCTACGGGCCCACTTAGTGAAGGCGACTCCTTTCCACTAAGCTCCATCATCTTGTTGCATTTTCAACAAGCATTTCTTGTTGCACACTTTTCAACATTTATTCCCATTGTGTAGAAATGTACCACGGCGATCGGTGAAGACCTTGGGTTTGCATCATCATTTCTTGGTTCACTTCTTAATTGCTCCTATTTCTGCTAGTTCACACCATCCACCTTATATGTTGCAGTTCTTTACAATGACATTCTCTATGTTGGCACCTGAGCTGTAGTGTAGTACCATTTATTCCATCGTTTGACTTGGTACTTTTTGGATTAGCTTTATGACTTCAGTGATTAGCTTCATACTTCAACATCATTAATTAGTTCTTTATATGTGATATTTAGACATGTACTTATTTGGGTATGATTGGATGATCCATTATGCATTTTCAATTCCTTTATACTTGTATGCATATTGGATCCGCTTTTGTACTTGACATGCATACATGATTTATTATCTCTGAGCATGGATATGCCTGCCTCAGACAACAGTTTCTTTCTGATCTCTTTCACTGGCTGGACACGTTGAATTTTAGTGAACTCCTCGGTCTCGGCATGATTCCTTCTATATAATTAATACATTTCGGCCATCATGTACCCCTTCTAACCTCTTATATTATGGGGCATATGTTATAGCACCATTTACCACTCTTGGTAGATTTTATGCTTTGGTTATGGCCTAGGGCAACCCTTCCTTTCCAATCTTGGTCCCAAAATCTAAAAAATACTGTTTTATTTCCTATATGGTCCTTTTCCCTATGTTAAAAGAATGTACACGGCAGTCAGTATATACACAACCCACGTATATGTGTTAAAACACTTAAAAATAATAAATATCCTTAATCTAGGGTGGATTTTATGGGTTTTACTTGTTGCTCACCTACTATAGCCCATGTCCCAACTATTTCTTAACTGAAAAAATTAATTTGGAGAAGTATAAATAAACCTCCATGGGAAGGCCTAAAGAAATAAGAGAGGATATATTGATATTATAGTTGATTGATCCCTGGTTGAGTCTGACGAAATCCCTATGCCTCCTACACTCCCCAAGCTTTAGGAAACTCTTATTTCCTCTTTTGAGATATCATTCATCTCTCTTGTGATATCCTTGTGTATGTTGATGGAGCAATATTGTTGAGGCTAGGACAAGACAGATCCAGAGGACGATTCCGCTTGGAGCTGGTGGAAGACTCAGGTTGTAGTTTTACACCTTTCTTGTAGCTTATATCAATAAAGAAATTTTGTTCTATTCCTGATACTTATCATGTGTATGCATTGATTCATGTTGTGGTTTGTTTATAAATCTTATATTAATGTGTAGTTGTTCATTTTCTTATATGATATAACATATATATCATGAACACGATTTATGTTACTGCTGTTGTATATGATTTTCTTGGATAATTTACAGGTTTCAAAGGCATTGGATGGAGCTGAGGGTTTGAACCCTATGGAATCTACCCAAACATAGGACCTCTGAGTAAGGTCACCTCTTCCCAGTTCAGTAATATAAGCATTTAAATCATTTATTTGTGCATTTCTTGATGTTGTTTTCCCTCTGCTTTGTTGGAGTTTTCAACCCATGACCCTAGGGTATTCCCACCTGCAACAAAGACCTTAACCTTAGTTCTATCTAATTGCACAATTTGCACAATAGATTTCTCAGGTGTTATGTTCAGTTTGATACAAACAGAATATGGCATTATATTTGAGAACACACCTAAGTCTATTAGGTAATTGTGAACATTTTTATTGAAAATATCAAAGGTTAATAAAAAAATAGGGGTATGAGAATTGGACTGATCTCTAATTAGAATTGCATATGAGGCATCAATTTTGTTAGGAGTATCATCTAGAGGCTTTCCTTTTCCTAATGAGGCTTTTGTATTGGCAAAGGAGATGTAATAACAACATTTAATTCTTTGAGGAAAGTTTTTTTTTGTAGATTATTAATAATTTTTTTAATTGTAGAAGTTAAGGAGAGAGGTGTTTGGCATCCATGGTGACTTGACCTAATCTTTGCTGGTCTGCAACTTCTGGTTGTCATCTCCCTGTGGTGGGTCTGAGCCCCCTAGGTAGGATTTTCTCCTCTGCGCTCGATGTTGTTTCTTGACAGGTAGCACATGCTGTGGATGAGCCTGTTTGTCTTGCTTTCCCTGCCTCTCTGTCATCTCCCTATGGTGGGACTGACTCCTTTGTCTTTGGCATCTGTTTTTAAGTTTTTCAATGCTTTTTTTGGTTGAGCTGTTTGGCTCGAATTCCCTATCTCTCTGCTTCACATTCTTGTGACCATTTGGCTATAACATCCCTGAGCTCCATCCTTCTCTAGCGCATCCCATTGTCAGCTTCAGTTATCTTCAGCAGTTTCAATTGATTGTTGTCGTAGGCTTCTTGGGCACGGTTCTATTAGCCCCTTAGTGGTGGACATGTCGGTGCCTTCATAGGATGAGCCTCTGTAGGCTACTACCACACCTCTGCAGGCTAAAATTATTTCATTCAACTCTCTTGTCACCTTTGGCCCAAAATTCCACAAGTAGGGGGGACTCTAAGTTTGTGAAGATAGTTGATGATATTTCCAAAATTGAAATATGTGCCCCTCAATCTCATTCGAGAGCTCTCAAGTTGGCTAACAAAGGCCTTATTGGGCAATTCATGGGCCTATGGCCTTCGCCTCATACTGTCAAGGCCTGGGTTGAAAAGAACTATATTCCTTTGATCAAGGAGGGTGTGAACTCCTCCTTTTGTGGCAAAGGGTTCTACATTTTTTATGGGGGGCCAAGGGCTCTATCTAGATCGATAGTGTTAGCTCTCTGTAATTTCTTAAGGCTATGAAAGAAATGCAAAGGTAACAAAAAAACGATTTGGAAGCTTGGATCTATCCCTACCAGCTTCAGAGAGGGATATCTCTGTCAGATTTAGCTTTGTTTACTTGGTAGGGCTTTAGGCTAGTTGTGGAAGTTCAAGGTTTGGTTTATGAATTGGTCTGGTTGGAACAGAAAGGGAAACACCATTGCGTAATGGAGTCAAAGAGTCTTGGGGTGATCAATTTGCAAAAGTATCAGGCTTATGTGAAACAGGGAAAGGCAGGCATACTACTGGATCCTTGTAGTTTATCAGATGGAGAAGGAAGAATAGATTAGGATTCACTTTAAATATGGAGCAATTAAGAATTCTATATTTAAACTTCAAAAGAAAACATTGATATTGTTTTAAGCCAGAACAGGGTGCTTTTGAAACAAATCCTAAACTTAATTTTCTTTAAAACAATAGAGAAAAGAAACACATATGAAAAATAGAGAAAACTAATTACAGTAAGAAGCACTTCACCACATAGATATGACACAGGAATCCTGAAACAACTTGCTTGTATTAATGCAAATGGCCACTAAATCTCAGTGATCAACTTTACAATAATGGTAGTCTTTCTCAGTACAAGTCCCAACCCTTTGTTTATTACAAATGAAACAATATATAGAATAAAAAATCTCCTAAACTGTTACAATAATTCTAGAATAAAATCTTGAATAATAACTAAAAATAAAATAATATCTCCAAATTATCTATTGGAAACATTGAACTGTTCATTAAGATCTGGAATTGGTTTTCTGAATACTGGAAATCTGCAAAATGATCCTCAATTTTCTAATCCTCTATTGCTAGGTGTCTAAGATTGATCTTCATGCCCTTGAAATCTGTGCAAAGGTTGAATCTGTCTTCACAAAATCAGCTAACTTCTTTTTAAATCTGATTCCTCATTCTTTGAGTCCTATTTCCGTCGTTTTTTCTTTTCATCATCTTTTGAATACTTTATTTGTCACAAAATATTTGGGGAAATATATATTTTAAATAATATTTCCAAATATTTTGATTAAACCCTTAAATGAAATTCATAATTAAAATTTCAATATATTCATTTGAATGATTTAATAAACCATCTTGTTTTCAAATCCATGTGTTGTTTTCCCTTCCCATGGATTTTGAAACCCATGTGTTGTTTTGTAAATCCATGGCTTGTTTTCTCTTCCCATGGGTTTTGAAAAACCATGTGTTATCTTTTTGTAAATCCATGGCTAATAAAGTATTTCTATTTTGACTTTTATCCCTATAAAAACAAAAATATCTTTCTTAAAAACTATTTTTTACTTATCCTCATATCTGTAAAACTAGTTTACATGAAGCTCATTTTTTCTCACATGTACTTTACTCTTATAAACATATGATCGTAAAAATTCCTTTTATTTTCTCTTGTAAATTCATTTTCTTCCACTTGTGAATTACTGTTTTTCTTTCTACACCTTCCCACAATAATTTACATGTAATAGGAAAAATGGTTTTCGGAGGGGGGTAAGTGATAAGAGGTTTTGAGCATGGGGTCCAATTTAACAAGACGGCGATAGTTGTAAAACTCGGTAGGAATGAAAAAAAATAAAATTGACCCCCTCCTTCAGTTAAATGTCAGAGGGGTTGGGGCCTGAAACATACGACTACCGCTGATATATTTATTCACATATCTCAAGGATTTTACATTTGGGAAATTTAATAGTTAAGTGCGGGGTGGGCCATAGGATTTGACTTTTGGATTTATGACTTTGGCTGACATATGATGAATAAATGTGGTTCTCATGTTTTAGAGTTTTGATTTATTTATTATTTTTGAAATAATTCAAAATAAATAATTTCTCACTTAGGCCTTCTTCTTTGCTTTCTGGTGCAGACTTCAACTTGCTCTTTCTTTTGATCCAGATGTCGGTTTGAAGCACCAGATATACCATTGGAAAGCTGCTCCTGAGAACTTTTCCATGAAAACACCTGCAACATGATCTGATCTAGAATTTATATGTAAAAAATATCCCAAACATCCATACTTTATCTTGGCCACCAGACTTCAAGAACTAAATGGCTCCTTGGACAAGCAAATGTTTAGGCTATGACACCTAGTGATTCATAAGCTAAACTCTACCAACAGATTCCAAAAATAGATAACTACACAAACAAATTACCTATATTATAGGACCCTAATATTTGGAGCCCCAGCTTCAACCCCGACTGTGATGTTACTTCCTCGGTTCCTGTTTGGGTGAAACTCCCTTACCTACCCCTGCACTGTTGTAATGATGCGATATTCAGGCTTATTGGGAACTCTCTTAGGAAATACGTTGACTGCTCTGAACCAAAGGATGGCCTATTCTCCTGTGCTCAGATCTACATCGAGGTGGGCATAGAAAAAGGTCTCTCAATAGTAGTCAGCCTTTGGACAGATACCTGGTCAGACACTCAAGAGGTTGGCTATGATCAGTTGCCCTTCAAGTGCAAGTTGTGCCATGAATATGGGCACTTTGCTAAATTTTTCCCTAAAGGGGGAGAATCTGTGGAGAAACATTCTAGGGGATCAAAAGAGCAATAGATGTAGGTCAAGCATCACAAGTCCTCGAATATCCCTCCCCATGACAACTCCCCTGCTTTCGAGATGGCCTCAGCCCCCCAAAGTTGCCCGTCGGGTGGGGATGGCTCGGGATTAGAAACTATGAGTAGATTTAAAGTATTAGGCTTGAAGGCTCGTGTGGAAGGACCAAAACCTACCGTGCCTCTGATTTTTAGGACCTGCACCCCTCGCTCTATTCCCTAGGGCCTCCCCACCAGCAGACACATGGAGACTAGTTCAATTCCGGAAACTAGTAATTCCTCTAAGGACTCATTAGATGACGAGGAGGAATTAGAAGGCTTCATGACCTCTTCTAAAGGAAAGATACTAGCAAGGAATTTAAGCTCAGTTGAAGGCAAATCAGACGGGCCTAGGAAGAAACAACATGTCTGAAATGAGAAGAAAACAAGGCGAAAAACAAAGAATGAAGTCAGATGGGAAAAAAATGAGAAAGACAAAGAATTGGGAGTACAACACACTATCCCACATCAGCTGGAAAATCCAAGAAACAAAGGAAGTGGGGGGAAGAAAGGAAACAACTCGTACTCTAACAAGGGATTAGGGAACCCAAAAAAGTGATTAATGAATATAATATCTTGGAATTGTAGAGGATTGGGTTCGGTAAAGAGCATCACAGAAGTAAAATCCCTCATCATAAAAGAAAGGCCTGAAGTCACCCTACTACATGAGACCAGTATGGATGAGGATTCTATAAACTCCATCAAACATAAATTTTGGAACACTAGGAAGATAGAAATAGTTAGCTCTAGAGGGGCATCCATAGGCCATTGTACACTCTGGAATCTAGCAAAGCTAAAGATGGTAAATACTCTAAGAACTAAGCATAGTATAACAATTGTTTTTAATAAAATTGAGAAGCAGCAACTCTTCAATGTGATAAATTTGTACAAGCCCACCCACTTTCGGGAAAAATAGGAATTTTGGAATTCCCTGATGGACCTCAAAAATACTAAGTATGGGAATAACTTCATAATTAGGGGTGACTTCAATACTACAATGAGCCGCCATGAAAAAACAGGGGACTTCATAATTTGGGATGCCCATCAGGAATACATGGAGGATCTTATCTTAGCCTTGAACTTGTATGATGTGAAACCCCAAAAATTCCTTTACACTTGGTCTAACAGAAGAGCGGGTTTAAATCATATTGTGACCTGTTTAGACTATTTCTTGGCAGCTGACAATATCCTAAATTTGAACTATGTCCTTAAGTCATCCATCCTCCCTTGGGCTAGATCAAACCACCTGACAATTCGCCTGGAAATATCCATGCTCCTAGATCTGGGGCCCATTCCCTTCCATTACTCTCCTCAAAGGTTGGTGGTCCCCAACTTCTTCGAAATGGTCTCCATTTCTTGGTCATGCTGGACTGATTGAAGCCCAATTACTATCCGGGACGCCAAGATACATAGATTGAAAAGAGACGTGAAAAAATGGCTAAAGGAGAACAAAACAAAAAGGCAGTTCAATAAAAAAAACATGGGAGAAAAAATGGTTGAAATCTAAGCACACATGGAAACCATGTCGATTCAGGATATGGATATCCATAAATAATCATAAACCTTCAAGAGCATTCACAAATATCTCAAAGAGGAAGAGGAGTAATAGAGATTAAAATCAAGAAATAATTGGCTTAAGGCAAGTGATAGAAATACTAAATTCTTTCATAAGAAAGCCATGTTTAGGGAATCAAAAAACAATATCACTCAAATTACCCATGGGGTAATGACCATCAATAAGTTTGAATAAATCAAAAGAGTAGCAGTCGAGAACTATAAAAACTTGTATACCAAGGACCACACATGGGATTTGGACAGTGAACATTTCTTCCTTGAGGGCATTCCACCCCTTTTCCAACGGATTGGAATAGATCACTGACTTCTCCGAACAAGGATTAAATCTGAAAGGTAATCTTTTCCTTCCCCCCAAATAAAGTGTCGGGCTCGGATTGTTTCTCAGCAAGCTTCTATCACTCCTTGTTATAGATCCATTTGGGCACATCAACCCCAACTTATTGATTGATACTATTAGGGCCCATAAAACCCTAGTACAAGTTGTTACATGCCCTAAAGAAGTTAGTCATCAAAATGCCTTACTTCCAAAGAAGTTCCATCACTGAAAACATCCAAAAAATACCTCTAAGAAGATCAACACAGGTAGGCCTTCATTAGGGTGCACTACAATACAAACCATACACTGACAGGGTGCTATGTAGAGCACTTGGTCCCTCTTTGGCTTGCACTGAGCGAATTTGAGCAAATTTCCATGAGGGTTTGAAGATTCCTTATCCATTGGAAGCCTATAGAAGTTTCTCAATGCCACCTACTCCTTTGAGTTCGCATTTGGATGAGAAAGGGAATTAGGAAACATCAATCCCCTATCCCTTCTTCCATGGAACTGATTTATAAATTTATAAAGGCATTCATCATCACCATTGATGGCATAACCTCCTTCACTCACCTATAAATAGATCACTCATCTAAGACATCAGAGGTTGAAAAATATTGAATTGTAAGGAGATGCCGGTGATCTGAGATTAGAATTGAGTGAAAGTATTGTAATAGTGTTGGAGTGTCTTGCTTGTTGTGAGGTGATGAAGGATTGAATTGGAAGGATGACACTAGATCGAGCTCATATGGGTTGTAATATTTCCTCTTATCAATAAAGTTTTCAATACTTTTTCCTTATGCATGTGTTATATATTAATGCTTTCATATGTATATCATGTTTTCGATTCCATGTTATTTATAAGTAATAGATCATTGTTCTCTGACAGGTTTTTGTTTCTATGATTGTGCAGGTACTTTCCAAGCGACTTAAGTACAGAAAGGAGCAGCAAGATCGGTCAAGGGAGACAAGGAGATAGCAAAAACTACAAGTAGGTCTCTCTTCTCTCTTTTTTTATCTGTTGATTATAGGAAAAGTTAAGAATACTTTGTATGTTGTTTCTAGATCCGCTACTAGATCTAGAGGGTTAGGCATTTGTCCAAGAACACTAAATATTCCTAAAACACTTCTTCTGGGTTGTCATAAAGAGAGATCTGTATAGGTTGGTGGAATTCTCATTTAAAAATGTTGCAATAGGGATTGGCATAAAATCTTCCTTCCTAGCCTTAATCCCTAAATAATCAAACCCCTCCTCATTCTCTAGATTATTCTCTATTTCCCTCTGTAACGTATCTTATAAGATCTTTTCAAAACTATTGGCCTGATGTTTAAAGCTACTACTACCCCTCCTAATCTCTAACAATTAAGGGGCTTTGTCCCTTGGAGACAAATTTTTTACAATATTATCCTCATCCAAGAAGCCCTAGACTCCAGCTGGAGGTGAGGTGATCAGGGCATGATTACTAAACTAGATATGGCTAATTCCTTTGATCAAGTTAAACATAGTTTTCTACAAAAGGTTCTTCATAAACTTGGTATGAATGATACCTTCATAACATGGATAAATATTTGTATATCCTCCCTCTGGACTGCTCCGTTGGTGAATGGTAGGGTTGCAGGTTTCTTCGAAGCTTCCAGAGGTCTCCATCAAGGGTGTCCCCTCTCACCCTTCCTTTATATAATTATGGCTGATGCACTGAGTAGCTATTTGGAATCTGAGTGAGCCTCCGTCAACCTCCCAGACATTAATTTCTAGGAGGATATCAAAATCATAAACCATGGATAGTTTGTGGACGACACTATATTAATGGGAGGTGCTTATACCACTATTGTAAGGAGGTTTATAAACATTCTAGGCAAAATTCTTAGTACATCGAAGGCATCTACGAGTGACAGCAAGTGCCACATGTACAGCTAGAATATTACAAGGAAAAGAAAAGAAAAAAAATATTGAGGAAATTATGGGATTTAAATCTATCCGGGTCTGGAAAAATTTCAACTACTTAGGGATCCCAATCTTCTTGGGACATGCTGCACCAAATGCCTAGAAAAAAGTGCAAGGGAAAATGAAATCCAAAATCATAAACTTGGGAAGAATTTGGCTCAATAATGTAGGCAAAGAAACTTTGGTGAAATAAATCCTTTTATTTATCCCCCTGTATCAGTTCACAGCTCTACAATTTCCCGATAGTGTGCTTCACCAAATGGGCATGTACATTAGGAAATTCTTGTGGGAAGGGGGAAAAACAAAAAACAAGAAATATCATGCAATAAATTGGAAAACAGTCAGAGCACAAAAGAAGCATGGTGGTCCGGGGATTAGGGACCCAGGAATTACAAATATGGCTATAAGAGCAAAAATTTACTATAGCTCAGTCACAAATCCGAGCCAGTGATGGTCACAAGTTATCAGGTCTAAGTATATATCTCTTCCAAATGACCGGGCTAGAAAATTGGCCTCTAGATTTGGTTCCCCCATTTTGTGTTTGATCAATTCCTCCAGGGATCTCATCACAACATATTTAAGCAAGGTCCTTGGAAATGGTGTCACTATCAATATTTTTTCTAATTCAATTCTTGGCCTTGAATCACTAGATTCTGATCAATCTTTGGTGGAACTTCGTCTCTTCTTCAAAAGTAGAGGGGTGGTTTCACTAGATTAGATTGCAAAGTGGAATCAGCGAGGTGGTTGGAAGCGTTGGAAGATGGATATCATCCCGGAGGCTCTTTTCCCCCAATGAGAAAGGATCTTATAGTTGTTAAGTGGTTGTGTCCCCATTGCATAAAATGTGGAAGACAATTGGGATTGGAAGAATCCTAGCTACTCTATGAAGAATGGTTATTTTCACATGCTTGATGAAACCCATTTACCTCCAAAAAATTCAGTTTGGGGAAAAATTTGGAAAACAAATGGCATTCCAACAATCAATTTCTTCTGTTGGCTTCTCACCCATAAAAAAATATTACTGCTAAAATTATAAGAAAGTGGGGGTAGATTGGCCCCTCAAGGTGTCCTCTCTACGAATTAGAGGAGGAGTTAATCTCACATCTCTTCCTTCAGTGTCATGTCATGAAGGAAATTTGGGTTGTGGCCCTCAGTACCCTATATTGCAAAACCATTTGGCCTATAGACATTCATTCCTTCTTCAACTCTTGGCCCAAAGCATACGTGGGCTCCCTTCAAGCCAAAAATAATTTTAAGGAGGTATGGTCCACTCTCCCAAAGTATATTAATTGGAAAATATGGATATCTAGGAATAAGGTGATTTTCAGAATGTTTCGAGTCCCAAAAAGGAATATAGCCATGACAACCCTCTTAGCATGTATAGATCTACATAAACCAGTCAATTGGATCTGTTAGAAACTTCTTGGATGGCACCGTGGGAGGTCGCCCTAGCCTCTCGGGGTATGGAGTGAACTACCTATCTTCAAGCCAGCTAGATTTTGAGGCTATCTCTAAATAACCAGGTGGAATGGCTAAAAACCACAAATAAGCGGACCCTTCAATTCGAAGGTGCATCAAAAGGATCCTGGGGTGGCAGGAGGGGGATGGATTCTCATTAATCCCAAAGGAATAATTGGATTTTGTTATGTTTGGGGACTAGGCTGGAAGACCAATAACCAAGCAGAAGTGTATGGAATGCCCTGGGACTAATCCAGGCACAAATAAATGGGATAAAAAAGATTTAGGTGTTAGGAGACTCCATGATCATTATAAGGCATATGATTAACACTTCAAAGGCTATGATCACTAACTTGAACCAAATCATTATGAGAGCCTAGAACTTACTCCCTACTTTTGACTTGACATCCTTCTACCATGTCTTGAGGGGAAATAGCCAATATTTTGGTAGACAGGATAATAAGGCATGTCATCTGGAGGAGGAAAAAAGTGTAATAAACAATGTTGTGGGCACGAAAAATATTCCTTAAGAAAATGAAGAGAGACATATGTAGGCTGCTATTAAAGTCTCGAAGGAATGCTAAGGAAGTTGAAAAGTCACATTTAGCATACCATAAAGATATGAAGCCCCTCCATCCTCCCCCTACCTCTCTCCTTTTCGCTTCCTCCCCCCGATCCCACATCCATCCCACCCTCCCCTCTCCTTCTTGCCTCCTGTCCCCTTTTTCCCTCTTCCCCTCCCCTTCATCATTTCCCTCCCCCTACCCTACCCCCCCCCCCCCCATATGGCCCATCCCTTTCCTTATATGTCCATCTGCATTATTTTCCCCACCTCAGGTTCCTCCTCCCCCTGTCACATCATCCTCTACAATTTCCTACCAGTTGTGAAGACTCATGGCAAGCCAAACGTCCACTCTCACTTTAGACATGGTGTCATATGGATTTTTAGTACCACACCTATTCCAAGCTTAAATCATAGTGCGTGTGATCTTAAATGAGGGTCTAACATCTTTTTATACTTACAAGAACCTCTCACGCCAAAGCTTAGAAATTATTTGATCCAGCTTATGTTGACAATTGAGGAATTAAGTACTTGAAATAGGTGTATGTGTTTGTTTGTTTTTAACTGTTTAAGTGCTTTAAGATGATTTGTTTCTTCCGATATTAGACACACATAACAGCCATATAATGCAACAAATAAACATCAACACATAATAAGAAATTTAATCTAGGAGTTCACCCGAATATCGTGGGATACATCTCCTTGAGCTTCTGTCAATTTGACTTGGCTCTTTAGGATTATGGCTTCAATTCTTTTACAAGTTCCACAATCAACTCCAATGGTTATTGATTGAACCAATGGGCGTAGAAAACCATCTATATCCCTGTCATGGCTGTCATCACTCTGCAAATAGATCTAAGATCCCTTAGACTTGATTCCTTCAATCGGTGGACTAAGCTTCCTTGAGCTTCTTGATGGCACTAACTCCTTAAGAATTCTTCAACTATCTTTGAAACCTCTTCTACTATCTCCAGCACGTATCAGACATCAAAAATAGACTGTTCATTTACTCAAAATCAACACTACATTCCCGATCTAAGCCTTCCTCTAGGGTTGGCACTGGGCTGCCTCAAGCTTCCCTGTAGCATCTCCGCCTTTAGAAGTATTCATATGCTTCTGTAAACCATTGCAATGGATTTATAAGGCTCATTAAAGTTAGGAATCATTGTTGGTTAGTTGAAAACAAATATTGGTAGCTCCTGCAACTGCCTCCAACCCCTGGTGACCCTGAGCTCCAAAATCTCCCTAGATGAAAATCTCCTTGAAGATGGCCTATTCAACTTATCTGGACTATTCCATTGGCTTCAGAAGGCCTAAATTAGCATAGCCAACCTCTTTTTTCACTCTATTAGGTCAAAAACTTCTCTTGGAATGCATTTATTCATTATCTCTTAGAGATCCTCCACTAAATCTGGTTAACTGCACTTAACTGCAGTGAAATTTGGCAAAATCCCTTAATTTCTCCGCTCTGTCAAAATTAATTGTCAGAGCTGGTAGTTACCGTTACCTCTGCTGTGCATGTGAATGGTATTACCACCAACGGTTAGGGATATGGTTAGTGGTTTTTATGGCCACAGTTTACTCAGCGTAATGTGATCAGTCTTTCGGGACTCTTGGCGGTCCTAATCCCCAAACCTCAAATAGTTAAACTTTATATATGCAATGTGCCCTGTTAACACCCAGGTTGTTCCCTATGACTCCCAAGGGAATACGGCCGGGGTAACCACTAACCAATCTTTGGATCACTGCTTCTAGCCTAACAGTGATCAGAGAGGGCTCTCTCTTTATGATTTGTAACTGTTTGCTGTAGGGTTTTAGGCTAGCTATTATGCACTGTGTTTTGTTTATGTTTGGTTGGTGAAATTCCTTTTAGGCTCTAGTGAAGTAGTTTTCTGAGAAGTTGAGTACCATTGGGCAATGGAGTCTGTAGCTGTATGTGTTTGAAGTTTTGAGATGAAAGATGGGACTTACAGGGCCATTTGGGTGTTTAATAGAACAGATTTTTGATTAAAAGACTGGAAACAGTTAGCACGAACAGTGAAAGCATTTAAGAATTTTCACTATTTATCTATATGTTCCCAACAGATAGCTTTAAGAAGAGAAAACAGAGGTCTTAGGGGCAAAGTTGAATCCCTAAGAATGGCTGTTACAATAAGACACAGTTTTGAATTGCAGCAATTAAGAATTACAATTTTATTACTGTATTTGGGGAAAACATACAAAATAGCTCAGTTTGAGTCCAGGGTAAACATGGTTAAATCCTGGTACTATCCTTTTACCTTGCTATCAAGTGTAAAACATAAGAACAACAAAGAGAACAAAAGACTCAAACAGACACAACAAAGAGATTTGAGAATACTTATAGTTTTATGCAACACCCATGGAATCCTGTAACATGCATCCTTCACCACAAGACATCAAATGACACCGAGCCTTGGAAATTCCATTCTTCCTTTGTATTAATTTTCTGAAAATGTTACAACGAGCTAGAGCTCCTCTAAGAGAATAACAATCATCAACCAACCCCTTTCACTGCTGTGAAGGGTGAATATATACTTGCGGTTCTTTACAAAATATCTGAGTCCTCAGTTATCTCAGATTTACTTCCTTACCAACTATCTAAGATATTATGGGCAGAATTTAATGCAGCATTTAATACATAGTACAGGCATTTTAATGCTCTGTCAGAAGATATTTTAGCTTTGTAGGAATGGCTAAGTCGGTCTGAATATTTGGAGTTAATGCATAGAAAACCCGACTGTAGGCTGGTACACTGTGTCTCGGAGCTGTCCGCTGTGACTTTGACTGCTGCTGGTGGTGAGTCATTGGTCTGGCTGAGTTGGCTCAGCCTCTGCCTTTTCCTGTGGGTATTAATTCCCAAAATTGTCACTGTATGTACCTGCTTCTTTCCTTTTGCGCTATTGGTTCTGTCCCGTCAAAATTGTCTGGGTCAAATGCCTCCAGACATCCTGTGTGGGCAGTTGATGTGCCAAAATTGCCCCTAGAGTCTCATCTGCTTCTGTGAATTTGAAGAAGTTGGGTGGTGTATCAAACAGATGCTCTATCTCATTCATGAGAAAAAACAGGTTCTCCACCCTGTCATACATCATTTGCCCTGTAGCTGGCCCTGTGTCTGCTGAAGTGCTGGGAGGTTTTGCAATCTCTGCTACTGCATGGGCATCAATCCTCTTGTTATAGTTGTCCAGGGTGAGCAGTCTTCCCACGCTGCTCAAAATGTTGGGGAGGCCTCTGTTCTGCAGTGTTACAAACTTCTCCAGGAACCTGTTAATTTCTGTCTGCATGTCCTGTGTTCTCCTCTCCAGGGTCCCAACCAAGTTTCTCAATGTAACAACTCTCTTGGCTATGGCAATTGTTTCTGTCCTGTTGTTGATTCCCATGGTAGCCAATTGAGTGCTGGTCTTGTAATTCAGGATATTGATCATCCTGGTAGCTGCTTCTGGCATGTGTCCAAGGCTTGCCCTGGCTCTCTGTATCTCCTTGTTTGCTTTAGTGATGAGCACCATTTGCTCATCCATGGTTTCAATGTATTGCCACTGTTTGGCAATGGATCTCCCAATGTTGCTCCACAACACTGCTTTCATATCAGCTGTCACCCTTTCCAGTGCAAGCTCCTTCTCTAATTCAGCAATCCTTCTCTTAAGGGTTTTCACCTCTCTCTCCTTGGCTGCCTCATTTTGTTTGCTTTTATCAAATTTCTCATTAATATTAGCCAAGTTCTGTTTGAGCCCATCCAGCTCTTTCATTTGAGCTTCCATAGCTCGGATCTCTGCTTGTAGCTTTTGCATGTCTAAGCTAGCAGCTTGCTCTGATGTTGTTGTGGGGGCTGTGGATGGTGCTGTAGCTCCTGTTTGCTGAGGAGGAGGAGTGATGATCGGGGGTGCTTCCTCAAGATTTATTATTAATGGAGGAGGCTGGGAGGATTGACCTTCCCCTTTCTGTTTCATGGCTTCTTGTAGTGCTGCCTTTGCAGCTTCAGCTTGTCCTAGCTGGTCTTGAGTCCTAACCAGCTCTTTGTATAAGGATACCAGCAGGTCTGTGGTATCTTTTTCTTGCCGTTGCTGGGCAACTTCATCTGTTTGTGGATGGATGGTGGCCGGGAGTTTGATTTTCTTTCTTAGGGCTGCCATGTCTGCATCCCTTATTTTCAGCAGTTCTTGGATGCCTTTGACATCCTTGGGATCATGTCCTATCTCTATGATTACCTCCTCCAAGGATTTGATCCTGTTGTCCTTGGCTTGTGAGGATGCTCGTTCCAATTCTAGCTGGGATGATGTATTGTCTAGGCTGCTCTTTAACTTGTAATTTTCTAGTGTCTCATCTGCCAGGGAGGCATACACCATTTCACCCGTTTGTTTGTGTAACTCTATCTTATCCATGGGGTGAATGTCCTTAGCCAGAACTTCCATATTTGTTCTCAAATAGTCTGAGGTGGACTGAGGATGTAGAGTTGTGGGCATGAAATGGCTCATTATCATTTTGCCCTCACTCACATCAAAAGCAGACATTAGTCTCTGCTGGTTGCTGGGAGCTAGTTTTAACAAGTGATCATAGAGTTGCACTTTTATGGGATCACTCCTTCTCTTGATTTCTATGAACTGCTGCTTTATACTTGAGTGCCCCTCTCTATGCTGGCCAGAAGAGCTGACCTCTCCTCCCATTGTCATATCTGGTCCTCTTTGAGATGAGCTGGCCGAGAGTTCTCCACTGGGTGGGCCCATGCCCATGGCCTGCCTTACTGCTATGTCCTCCTCTTGGGAGTCATTCAATCTTTGTCTCTTCTCTCCTCTGATAAAGGATGAAGTCTGGGGAGTCTCTCTCTCTCTCTTTCTGGTTAAGTCCTCCTTCTGAGGTGTTTGGAGGACTGAGCTGTCCACATTGATGTCTGTTCTTGGAGACAACTCTGTTTGGGGCTGCTGTTCTGTAGAACCAGGCAAATCTGTCTCTTTATTTTGCTGTAATGGCTGCTGTCCACTAGTTTGTGGTTTATCTTGTTGCTGCCCCAACTCCCGTTCTTCCATTTCTTCTTGCTGCTGTAGCAGGGTGTCAACCTGTTCTTCTGTTAATATAGGTGGTTGTTCCACCTGTTTGCCTTTGTCCTTGCTTGCTGCTTGGGTTGTCTGCTCGGCAGTTCGCTGTTGTGTTGCTGGTGTTGTGGTGGCTGCCCCAACTCGCCTCCTGTAGAAAATAGGCACCTGTCCACAAGTTTCCAAGTCAGCTTGTTTTTGGACATTTCTAGCCTCTTGCTCAAGTATTTCTTCATTAGTCATTTGCTCTACTAATGTGCCCTCTTCCCAATCTGGTGCATTTGCATATTTTTCAATTTCAGGTAATCTTGCATGAGCATAGTTGCCTAACTTATACCTGATCCTCCTGAGGGAAATAGAGTGGTTAGGGTCATATGGAATCCACTCGAAACTAGTTTTCAACTGGAGTCCTTCCAGGATCCTGTCTGCCTCTTTCCAGCCTTCCTCCTTCCTGTTGTATAAGAAGGGACCTAGCTGATTTCTCACTTTCAACTGTGATTTCTTGTTTCTACTCTGAAAGTGTAGGTAATCTGAGTTCCCAAATTGCCTGAAATATTCTAAGGCAAACAGTCTCATGGGAACATACCTTGGCAGCCTAAATGGATTTAATTCACATCCATACACCCTAATGACTGTGTGATTCTGGTAGAAGTACCAGTTGCCGATGTTGTAAAGCTTGTTCAAATGAAGAATTCTTTTCATGTCATCGGTCAGTCTAGGAGGAGGGGCACCTTGCAGCACTGTTAGGGCTGGATGAACAAATAAATCAATAAACTCACAGTATGTATAAGGTGATACTGAGGTACGATGGAACACAGGGGTCCAAAAAACAACTGATCTTGGGGTTCCTTGGGCGTTGAGTGGCCTCAAAGGGACAGAGAAGGTAGCTGGCTGGTTGAACAAGAACAGATGGTATATGTAGGAGGTGTATCTGAACAGCCTCTCCCTCTTCAAGTTCATGAACTGGTCATGAATCTTCTCAGCTATGTAAGTTGCATAATCATAGTGGATAGCTGGAGGCTTACCTGGGGCAAATATGGACAGCATTGCCAATATGCAGTCATCTACATCTTCCAGTCCTCTGAATCCCAGGACATATCCAATCAAGTCCACCATCATCCTGCCCAACTCATTCAGGTATTGGTACCCAATGGGAGGGGTTCTGACTGCTTCAGAGCTAGGTGTGACAAATAGCTGGTTAATCTTCACAATCTGGTCATTAGACAGGTTATTTCCTCTCTTTATCAAATCTTGCATGGAAAGAGGGGTCAATTTCTTGGCTGTATGGAAATGCAGCATCTGATTTATACTCTCTGGAGTGATCTGAAACAGGACTAGGCCTGTGGGGCTAATGACTGCCCTTTGGCTGGGGTCATAGCGCTCTTGGCAACTGTAGATAAGCTCTGGCATGGGATTAACTTGGGGAAGGTTGTATATGGGCAAATTTGATTCCCAAATTCCCAGGATATCTGCTCCACTCATGTGCTGGGCTCTCAGTTCATTTAACATCTGGATATTATACTTAGTTCCCATAGGAAACCAGTCCAACATCTGGTAATCCATGTCTCCCAGGGGCTTCCATGCTAATTCTTGGTGGGGGGCATTGATAGGCTTAATATTGAGAGCAATGGGAGTTTCCATAGCTTGTGAAGGGATAAACTGTTGCAATTTGACAAGTGAGTTGGCAAAGACAGACTGCAGATTGCCCTCTGTGGTAAAACTTGATTTTCTGAACTGTCAGAGGGGAATTTACCAGCTAGAAATTGAAATACTGCTGGTAATTGGTTACAGAGATTCTTTTGGTGCCCAATTTAGCTCCTGGTAGTAATTCAGAGGTATTCAGCGGGGCATTAGCCGAGAAAACGCAGGACGAGGGGTTTTCAGATGAATTGCAGTTTGTTACTACTCTGCAGGGAACTTTTGGACTTCACAGAGACAATGGTGGAGGTATAACCCGGTTCCAGTGGTGAAAAAATCTGTTTTACGGTCCTATTATGCCTGTGAGCAGTTTAGAGCAAAATGCAGGTCGTATGGAGGGCAGGGCAGGGTAAATACCTGTAACTCGACGTCCAGAAGTCGTGATAGGGTGTACTGCAGTTGCTGGAGTGATCGCCTTTGTTGAATTTACAGGTTGGCGGAAATCCGGGCAGAAACGGTTAAACAGAGAGTTCAGCAGACAATAACAGTGAAAAGGTAAAAATGCGTGAAATTTGGTTAATATGAGATTTTTACCCATTTGGCGCTTTTTTTATGATGACGTCAGCATGACGTCATTGGTGGGTCACGGCGATGTGACGTCAGCTGACGTCATCGGGGAGGACGTGGCGGAAGACGACAGGTCAACGGGGGTGAGGTGGCAGTCCAGTCAGCGGTGAGCTGGACGCGGCGGGACGGTCAAACAGCGGACGGGCGGAGGTTAAGCCGTGAAGGTTACGGTTAAGGCTTTAACCGTCACGGTCTCTCGGGGCGGTTAGAGTACGGCGCCCAGGGTGTCAGAGGGAGCTCCGAGACGGTCTAACGGGCGACGCGTGGCAGAGGCATGACGAGGCGCAACGTCATGTTCTCGGGAGTTAACGCGCGGACGTGGACGGCGTTCCGATATTGTGGTGGGCCGTCGGATCTGGAAGGCTTGATCCGATGGCTGGCGGGGGAGTGAGGTGCACGGCCGATAATGCGGCGGAAAATATTAACGTTTATGGGTTTTGGCATAGTTTTTCAAATGTTTTTTCTGCCCACCCGCGCTTGCCTTTGGGAATGTGCCGAAAGCGGGATTTGATTTTTGTAAGGTTTGCAGAGGGTTTTATAGATCAAAAGGGGTTTAGATACGGGTTTTACCCATGCAAAGGTAAATTGTTTGGGGGATATGATTTGCAGCAAAGGAAAATGGTGGAGATAGGTTCACCATGGTGGCCAGGTGCCATTATGGTCCCTCTTTGCAGAATTCTCGGCTATTATGCCTAGGGGAGGGAAATATAAATCATTTGGGGTTTTATACACCTTAGTGTTATTATTATTAGGGCAAGGGGTAGAATAAGGGAGTTAAATAGTAGTTTTAGGAGTTAGTAAAGTGAAGGAAGGGAATCTTTGAGAAAGGGGATGTTAATGATGGAGTAGAGGGGAAAAAGTGAAGTTAGTGATGCTCTCTGCTGTGAATCCATGAAATTCACCACCTTTTTTGCTGATATGTCCATTGCCTTGGCAAAATATCTTTGACAACTATGTAATGGTGAACCTGTCCTTTCTGCAACCACAACTGCCTACACAACTATTTCACCTAACATTTTTTTAGTTTCTTCTTGGAGGGGCACTTAGACTTGCAACCCTCAATTGCCTTTTCTTTTCTTTGGCTTTTTCCTTTTTTCTCTATCTGCTTCTACCCTTATCTCTTCCAAGGTCCCAGATTAGACTTTTGGGAACCTTTGTTTCTCTACCTGAACTACTTGTCTGCCAAGATTAAGCTGTTTGGACAGACTTCTTTCTCTATTCTACAACCCAAAATTGAAACATGGCATGATCCAGATTAGACTGTTGAATCATCCATAAAATTTGTAATAAGGTCCTCAATCTCTGAAGTAATTTCACACACCTCTGATTACCCGGAAATATGGGATCTTTGTGCTAACAAAGCAGAGCATATTTGGATTTTCAATAATCAATCATGAAATATGAAACCTATTACTATAGGTATCCAACATGCCCATTGAATGTTAAGAACCAATGGTAGCGGAGGTGGTAGCATTCTTGTTTAGCTAGTGGGAGGTCACGGGTTCGATTCCGTTGGACCCAACAAAATTTTACATGACCATTCCAGGGCCACGTGGTAGCCTCTGGGCTTGCCATGTGTCAGCTCTTGATTGGTTAGCCAAAAGGAATATTCCTTGGAATATTGTTTTTATAATATTTTCCAAAAATCAATTTATTCTTGGAAATTGTAGTTTACTGGACTTTTTCAAATGGTGATAACTTCTTCATACGGTAGTTTTTTTAACCGTTCACGGCACTCGAATTAGGAAGACGAGATCTATTTGGTCATTTAGGTTCAACACTCTTTCGAACACTTTGAAATTTGAGCTATCATTAAAGACCTAGATCAATATCTAATTAGTGTGGATTTATTGTTATTTTCGTGGTTCTTGGAGAATTGGGCGGCGCATCACCTCAAGCGTCTGCGGGGATTTGAGAATCATGGAGCAGAATTTAATTCAAGTTTTCAGTGAAGTCAAGATCGCTCATGGGAGAATTGTGGGGCTGGTTGATAGATATCAAGAGCTTGGTGGTAAATTAATGGACGATGGTAGAGTTATGATATAGTACTCACAGGATCTTGACTACATCAATCTCTTCGCTCATCTCTACATCACCTCTTGGTGAGGAAGCAGTTATAAAGTGAAAAACAGTATGTGGATTTTGTATGTTTTAAGGTTTGAGAGTGGAATGATGGCCTCTATGAAAGCTCGGTGGCTAGAGTTGAGGTTGTTTTTTATTATTTATGTGTCACAAAGGTAGGGATTTATGTTGTGAAGAGTCAAAATGAGGGTCAAAAGGTCTATCCGTCTAATGGTTTAAAGGAAAGAAACAAAATTTTGAGCATAATTGAGGGGTCATGGGTGCTGGAAGGTCTAGACTTTGGTAATTCTAAGTGTTTGTAGGCATACTGGATTTGGGACACTATGTGTGCTCGTAATTCTCTCTAGAAGTAGGAGGAGAATTGGAGCTAGAGTGAGGTTGGGGGGTGCATACTAGCCAAGGAACAGGGCAGTCTTTGGAGGTCTAGAGAGGGTCCCTGGCCGTGGCAGAATGTGGAAAATAAGGAAAATTACCAGATACTCATAAAAAGTGAAGTTTTGGAAGCCATCATGCAGTGTATAAACGACAGTTCTTGGTCAGGAATGTGGGGAAGCCACAAGCCGAAGTCTGGAGGGAAGAGGGAAGGTTTCTCAGGACAGGGTGGTAGAAATAGAGCTTCCCATCTCACCTATGTACAAGACCATTTGGACCTACAAGAGGACCTAACCAAAGTCCACTGAAGCATGCACCAACAAATGTATGACAACATGAATATGCAAGAACAAGAGCTTGAGAAATGGGAACGCATCAGGTAATTGGAGGACGAAGTGGATGCACTGTGCCATCAACTGGAAAATTTGAAGATCAAAGTGGAAACCATGGAGGAAGGCATGGAGGAAAACATGGAGGGCATGACAGACCAGGAGAATTCCAAAGACTCAAAAGATGCTTCTCCTAGCCTGGATCTAAACTGCCCAGCTCCAATGGATATCTGATCACCTCTGTCTTGTTTTTTTGTTTTATCAACATGATGAACTGTAAATGTATATACCTCTTATTTCAATTTTGTCGAAGCTATAGTTGTAAATATCCCAAAATGGGAAACTTTTATAAGAAGGAAAGCCATATCTACTGTAACAGTCTAGATGGGAAAATAAATTATTATCAGCTTGTTGAAGCATGGATAAATTGATGTAAATCCCCAATTTTGTTGCGAACGAGCATGAATTTTTAATGTAATCTATACTCATTCTGGTTTAAAAAAAAAACTTTTGTTGTTTCTTAAGCTTACTTACCTCATACATGGAATTATTAGCTTTTACTTTCTTCATATATTCCAAAATATGATACTCTATATCTTTATCAGAAACAACAAGATCTTTTGATGTGCAAGGAGAATTGGAAGAGGATGGTATGGATTTAGAAGATTTGGGAGGATATTTATTTTTTGTGCTTTTATCCTTACTGACAATAGTAACTTGTCTTTTTTTTTTTTAACTTGAAGAAGTTGAATCTATAGATCTTTTACTCCTATTATCTACACATAAGGCTTCCTCTTCTTCCTCATTGTTTGATGTAGTGAAGATGAAATCTCATAATCCATGTGCTTTGATCAGGTCTTCTTCTTCTTATTCTTCCATAGATAAAGATAATTCTTCATCCCCTTCTTGATCTGATTTAGCATTATATATGACATTAGGTGGTTGAGATGATGAAGGTTGAGCTTTCTTAAATGGTCTAAAAGGATTTTTTGAGGAATTTGAGACCTATTTTTTAATCTCGACCATTTCATTTGACATTGTTTTAAGGACTTTCTGTAATCCTTCTAAATCGAAAGGGTCTTTAGATGGCTTCTTTTTGGTTTCTTCTTTGAAAGTCACTTTCTTAGATTTTCTCTCTTCTAGAATGGTTTTCTTCTCTAAGGCTAAAATCCTTTTTTCGACAGATAAAGCTTCTTTCATATTATCACTTAGAGTGATTTTATTATCTCTATCTATGAATATGGCAATATTAGAGGGCAGTGTAGAAATATACCATTCTACTTGTACATCTTCACCAGGTTGTGAAGTATCTAGAATCTTGTTAAGAAATTTGTTGAACCTAGAATTAAAATCTTTGATTCTTTCATTTGGGTTTGTTTTAAGATTGGAAAGATCATTAATTAGCATATCAGTTGTACGATCATCTCCAAACTTTGTCAAAAAATTCTCTTGAAATGCATTCCAATTATTAATTGAACCTGATGGTCAGGAAAAGTACCAGGATCCTGCTGATCCTATAAATGTATATGGAAAAAGTCTACATACACAATCTTATTTTGAAAACCCTTTGAGATTTGTGGTTAGCATATAATTATGAAAATGTTCTTCAGCTTGAATCCCTTAATCTGGATTGATCTTAGGTAGCCATCTTTCTCGATATTTAGGCAACGGATGAAAAGCTGTTGGCATGTTAACAACACATGGATTTGTACAAGGTGTTATCACTCACTACATTATGGGTTTTAGTTGGTTAAGGTTTCCCAAGAGCAGTGAAATTTGAATTCACATTCCCAAGGCACAAAATATCTCAGAGCTAAATCAGACCCTTCCCATTGCATTGTGCTCATAAATATCTTTTCAATGGTATATGGAAGTCCAAGAATGGACTTCTAGATCAAGATATAGAGCAATTTTAAATTGCCCCTTGAGAAGCTAGAAAACAAAGAGAAAAGCTTAAAGGACCAAGGCAGATTGTGAATCGGCCTCGGGCACAGTAAATCTCACACTACTGTCCATGGGTGAATCGGTGAAGCAGAGGGCTTCCACTCAAGAAAACATGTGGGGTTTTGATTCACCGATATAATGTAAAGTTGTTGAGGAATGCCAATTTCATTCAACAAAGGTATTCCATGAAAAAAAAATGTCGGGCCACCTCCTTCTCTCTCCTCAACATGGCATAATATGGTAAATCCTACACTCCCGCATATCAGGCATCCTGTAGTCCCTCAACTTCATAGTATATCCCCCATATCAACTATCGGCGGGGTCCCAGGGGCACAGACTTAATGTTATAGGTGGTTTATGGTGTTGAATGGAAATATCACAGTCCCGCAGTCCACGATATCAATAGATTGATGGGGTTCTAAATTTAAAATACTAGCAACTGTTGATTTTGTGATATAGTGTTACATCATCAGGGGAGGTCGAGAATCATTAAAAAATGAATTTTACGAAAGGACTAAGGCCTGTGACCTCCTTCTCTCTCCTCAACATGGCAGTACGGCATATCAGTGATGGGAAATCTCGCAATCCTGCATCCTGAAATCCCACATTATCGGCAATTGGCAGAGTAGAGGGGCTACCACTCCAAATCTGCGATATTGTGTAAAATCGTCAAGGAAGGCCGAGATCATTTTACAAAGGAAACCCATGCAAAAACAAGGTCGGGCAGGACATTTTCTCTCTCTTCCCTAGGGCCATGTGGCACAATGTGATTGGTCATGATGGCTGACATGGCAGCTGACACCATCTATGACGTAGTAGTATGGAGGACACATGGCACTTAGTTTTGGCATTTTCAGGGATCCCATGGGGCCGTTTTCGGTTGACACGTGTCACCACTCATAGGGTGACACGTGGAAATGATGACATCACCTTGGGATCGGTGAGCGTACAAAGTGAAAGTTCATTCTCTGCCAATATCCCTTTCGGCCTTCGATTGCGATTGCTATAAGGAAAAATGTCCCCGGATGCGATAAGTTATAATGGCATGGTCTATAAAAATTTCACGTTTGGGATATCAGCCAATGTGGTATAAAGAGTTATCAAAGGAATTTCTAGTATTATAAAGGAAAAGGCCACCTACACAGCAGTGGAAAACCCTTAGCAACCGAAGGGCTAGGCCCCTGGTTCAAGCCCCCAGTCACACAGAGAAAGTTACAAAAGGAGAGTGAAAGTGAAAATGGCCAAGGGAGATTGGGTTTCATCTGTTTCAAAACATTTTGTATAGCCAGAGGACATAATTAGCAAGTTCCCCCATATTTCCATCAAGAGAGACTCACCGGGTACATCACTAATCTTAGGAACCGAATAAGGAGCACGTGTGATGTTGGACTTGTGGAGGAGATCATCACAGGAGATACTGCCCATAGTACTAGAGTGGGAGGACTAATATATATAGTGCACAAGAGGCATAGATTGTTGGGGATGTTGGTCCGATTATTCCACATATTTATGCAACATTGGATAACAAACAGGCAGAGCATCAGGCATCTATCATTGAGATGGACGGTAAGCTTTGTGATCAAGTTATTTCTATATTTATTGACCCTGGATCTAATTATATCTATGTTAGTCTTGACTTGGTGGATAAGTGTGCTTTGAATAAGGAATTTCATGTAGAGTCCTTGTTAATGGAGTTGGCTATAGGTATGAAGAAGCGAGTTCATCATTGGGTAAGAGATTGTGCATTTGATTTACATGGTATGCCTACTGTAACTCATCTAAATGTATTACTGTTGGGATCATACAATATGCTTTTGGGCATGGATTGGTTGTATCTTCATAGAACCAAGGTAGAATGTTATGAAAAATCTATCGAGTGTGTTGATGACAATGGGGAACCAAGAGTCTTGCAAGGTAAGAAGAAAGCCACATCGGTTAGGATGGTGATAGTTATGCAAGTGAAGCATAGCCACAAGAAAGGGTGCAAGCTATTCACAGTTCACATTTCTAGTGATAAGGGTAAGGAAGTTGACGATATAGATGTGTTGAGTAGGTACCCAATTTTACATCAATTCAATGATGTATTTCTTGAGGACATTACAGAGTTGCCACCTCACAGGAGGGTATAATTTTCTATTGAGTTAGTGCCAAGGGTAGCTCCAACAACAAAAACACCTTACAGAATGAGCACACCTGAGTTGGTTGAGTTGAAGCTACAGTTGAAGGAAATGTTGGACAAGGGATACATTAGGACAAGTGAATCACCATGGGGAGGATTGGTATTGTTTGTGAAGAAGAAAGATGGTACTCTCAGATGATGCATTGACTACAGGAAGTTGAACAAAGTGACCATCAAGAACATGTATCCATTGCTAAGGATTGATGACTTGTTCAATCAGTTGGAGGGAGAAGCAATGTTCTCTAAGATCGAATTTAGGTAGGGATACCATCAAGTACGCATCAAATAGGAAGACATTTACAAGACAACGTTTCAGACCAGGTATGGGTATTATGAGTTTGTTTTAGTTCAATTTGGCTTAATTAATGGTCCAACTATGTTTATGTGCTTGATGAATAGTGTGTTGGGTTCGTATTTGGATAAGTTTGTTATTATGTCCAATGATGATATACTATTATATTCTAAAAATTAGGAAGAGAATTTCGAAAATTTAGCAACAGTGTTCAGGTTGTTGATAGATCATCAGGTGTATGCTAAGCTAAACAAGCGTAGTTTATTTCAGACTGAGGTACAGTACTTGGGGCATGTGGTCTCCAAGGAGGGAATTGCAGTAGATCCCAAAAAGATAAGAGTCATCATGGAATGGGTAGCTCCTAAGAATGTGGATGAGGTGAGATATTTCATGGGGTTTGCAGGCTATTACAGGAGGTTCTTGAGGAACTTCTCACAAATTTCTTATTCTATTACATCATTTCAAAAGGAAAGGTAAGAAGTTTGAATGGACAAAGAAGTGTGAGGCCAATTTTGAGTAGCTCAATTAGTTGTTGACACATGCACCAATGTTAAAGGTTGTAGATTCAGACAAAAAAATTATAGTATGCACAGAAGCTTGCAAGAAAGGACTTGGTTGATTCCTTATGTAGGATAGACAGGTGGTATGCTATGAGTCGTGAAAGTTGAATGAGCATAACAAAAAAATATCCGATGCATAATCTTAAGCTCACATCGATTATACATGAATTTAAGATGTGGAGACTCTATCTTCTAGGTAGGAGGTTCACATTAATGAGTGATCTCAGTGGTTTGTGATATCTATTTGACCAACCGAATCTGAATGGTAGGCAAACTCAGTGGTTGGTGATGATCAGTGAGTTTGATTTTGAGATCAAATATGTCAAAGGTAAATAGAACAATGGTAGATGCTCTTAGTAGGCGGATACAGGTAAATCATTTAGAAACTATGAGTTCCCATGGGACAAATCTATGGGATAGGACAAATCTACGGGATAGGATCTTGCAAGTAGGTCAACAGGATGTCAGATATATGGATATTGTGCACAGGTTATAGAAGATTACTAGTACAAGTACATGTGATAGTACAGGTATAGGTACATGTGATGGTACAGATACATGTGATAATACAAGTATCGGTACAGGTTTAGGTACATGTATAGGTATAGGTGTAGGTGTAGGTGTAGGTGCACATGATATGGATTATTTTCTTAAAACAGATGGATTGGTCAGGTTCTGAGACAGGATATATGTGTCAGATAATAATGTGATCAAGAAGGTGATATTGAGGGATTTTCATGCGAAACCTTATTCAGGTCACCCAGGCTACCATAAGAGATTGACAAAAGTGAAGATATTTTATTATTCGTCAAATTTGAAGAGGGATGTAGTGAATTTTGTGGCTAGATTCTTTGATTGTCAATGAGTGAAGGTAGAGTGTAAACATCCAAGTGAACTTATATAGCCAATTATGATTCCAGAGTGGAAATGGGAAGTCACTTCGATGGACTTCATCACAGGATTTCCGAAGATGGTGAGACAACATGATTGCATCATGGTTCTTGTGGACAGGTTGACAAAAGTTTCACACTTCATTCCAATGAAGTCTACATTCTCAGCTAGTGATGTAGCACAGGTATTCATCTGAGATGTGGTCATATTGAATGGTGTTCCAAAGAAGATTGTGGCAAATAGGTGTTGGCTGGATAAATCGATCTTGTAGACAAGACCGATCTCCCTAGTATCAAAATATAGTTTAGCAACAAACAAACAAACAAATCTATCTTTCTCTAGACATATGTGATTTATAAATAAATACTACAAAGGTGTTAAGATCCTACCTTAGATCCAATGCTTGTTTGTAGTATTCATCCTTCAGTCATTCGAAAGAGTTATCTTTGAATACCTTCAATCACAAACAAGAAAACATTAAATAACACCTGCATAGAAAATATTATAAATCATGCTTATTATGATGATCAAGGAATCCTTAAAATAAACCATGAATTAATAGCTTATTGAGAAAAACAAATATATATGTATTAACTTTGAATAGTAGAAGAGCCTTACAACCTTTTCAGCCTTGATGTTGAACAAGTTCTTCCGGGGGTCCGAAACAAGAATTTCCTTTACATTGACAAATCTTGCACTCTTCCAAATGAGATTCATAGAGGTATGTAATCTCTCCTCATAAAAACTGAACTAAAGAAGACTAAGTTCCAATAGCATTTTCCCTAAAAAAATAGTAAGCTTCTAACTCTCACCAGTTAACCAGCTCAATGCTTCTTTTTATAGTGCAAAGGAGGAGGTTACAAGTCCTCCTATGAAGGGATAGAATCCTCTTTCAAAGGAATAAGCTCCTCACATCAAGGGGTTAGCTCCTTAAGGTATGGGTTACGTGAACCTTAAAAGAGCGAACTTGCCACCTCATGATTCCTTCCAGAAGCTTCCAGAAATAACTGAAAGTGAGTTTTTCAGAATATACTTGCGCCTTTTTAACTTTTACAGGGGTCCATACCTTTAACACAGAGACAGTGCGGTCAAGTGCGCCAGAGACATGACCATTAGGTGCGGGACCACAGGTAAGACACAGAGAAAGCATGGAACCACAGTTTGAAAAACTTTTGAGAGCTTTTCTCTTATTTTCAAGACTTGATATGAGGAACTGATGTTCTAGACTTGTAGAGGAGGAAAGTATGAGTGGTAATGAACTCACACAGATAGCAGAATGTCAAGGTGACAATTTTCAGTGCAACAGATTTCCCTCTAAAGTGTGAAGTCTGTACTAGATGAAGATAGAGTCTGTCATGTATGAAGAGTGAAGTACTTTACCATTTCAAGGATCATCTTGTGGACACCCCAGTTGGAACCTATAAAAACATTCAATGAAATATATATATATATATATATATATATATATATATATAGATATATATATATATAGATATACATATATAGATATACACACACAAATATATATATACACACATATATATATACATATATATATATATATATATATATATATATATATATATATATATATATATATAGATATATATAGATATATAGACATATCATCACTGAGGTAGGAATTCCCATACTCAGATCAAAACTGACTAGAAGACTGACTAAACTGTTCTGATACAGGAATGATTTTGTAATACGTCAAGAGTATAGACATGTGTAGACACAGTATGGATGCAACCATCTGTTTATGAATAGTCCACTATATAATGATTAAAAAAATTTCTCGCAGCCTAGATGGTAGAAACTAGATCCAAGGTCTTGATTTCCGCTTCATGAACTAGTATGATTCTATCCAGTGAATGCATGTGTCGAAGTTGAACATGGTAGAAACCACTTGATTACCAGTCAATGATGTGAACTGTTAACAAGTGTGAGAGAAACCACCAGTAATGTCAATGGCTCTCAAAGTACTCAGTACAATCCATGAAATGTGAATAAATGAGCTGAAGTCGAACATTTCATAGAATCATTTGATCGAAGGTCAATGATGCAACCTATCATCAAAGGTGAGAAACCAGCAATTAGGGCATGTAGATTTCAAGGTACTGACAATTTCTAGATCAAATTCCTAGATAATGAGCTGAAGTCGATAGAAAGGAATCCGTCATAGGCAAGCCCACAACACGAAATCATAGATCATGTTTCGAAGAAATATATTGGCAAGGACTGACTCAGGGATGGTCAAAATGGGTGACAGATATCTTGCAGATGAATGGTTTGTTTGAACTGTTCTCTTGAACACATAACGACACTGCAGATGGCTTGGTGGCAATTGACCCAAAGATAATACCTAGAAACTAGCTAAAGACCTTCAATGTGGTTTGATTAACTGTTAGGAAAAGGATTTTCCCAACCTAGGTGAACAAAAAGTGTCGTGTTCAATAGTGGTTAACGACTTTTCTAAAAAACAAAGTGTAAAAAACAGGTTCATTTTTCTCTCTTTTACCCCACCATTTCTAGCAAGTACCTCTTTATTTTTGACAAGCTTGAGGAGGATAACATTTGCTTGTTTATATGCTCATCCTTCGGATGAGTCCAACCTAGTTTAAAATTCAAACCCTAAGAAGGAGTGGTTCATTTCTGTTTAAAATTGAACAAGTCCTTTACTATTAAATTTTAACGAGTCCAATATAGGAAAAACTCGGTGTTTTTCAATTTTAGGGAGTCATAAGAAAAACTTAAGAAAACTCCATGGGGGTACTTTTTCATAAAATAATCCCTCAGGTCCGAAAAAGGATAAAAATAATACAGGAGGGATGCCATTTCCAATATGTTAACAAGCTGGAAAGGACAATCGCTCGACAATCCTTTCATGTTTATCGAGTCTGAAAAGAGTTTAAAGAGGACTTTATTGACTGTAATTGGTCAACGTATACCTTTTTCATAAATAGTCCATTTCAATCTATAAAAGGGGCAAACTTATACTAAAGGGACGATTATTCATTTATTTTAATGAGTTTGAACAATCAAGTGCTCGACAATCTCTTCAATTTTCAAGAGTCTAAAAAGGGCTTAAAGGGGACTCCAATGTTTCTCATTTTTGTAAATTTTTGAAAGAGTTCGAAAAAGTGATAAATGTATGCTCTTTGTTGAAAAATGATCAATTTTCCCAAAAAATCCAATATTCTGCACAAAAACTCGAAACCTTACACATACCTGTTTAAGATAAATAAAAATGTTTTTAAAAATTTACCTTTTTAAAGTGAAAAATAAATAAATTAAAATTTCATTTATTCGAAAAAACTTATAAAAAGGGCTTTTCTAACTTCATTTTTACCATTTTAGTTCAGAGTGAGAAGTGAGAGCTTTTGGGTAAAAGTGTTCTTGTGAAGATTCTAGAAAATCCATCCGTCAGAATTGAAAGCCTTCAGCTCCAGGTAATCCAGATCCTCCTTAACTTGCATTTCATCCATTTACATTTTGTTTTTAGGCTTTAAATTTGATTTTTAAAGGAAAAATAGGTTTAAATAAAATCACTCACGGGGGTCCACAGGTGCAACATGCGGGCCCTGCGGACCCTAACTTTTCTATAAAGAAAAAAGTCATGGGTCTGCACCTATTGCTCACAACCCGTGCAGACCTACACACTCTTTGTAAGCAGTGGGTGTGGACCCCGCGCAATGAATTTTAAAACTTAGATTTATCCATTTTTGCCCGAAAATTTTCGAGCAAGCTTGTTCTAAAATGTCTTTTTATGCATTGTAGGACATTCAAAATGATTATTTTGAGAGAACATGAGCATGAGGATGTAGATAATGTCGCAATAAATCATATGCCCACATTGTAGGCATTGAGAGCATGCAAACTATATAAGTTCTAGGCCATACCGGGCATGAGGGCCCAAGTAGTCCTGTTGACATGCTTGGTAGATAGATGGAAGACACAGGACCAATGCTTCATGATTGGTGGCCATCAGCTCGAAATCGAGCTAGAGGACATATGCTTTTTGACTGGTTTGTCCAAGAGGGGCGAAAAATTATCTCTTTTCGAGACTAGGCCAGGTGGCCAGTTTGTCGCTAGTCTCCGATTGGAGTTTGGCGATGATCAAGTAGACCCCAAGGATAAACGGATTGATATTAGAACTATCAGCCGTCCTGAGCTTAAATTTATTGCATTTACTATTACTAGACTATGCGGGAGTGCAGCATTGCATGTGGCTACTAGATCCTAGATGCAGATGGTTGTAGTCTATTTTCGAGGCACCATATACAACTGGTGCGAGGCTATGTTGGCAAATGTAAAAGGCCAACTAACTAGAGCAAAGAATGGACAGTTGAAAAACTTTGGATATGGATTTATAGTAGTCACCTTTGCTCTAGAAAGGATTCCTATGTTAGCCCTGTAGCATATTCCTGTTGATGTTGGTCTTCCTCGAGAGCCTAGAATGGTTCATTGGGTTGCTTTGATGGCTTGCCACACTGAGGGCATAGAGGTTGTTCGATTTCCACCTAAATATTTTTGTTGGTTGAACAACCAAATTTTTGTGATTTAGGACTTTCCATATGCTGAGATGGATTACCGCAGTGATCCAAACATGATTCTCCCACCAGGAGAGTAATGGGATGATTCAGGTGAAAACCATTTTCAACACTTTCTAAGTTTTAATTTTTTTTTTTATTTTAAATCATCCAAAACTGACAATCAAAAGTTTAAATGTAGATGTGGGTCCACAACAACCAACCGCTCTCCAGCCTTATGAGAGGAGACACCCATCTACAACAGCACCAGCCCCACAGGACCAATCAGCAGAGATCTTGACCGACTTGGAGCATCATCTAGAGAGCTTGACACTATATATTCTAGAGACTGATATAGATGATATTCCACTTAGGTTACAAAGATATGTGATTGGGGTTCCAGGACCTTTTAGGAGGTTCCTATGTAGGATGGCCCGATCAGTAGTTTCTTATCATGATCATCACAAGGTATAGGATGATCGATTTTATAGACTCACAGCATTTTTGTCTTTTTGTATTATCATTTTTGCCGATTATAAGGTGTTTTTCAACCTATGATCGAAGACGATGTATATTTTGAAACACACTTCTATGCTATGATATATCATTATTACCAGCTATCTTGTGTAACATGTTATCAAATGTTATTAAATTTACTGTTTTGATTATTGTAAATGTCTGTTTATCATACGAGAAGCATCTGCATCTGCTAATGTATTTAAATGTCTTGGAATATGCTGATATTCAATGTAATCAAATTCATGTTCCAAGAGACGAACTCTCAAAAATAACCTTAATAACACTAGATTTCTAATGGCATAAACCCTGTTAAGTTGTAATACAATGAGTTCAGAATCCAACCTAAATCAAACTCTGAATCCCAAATGAGATGGATTCAGATAATAACTCAATCACTGCACTATACTCTACAATGTTATTCATTGTTTGACCAAGGCTTCCAGCATGCATAGACACTAACCCATCAGAGGGTGAATAAATAACCAAAGCTGTGGAAGAAATGTTCCATGTACTACGACAAGCACCATCAGAAAAACCAATGTATGTTTGAATAGACATCAACATCTGCAATATCAAGAGTAAAATCAAGATAAGCAGGAATAGTGATAAGAGCACTCTCTAAACTAGACACACGTTTCTAATCTAAAACACACCAGCTGTAAAGAAAATAATCTAACAAAAAATCTCCACACAGAATTTAAGCATAATATCTCTTCAGATAAAGTCCATTTCTGGGTTTACCCAAAGAGACACCATCAAAATCTATCAATTCATAGGCCCCTTTTGTCAGCTTTTGCTTAACAATGTAAGTACCATGCCACATAGGTACAAATTTTCCAGCCCCTAGCTTATCGTTCAGTTGATCATATAGTAAAACTAGGTCTCCTTCTGAAAAATTACGAGGTGTAACACTTCTATCGTACTGAGTTTTCATTCGTTTCACATGAGTATCGCTTGCTATTATAGCAGTGTGTCGATTCTCATCTAGCTAAGATAAGTACAAAAAACGTTTCTCTTCTTCAGAAGTATCTGGGAGTAACTCTATGGCTAATTGTAATGATGGAATTTCACATTCAATAGGTAACACTGCTTCCAAACCGTAGACAAGTTGAAAAGGAGTGAAACCAGTCGATGTTTTCACTAAGGTCTGATATGCCCAAAGTGCTGAAAATAACATGGTATGCCAATTTGACTTATGGATAACAATGATTCGTTGGATCATAGTAACTAAAACTTTATTGATAGCTTCAACCAAACCATTAGCTTATGGGTAATATGGAGTAGAACTATTGTGGCGCAAGCCAAGTTTATCTGTTAGTTTAGTCATCATGATATTTCAAAAGTGACTTCCATGATCAGTAATAATAGCTTGAGGAACACCGAATCTAGCAATTATATGATTGAATATGAAAGTTACAGTTGTCTTGCCGTCTTCTGAAAATGTAGGCATCGCCTCAGCCCACTTAGTAAAATAATCTACCGCTAGGATAATAGATGCATGCCCCTCGGCCGAGTGAGGGTTACATGTAATAAAGTAAATAACCCACTTTGCGAAAGGACTGACAGAAATTATAGGGTGAAGGGGAGCAGGTGGAGCATGCATTTTATGATCAAAGATTTAACAATTGTGGCATTTCCGAATTGCATAAATACAATCTTTGAATAAGGATGGCTAGAAATAACCAACGCACAATATCTTTTGGGTTGTGGCATACCCAGACATATGACTACCACATGCTCCAGAATGATAGTCATTCAGAACCTTTTCAGCTTCTTCATGAGTTAGACAACGTCAGAAAATAGAATCCGCTCCATGACGATAAAATGTATCACCAATAATATTGCATTGCTGGGATTGGAAACGTATTTTATGTTGCTAAGATTGTGAGATTTCAAGCTGAAAAGATTGGGTTTGGAGATAAATAATAATATCTCCATACCAAGGATCAAGAGTACTAATAAGAAACAAGGATTCATCTACAATGGGATGCTCCACTGCAGTTTCAATATCAGTATGCGGGAAATCATAAATCAGTTCGGCAAAAACCAAAGATTTCCTTGCCTTGGATTTTTCAAATTCCAAGTCAAATTCCTGCAGGGTAACTATCCATTTGGAATAATTTCCCCCTAGCAATTTTTTACTCAAGATATACATCATAGAGTTACAGTTAGAAATTACCGTGGTTTTGCGTAATAAGATGTAGAGACGAAATCTTTGGACAACTTGGACAGCTGCCAAGGCCAATTTCTCCACATGCGAATATTTAAGCTTAGTCGGATGCAGATTTTGATAAGATAGTAAATCACATGTTCATTGTTGAATTCATCTTCCTGAACTAAAACCATGCCGATGGTGGAATGAGAAGCGGAAATATACAAAAAGTAATCCTAGTTGTAATTGGGAGGATGTAGTAATGGTGCATGGGTTAACACGTGTTTAAGTGCATCAAAAGATTTATCAGCGATCTCATCCCAAAAGAATGGAATATTCTATTTTAACAACCTGGTAAAACCTTTTGTTATCTCAGTGTAATTAGGAATGAAACGACGTAAAAAGTTTGCTTTCCCTTGAAAACTTTGGAGTTGGTGAAGAGTCGAAGGAGGAGGTATATTGACAATAGCTTCAACCTTCGAGGGGTCGACATGAATACCAGCCTTTGAAACGACAAAAACAAGTAAGCGACCCCTTTCTACACAGAATACACATTTGTGTGGATTCAACCTAATTCGATAAGGCCTACATCTCATAAAGATAGCTCGTAAATGAGTGAGATGATCAGCTCTACATGATGAATGGGCAGGTAAATCATCGAGATAAGGCTACACTTTGTGCTTGATGTCATGAAATGCATAAGACATAGCCCTTTGAAAATTTGCTCCAACATTCTTCAATCCAAAGGGTAATTTGCGATAAGCAAATGTCCCCCATGGATAAATGAAAGTTGTTTTAGGTTGATCAGCAGGGAGTATGTTGATTTGATTGTAACCAAAAAAACCATCCATAAAGGAGGACATTTCACTGCGGTAGAATCATAAATAATTTGATCGATATAGGGGGTTGGATAATTGTCTTTAGGACAATCTTGATTAATATCCCTATAATCGATACATATTCTTATCATTCCTTGTTTTTTGTTGACAGGAACAATATTTGATACCTAATTGGTTAAAGGAATTGGATAAATGAAACTTGCGCGAAGTAATTTCTCAACTTCAGCTTTGATAGCAGCAACTTTTCTCGGATGTATGTGACGTAAGCGTTGCTAAACAAGTTTAGCATCCGAGTATGTTTTAATTTTAAGGACAACAATTGATGGATCGATTCCTGGCATTTCTTCATATGACCAAGCAAACATGTCACATAATTCTTGAAATAGGGCTTTATATGTTTGGATTTCAGTGTCTGTACAGGAAGCACCTATATGAATGTTTTCAATAATTCCTGGCTTAACTGAAATGTCAATAGGAACCGTTCGATAGATATTTCCCAAATTTAACTCAGAATCAAAATGTTGCATTGGATTCTATGGTTCTTTGACATAGTTAGTAGTCAAAATAGAAGAAAAATAATTTTCAAAATGATCAAGCTCAGGTAAAAATGAAGATCGGTGATGAATATCTTCCCATGGTAAATCATCAACAGACAAAAGTTCACAAATCTACTCATCAGTGTGAATAGGATCAGAAATTGTTGTTGTAGCTGAGGTTGATATTGAAAGTGATTCCCCATGGACCACATTCATTGTATCAGTTTCGGTTGAATACGAATCAGAAAACAACTGTATAGCCTGATATGCAATTTCAAAGGGACTCAAAGGCATCATGCCATCAAATGAATCCACCTCAGAATCGGAAGGTACGATCCAAGGATCATCAAAAGTAATAGTATTCGATGAAATCATATGAATATTTTCAATATAAGGTGATACGTTAGGAGCAGGGAAGGAAAAAGTTCCTAGTAAACCAAAATCTTTAATCAAACCTATGCCAACATCCTTGTAAGGGATAGTCATTTTACCGATGTGCTGAATACTATCTGTAGAGGCTAGTTGGGATGAGAAATAAGTCAACTAGTCTATCGTAATGATCTTTCCATTATGAGGAAACTTGATAAACTGAAAGACCGATGAAGAAATAGCAGTCATAGCATAAGACCAATTGCGACCTAGGAGAAGGTTGTAATCTAGACGGGCATCAACCACTTCTACGTCTAGATTTACAGTTTTGCCTTCGACCCCTATAGGTAAATCCTGCAAAATACCAAAACGATGGAACCCTCGGCCATGAAAAGCCTTTAAAATTATCGGAGACTGATTGAGTGTGGGAGAACCAAGCGATTTCCAACACTGGATCGACATAATACACGTAGAAGCCCCTTCATCAATCAAAATCCGAAAGCAAGGTCTGTTTTTGACTAAAACTGGAATCTAGAAAGCCATTTGATGAAGTAGGCGAGGTGTACTATTCTCTAAATTTAAGATTATTAGGTTCAAATCCTTAATATCGACAGCTCCTATAGCAGACAATAGTAATTTATGTTATGCTGGGCATGATTGTAGCACTTCCAAAGCCGACATTGCTAAAGGGGAAATAGCTAAGTCTTCAACAATGTTGTAATTCTGAGCAGCGCTTGCATGTGGATTGAAAGCTAATTTACGAAGTACACCTTTAGCAGGCGGTCTGATTACTAAGTCGGGGTTGGGTTTCTTGATCTGTAGTGGACCAGAACTAGGAGGAGGTGTAGTTGATGTGTTTGAATTAGAGGATTCTACTTCTTTACCACCAACAGGATCTTTACTACCATAATCTTGCGATCGCGTCACAACCCTAACATGAGACATCATCATAATGAGTTTTTCTGAGGCATTCGAGGAAGAACCAATAATCCAACTATCTTGAGTAGGAAAAGGATCTTTCAAGATAGTAGGCATTTGAGAACCTTTAAGAAATTTCAAAACCTTTGCTCGATGTGGGCATTCTTTGGTAAAGTGAACCTCATCGCAAATGAAACAAGGATAGCGAGGTTTCCATTTTTCGTCAGTAGCTTCATTTTTATCCGTTTTATCTTTCGAATTTTGTTTGTTTTTCTTCTTCCCCTTCTTTTTACTACCGGATTTTGATTTGGTCATAGATGAGTCCACGACATGGATGTGGGCAGAAAATTCAGCGAAAGAATCTCCTTTCGGGGAATCAGGTAAACTTATTATAGGAGAAGAATTCTTTGAAGATTTCTTCTTACTTTTAGTACTAACTGAACCAATCATACCATCAACGGCATGTGACCCTGAAGGAGCTGCAGTTATTTGACTGTGTTTTGGAAAATCAGGGATTTTTTCATGTAAAGTACCAGACTACATATAGATGAAGTCAAGGTACTGAGCCTGAGCAATGACTTTCTCTTCAGTGACAACTCCTCCCTTAGCTACATCTTCGGAGATTTTGGGTAACAATGATTTAATGAACCATTCTGCTAAAATTTGATCTGGAATGAAAACTTTCACTAAATTCCTTCTACATCGCCATTCATGAATATGATTAGAAATATATGTGGACATGGATTGTTTTAGTGAAGTTAACAGTTCCGTGTCATTGTCGTATCTGATAGGTAACTGAAAATGAGTTAAGAAAGTAGTGGCTAACTTATTGAAATTATAAAAAGAGCCTTGTCGTAACTCGATGTACCATTTGGCGGCAAGACCAATAAGAGTTCATTGAAAGACACAATCGAATTGAATCATCAATGATTGAATTAGATGCACACCAGAGCTGATAAGTCATGATGTGATTTGACACCCTCAAATTTCGAAATATCACTGGGAAACTTACTAGGCATTGGCGGCCAATACAGAAGATAGTAAATCAGATCATTCGTAAGGTGTGACAAATCAGGTAAATCCAAAGTTGCAATAAATGGTAACTGATGGTTAGGGTTGCGAAAACCTTAAGTAATGAGACCAGCTCCAGGAGGAGGATATCTAGGATAAACTGGAATTGGATTTGCATTAGGAATGTTATAACCTCCTGGGAAACCAGGATTAATCAGACCAAACTGAGGTTGTTGAGGCTGTTGATAAGTATAGCCAGGATACGATTAATAATGATAAACTGGGTTTTGTACAATAGGACTGAATTGATACTATCCCTGGTACGGTTGATAGGTGAATTGTGGTTGACTTGTGGCAATCGTACTTGTACCAACTTGTCCTGCAGGCATCTAGACTGAATTTTGAAGTGTAGGTCCTGACTGTGGCACAGAGACTTGAGGAACTTGCACTAATGCAGGGATAGTAGAAACCGAAGCTATAGATACTCTAGAAACAGGAGTGGTAGGTTGAACAGAAGTTGCAGTAGTTTGAGGCGGAGTCTGAAGTGTGCTAGGTCCAGACTCCTGAACTAAACCAGGTGCAGGGTTTTGAAGAGTAGGTTGGACAGGTTGCTGGGTTGGACTAGAAACCAAAGGTTGTCCAAGTTGATTAGATAACTGCACATTAGTTTGCATAGTCTATTGAGTCTGAGACGGATTCCACACCATGTTCATTCTGGGGTATAGGCCCATAAAAGGTTGTGCATATGGAGGACCATAACCTGGTTGAACGTAGGGTTGATAATTAAGTGGTACATTTGTAGCTCCTTGTAAAAATGATTGATTAGAAGGTGGTTGGAAACCTTGAGTTGGGTACTGACCTTAAGGTTGATAACCCTAAGGCACGTACTAAATCTGGGGTTGATAAGCATCTTGAGGAATATACTGAGTCTGGGGTTGACCTTGGGGTATGTACTGTCCTGAAGGTTGAAAATCTTGAGGTAGCCCTCTAGGCGGAAACTGACTACCTTGGGGTTGTCCCCAAGGTGGTAACTGATTACCTTGATGTTGCCCCCTAGGCGGTAACTGAGTACCTTGAGGTTGCCCACCAGGCGGTAACTGACTACCTTGAGGTTGCTCCCCAGGCGGTAACTAACTACCTTGAGGTTGCCCCCTAGGTGGTAACTGTCTACCTTGGGGTTGCCCCCCAGGTGGTAACTGACTACCTTGAGCTTGAGGATTTGGAATACTACCAGACATCATAAGAACTAGTTCTGCATTCAACGTTTGAGTTCCATTACTACCAGATGATAACTCATGTTCAGTCGGTCGAGGAGTTGCTCCTGAAAAAGTACCAGTGAGTGAGTGGTACCCAGAAGGAACAGAAGGACCACCATATAAAAATGTTTCCAGTGATTGGGAAAACATAGATGACTGTCTTGACATGATCAATGAAGGATAATAACCTCTTGGTGTAGGATGAAAAGGAATTTGAGGTGGTGAAAAACTAAGACCCGAGTTTTCTAAAAGAAAATTCAATGATGATAAATACCAAGTGTCACTCCTAAAAGGACTGTAAAATATTGATTCACGCTCCCTAAGATTTAAAGTCTGATGGTTTTCAAGAAGTGTTACGTCTTCGTCTAGACTGACAAGTTCTTCAATAGAAATCAGGCCAGAAGGAATATTCTGAGTAATGATATTTCCTACCCTAGGTGAACCAAGATCACTAGAAGTTGGAGTAACAAATCCTGAAGATGGTTCCAAAATAGCAGGTTCAGTGTGAGCCTCAGAAGTTTTAGGTTTCTTAGCTAATTCACTGGAAGGAGAAATACTACCAGTAACTTCAGAAAATGAAATTGGCTCTTGAATATGCTCTGTTATTTATATTTGATAATCAGGATGAACAATTAGAGATGACTCTCTGGCTTCTGGTGATCCAACTCTACTATCACTAGGTGATACGAGAGCTCGCAACCCTTCAAGTTGTCTTGGTGTATACTCAGGAGGTTTCCCCTGAAGTCTACGATATTGTCTCGGTAATTCGGCCACGATTAAATATTAATTAATCACACACAAACAAAGAAAATTTTCAAGAAAAACACCTAAAGTCTCTAAAGAAACAAACAGTTGAATCACACGTCTAAAAAATCTAAGAGTTCAAACCACACACAAACAGTAACTTCCCGTACTAAAAACACTAGATGGTGATGAAATCCAACTTAGTAGAAGTTTAATACAGAAAAGGTAGTTGGAACAGTTACCCTGATAACCTACTTAATGAAATAGACTGGCACAAGTTTCTTCACAAAACCATCTCACGTGAAGAGAACCCCCTAGAGAGTCCAAGTGAGTCTAGTCGATGTCTACTCCAGGTACAATGAGACCTTTCCTTCACTGTTACCTTAGGAAATAATCTTAAGTTTATGGACACTAAGGTTACCAACAACAAAAAATACAGAGTAGTATGATCCGGATTATCCACAGTATCATGTTCATTCTGTCAACGTTTCAAACCCCAAGGGGGGTCCATCATTAGGACTAATTTTTAGAATATGATTGATAGTTCCTTGAGAGAAGAATCTGCGACCAGAGTATAAATAAATAAATAAACCTAAATCCTGGAATATTTCATATTGAAGCCGACATATGAATATTATAATAATTTAAGTTTAATTATTTCAATTTTGATTTTAATATGTAGATTATTAATCATATTTATTTCCTTTGATTATAGGTTAGTTTTATATTTTTAATTAGTTATTATTTCTCTTTTTATTAATTATTAATTTTCTCTTTTTATTTTTTAACCAAAAAATATTTTAATTAATATAATTAATTCTTAAATTAATTTAATTAATTAATTAATTTATAATTCTTTCTATTGCTTTCATTTTTATTTTAGTTAATTAATCCTTAAGAAAAAAACATTATTGTTTAATTAATTCAATTAATTAGTTAATAATTATATTTATTTGATTAATTAATTAATTTTATTTAATTAATTTAATTCATAATTTTGTTTTGTTTTATTAATATTATTTTCCAATTTTTATTTTAATTTTTATAACTTTATTTTATTTTATCAAATGTTATCTTCAGTTTTATTTTTATTTATTTTCATTTAATTTTTAAAAAACTAATTTAATTAATTAAAATTATTATTTTTTTAATTAGTTAAATTAATTATTTTAATATAATTAATTAAAACAAAAAATACAACCGGGGGAACAGTCTATGATCCGATTCTACGTGCAAGGGCAGAGTAACAAAGCTCAATCCCCTTGAAGGCTCCTCGACATGGTCAATCCGAGGTTTACAAAAAGGTGACCCCAGGCTCCTCGATAATGGTTAATCTGAGGTTTACCGTTTATAATACGCTCAGATCTTCTATCTTTCCCAATGAAGCAGAATTGATTGTCTCAAGGGTTCGGACATGATCTCGTGATTGACTCCTTTAAGATAAGCTTCCCAGAATGTATCAATTACAATTGGATTTATTTCCTACCGCAAGATGTATCTACTTGTTTGTTTTAACTATCTTGGAGAGTTAATTACTCCCTACTCCATGATACTAGCCTAAGCTATATTGGTGATAAGAGCCCTAGAAATAGAAAAGATTACTAGAGCAATCTTAATTAAGTGTTGCTTTTATGAGTTGTTATTTAAGTCAATAGGTATAGAAATGAAACTTTTATGGTGTGAAGACATGACTCCAAACACACTAAAAAATTCAACTAAAATGATAAGCAATCCATTTATCTTTCAATGAAATTCTAGCTAAAAGAAAGAGTTCGAGAATGCAATTCTTTAAGAAACAATTCTTTCTTTCAACATGGAAATGGAAAGAAAATACTTTTGTTTTTTAATAAGAACTCAAAAAGGGACAAATAATTAATGCTCACAATAAATCCCTTTTCACTTTTCAAAACTTGAAAGTACAAAAAAACAATTTGCTTCAAAAGAGATCTACAAGTTCTAGGAAAACACTCAAAACTACAACACTAATTTTGAGATCTAAAAACTTTAAAAATCTAATTGAATAAAAGCTTCAATTATTTTTTGAGGATGTTTTACTTAGTTGATCAGTAAACTAAGGATTCATTTGCACATCATAACAAACCAATAAAAAAACATCTAGATATGTTTTCTTTTGTAAAAATGAAATTTAGAACTTATAACAAAGTTTGTTCAAAGATTTGCAATGAGAAAACTAAATCTATTTCTCACAAAGGATAGGTTTCACAACCAAGTCAGACTCATCAAGGAGATGAAAAGACACCAGGGTGATCTAAGGTTTCTCAAGCTTCTAGTCTTTGAGTCACTACAAAGACAAAGTGAAAACCACTTCAAGCATGCAAAACTTCCAGAAAATCATTCAAAACAAAAATACTATCAAAACTCACTCACAAGAGATTTTTGACAGGAAAAATATAGATTTGGGTAGACACTAAGAATCCTAAACCAAACCTAAACTTAACTGGAAGAAGATATCCTAAGTTTTTAAAAAAAAATTACAGGGTCCACAGGCTCCAGAAGCAACAGGTGTGGTCTCGTACTATTTACTCAAGGAAAATGCGGATATGTCTGCTATCTCTGTGACGACAAAGGGCGGTCCCTAGGAAACTTCAAAAAAAAAAAAATACTTCGAGATTTTTGAAAACTACCCAGGCCAGTATATATCAATCAGAAACCAGAAAAACAATTTTCTCAAGTCAAAACAAAGGAAAACCAAAAATTAAATACCTTCCCTAGTGGAGTCGCCAATTTGTTGGCCGGATAAATCGATCTTGCAGACAAGACCAATCTCACTAGTATCAAAAGATAGTCTAGCAACAAATAGCCAAACAAATCTATCTTTCTCTAGACATATGTGATTTATAAATAAATACTACAAAGGTGTTAATATCCTACCTCAGATCCAATGCTTGTTCGTGGTATTCATCCTCCAGTCGTTCAAAAGAGTTATCTTTAAAGACCTTCAATCACAAACAAGCAAACATTAAATAGCACCTGCATCACAAATATTATAAATCATGCCTATTATGGTGATCAAGGAATTCATAAAATAAACCATGAATTAATAGTTTATTGAGAAAAATAAATATATTTGTATTAACTTTGAATAGTAGAAGAGCCTTACAACCTTTTCAACCTTGATGTTGAACAAGTTCTTCCTGGGGTCCGAAACAAGAATTTCCTTTACTTTGACAAGTCTTTCACTCTTCCAAATGAGATTCATAGAGGTATGTAATCTCTCCTCATAAAAACCCAACTAAAGAAGACTAAGTTCCAACAACATTTTCCCTCAAAAAATAGTAAGCTTCTAACTCTTACCAGTTAACCAGCTCAATGCTTCTTTTTATAGTGCGAAGGAGGAGGTTATAGGTCCACCTATGAAGGGATAGAATCTTATTTCAAAGGAATAAGATCCTCACATCAAAGGGTTAGCTCCTTAAGGCATGGGTTACATGAACCTTAAAAGAGAGAACTTGCCACCTCAAGATTCCTTCCAGAAGCTTCTAGAAATAACTGAAAGTGAGTTTTTCAGAATATACTTGTGCCTGTTTAACTTTTACAGGGATCCGCACTTTTAACACAGAGGCAGTGCAGTCAAGTGCACCAGAGACATGACCATTAGGTGCAGGACTGCAAGTAAGACATAGAGAAAGTGCGAAACAAGAGTTTTAAAAACTTTTGAGAGCTTTTCTCTTATTTTCAAGACTTGATATGAGGAATTGATGTTTTAATCTTGCAGAGGAGGAAAGTATGAGTGGTAATGAACTCACACAGATAGCAGAATGTCAAGGTGACAATTTTCAATGCAACAATAGGGATGTGAAGTTCACTTCCAAGTTTTGGAAGGAGTTATTTGCAGGCTTGGGAAGAGAGTTGGCCTTCAATACTGCTTATCATTCATAGACAGATGGATAGACAGAGAGGGTGAACAGGACATTAGAGGACATGTTGAGGATGTATGTGATGCATCAACATTGGAAGTTGGAGGATTATCTTCACTTGGTAGAGTTTGTATATAACAATGGGTATTAGGAATATTTGAGGATGAGTCTCTTTGAGGCATTGTATGGGTGGAGTTACAATACTCCTATCAGTTGGAGTGATCATTTTAATAGGGTACATATTGGTCCAAATCTATTGGCAGACATGGAACAAGAAATATAGGTAATCAAGAAAAATATAAAGGCATCACAAAATAGGAAGAATAGCTATGCATATCGAAACAAGTTGTTCAAGGAGTTCCTAGTAGGAGAACAAGTGTACTTGCACGTCAAACAAAAGAAGAGCTCATTACAGATTGGATCATGTGCCAAGATGGTACCACAGTTTTGTGGACCATTCAATATTATTAAGAGGATTGGGCAGGTAGTACATCGACTTGCACTACCTCTGAAAGTGAAATTCCATGATGTTTTCCATGTATTATTTCTTAAGAAGTATTTTAAGGATGTTGATCATGTGATTGATTGTTCTATATTGCAAGTGGAACCAAATGGACAATTCCAGCCGAAGCCTTAGTGTATATTGCATAAAGGGGTGCTCATGCTCTAAAACTGAGCAATCAAGCAAGGTAAGGTGCAATGGAAGAACTTTGGTCCTGATGAATCTACATGGGAGATGGAAAATCAGATGTGGACTTTGTATCCTTACTTGTTTTCCAGTTGAGGAAAAGTAGTTTTGGCTTGGTGTTTTGGTATGTTGTTTTGGTATATGCTTTGGTATATGCTTTGGTATATGTTTTAATATATGTTTTGGTGATGATGGTTTATGCACATATGTATATGGATGTGAATACTACCATGAGATATGTTATAAAGCTCCAATAAGTGGTATGGGTGTCATGTCATTATGATGTTATGATTGTTACGTTTCATGTTTGTTTGCCTCTTAAATGGTTGATCATTGTAAATACTAAAATGATCTAAGTTATAAAGCTCTGTCGATAGTATATTTTGCTTACAATAGTTTTGTGGTTATAGGTATTGTTGAACACTGAGGATGGTGTTCCACCAAGGGGGAGGGTTATGTAATAGCCCTAGTGAAAATTTCATGTAATAAAAGTAAATAAAGGAAAAATAATAACCACATATGATGTTACACTTGTTCCAAGTTGGATGTTGGCAAAAATCTTAGTGATGGGGATCACTTGTGCTTATTTATGGATAAGGAAATTGTCAAAGGAAATGACTAAGGCTTTGGAAAGGAAAAATGACATTTTTGGCACATTTATTTATGAAAATAATGGAAATTAGGAGAAAAAGAGGTGAAAGGTCACAAGTTGCATGTGAGGAGGAAAATGAAGGAAAATAATGGAAATTGAAGAAAATAGAAGTGTCATTCATAAAAAGGCTTCTAAGGATCAGTTGGTAACATTTTTCCAGTTCAATTTTGGAGCTTGCTCAGTATTATCTCTCTCTCATACTCTTGGAGACTTAGAGTTTTCTTGGAACACTCTTGGTGGGTGTGGTATACTTAGATTCTTGGAGCAAGAAGGCAAAGGAAGAGCAGGAAAGCAAAAGAGGCCATCAAGATCAACAACTACATCATATTTACTTGAAGTTACCGAGTTGTATGTATGTTTACTTCACTATTTTTGGCATGCATGGCATATTCTTGTGGTTTGTTGGTTGTTATTTGTCATTGGCATGGAGGATTGCCTGGATTGACAGTGGATTGCTTAACCTTTCCATTTCCTGGATAGCCATGGGGATTGTGGGTTTACTTCAATTTTTTTGTTGGTTCTCATGTTTCCTTAGCTTGGGTTGAGTTACTAGTTCCTCGAGCCTTGGTTGGACAAACACTCTCGAGCGCTATAACAACTTGGGTTGAGTTACTAGTCTCGTAGCCTTGGTTGGAAAAATGCTCTAGAGCCCTTGGTGGGTTTAGTTACTAGTCATGGAGCCTTGGTTGGACAAACACTCTCGAGCGCTATAACAACTTGGGTTGAGTTACTAGTCTCGTAGCCTTGGTTGGAAAAATGCTCTAGAGCCCTTGGTGGGTTTAGTTACTAGTCATGGAGCCTTGGTTGGACAAAAGCTATGGAGCCCGATGAAAACTGTGGGTTGAGTTACTAGTCCTGGAGCCTTGGTTGGAACAAACACTCTGGAGCCCTGAATGACTAGGATAGAGACCGATCTGATGATGGTTTTGTGATGTCTGACAGTGAGGTGGAATCACTATTTGATGGGTTCAAGTGGATAGCCTCTAGAAGCCCTTGATGAGTTTTGATTGATGTGTTCTAAGAGATTCCACATTCTTGCTTGGAATATGGCACATGGGTGAATGGATGAAGAGATATTTGGCTCAACCGTTCTACAGTCAGGTGGAACATGGAAGTCCCATCCCGAGTTTGGATTTTGCATCATTAATGAAAGGTTTTTTCTCTTTGTATTTCTATGAACATTTTGATTGATTATATGTGGTCTACATGGATGTACTTTCATGAGTATTTTTGTTTCTATTATGTTGCTTATGTATATGTTTTATGACAACAACTATGTTCACCATGTTTGTACTTGTAACTGAATGATCCATGTATCTATGGCCTAATGGATGGAATGGCAGTTGATGTGTTGAGGAATTAATGGTTCTTAGCAATTCTCAGCTAAGTATGAAACTCTTCTACTTATAACTGTTATTTACACCTGTAGTTTACATATTAAGCAAAGTCGTTCGGTAGAAATCACATAAGAGAAATTTTTGGCCAACGCGTTTGGAACAAACAAGTGTGGTTCATCATCAGGACCAGATGAAGAGGCAGACCATGACAAAGGCTTAAATAGAGATCAATGTAGAGGCATAATTTGAAGTAATGACTACATTTGAACAATAATATTTAAATTATGATATTAATTTATTAATATATTAAAAACAAATATTATTCAGTAACGGCCATATTAAACGGCTAGTGAAAAAAAAAATTAAATAACGATATTATTTCATTAATTTATTAAAAATATTAATAGTTAACGACTATTATAAATAGCTAGTTTTGAAAAGTAATATTTAAATTAATTTATTAAAACTAAATATTACTAGTTCTCGAAAAATAATATTTAAATAATGATATTAGTTTATTATTTTATTAAAAATATTAATATGTAATGGCTATCTTAAATGGCTAGTTTTTGAAAAATAATATTTAAATTAATTTATTAAAACCAAATATTACTAGTTTTTGAAAAATAATAATTAAATTGTGATATTAGATTATTACTTTATTAAAAACAAATATTAATAAGTAACTACTATATTAAATAGCTAGTTTCTTAGAAAAAATATTTAAATTCAAAAAAAAAAACACACAAACTTTAAAGAAGTTGAGTAAAAAATTATAAGAACGAATCAAGATCCTGATCGATACAAGATCATTTGATAAATAATTAATGGAAATAAATTAAATTAAAAATAATTAATGGAAAAATAAATAAAATAAAACAAAAATACACACAAGTCAAAAGAAATATATAAATAAATAAAAATAAATAAATAAATAAAACCATATATTATCCAAAGAAAAGTAATCAATAAATAAAATGGGACCAACAATAAAATAAGGGGCTCAGGCCCATTAAACAAATAAAAAATACTAAAAGGACCTAAGAACTAATAGGATGATAAAATACATAAAAACACGAAGGATCAAGAAAACAAACTCTAATGAAGAATAAATCAACAACAAATACTATTAAAAGGACACAATACCTACATATATAAACAAACAAACAAAATAAATCCCAAAAGGAAACCTAAAAAACTAGGAGGACACGACAGGGACCCAAATTCTACTAATATTCGAACCATCATCTCTCTTCAAATTATTGGATCTTTTTTCAATTTCTAGGGCCTCCCTCAATTTATGATGACGTAAATGACTAACCCTAGCAACGACTTGGGCCTCCTCAATGCATATGTGATGCTTAGATTTATCTGAATGCTCCGCCAAAGCAAAGGAGCAGATCCTGCCATTCTTAATGTCAGCAACATGCTCACGAATCCTTTGATTAATCGAGCGACCAGTCTCACCAATGTAGGGAGTCCCACAAACAGAGGGGATTTCTTTTACTTATTTTTCCATTAATTATTTTTAATTTAGTTTCTTTTATTTCCATTAATTATTTATCAAATGATCTTGTATCGATTAGGATCTTGACTCGTTTTTATAATTTTTTACTCAACTTCTTTAAAGTGTTTTTTTTTAATATTATTTCTCAGAAACTAGTTATTTAATATAGTAGTTACTTATTAATATTTTTTTTTAATAAAGTAATAAACTAATATCACAATTTAAATATTATTTTTCAAAAACTAGTAATATTTGGTTTTAATAAATTAATTTAAATATTAATTTTCAAAAACTAGCGGTTTAATATAGCCGTTACATATTAATATTTATAATAAATTAATGAACTAATATCATTATTGAAATATTATTTTTCAAGAACTAGTAATATTTGGTTTTAATAAATTAATTTAAGTATTATTTTTCAAAAACTAGTCGTTTAATGCAGTCGTTACCTATTAATATTTTTAATAAATTAATGAAATAATATCATTATTTAAATATATTTTTTTCAAAAACTAGTCATTACTAAATAATATGTGTTTTTAATATATTGATAAATTAATATCATAATTTAAATATTTTTGTTCAAATGTAGTCATTACTTCAAATTATGTCTCTACATTGCTCTCTATTTAAGCCTTTGCCATGGTCTGCCTCTTCATTTGGTCCTGATGATGAACCACACTTGTTGGTTTGAAACACGTTGGCCAAAAAATTTTCTTATGTGATTTCTACCGAAAGACTTTACTTAATTCACTATGGATCATAGAAGCTTGAATACATAAGTTTACATATTCATGACATCTTTGATTAAATGTCTATCATGACTAGTAGGACTCCAGTCAAGGTTTCATTCAAGAATTTTCTTTCATACTGTCATTTCCATGTTATTTTACTATTCTAATGGTGCCATGAAATTCTGGGCAGTGACCTCGGCTCTGGACTTGAAAAGGTGGCTCAAATCTCGGGGACATTGGCATAGCAGTGACAAATTTAGTGTCTTGACTCTGGCAGGTAAGCCTATGAGAGAAACTTCATATATCTAGGCACAGTTATGCCTATAGCATGAAAGTGACTAAGGCTTAAGTTGTCCAAAAGTTTAATGGGACCCAAGGGAAAGCTATCTCAAGTGCTGGATTAGTTCCTAAGGGTCCTGAAACTGATGTTTAACATGAATTAGGAGGTCAAATCATATCATATTAGCCTCTCGTCGAATGTTTACCCTGGTTGGCTGATTTCTTGGGTAGATGTGGGAGGAGGGTGTTACAAGAATCATCCAAAAAGAAGGCTAAAAGAATTTATCAGTTATCTAAAATTGAATTGGAAAGCCATTGGTAGTTCTTAGTTAAGCCTCACAACCATTGGTTAATGCTCATGTGCATATCCAATATCACCACTCACATGCTGCCAATGTTAAGGGATGTCATATTTATCATCTAGATGCAGATTTAACCGAAGACTCCACTCAAATTAAAGAATATGACATATATTTATGAACTTCAACAACAAATGGGAGAGTAGTCCTCTTCACAGGCCTAAACAATTTGTTATAAAAAATTCTAAAAATGTCTCTTTGGTTTATTTTAAGCATCGGTTGTTAAAATTGCTTCAAGTTTTTTCTCTATTTGTTATATTTGTATTTTATTTTGAGACTATAAATCTCCTCCATTTGTAAAGAGACGGGGTTCTGAATTTTTGAAAGAAGGATTTTGTTTGCACTATTGTAACTTAAGTTCCTCTTAATAGAAATTTGAACCACTACCATTTTCTCATGAGAAGAGTTATGATTTATTAGGTACTATTATTAGTTTTATTATTTCTTTGTTTAAGAGTTGAATGGTAATTTGATTATGTTTATCATATATGTGTTGTAACAATCATACATTTTTCACTACTGATATGTGTGATTGGAATTATATATTATATGCATAAACAACAAAATCTCATATATGTGACGAATTTATCAACTAATTTAATTAACTATTTAATTAAATTAGTTATCATTTTTGTTTTAACCTCATAATCACAAGATAATCTATATTGTCATGTTGCTTATGAGATATTTTTAAATCACACACACACACACACATATAGATTTCTTGTGATAGATATTAAGTTTAAGTATTCTTTATTTTTACATTTAAATATATAAGAGAAATATAATTATACTCCATCTATTTCTTATAATTTATTTTAAGGGAAATTGGTCCCATAATCTCCAGTTGGAGCCACCATTCCAAATGGAAATGGATCTGCTCTAAGGTACCAAACGAGTGGTTTTCCCCCAATGCTGAGGCCAAAACTTTGGGTCTTCAAAACTACCCAAAAGTAGCATCTAAAGAAAATCATCATGTAGTATATTTTAAACAATGGCGGAAAGATTAAGACAAACATTAAGGATGATCAAATAATGAGTTTATAAAACCATAAATTTAACTTATTAGAAGGGTCGAGCATCATCATAAGGAAAGCATCTTTATAGGAAATATTCCTTAGAAATAAGATTTTGTTTATAGATAATAGAGGATAAATGGTTACCCAACATTCATGCCAAATAAAATTGAAAAATGTCAAAATCTACCCCCCATCAAACTAAGGAGAGAGCCAGAGAAATCTACAAATGGGAAAAATAAAACTAGAATCAAAATTATGAAAAATAGGTAAAAGAAGAGAGCCATCCACCAATGTAGTAATCATAATTCAAGTCACAATGAATAAAAAGGAACATTCCTTTTATAAAAAATATATTTGGCTTTAAAAGTAAACATTATGTAATATGTAAAATTGTTCGACCATTTATTACACATAAATACCATCAAAATAAAAATAAACCTAAAGAAAATGTGCATTTGTGATACCTATTTCAAAGTAGAGGAGAACCAAAACAATAAACTTCTCATGAAATAAAATTTTTTGAATGATTGATTTACCTAGAGCATTCTTATTTAGTGATTTTAAACTACTCATAATAAACAAGAATAAAATCAAAAGAAACACAATTCTTATTCCTCTCATTGATGAATTCTTGGATGAATTACATGGAGCAATTTACTTCACCAAGTTGGAACTTCATTCAGGATATCATCAAATTAGAATGAATACTTAAGGCATTCCAAAAACAACATTCAGAACACATGAGGGTCATTATGAATTTTTGGTCATGCCTTTTGGCCATACTAATGCACCTTCCACATTTCAAGGTTTGATAAATTTCATTTTCAAACCCTTACCTAGAAATTTTTTGTTAGTAATTTTTTATGATATACTAATCTACAACAAGTCTTGGAAGGATCATGTTCAACATGTTGACTGGGTTCTCGAACTATTGGAGGAGAAATGATTATATGAAAAAAGCTCCAAATGTTTCTTTGGAGTACATGATGTGGAATATTTGGGTCATATTGTATCTCATGAGGGTGTTAAGGTAGACCCTAACAAAATTAAATCCATTAAGGAATGGGAAATCCCCATAACTATAAGACATCATTGAGGATTTCTCGGGTTGACAAGGTATTATCGCAAGTTTGTTAAGAATTATGAGATAATAGTGGCACATCTAACATAATTATTGAATAAATATGCATTTTCTTAGACTCCAGAAGGAACAAAGGCCTTTGAACATCTTAAAGAGGCAATGTGCCAAGCACCGATCTTAGCTATGCCAAAATTCACAAAAGCTTTTATTGTGGAATGTGATGCCTCAAGAAATTGAATTGGTGTTGTTTTATTACAATAGGGAAGACCCGTTGCTTTTGAAATTCGTCCAATCAAAGGAAATTATTTACACAAACCTATTTATGAGAAGGAAATGTTGGCAATACTACATGCACTAAAGCAATGACAACTTTACCTAATGGGTAGACACTTTAAGGTAAAACCAGATCATGATAATCTTAAATACTTTTTGGAACAAATATTCTCTTCAGAAGAGCAACAAAAATGGGTGACAAGAATGTTGGGTTATGAATTTGAAATCATCTACCAAAAAGGGAAGCAAAATGTTATTGTGGATGCACTCTCAAGAAAGAATGAGGATGCAGAAGCATTGATTTGTGCCATTTTTATTATCCACCTTGAGTTGATAACCAAAGCAAGGGATGAATGGAATAATTATGAAGAGGTGTGGCCACTCATTCAAAAGTTGTAGCAAGATCCCAGTACATTTGATACATTTAAATTGACAAATGATTTATTATGGTACAAAGTTCACTTATATATTTGTAAGAATTACCAAATCAAACAAAATATTCTTTATGAATTGCACACCTCTCCCTTAGGAGGGAACTTGGGATTTTTAGAAACTTACCATAGGGTCAAGAAGGAACTTTTTTGGGATGGTCTTAAATATGATATTCAGAAGTTTGTTAAAAAATGTTTGCTTTGCCAACAAAATTAAGTGGATACAATTAAGACCTTGGGTCTATTACAACCTTTATCCATTCCAATTCAATCTTGGGAGGAGGTCTCAATGGATTTTATCACAGTTTACCCAAGTCTGAAGGAAATAGTATCATCATGGTGGTAGTTGATAGAATTACCAAGTATGCACACTTTTTTTGCATTATATCATCCTTTTAAGCTAGTATATTTTCTACTGCATTTATGGAAATAATTCAAAAGCTTCATGGAAAGCCAAAGATTATAGTAAGGGTCAAAGATCCCATTTTCACTAGAAATTTTTGGACGGAATTATTTTTGTGTCTTGTTACTCAATTAGCTCATATCTCATCTTATCATCCTCAATATCAGGGGAAAACTGAGATAGTGAACTAATGTTTGGAAGGATATCTTCGTTGCTTTGTATCAGATAAACAAAAACAATGGGTTAAGTGGTTACCTCTAGCTGAATGGTATTAGAACACTCCCTTCCATACTCCAGCAAAAATGACCCAATTAATGGCACTTTATAGATATCATCCACCATCCATCACATCCTCTTTAATAAGAAATTCTAAGGCTCAAGCAATGGAAGACCACATCGAGTATCAATAAAAAGTTCTCCAACTCTTAAAGGATAACCTCACTATGGTTTAGAATCAAATGAAATAATTGGCAAATTAGCATCACATTAAAAGAAGTTTTGAGGAAGGTGACTAGGTATTTCTACTGCTAAAACCATACAAACAAATGTATCTCAAGCAAGCTAAGAAGATGTTGTAGTTTCAACAACCCCCCGTTTTGGTTTTCCCTTCTCAATAATAAATAGGGACCCTTTGTTTTGGTCATTGTGATTTTATTTTTTGCACATCTTTTCACTATTACATCACGCCATGTTTTACATTTTGATCACATTAGTTCTGAGTTTTCTTTTGTTAGTGGATACCTATATCACAAAATGGGTTTTTGAAATGAAGTAATGTAGCACTCTTGGTTCCTTTGTACTCTTAAAATCTCTCATTGGATTTGCTTATCATCTAACTTCTCACTTGGAAAACACCTACATCAAAAAAAGTGAATCAATCATATTGTAAATAAATTATCTATATAATAAAAAATAGAACATTTTTCTTTTTTTTACACCAAAAAAAAATAAGAACTATGTAAATATATTATGTTATAAACATTTTAATTTTCTCCTTTAAATGTGAAATGATTTCTTTTAAAATATGTAACTTAACACATCAAAGGGCCGATAAATGTTTTTATTAATAGCCTTGTTCATAATTGTTTTTATTTGTAAATAATTATGGTTAATATATGCAATATTTAGCATGTATGCAACAATCAATTTTCAATCTCCACTTCAACTTTTGTTAAATCACTTCATTTGGAAATTTCGCATCATATTGGTTTGAAGGCCCACTAATACCATGTTTCAAACAACAAATGACTTTGGTGTATTTCATATGTCACAAATACTCAAATGTAGGTCAACTCCATGTACATACAACATTTGTTAATTCTCCAATCAAACATGAACTTCTTCCTTCTATCTACTCACTCCAATAGCGACTTAACGTTTCACACGCAAATGATAAAATCGACAGTCCTTCATGGAGTGTAAGTGTAATGATCCACAATATTTTATTTTCAGTGTTAATACATGCTTAGCGTCAAGTCAAAAAACAAAAAATGGCACATATATAAATGCTAGATCATTTCAAAGGAACCCAAACAAAAGCTTGGATTCATCCATGCATATAGGCAATAATGACGTTGTAGATTCCTTATTTTTACTTATTTTAATTTGATTTGTTTTAAGTTTAAATTCACTAACAACACGATATCATGGTCTTGTTTGTGTGCATTGGAATAATTGCATAATTAGAGATTGTTAGTGAAAAAATGGGATTTCAACCATCTTGATGCCTTATCTAAAAAAAGAAAAAACAAACTTTGCGTACAAAGAGACAATTGGAGTGCTCTGAGCCGATGGACATAAACCACTAATTTGTTTTAAACATCGTAGGCATATTTATTTATGGCACACCTTCAGAATTGAACAAACATAAGCATATTCCCTACAATGAATCCAACCCCAGGCATTCTGATTGAGTACGCAATTATTCTTATTTCAATTTGCACCAGATTAATCCAAAACAGTTCAGAATATACCTTTTCTGGTTGAATGGTGTTCTGTGTGCATTTAAGTTTAGTTTCATTTCAGTTTCAAGCTAATTCCACAAGTGGCAGGAACTCATTATCTCTGTAATATTTATAAACTGAGTTGGGGCTCTAGAATAGGGGGTTCTAGAAATTTCATTGTGTTATTGGTGTTAAGATTGTCCTCTATTTTAATTTCCCTATTTCCTATTCTATAACTCTAGACTTTCTCAATCATAATCCAACATAGCTCGTGAGCATTGATGCTCCAGTCCTGTTTTCATTGGACCTGAACTGAAGCTTAATCGTGGTGGTCGATACCGACTCTGGGTGGTTTTGGTATCTCATGTCTTGTGCTCCTTACATCTTTTTTTATATATATAGAAGAAGAAATTGATGTTTACATGAAGTTTGTCCATTTTAATGAAGTATTAATCCTTTAACCTCTTTTACTAAACGACAAGTTGATTTCTATTTCTGAAGTTTTTCTTATAATTTTATTTATCATATTCCTTGCACAAATTGATGGATGCAATGCTAATATATTTGAATATATTAGTTATTTTGTTTATATTTTTACTTCATACATACATGTTATTAGTGGTATGTGCATGGATGCTACAAGTAGTATTGAACTCATTTCAAATAATTTGATTTGAGCCTTTCTAACTTGTAGGAAGGAAACAAAGAAAAATTGTAAGACTACATGAAAGACATTCTCCTTTGTTCATGTAAATATCTTATCTAAATTTGGATGATTTTTTTTGTTCTTGAAAATCTTGTAGATATTGCATTTAAAATTATGATTTCAGTAGTACTAATTCGATTAATCTTGAATTGTCAAATTTACTATCCATCTTTTATTTCCATGAACATAAGTTTAAGCCTAGGTTTGTATATACATCAGTGAAACATAGAATTGCATTTAGAGTAGGTTTGATTAAATGTGTTTTTCTCATATCTTCAAAAAACATTAAAAAAAAAAACTTCGAGTCTCCATTCATTGGAGAAACACCTCGTGAAGGCTACACTGATCCCAAAATTCCAGTCACGACTACCATTATTGGAAATATTTTAAAGAGGACTTCGACCAGGAAATTTCTCCCGTGTTGAGTCAAGACATTTCCAGAACTCAACATTTTTGGCACTAGAAGGAGGGAAACCAAGAAATGAATGGCCAATGGGTCTCAACAAGTATCAATAAAATCTAGATCGAGACCCTCACTCTCATCAACACTTGTACAACCTGAACTTCCTTCCATGCCTATTTCTTCCATCTCCTCCACTTCATTTGAAGTAACTTCTCCACGATTTAGTTCTATTGATTCTACTTTACAGTCTCCCATTCATAAATCATACACTCTTTCACCTTCTCTTAATTTCCCACCCACCTCCTCATATTATCAAACTACCCTTGAAGACATCCAATCCATTAGATAGAGAATTGAAGGATTAAAAATTCTAGGACAATCATCAAGAACCTCTATTGATTATGTTAATATTGTTTCTTCTTCTATGCAACCAAGTGTTCTTACTAGATCCCAAAGCCTTAGACTAGGAATCGAACCCCTTGAAATTCCATTACCAACACACTCAAATAGGAGACCTATCACTGTTGTTGGTGGTAGTGGAAACCAACCGCCTACATCACCTCCCATCTCTTTACTTCTTCCTCCACCTGAACAACCACCGCATCAACCCATCAATATGGTTGGTCAACACTACAACCAAATAGTATTAAGGATTGGGACAGTTTTGAAGACCTTTTTATTAAAAAATTTAGAGACGACAAGACTTTATCCACTATCTTAGTTCAGTTGTCTAGGATCAAAATGGGCCCAAGAGAGAAGATTAAGGGCGTTAACCAATGATTCCTCAAGATTCTTAACAAGATGACTGATACATCTAAATCAGGAGTTGAAATTAAAATATATTTCTTCACTTCCTCCTTACATGTGTCTACTTCCATATTTTTTAAATGTGTTGCAAAAACCACTCTCAATGAAGCCATGCAAGAATCCTTAAAGGTTGAGAAAGAAATGACTAGAATTGCAAATAATTCCTCAACTAAAGAACCTAAAGCCTCTCAATCCGTTAGGATAAATATTTGAAAAGAGGAAAATAAAGATAAAGATTCTTTTGACATGGAAAGTCTACAGAAGGTCATGAAAACTCTAGCTAGTGAGATAGTCAATGTCAAAGAAAAACTAGTTGAAATATCTACGTCTAGGAAACTGTTGACGCTACTGGACTCGTCAACATGTCAGGGGATCTCCCTAGTAAGAAGTCCCAACTAGACCTCATACCATTTGGTGTAGGAGTCCTAGTAGTGGGTCGTACGCGCCTTAACCGTTGTTTCATGCAGAGGTAAGTAGGATGTCCTTATTGGTAGCAAGGGTGTGACCTGTGCAACAAGTCAAGGAAGGTGCATGGAAGGATCTAACACACGAAATGGGGGGATGAGTGTGCCCCTTAGAAACCTGTGATAGCACATAGCTTGAAAGGAAACACACGAGAAAAAATACATCACAAGCTGGAAAGAAAGTTAGCCAATGATCCAAAGTGATGGTAATACCAACAACACATTTTGATATGATTCATACAAACATATACAGAATAGTCCATACATACATGCTTAAATAATAGCTACATATATCACTAGAGTAACCAAGATAGATGAACTACAATAACAACATATGCATGAAATGTGTTGCCTTTGTTATATTAAAAGAGTGAAAGATCCAATCATACATACAACCATGACCAACCACTAGTCCTGACAGTGGAATGTTACAGTCACTGTCACCTGCTCCTCCAAAGAGATATAATAGCTCTGTACTATGGAGAAGCTAAGGCTCATTACAATACACTCCAATATTTCTCTAAGATATACCTATAGGAAGCTTGGCTCCCCAAATCTTATATAAAGAGTTATGAGGTTCTATAAATAACAAAGGGTGGGGTGACCCTTGACATTCCCCTTTGTGACTCTTCACCTACCATCATGACTCTTCAACTACTACATGACTGTTACATTCAACTATAGACACTTGGTCTTTCACTATTACAACATGTTACATTACAATCTGCACATGTACCCATGTGAGACAAATTAGTCTTGAGTAAGCCATGCAAGGCATCGATAAGACTTGGATAGCCGTGGGAAGACCAAGTCTTCAACATCATTGTGATGATCAATGGTGGCGAACTGATGCCAAGTTTGGTAGTCTATGATGGTGTCCATGTACTCTATCGTGACATCCTTCTGAAAGCGAACTCTTGCCTCTATTGCATTCGAGTATACTAATTTGGCACCTCTTTACAACTCGTCTGATAACATGCGCATTATAGTCTTGAGTGTAGTTGGACCAGCAACATATTGATGCATAGTGTATGCATTGATCTCCAAGTCTGCACTAGTGTCTATGTGCATCAACTCATCAAAGTACATTTCTAGCTCTAGTCAGACATAGTTCTTTGTATTCACCTCAGTGAGTGTGCCGATGGATGGGATCACATGTGCGCACACAATGATATCCATGCTCTTAAACACCCATGCATGTGAAGCCTACAAATTGGTGATGAATTGCAGGAGTTCCTCGTAGTTCTGGATCTGACTTTGGATGCATGCCTTCAACTCTACCACCTTTGGCTTCATCATCTTTGGCAAATGAGATGGAGCTCCCTTGTATCTCATTTCCCATGTTTGCATGTGATCGACAACTGTGTGCAGATCTTACAAGATGCATGCTCTCCTAGCACAGGGTTGTTGCCAACTATTGAGATGGAAACTAACTTATGCATGGTGATGAATCTAGAATACAACATCCGCATGACTATATTGGGAGATGATACTTCATTCAATATTTCTCTCCTCAACTATGCTCTGGTGGATGTTGTAACTTGTTCTCCTCCCTACTTGGTCACTTGTAACTCCTTAGCCATGTGCTCGTTCTCTACTACCAAGAACCGAACACTTCAGCTAGTGGCTTCAGCATATGCTCTAGTAGCATCGACCAATGCTACTGGATTCTTTCGCACATAGGACACGATCACTCACTCTTCAAACTACACAAGAGATACATGAAAATTCGGATTAGGCACTCTCCGCGACTTCACAACTCTGTGTTGTGACTCGTCGAAAGATATGTTGTGAATCTCCGCTTCTGGATTGTCTTAAAGGATCGCAATGTCTCCTTGATTGCTTGGGACTTGCTCTGCTTTCAGATCTGGTGAAGCCCGTGGGGTGACCTCTTGTTTTTGAGGCATGAGCTCAATATCCTGATCTAAATCTGGTTGAACCATATATGTGTCCAACTACTCTAGTATCTGTTCCATCTCTTGAGCCAAGTCCTTCTCCTGAAACTTCTCACCCTGTCTACTTTGTGCCAGCTACTCGAATGAGTCTATAACCTATATGGGTGTAGTTACATCAATCTGTGCATGTTACACCTCATGTTGTACCTGTTCCCGCTGCACTTCCTTCTCTCTTCTTCACAGCTCGTGTTCTTCCTGAAGTTTCTACTTCAACTCTTGCAATTCCTTTTTTGTTTCCTCCATCCTCTATTTCTCTCTTTTCCTCTACACGATCATCCTGTCACATTGTTGCCTCTTAGCCTCAATCTCCAAAGTTTCTTTCAACACAAGTGGATCTTCTTTGAATTTACAACTTTTCTCTACCTCTGCATTATCAAAAAGCTTCCTCTTGCCTTTGTCACATGCAGGTCTGCTACCCTCTGCCATTGCTGATGATGTTGCTCTATGAGATGTTGCTTCCTTCTGCTTTTCTAACCACTCTATAGCTATGTTAACCAGCTCATTGAGCCTGGTGAACTGATAGCAGTATCTCCATGGGTCTTCCTTAGGCTAATGACATGCCCCATGGATCCATGGATGTTGCACTCTCGCACAATGGTCCTTCACTAAGCAATGAGGGTCATACAGATTGAAACTTTTGGTGTCAAATGTGAATCTTTTGAACTCCAATGTTTCAATCTTAGCATGCTTGATATTCTGAATCTCATACAACCCATTCCACAAAGGAAGAGTGGGGCAAGGTGCTTTCTTCTTCTTATGCAGTCTCGTTGATAACCCTATCGATATGTGATATGGAATTTCTTTCATGACGAGCTTTTCCATGGAAAAATACGGTAAAAAATGTAGATCCTTCTCCATGTTGTACATACATATGAAGGTGCTAAGGGGTGACGCATACCAATCTGCTATTTCGATCAATGTCTCCATCGTTGCCTATGACATGCAAGGTGGATCCTACTCAAATATCATCATGTACACCAAGGTGACGAAGTCGTATGATAACTGTATGATAACTCCACAGAAGTTGCATTCAGAGAGGAACCTACAATAAGTGTGCACAGAGATTTCTGAAGGTGTCCATGCCCAACCCAAGCCTGGGAACTGCTGACGGGCACAAACTGCATCTAGTATGTAAGCGGACATGTATATCTTCGCTTGCTGACCCTTGGGCAGATGCTGAGCTTCTATCACTTGTTCCTTCAACCAGAGAGCAAACATGTTGGACTAGTTGCAAGGTCTTCCTTTGCTGGCCAGTTGGTCCAATGCAATCACCTAACTCTACTGGAAGGTCTCTGTGCTCTCTTGGCTGTATAAGCAGCATGCAAATATGACCAAGTACTAATATGCCTTCCACAGTATCTTCGTCTTATAAACCTAGCTGGGTGTTTTCTAAACTTAGGTGGCTCTTTCACCTATCTCTTCAAGGTATCTCTTGAGTTTGCACTACTGCTAGGTATGCTGAAGGGTTTCTCCATCGTGATCACCAGTTGTGGCAAGTGATACATCTCTTGAAAGTCTTACACCCTGAAGATAGTAAGATGTGTTCCACTGACACTTCTCAACACCATTGATTCGGGATCAATATGTGAGACAATCTAATGGATCATGTTCGCACATGGAAACACGAAACACCTGCATGCAATCCGGTACAAGCTAGATTTGTGAATGTTAACATAAACCCTATTGTTGGCTTATGGGGGCCTGACCCAGGTTCAGCATTAGTTAGCCAAAAAAATCCCTACACTACTATCCCTTTCGACATCAGCCCACGGAGCGCGAACTAAAGTCTCACCTAAAGCAATATGGGGGGATGGTGGAACCAAGTTTCTGCACCCTTGAGATGGATGTGATGTCAGTTTATCCTAGTTATACCTTCCTATGCACAGGTTTCTTAACCCTCTGTTCATCCTTCAGCACCTTTGCGAAATGGTATAATCGGCTTTTGTGCAACCCTATCCTGGGGTTGATATACTTTCATGCTGCTAGGGCAACGAACTGTGATATTTCCCCAACTACGCTAAGCGTCTTAATTATCTGATTAACAGATCTTAGTTAGCTTCATGTAAATGGATTTTCTTACTTATGTTCACTTAACCAATACATTTACATACATTCATACATCATATAAGCATTATAAGTGAAATTCCTACCCAATATAATAGATGCATAAATAGGAAATAAAGATGCAGAAATTGTAGAATACTTATCTTTATTGATAATTCCAAACAATTACAAACTCGACCTGCCTTGTGCACTGAGCTGTAGGGGTCCGCGCACTTAACACTTAGCTTCAGACTTTTAGGCCTCTGTGCACTCATCTACAGAGCCTCTACCTACACTACGACCCAAAACTTAAACTTCTACTTCAGAGTTATCTCTCATACATGTTCGATCTTCTTCATTGATTCCATAATGCCTCTAACTACTTAGAGCTTAGCTCTATTTATACAATCCCATGACTCTTTAACAACTACATGCTCTGCGAAGACAAAATGCAAAGTCTTTACATTTGGATTACAAAATTTGACCAAAATATAGGATTTCACCCCAAAACTGCCCTTGGGGGATCCTGCACCCAACAGGCCCCCAACACAAACATTGTGATTCACCCTCAAGTCAGTCTATAGTTATCGATATCTTAACGCGAAGACCTCCCAACTCCATTTGGATCACCGCAACGTACGCAACGCATTGAGCGGCTGCCTGCTAGACTTCTTCCACCCGTTGTTCGATGACTTCTGCTGAACTGCTGCTCTAAATATTCTGCTAAGTTGCGTGTAATTTTGCAAGCTTTCCTTCAATGGAGGCTTTTATCATGTAAGCCTCGTCTATCCATGGTTTTAGGTGAAATTTTAAGACTGCTTCTTTATGCCGAGCAACATCCACTTGTTCCTTGAATGCCTTTGCCTCCTACATCCGTGTGAGCATTTATGTAAGGGCAACCATCTGTGCAGTCCCTTTTACCTCGTCATACCTTTGTTGTAGCTTGTGCACCTCTATCTCCAGGTGCTCTACATTTGGGTCCTCCTGCAGAGTGGTTAGGACCTCGAATGACTGTTCAAACAGCTGCATGCAGTTTGCCATTGCATTGTCAACTTACGCTATTGTTTTTGTAACAATGATGGTATGTTGTTCCCTGACTTTCGGTGGAGTTGAAGTCTGCGCCTTCAATTGAAATTCTATGATCTGCAAGTTCATCTCTAGCTAAACCCTCGCCATCTCTGCTCGATCGTCATGCACCCCTGTGGCTAACTTGGGGATGCATGCCTCCATCAGTTCTTTTGCTTGAATGTCCAACTCTGGGACCATTCGGTAGCCTTCCTCCACTACCTACATTATTTTCTTGTTCTGCTCCACTGCCTCATTGTGCTGTAAACCCAACTACTCGAAGTTGATGTGCTACTCACTCGTCACCTGTAGAGAGTGATTCTCCTAGGCCCTGATTTCTGCAGTGACTCCATCCGACAAGAGGTAGAGCGTCTCCCGAGGGAGTGCAACCATGTTCAATCCGACCCCTTTCAAACTGCTAATTGTGGGCCTATCGGCCTCCTTCTCTATAGTAAGTGCCCCTTTTGGTAGCACTATCATGTTGGTCACCCTTGTGCACAACATCTCCTCGGCAGTTGAAGTGCTGATTGCGAGGCTAGTGGGAACTGTGCGAACTTGTGGAGTGTGAACCTGTAACTCCTACAGCTCTATTCAGAGAGCCCAAAATACCAACTATTACTACTCTTCGAACTATTGGAGGGCCTCCGCGGTGACATCCCTCATCATTTCTATGATATCATGAAAATCACCCTCAGTGAGGGTGATTGGGTCGAAAGATGTCTTTGATGCCTTTGTTTTCTTTCATGTCACTGCCTGCTTTTATGGTCACGAATGCTTGAGTTGGGTGGATGTCATCTCCGGGTCTGTGCCACGTTGTTCTATCTATGTTTCTACCTCAAAGCTAGGCGAAGGTGACTTCTATCCTTTGCACTCCTCTCCTCCTATTTTCTGTTGTTATGTCAATTTCGCAGCTTCGCGCACTACCTGGTCCTTAACCTCTACTTCCTCCTTTCTGCACTTCTCCACCAGCTACACCATTTGGAGCTTCATCTATTCCTTCTTGCATTGCGTGGCAGACTTGTCTGCTTCCACCACCGAGCCAACTGGAGCGCACCACTCCGACGCCAAGACTCGAGGACTGTGAAAATCACATCATTAGTCGCCAGATATGGTAGGTTACGCCATGTCCTTGTAGGGTCCTTCTGCACCCTGATAAAGACATGGTGGAAATTTTCTTTGAACTCTATAAAGCTCTTCAAAGTGGTGTATACTGTGGGTGACAACCACGGCTTGAGATTTATCCCCACCCAGATATTCAGCTCCATTAAGACCCAAAAGATCTTTCTTTCTTTTATTCGATGTGCATCCTTGGTCACCCACAGCGAAGTGTACTTCACTGCCTCTAGAAGGTCTGGCGCGACCGAGGGGAATTGGTTGTCTTTGGGTAGCTCCCATGCCACCACTATGATTGACAATAGGAGCCATGCATAGTGAAACATTTTTCCCTACTCTTGTGCCTCATGACAGTTCAAAAGGAACTCGCCGCAAAGATAATTCACCCAATTGAATTGGACTCCTTTAGTGCAATGGGGTGCCAGTGCAATCACAGGCGCTGGCACCCCATTTGCATGACACTTCCGCATCATTTTTCTTGCTAGTATTTTTGTCATGACCTTAACTGTGGGGTTGTTAATGTTGGAGATGGCATATCCTCTCTTCTTCTTCTCCAACTTGAACTTCTTCTTTATCACTTCCACGAGGGCCAAATTGCCACCTTTTCCTTCAGATATATTGGCTGGATCCTCCCCTGAGTAAGGCAGCGGTGTGATTCGATGAATCAAGTGGTTTGTGATGGGAATGAGCTCCTCCAGCCACAAACATCCATCATGCACCAAGTAGAGCAGCTACCTAATGATGAAGACGATCACTAGGGTGTGGTGGTAATGCAGCACCGAGACCAGGTTCAGCAACCCAAATTTCTCTACACCTTTGATCTATTTTCACGGCTCCAATTCAATTATTCTAGCCGTCACATCAATCTGCCAGTGCATTATCAGCTTTGTCGCTAAATGTGGGAATTTCTCATGATCCATGAGGTCCCAATCTTCAAAATATAGTACAGGAACTCATCCTAAGTGTGGTCCCTAAAAAACAATATCATCTGGGAGCAACGGGGTTTATAGGGAGCTCTTGCTCTCGTCTGTGTCCTTCAGAATGTGTGCTTTACCCTTGTGTGGAGGAACATATTTTGGCAACCAGGTAATAGGGTCTGCACCCTAGGTTTCAACTTCCATTTCCTCGTCCTCCTCATCCACCAGGATTTCTTCAGATTCCTCCTTGTTGACCTCTTTATTGATGGCATTCCCCTTTTCCTACAAGGTGAGCTTGGTCCTATGTTGGTTTCTTTGAGAGACGCACATCGGTATCATAGCCTGCTTATCCTTCTTAGGTCTCAGTGTTTCGGGTGATTTAGGGACCTCAAATATTACTTCGGCGCTCTCTGGGGCTTCTACTACCGCAATTTCCTACGCGTCTTCCTTGGGTGTCGACATCATTCTAGTCATGAGGTCCTGCATCTCCTTTGACAATGTTTCAAACACTAAACTTGCTCTCAAAGCCTCAAAGTTTAAAAGGTCCATACACACCTGATAGTGCAGAAACTAAATTTTCAAAATGCCAAGTGTTTTTCGTTGGACAACCACTTGTAATTTATAGGGCCTTTTGAATTCAAATTTGACCATTCCCCCCACATTCGGCCCATTAATGCTAGATTGGCAGAATATTTTCAAGAATCTAACCCATAAATATCACCTTAAATGCCTACCGCCCGCTCCATTTGGCCTCAAACCAACCATCAAATCATGAATAGTGACTTTAACAGTCACTTTCTGAGAGACATGCGCACTAGCGCAATTGTCTTCGCTAAGTCGCGGACCCTGTGACACTTCACTGCATCACGTGGTCCTGAAATCGCATAGCTCTCCAAACCGGGAAATGTAGTTTATACTCCAGTGCCTCCTTTCAATTGCCTCAAGCACTAAGACTATGCCTATGTTGGCTAGTCAGATGGCGAGACCACCTATGTATGGCTTCAAACAACTATCATTCACCTTTCTTGGGAAGGGATCTCCATTCAACTTAACTAACTGGAGTGTGCGACTTTCGATAATCTCCTTAATAACATACGTCCCTAACCATTGTAGCCTAAATTTTCTGGGGAATTTATCAAAGTTACTATCATACAACAAAACCAGATCATTTACCTTGAATGTGCGCAACTTGATGTGTCGATTGTGCCACGCATTTTCACGCTGCTTTTGGACCTGCTAGTGAAATCTAGCTAAACATATTTCTTCTTCTAGCTTATCCAACTGTGTGAGACTCTCTTCCGAGGCTCTGTGATCCATCATACCTGTGAGCACTGCTATGTGCAGACTAGGCACAATGTATTCCATAGGCATTACCAACCTAAAGGGTGTCTGTCCAGTTAGATTTTTTCATGTTGTCCGATAAGCCCACAATACTGCAGGTATGCATAGGTCCCAATAGTTTCGTTGAGCATTGCATACTTTGGTCAGCGCGTTTTCAATCACTTTGTTGAAGGCCTCCACTGTTCTGTTAGCTTGTGTGTGATAAGGTGTGCTCTTCTGGTGATACACCTGAAATTCCTCTGTCAGTGCGCTGATTGTCTCATTCAAGAAGTGTGTACCTCGATCGCTCATCAAGATCTTTGGACATCCAAGTTGCGTCAATACATGCTCAAATATAAACTTAGCGACAACTGTGCGTGTGCAATCCTTCACTGGTTGCGCTTCTACCCAACAATTCAAATACTTCATCGAAGTGATAATGTACCTCGCACCTATCTTCCCTTGAATCTGAATAGGTCCTACAAAATCTATTGCCCACTTTTTGAAAGGTTGCAACATTATTTGTGAATTCAAAGGCATTTCATCCCTTTGCAATGGCTTGCTTGTTCTCTGACATACATCGCATGCCTTGCAATATGATTTTGAACCCTGATGAAGGGTTGGCCACCACAACCCTACACGTAGAATCTTCCATGCAGTTTCTCTCCCTGCATAATGTCCTCCTGTGGCGCCCTGATGAGCATCCGTGAGGATGTTGCTTCATGCAAACTTAGGTACATACCTTCGCAGTATCTCATTAGTCCCCATCTTATAAAGATGCCCAACAATGACAAAGAAATATGTTGCGCACACCACTAATTCCTTCTTTTGCTGGATAGAATATCCTTCCAGCACAGTTCCAGTTGTTAGGAAGTGTATTATATCGTTGAAATGTCCATCCATGATGCACACAACAAAAAGTTGCACATCAGGTAGTCCTTCCTCCAAATTAGTAGGTTCCTCCCCTATTTCGATGCATGACAAGTGGCCTGATCTCGCGTTCAATCATCCAGGCTTCACAACAACTTCAAAATTGTACTCTTGGAAAAATAAAATCCATCTGCAGATGCGCCCCCCAACATGAGCTTATTAACCAGGTACTTTAGTGTAGAGTGATCTGTATACATCTTAAAGTGACCTCCTAGCAAGTAGTGTCGATACTTCTAGAACGCATACACCATAGCTAGTCCCTCACGCTCAATGGTTGAATAGTTCTTCTCTACTTTGGATATTATACAGCTTGCAAATGCGATAGGGTGGTCCAAGCCTTCTCTGCCATCCTGAGTTAGTACTGTCCCTGGCACTATACATGACGCATCCACATGTACATGAAACTCTTTCTTCCAGTTTGGGAAGACCAGGCTTTCCTTACAGTCATTGTTCTAGTAGAACAAGACATCCTTCTTCAACAATTTTTCCATTGGTGCAGTGATCTGGGAATAGCCTTTGATAAACTTTCTACAATATCCCATATGTCCCAAAGTAGTGCATAACTGTTTCACACTTCTCAGTGCTTCCAAGTTCAGAATCACCGCGATATTTGTAGGGTCTACCATCAGCCCTTGTCTGCAAACCACATGCCCCAAGAGGTTCCCAAAAGGAATGCAAAACAAAACCTTCTTGGGGTTGAGCGTGATCTGGTATCTTCAACAGGTATCCAACATCAAGCACAAGCTCGCTACATGGCGCTTAACCAGCCCAAATATAGTCCAGTCATTAAAATAAACTTCCAGGAACTTATGAATAAATTCCTTGAATGCAGTGACAACCACGCGCGAAAAGATAGAAAGCGCATTCTTCAATCCAAATGGCATTATAGTGTATTGAAAAAACCCCACTATGTCGTAAAGGTTGTCTTCCTCCTATCCTCTGACGCAGTTTTGATTTGATGGTACCCAAAGAACCCATCAATGAAGGAGTATGCTTCTTGGCCACCTACATTGTTCAACACTTCATCTATGAACGGAGTTGGGAAAGGATCATGCACAGAAGAGTCATTTAGCTTCCTAAGATCCATGCATATCCTTATCTCATCCTTCTGCTTCTTCTCTTGCACCACCATTGGGCTCACCCAGTCGGACTCTTCCATAGGCTAAATGATGTCTACTACTAGCATTTTGTCTACCTCTAAGCAAACCTTCTCCTTATATTTCAGATTTAGGTGGTACTGCATTTGCTTAATTGGCTTTGCGTCAGGTTTTAATGTGATCTTCATCACTCCTAGATCTCTGATTATTCCTTTCAAATCTGTAAACTTGGTAGGGAATAAGTCCTGATATTCGTAGAGTAATTCAAAGACCTTATCCACCATCACATTGTCCCAGTAGTCTCCAATGTTCGTGAATTTAGGTTCTTCCTCCGTACCAATGTCCACATGTTTAGTTCTCACCGACGCTGTTATATCAAGGTTCTCAATCTATGGTCCTTGAACCTTGCGATGGCCTTTTGTTTCTGGAATGTTAATCTTCCGTGGATCTTCATCCTCTTCTTTAGTAGTTACATTATAACATTCTAGTGTGTGACTCAGCTGAGTAGCCCATTCAGGATGCGTCAGGTCTAAAGGATCTTGCAGTATCCTGAAGATAGTTGCTTTCACCTCTTGTAGCACTTCATCAATGCTGTCAAATCCATCCTCAAAACTGAAGGTCATCATGAATCCTTCACGCAGGATATCCCATTCACCTATCCCATGGCAGAGCTCTATTTCTATATACCAATTCATTGGGATAACATCCACGGTATGATAGAATAGGATAACCCACTCAGGCTATGGCTTTTCTCCATAGGCCTGTATCCATTTGGCTAGATGCGTCCACAGATCATTCTTCCCATCGTACTTGTCTATCAGTCACATCTTAGGCTTCCCAAATTGTGCTTTCATCATCCTCCTACATTCATGCCAATCATCAAAACTCCCCTTGTGCGTACCCCACCATCTTACGGGCGTAGTGCGTAGTGCCCAGTCCAATTCCTGGAAGGATTGCTTTTCTGGAACCTCCCTTTCAAATGCATCCAAAAAGGTATTTACCTCATTCAGGCCATCATAAGTAGGAATATTTCTTTCCTCTTATGACACACATCGTTGTGACTAGGTCATCATGTTGCAATTCAGCATAGTTACATCATGTAACCAATTCTGCTAGCGTTCTATTTCTTTGTCGGAATCCGAAGTGTAGTAACTCTCGCACTCCCATGTAATCCGCCCATCTACAGGAATCACCTAGTCTTTGTCTCATGATGTTATCTTATAGATGCAGTCTAGATCATCATCACTCTCATAATCGCAGACTGGTTCCATATAGCACAATCCTTCAACAGGATCCAGGGGTATTATTATGTGTAATGATTTCTTCTCAAAGATAATCTTTCACTTCTTCAGATTGATTACCCTATTCATATCAGTAGCCCAGTCAATTCCCAAGAGTGCATGGTAGGGATTGTTGTCATCAAAAATATTTATTACTTCAAAATATGCAAATGCGTTCACTCCCTCTATATCCATGGTCACTCCCTACACCCGCCCCATGGGTATGATTTTCTGCTAGTTCGCCATCCTCAATTGAATTGGAGACCATTGTAGTGCAGGTCTCCCCATTCACTCCCATGTCTGTTTCGGTAGAACATTTGCATCTCGTCCCAAATCCAAAATGACGTGATCCATTTCGTATTTTTTGATTTGCGCGGTGAGTCTCATTTCACGCCCCGTCCTTGTCTTATGCTTTCCGATCTTGTAGACTACACACGGTTCACCTAGTGCAGTCCTAGCACATCTATTGATAAGTTCCTACAACCCTTTCATAGCCTTACTATCGCTCAACAACTTCATACAGGTTTCCAGGAAAGTAGTGAGCATAAAGGGGTCCATCTCTGGCTCTGGTTTATCCTTGGTTCCTGAAGTGAAGGCCAACAAAGCTCTTCTTAGCTTCCATGAATGCTTCATAAGCATGCTCTAATCGAACTTGACCTCTTTCGTTGGGGCTTTGCGAATCCATGTACTATCTTCCAACTCTTTCCCCTTGTCATCTCCTATCGTGATTCCACTTCAGAGAACTATATTTATGTTTGGATCTTCCTCGCACGGCTGAGACCTCATCATCTGTAGGTTTTGAGTTGGGGGAGGTGGTAGCTCTCCTTTTTCATGTATCCTAACTATCAACGTAGGACAATCTTCTGTTTCATGATCAAACAATGTGCTATACTTGCACGATGGGTGCATTGGATTAGTGCAATCATGGGCATAGTCTCCTAGCCCTCTGTAATTGTAGCAAATCAACTGTCTATGACCTCTACCAAGTCCTCCTCCACCTCCGCCTCATCTACACCCCTGAAATCCTTTCTGTGCCATCCTTGTATTCTTGTCAAGGGGTCGCGTTTCGGCCCGAACCCTATAGGCAGGAGTTGTATCCATCATCAATTCATAGCTCCTGCAAGTACGCTCATCATGTCCTACCGATTTACAAAATTTGCAGAACAATTGTTGCAGTGTTTTCACATACTTCTGTAACAAGTGGCAGTTATCTGTGGCATGTTTTCCAGTTGCTTGACAGATAGCGTACCACAAAGCAGGCACTGCGCCAGGTCCAGCTTTGGCTTCCGGACTTAAAGGCATCGGTCCTCCTCTTGCAAGGTAATTTGTAAAGACCGGGCAGTGATCATTGTCATGACCCTGACACTTTCATTTCACACACCATACCTCTTCGCATACCTCTGGCCAAACTATCCTATCATGCTTCAAGCTTTGCATCGCAAGGCATAGATTCTTCAACCATGTGTGGATCTGCTGAACTCCTAGATTAGGATCTTACATCAAAATCTCATGTAGTCTCATGGAAATCTCCAAGGCCTTTGCCTGAGTTGTTATCTTCTGCTGCGACATCACACTCCTTAAGTGTGGTAGTAGCGAAGCCACAAACCACTCGCGATGTTGTCCATGTGTCAAATTCATGTTGGCTTCACAGATCGTATATTTCAGCCTCTAGTATAGTTCCCAAGGAATCTCATGTGGTAGCATCATGATCTCTTGAAATCCCACAATCAACTGCGCTTCAGATTTAGGCCTACTAAATTCCCTATTCAGTGCTACTTGGATATCCGCTACTCTAGCATTCGTTTATCGCTAGAGTAATTAATATACCAAGTTAGCACGCAATCTTGCAGAGCACTAACTAGTGTTGCCTTCTTTATGTGATCATCTATAACACCTTGAGCTTCCCATACGACCTTCACAATGAGCCAGAATTGGTCTGGGTCCTCATTTCCCAAGCCTTTGAAAAAAGGCAACTTCACTGTGTTTTCCATACTAAATCGCGGTGGAGGTGGAGGTGGTACCGGTGAAGTTGGAGGCGATGGTGGTGAAAATGGAGGTGGTGTGGGTGGAGGTGGTATTCGCAGAACTCCTGTCTTATCAACTAAATAGCACTTCACAGATATACCTTCACGATCCCTTCTTCGTCCCCTCGCGGAGGTGAAATCAAGGGGCTATACTTCGGACCCTTATTTCCATCGTTTCTGTAACTTTTTCCACTTCGTGTAGTCTCAAACAACAAGGTAGCTACATAACCTGTTTTTCGTACAACAACATTGTAATTCAAGTATTCAAAGATTTTATATACTTACCTCATGGTCCCTTGAAAAATCGTCACTCCGCCCCACTATAGCTGACTGAGGTGTCAACCGCGAATTCAGTAACAAAACCTCCTATGATGCAATCGAGTCAATGATCGACAATGCATGTGATCTTATCCCTTGATGCTTCCAACCTTCGCACTAGCTTTGTGGTCCACACAATAGGACCATCAAGTTTCCACCTTCCTTGGCTATCTGCTAGCTTCACGATCAACTCGTATATCTCAGTAGGGAAAGAGGCAAAAAATATTTCGTGGAGCTTCCTATATAGGTATTGGTCCAACCACTGTTCTTTTGATAGTCACGGGTTTCTTTTTTCTTGTGTCGTGAACTCGTGAATCCTTTTGTCCAACCAGCCTTCGATTTCTTTCTTAGTTGGATTCTAGTGATACGACATCACACATCTCTATGTAGATTCCAGTCCCATCAACAAAACCATTTGTTCGCTTGTGGGGGCCTAACCCAGGTTTAGTGTTAGTTAGTGTTATAAACATTTTTGGGCACTGCAACCCCAATCATAAATGTCCATAAACCAAGGGCTCTTAAGTCCCTAAAAGTGTTGTTCCAACCTCTAAAAGAATAAGGTCAACTAATTACATATTCTCCCAGAAGTTCTCCATGAAAAACTACTCAGAATTGGTCAAAACTAGACCATCTCACCTGCTTCATGGTCAAAGTGCATTGCATCCCACCTAAATACACACAGTAGGTGCGATGCATCTTGAAAATCCCTTCTATGGGGTGCGATGGGCGAGAGTGGACAAATGGCAGGGTCAATTTGCATGGTGGAGGATCATGGAATCTTCTAGAAACTTCTCCTGTGACACTTGCCTCTCTACATTCGCCCAGGGATGAGTAAGAGATCATCAATCTCCAAGTGGAATCAAGAACTATCAGAGAGAGGACACTAATCAACTCTCAAAAGCTGACTCACCCTCCTTGCAAACATCTATATATGGATCCCTCATCCCAGAGATCCATGGGGGCTGGAATTTTGTATCTTGTAAGGAAGTGCTGCTGGTTTCTTGGTGCAATATCATAGTGTTGGGTGATCTAAGCTTTTCATGAGGTGAAGAAGGGCTTTCTTGCTGAGAGGATGATGCTGGGTCAAAACAATTGGTTGTAATCCTCTTTGCTCTTTCTTGATTATCAATAAAGCTATTCAAGTTTTCCTCCACATTCTTGTATGATTGATGTTATGTGCATTTGTGTGGTCAATATATATCTGGTCCTATATTGTTTATGATAATAGATCTATGTTCTTGGATAGTGTTATTCTGATTTGATTCTATAGGTGCTCTTTGAAGCTGGGTAGTCAAGGAAGCGAGTAGCAAAGATCTATCAGAAGGGAGAGGAATCGAGCAAGGAACCAAGCGCAAGACAGAGGTTGGTCTCCTTATTCCCCTCTTATCTATTTCTTATAAAGGAAAATGAAAGTAGTTTTAGTTTGTTTGTTTCTAAGGTAGCTACGAGCATTAGTGGGACTAGGATCTCTGCATAGACACTAGTTTTCCCGATAACAAAATGGCGACTCCACTGGGGAAAACTGGTGTCTATGCAGAGATGCTAGTCCCACTAAGGCTGGTAGCTACCTTAGAAACAAACAAACTAAAGCTACTTTCGTTTTCCTTTATAAGAAATAGATAAGAGGGGAATAAGGAGACCAACCTTTGTCTTGCGCTTGGTTCCTTTCTCGATTCCTCTCCCTTCTGATAGATCTTTGCTACTCGCTTCCTTGTCTACCCAGCTTCAAAGAGCACCTGTAGAATCAAAGCAACATAACACTATCCAAGAACATCGATCTATTATCATAAATAATATAGGACTAGATATATATTGACCACACAAATGCACATAACATCAATCATACAAGAATGTGGAGCAAAACTTGAATAGCTTTATTGATAATCAAGAAAGAGCAAAGAGGATTACAACCAATTGTTCTGACCCAACATCATCCTCTTAGCCCAATTACTATGGACCTCACCATCGCACCCCATAAAAGGGCTTTTCAAGATGCATCTCACGTGCTCCATGGTCAAAGTGCGCTGCATCCCACCTAAATACACACAGTAGGTGCTATGCATCTTGAAAATCCCTTCTATGGGGTGCAATGGGCGAGAGTGGACAAATGGCAAGGTCATTCTACAAGGTGGAGGATCATGGAATCTTCTAGAAACTTCTCCTGTGACACTTGCCTCTCTGCATTTGCCCAGGGATGAGTAAGAGATCATCAATCTCCAAGTGGAATCAAGAACTATCAGAGAGAGGACACTAATCAACTCTCGAAAGCTGACTCACCCTCCTTGCAAACATCTATATATGGATCCCTCATCCCAGAGATCGAGGGGCTGGAATTTTGTATCTTGTAAGGAAGTGTTGCTGGTTTCTTGGTGCAATATCATATTGTTGGGTGATCTAAGCTTTTCATGAGGTGAAGAATGGCTTTCTTCCTCATAATGTCGATGAGTTGCTGGAAAACTTTAGGATCTCCAACCTTGTCACGATCTTCGACAACATTAAAAGCCTTTGACGGACGAACATATACCCCGTATGGTATTCTAAGTAACTTGCAAGTTGAACCAGGGGGGAAAACAGTAGAAATAGATGTCGAAGTAATCAACGGAAACCTCGATTACAACATCCTACTGGGAAGACCATGGATATATGCTATGGCTGCAGTTGTGTCGACCTACTTTAGGAAGATTGCATTTCCTTTTCAAGGAGGAATTACAATCGTCGATCAACAAACATTTCTCCCCAATAGTTCACAAGTTACGGGAAGCATTCCGATGATCCATGGAAGCCCCCATTCACTTCAAAATATCGGAGTAGGCCTACTAAAAGACCCTATATTAATGGGGACATTTTCCCTCTCGCCTCCAATCAATCTGGCGGAAGTGGAGATGGTAGGAACCTACAATATGATATCTTCGACTCAAAAGATCTCAGAAAACGATATTAACATGGATCATCCACAGGTATTATCTCCAATCCCAATAGAAATATTGTATCAATCAATGTTTTCGGCATGGGAGGCAGACCTGAATCAACGCTCATCAAGCGTTTGGATAGATAGGTCTAAGGAATATGGCACCCTTTCAGATCCTTGGTCGCAAGTGCATTACACTGACGAAGGAATTATTTAGTCAATGATAATTGAAGGGGCGCCATGGGAAGATTACCACCATCGTTCCCATCTTCCGGATTATCAAGAAAATAATCCTGATGACCTTCATCATCCTTCAGTTTTTGATTTCCTATCAAATACTGTAAACACGGTGGACTCCGAGCAAAACTTATCCAATATTGTAGAGACAATGGCCATAAATATCTGGACCAAAACGGATGTTGTAGAAAATATTTATGTTGGCAAATGTTGTTCTCCTTCAGAACTGGAAATATATAACACTCTTTTTCACGAATTTAGAGATGTTTTTGCTTGGTCATACGATGAAATTCCAGGCATTGACTCAAGTATAGTTGAACACGAAATCAAGATGTATCCAGATGTCAAACCGGTATGACAACGGCTACGACAGGTGCACCCCAAGGAAGCCGCTGCTATCAAGGCAGAAGTTGAGAAACTTCTCCATGCTGGTTTTATTTACCCGGTTCCTCTAACCGATTGGGTATCAAACATTGTTCCTGTGATGAAAAAACAAGGAACAATTAGAGTGTGCGTCGATTATAGGGATGTAAATCAAGATTGTCCAAAAGACAACTACCCTACACCCTTTATTGAACAGATAATTGATGAATGTGCCAGATGTGAAATCTTTTCATTTATGGATGGATTCTCCGGGTATAATCAAATAAATATCTGCCCACAGGACCAGTCAAAGACTGCATTTATTTGTCAATGGGGCACATTTGCATATCGCAAATTACCCTTTGGTTTAAAGAACACAGGGGAAAATTTTCAGAGGGCAATGAATTGTGCCTTCCATGACATCAAAAACATCGTTCAACCATATCTCGATGACCTTCCAGCTCATTCACGAAAGCGGACCGATCATCTGCAGCATTTGAGAGCGATATTTCTACGTTGCCGACACTACAAGATACGACTCAACCCACACAAATGTGTGTTCTGTGTCAGTTCTGGTCATTTGCTTGGCTTTGTAGTCTCAAAAGACGGGATTCGTCTCGACCCATGTAAGGTTTAGGCAATCATAAATTTGCCTCCACCTTCAAATTTGCTTCAGATTCAGAAACTCCAAGGGAAAGAAAACTTTCTGAGGAGGTTCATTCCAAATTATGTCGAACTTGCTAAAGGTTATACACGTCTATTGAAAAAAGGAGTACCTTTCATCTGGGATCAGGTTGCGCAAGCTTCCTTTGATGCTTTAAAAGAATCCCTAATGAAAGAATCATTAATGTATGCTCCTGATTATCAAAAAGACTTTAACCTGTATCTGGCTACAGCGGATGCAACCATCGCAATGGTTTTAGTTCAAGAAGAAAACGGAATTGAACATCCTACATATTATTTGAGTATGAACTTAAATGATACAGAAAGCAAGTATTCCTATGTTGAAAAGCTGGCTCTCGCAGCTGTTCAAGCGATACAGAGATTTCGACACTATTTCCTCTTTTGAAAAACTACCATTTTGTCAGATTGCAACCCCATGACTTATATATTGTCACGACAGTTGCTGGGGGGCAAATATTCAAAATGGATAGCAATTCTCCAAGAGTTTGATCTGGAATTCATAAAATCCAAATCAAAGAAATCCCTAGTTTCCGCAGAATTACTTTGTGATCTCCCATCGTCGTCAAACGATGAAACATCCGAAGAAACCATCGTGGATGAATCTTTGTTTCTGATATCTTCAGGCAATCCGTGGTATGGAGATATAATCATCTATATCCAAACCAAAAAATATAGGTCTAATACCTCTCGCTCGGAACAAAAACGTATTCGATACCAATCAAAAGACTACATGATCATCGGTGATACACTCTACCATCGTGGTGTCAATACAGTTCTGAGGAGATGCCTCACCCACGAGGAGGCCGAAAAAGTCCCGAATGATTTCCATTCAGGCGCGTGTGGGGAGCATCAATCTGGTTACGCTACAGAGCAAAAAATTTTACGAGCAAGATACTTCTGGCCAACAATGTTCAAAGATTGCATAACCGCGGTCTGAAGTTTCCATGCATGTCAAATTTTCGATAGCAAAACCAGAAAACCACTCGCACCTCTACAACCGATAGTTGTTGTTGGGCCATTCTCCAAATGGGGCATTGATTTCATGACATGTAACCCCACCTCGACCGAGGGGCATGGGTATATCATAGTCGCCGTAGACTATTTTACCAAATGGGCCGAGGCGATGCCTACATTAGATAACATTGGTGAAACAACTGCCCTTTTCTTTTTCAATCATGCAGTCGCCAGATTTAGCATTCCACAAGCTATAGTCACAGATCATGGATCACATTTTCGCAATCACATTATGGTTGAATTGGCTGCCAAATTAGGGTTGTCCCATGACAGCTCTACTCCATATTACCCACAGGCCAATGGACAAGTTGAAGCAATTAACAAAGTTCTAAAGCGGATGCTGCAAAGGATGATTGGAGTCCACAAAAGGAGTTGGCACCTGATCCTGTACTCAGCCTTGTGGGCATACCAAACGTCGGTAAGGAATGCAACCAGGTTCACACCTTTTCAACTGGTGTATGGCCTAGAAGCAATCTTACCAGTTCAGTGTGAAATCTCGTCCCTTACAGTCGACCTTCTCCCCGGAACTTCAGAAGGGGAGGATCGTTTTTTGGAACTAATCCAATTGGATGAAACTCGTCGTAATGCCGCTTTTGCTAACGAAGCTCATAAGAAATCAAGGCGCAGTTCGACAAGAATGTCAAACCCCGTGTCTTCTCAGAAGGTGACTTGGTCTTACTTTATGACCAGGAATCCGATAAATTGGGAGCAGGTAAGTTCAAGTCTTTATGGATGGGCCCCTATATTGTTAAGCGAGTGTTAGCAAAAGGATCCTACGAGTTAATGGATTATGACGGGATTCCACTGGCGCAACCCCGTAATGGGTTATACCTTAAGCGTTAGTATGCATGATTCAGTGTGGTAACCTATATGCTTTTGTTACATTTTTGTTTTCACTAAGAGTAATTGTTTTGGTAAAGTAATCAACTTTTTACATTTGTCACAGATGTCGGACCCATTGGAATCTTTCGTTGGATATGCTGACGGAGCGAGTCATAGTTTGCAGAACCTATCTTCTGCGGCCTGGGCCATTTTTGATCCAAATGGCGAGTTAGTAAGTTTCAGAGGGGTATGTATTGGTCGATCAACAAATAACATCGTTGAATATAGTGCATTCATAGAACTTCTCTCTGATGCCATCACACATGGCATAAGCCGACTTGCCGTCAAGCTAGACTCACAGCTCGTCATACTGCAACTCCCTGGTATCTACTCCGTCCGAAATCCAGCTATCTATCGTATGTTCCTAAGGGTCAAGATTTTGGAAAGACAATTTGATTTTATTCAATATCAGCATATTTCTAGAAACTTAAACACATGAACAGACTCATTGGCAAATTATGTGTTAGATAGACATTTTCAACATTTATAAAAAGAATCATTTCATCAGTATTTGCATCAGGACCATGTAACTTAACCAAAATAAAACTCTGAAAATCAAAAATATATATATAATTGTTTATGGTTTACACATAATGTTCTGTAACCAAGACAAAATTTTTCAAAGGAGCCAAAACTCAAAACGCTAGGGGGCACCCTAGTCTAATGATGCTGGTGATAACAAGTCACCGCCTGTGCAATCATGCGTAAAAGCCTAGTCCACCGACTTGGCACACCAGTAGTATGTCACTACAACCTCAGGGGTAGCTCGTCGATCCTCACATCTGGAATACCAAGAGTAAGGCCCTCGACTAGATCCTGCAATGTTGAAAGAGTCTCGACCACATCAAGGTCGCGAAGGATAGCCCTTCCCGCACCCTCTCCTGTTGGAGCGGCAGCTGACACTCTCAGGCGTACTACTGGTCGAACTGGTCCAACATCTACATGAGCACATGAGTTTTGATTAGTCCTGATAGAATAAGGCACAAGAAAATTATAAAAAGAAATGATAAACAGAGATATGGTCAGAGAATTTACCGATGACACCCCACTGCTCGCCAGCAGGCAGTACCAAATCCGTGTCACCCCGGAAGTCCATACGGGCATATGGATACTCGGAAAAAACCATCTCCTGACGGTTCAACCACTTGAAAAAGGTACCAGAGAAGGAAATCTAGGACTGAACAACATGTCTGGCCATAAGGTCGACCCATCTCTGTATCCGTGCCTCAATCGATGGAGGTAAACCAAGTGAAACATATTGGGGCTACATCAGCGGGATCTTTTCCAAAGCGAAATCTGTCAAGATAGAACCATATCCAAAGTTCCTCAATCTTCCATTTTTCACCTTGGTCAGTTGTTCTTTCCTCACAGAGAGTACTGCATCACACCAGTTGAACACCTTTGGTTCAAGGCATTCCAAGGCATACTGCATATAAGACCTGTTGGCCACGTGAAGCCACACTACCAGCCAGTCTAGCAAAAGTGAACAAAATGGTCCTCAGGGACCTGTCACTGACATCTCGGATAATGATCTTTTCATCCTTACTCAGCTGAGATCCCTCTCTGCAATACCTGTGAAAGTGATCTCTCACAGATTCACCCCCACGGGCCGAACCTGATAATGAGATAGGGGCACCCCGCCTCGATAAGCCGGTCAAAAAATAGATTTCCACGACAGTCAAGGGGATGGACTTGCCCCTAATCTAGAACACCTGGGTGGTAGGATCCCATGCATCAAGAAAATATTGCAACAAGTTGATTTGTTGCCTCATGCAAGAGATGCAGAAAAACTTGAACAGGCCACAGTTCCATAGTGAATTTACCGTAACCAGATCATGTAAAGCAAGCATGTCCTATTCTTCATGCTCACGGTCTTGCCATGTAACAAGCATTTTTCTCCAATGAATCTCTGAAACAAACAAGAGAAGAGTCAAGGTCCTAATTTGGTGAGAAACAAGCAAAAATTTCCATGAAAAACTGTGCATAAATGGCCCTCTTTGCGCCCATCGCAACCCCAGCAGTGTTCTAGGTGGGATGCATGCTAACTTGCCAATGGCCAAGCCAGCATGCATCGCACCTTTCGATGTAGAAGAGGTGCAATCGAGTTTTTCAAACCCCAGAGGCTCAGAAAAACCAGAAAACATGCTCAGAATGCAAAATGGAAAGGATGAAATTAAAGAGCTTAGGTTTAACTCCTACCTGGTCCAGACGGCGCCAAGAATCATCCACAGAATCTCCCAGAATCAGCTAGTGAAAATCAAAGGGGAAAGCACCTCCAAAGCTCCAACAAACCAAAGTTCAAATGAAATGGTAAAATGAGAGGTAAAAAGCACTTTTAAATTACTTTTCATGTAATTCAAGTAAAATATTAGTGTTTTAACTCATTTTTCAAACATATATTGTTCATTTCTAACTAATTTGATGAAGCAATTGATCAGGCAATACAACCCTTGAAAGAACAAATTTTTCAATGGTAAAATCAAGACAATCAGTGACCATTATTTTGAGTAGTTTTAACGCGGAATTCAAGCTCGTTAAAAAATAAACATAAGCAATGATCAAATGTTCCCCCAGAGTTTAAGCTCATTAAAAAATGAACCATTCTCTGGTAAATAACCATTGTGAATGTATTACCATCAGCCTTTGAAGCCTTGGTTGTGTTCTCATCATCACCTCCACTTTGTTTTGGCCGATCATTCACCTCCATTTGATTGTTTACCCTTTTTAGGAACAGCTGCGAAGAGTGATCCCGTTAGCCATCCTTGTGACACTGCCATGATTGGAAAACTCCAAATCTTACATGGAATCAGCTGCTACCCATATTTATCACTCGTTCCTCAAAAAACGAGTCTCCTTTAAGCTCTTTTCAACGGACTCGTAAAATATGAAAAGATTGCCGAGCCATTGGCCTCTGCAGCTCGTTAAAGGGACCCGAAATGATATCCCTCCTTTAGATTTAAATCTTTTTGGACTTGAGGGATTATTACACAAAACGATCGAGCGCTTGCTTTGTTCGACTCGTTAAAAGTACCAAAAAATCCATCCCTTTTGTATTGTTTTATACTTTTTCGGACTCAAGGGATTATATGACAAAAAAAGGATTATTGGAGTTTTCTTTACATCCCTTTTTCAGACTCTCTAAAATTGAAAAGGACTGAGTTATCCTTGTCGTTAAACTCATTAAAACCGAATAGCGACAAACTTTTCTGTATAGACAAGAACGAGTTTCACTATCGCTAGGCTCGTTAAAACATAGTGATGGGTTTGCCCGAAGGGAAAATTATAGAACAAGCATATGCTATCCTCCTCAAGCTTGACAAAAATAAAGAGGTACTGGTCAACAATCACTAGGGAAAAATTGGGAAGAAAACTTGAAGAAACTTTATTGGTAGCAAGTCACTCTTGAACATGACACTTTCACTCTGCATCCGAGTCGGGTTGGGTTGTTCCATTCACTGGTCACATCACCATGGTTCTGTCACACCATCCATGTTTGGGGTTAATGCTACCAATCCATCATGTCAGTGTCGCCAATACATTCAAGAGAAGTCGCTCAAAGAATTCACCTGTGTCTCACCCACTGCAATACATTCACGCTCCATTCTTTCATGACCACCACCCTGAACCTTATATCACCAGATCGTTTTCACCTCCATTAAAATCATTTGCTCTGTTCTGTGTCATTGATGTGGGATTCACTAAGGCCCTCCTATGATGGATCGCTTCTTGTCGACATCAGCTCATTATCCAAGAAGGTGATCTAGGAACAACCCTTTCAGTACTTTGAAGCTTGCATGCCTCAATGGCAAGTTTCTCACTTCCAACGACAGGTTTACATCAATGGCCTTCGACCGAAAGATTTTGCGTGATGTTTGACGCCAAGTCCTTTATTCACACTACGTGAATTGTACTGTAGTACCTTGAGGGTCATCATCATTATTGGTGATTCCTCTCGCACCTGTTAACAGCTCACATCATTGGCTGGTAATCAGGCGATGTCTTTCCATGTTCGAATCCAGAACATCTCTCACATGGATCGACTTGTACTTTGAGTGAAAATCGAACGAGATTGAAGACCCCGGATCTAGTTTCATCCATCCGGGCTGCGATATATATTCAGGAAAATAAAGACATCAAATGTACATCATTACTACATAGATAATCATCCAATCTAAGGGATGATGGCTCTACTAGAATCATCAGTCTACACTCAGACGATTGTCTGTCTTATGTACATGAAAATGAATTTATAAAATTGAGCATGGGAATGCTCGCCTCAGCTAGATCATGAAAATATTATGAAGATAATGTATTGTATTGTATCTTATTACAGGTCACCTTCCAGCTTGAAAGAACTTCAGATCCTCATGATAAATCATTTCACCCGACATCAACAGATTAACGACCTCATGCTTTAGGGGGCAACTGTTATAGACATTTTTAGGCACTGCAAACCCAATCATAAATTTCCATAAACCAAGAGCTCTTAAGTCCCTAAAAGTTTTGTTCCAACCTCTAAAGGAACAAGGTCAACTGATTACATCTTCTCCCAAAAGTTCTCCATGAAAAACTGCTCAGAACTGGTCAAAATTGGACCATCTCACCTACTCCATGGTCAAAGTGCACTGCATCCCACCTAAATACACATAGTAGGTGCGATGCATCTTGAAAAGCCCTTCTATGGGGTGTGATGGGCGAGAGTGGACAAATGACAAGGTCAATCTACAAGGTGGAGGATCATAGAATCTTCTAGAAACTTCTGTTGTGACACTTGCCTCTCTGCATTCGCCCAGGGATGAGTAAGAGATCATCAATCTCCAAGTGGAATCAAGAACTATCAAAGAGAGGAAACTAATAAACTCTGAAAAGCTGACTCACCCTCCTTGCAAACATCTATATATGGATCCCTCATTCCAGAGATCCAGGGGGGCTCGAATTTTGTATCTTGTAAGGAAGTGCTGCTGGTTTCTTGGTGCAATATCATAGTGTTGGGTGATCTAAGATTTTCATGAGGTGAAGAAGGGCTTTCTTGCTGAGAGGATGATGCTGGGTCAGAACAATTGGTTGTAATCCTCTTTGCTCTTTCTTGATTATCAATAAAGCTATTCAAGTTTTCCTCCACATTCTTGTATGATTGATGTTATGTGCATTTGTGTGGTCAATATATATCTGGTCCTATATTGTTTATGATAATAGATCTATGTTCTTGGATAGTGTTATTCTGCTTTGATTCTACAGGTGCTCTTTGAAGCCGGGTAGACAAGGAAGCGAGTAGCAAAGATCTATCAGAAGGGAGAGGAATCGAGCAAGGAACCAAGCGCGAGACAGAGGTTGGTCTCCTTATTCCCCTCTTATCTATTTCTTATAAAGGAAAACGAAAGTAGTTTTAGTTTGTTTGTTTCTAAGGTAGCTACCAGCCTTAGTGGGACTAGCAGCTTTGCATAGACACTAGTTTTCCTGATAACAGTTAGCCAAACAAATATGTACACTACTGGCCCTCTTGGGCATCAGCCCATGGAGCGCAAACTGAAGTCTCACCTGAAGCAGTATGGGGGGACGCTGAAACCAAGATTCCACACCCTTGAGATGGATGTGATGTCAGTTTGTCCTAGCTATACCTACCTGCACACATGTTGTTTAAACCTATGTTTGTCCTTCAGCACCTTCATGAAATGGTACAATCGATTTTCACACAGCCCTAACCTAGGGTTGATATACTTTCGCGCTGCTAAGGCAGCGAACTATGATATTTCCCCAACTACTCTAAGTGTCTTACTTATCTTTTTAACAGATCTTAATTAGCTTCGCATAAATGGATGTTCTTACTTGCATTCACTTAACCAATACATTTACGTACATTTGGACATAATATAATCATTATAAGTGAAATTTATACCTGATATAACAGATGCATAAACATGAAATAAAGACGCAGAAATTGTAGAATACTTCTTTTTATTGATAACTCCGAACAATTACAGACTCGACTCGCAATGTGCACTCAGCTATAGGGGTCTACACACTCAGCTGCAGACTTCTAGGCCTCTGCGCACTCAGCTACAAAGCCTCTACCTAAGCTACAACCAAAAACTTAGACTTCTACTTCAGGACTATCTCTCATACATGTTCGATCTTCTTCATTGATTCCATAATGCCTCTAACTACTTAGAGCTTAGCTCTATTTATACAATCATATGGTCCGCGGACCATGGGTGGATCTTCTACAGCTGACATTACATTTTCAAAATAAGGGCAGACAACCCTATGACTCTTTAACAACTACGCGCTCCGCGGCCATGAAATGTGGAGTCTTTACATTTGGATTACAAAATTTGACCAAAATATGGGCTTTTAGCCCCAAAACTACCCTAGGGGGATCCCGCGCCCAACACCTACTATCTTCCAGATATTCCTCAAATGTGCTTAAGAATGTATCATTTATGGATTTCCATTTCATCTTGATTTCCTTGTCTATGAACAACTTGGTGTCTTCATAGATGGGCAAGCTCATAGACACTTGCTCAACTGCATCTCCAGTTGCTCTCTCAATGGTGTCCTTTGACCCTGCTCTCTTAGAAGCCATTGTACCTATATTTGTGAGAGACAGGAAAACACTTGTGATACCTGAAAACATAGCAACACTCATGGAAAGTAATCTGTCAGTCAAAAACCAAAACAAATTTGAGGATTGACATGCAACATACCCGAGTGACTGACTAAGAAGATTACACAATTTTCACTGAGAGGCTAGGAGGCAGATTTCCAAAACTGTGCAAGGCATAATACAAGCTATCGAGAGCTTCACTGACTACTGGAACTGCACAATTCATAGTCCATCCTGGCCTACTGAGGACTGAAATTGTGTAAAGCATAACTTCAACTAGCAATGACATGCAAACCCAACAACTGCATTGTGCAATTTCTGGGGCCAGTAAGGCATTGCCTCCCATAATTTCAAAAAGAAATCTTGGAGGCTAGTTCTAGGCCAGATTTGTGTAATTTGTGGGAGGAAGGCAGAGCCTTCACTCTCAAAAATGCGCATTGTTAGCCAAGCAAGGCAAGGTCCAGGGCAAGGTAGCCCAGACTCACCAATGGGTGACTGAAAACATCAAAGGTCTAGATGCATGGCGAAGCTAAGTGCAAACAAGAGTGAATAATCATGCATGCAAACGATGAGTGTAAGATTCAAAAAATGGGAAACAAGCATGTGTGTGAAGCAAGTCACCGCAAAGGCGACTATTAGTGCAGAAACAATGTCATGCATGCGACAACAGTGACATGCAATGAAAAACTTGAAGAAATTCTTCTACAAGCTTACATGCATTAAAAAATGTAGTAATTTACAGGGTAAGTTCCTCAAATAGAACACCAAAGGACACCACTAACAAATAGATCACAGATCAATACACTAGTATTCTTGACGTGGTTAAAACCCTCAAAGAGGGAAACAATCCACGTCAAGAATACCAGTGTATTGATCTATGATTTGTTTGTAAGCAGTGTCCTTTGGTGTTCTATTTGAGGGACTTACCCTATAAATTCCTACATGGTATCAGAGCTATTTGAGGGCCACATCCATTAGTGATCCAAATCCAAAGCCGGTACGACTGCATCTGACTATCGTTTCCTAGATCTATTCTTTCTGACTACTTTTAGGCTGAGAGGAATCCTCTATTGCGTTAGGAGCATATGTTCTAGTGAGGAACCTCCTTTTTTTCATGTGAAAAGGTTTCTAGTAGCCCTAGCTATGTCATTTTTAAGATCTAGAGGTATATAGTCTTTATTTGCAGTTTTAGTTATTCATCTCTCTGTTTATTTCGGTTTATTTAGCTCTTTGTTTTTTATTACTAGATCCATACCTTTCATTTTTGTGTATGCTCTTTGCCCCATGAATTTGTGCTATTTGGGAAAATCAGAAACAAAAAGGAAATATTTTTCTTATGAGTATGCTCTTTTCCACCACGCCTTAATGTGATCTCAGAAAATGAGAAACATTGAGGAAAATATTTAGTTTCCAGTGAAAGCTAACTTCAAGCCATAAGGTTTGGTTTTTTTTTTTGCATGTCCATGCTGGTTTGTGTGGTTTTTTTTTTGTAGGAAAAATGGTTTTTTCAAGTAAGCATGTACTCCAAAGCTTTAGTGAATAAAAAAAAAACCCTTCCTCTTATCCAAGAATAACTACCCTTTTAAACTAGCTCACTTGGTCCAAAGTTATTTTATGAGAATAGAGGTCTTGGATTCAAGTATTTCTTTTTGTTGAGTTACTTTTTCAAAAAGCACATGTAACTTATGTTTTAAAGTTACTTTATATAAAATTGTTCTCAACCATTATAAAAGGTGAGTCACTTATAATTCTAAAGCCTCTTTATCTTTTATTTAAGTTACAATTTAGTGGGTAGCTCCTAAAGTACCATTGTAAAAGTGACTTTCACTTATTTATAAAAGTGGGTCACATAAAATATTTTTTCTTAAGTGAGCTAATTATATTAAGTTTGGAAAGGGGGCGGACTTTTTTAAAATATAACATTATCATTCACTTCCGCACATTCCTTAGTTGGCATTTTCAACAACTTTTCTTCAAAAGGCCATAACTTCTTCATCCAGAAGTCGTTTTTTTAATCAACCTAGTTTTTTGAGATCTTCCCATTGGAACAATTAGTTTTAGCATCTATAGCTTAAGTTTCTATTAAAATGGAAATTCCATGCCAATTATTCTTAATAGCACCAACTATTTTCAATGGGTGTCCTACATGGAGGATTTACTTAGAAGTAAAGGTCTTTATAGAATATCCTCAGGCCAAGATTCTAAACCTAAAGATGAAGATAAACATGCAAAATAGGAAAATAGGCAATATCAAGCATGTGGGTTGATAGGGATGTCTATTTCTCCAGACCTTAGATTCCATATCGCAGAACTTGATACCCCTCACGAAGCAATGAAACAACTTAATAAAGTTTTTGGAATTAAAAATGAAATTAGAGCCCATAAACTCAAAAATGAGTTGCTTATGTTGGACCACAATAATTTTTCTTCCATTGAAGGTTTCTTGTCCAAGTTCAATACCCTTAGACTTCTCTTGGAAGGTGTTAAGGTTAAGAAAGAATATGGTAGCCTTATCTATTCCATTCTTACTAAGTTGGGACCAACCTACTCTGTGTTTGTTTCCACCTTCCATTATACTAGAGAAGCCTTTGTTTCTCAAGGAAACAACTACAAGTCCCCCTCTTTTGATGCCTTTTGTGAATCTATAATAAGAGAACAAGAAAAACTCTTATGTCTTGGTCTTCTTAATCTTCGAAACTCTTCTAAGAAAGCATTAGCCACCCAATAACAACCAAGTTTAAAGAATACTAAGAAGCAACATCCTAAAAAGAATGGTCCTAAACCAACCAAGGGTCCTAAGCAATTTTAGTCTCAAAATGAAAAATCAATTCAACAAAATGATAAGGAAAATAAAAACAAAGGGAAGAAGACTGATAGACATTGCAAATTTTGTAATCCAGATGGCCACTTAGAATCCGAATGATCTAAGAATATGGAAGCCTTGGAAGTAGCAATGATGAACCATAAAATCCATTTGGAGCACTCTTCAACTTCAACTTCATCTTCAGGAATAACACTTTTTGCATGTGGTTTCCAAGCATCTTGGTCTGGTTATGCACTCGATTTATCTTCTTATTCTCATTCTCATGAGTAGCTCATTGATTCTGGAGCTTCTTATCACATGGCCAAAAACAAAGCCATGTTTTCTTCTTTAAATGATTGTAACACCAAAAATATATATGTTGGTGATGATAGATCTCGTAGTGTTGTAGGGACTGGAACTATTCATCTAAACAATGGTCAATTTAATGATGTATTATGTGTTCCAACCTTATCATGTAATATTCTATCTGTATATCAAATAACTCATTCAAGTGAAGATAAAACCGTTGAATTTTCACCTCACGATGCTGTAATTAAGGACCTAAGAGACCCTAGATAGATTTTAGCTACTGGCATTGCTAATGATTCTACAAGGTTGTATAATTTTAACAACTTTGGGTCATCAAATCTTCCCTTAGTCTTTGTTGCTCATAATGATGAAGTCAGCAAACTTTGGCATGAGCAATTTGGTCACTTAAACTATCTCTCCCTTCAAAATCTATGTAAAGAAAATATGGTGACAGGTCTTCGTATGGTATCTTGTAGACATAGTGTTTGTTCTAGATGTGTACTCGGAAAACATCATCGGGTTAGTTTTGAAAAACATGCTTCTTGGCATGCCTCGGCCCCTTTACAACATGTGCACGGTGATTTGTGGTCCACTTCTAGTTGTTTCATTCTTTGGGTACAAGTATTTCTTAACTTTATTTGATGATTTATCTAGATGCACTTGACTATACTTCTTAAAAATCAAGAGTGAAGTCATTAACATGTTCTTGGCCTTTAAGGCCTTTGTTGAGAAATAATCTGGACATCAAATTCTTAAGCTAAGATCTGGTAATGGCAGAGAATATGTTAACAACAAATTCATCAAATTTTGCACTGAGCACAGAATTCAAATGCAACATATTGTTCCATATACTGGACAGAAAAATGGTGTAGCCGAAAGGAAGAATCACACCTTAAAGGAAATGGCTAATTGTATGCTTCAATCTAAAGGACTTAGTCTTAATTTTTGGGAAGAATCAATTAACTGGGAAAATTACAAAGTAAATCGCACTGCTACTAAAGTTTTAAATAACATCACTCCAGAAGAAGTATGGATCTCAATTAAACCAGACGTAAGTCACTTTTGTGTTTTTGGAAGTGAAGCATGGACCTATATTCCTGATGAGAAACATATAGCCTTAGAACCTAAGAGTGGAAAATGTATTTTTGTTGGATATTATGAAGATGTCAAAGGATATAGACTTCTTTCACCTAAATCCAAAAATGCTATCATTAGAAGAGATGTAAAGTTTGTTGAAAATATATCGGCCTAGGAGCCTAGTTCGATGGATGTGCCACCTCTCTCTATCCCTTCTACTTCTGAAGATATTTCTTCTTCAGATGATGACAGCAAGGATGAAAATCCTCCCCCACCTTCTCAAGATCCTCCTTCAGCTCCTCAGCTTCCAAAATGGGTCCGTGCTACTTGGTATGCAACAGGGTCTCTTGCAGGTGATCTTACCGATAAGTAATGTAAACGTTCTCAGTTTGATATAGCCTCTTATTTACTAGCTCAAGCTTCAGCGAATTATGATTTGGACACCTTTGCAGAAGCTTCAAGCCATCCAGATTGGGACACATCTATGAATGAAGAATATAATTCATTATTGGCAAATGATACATGGGATATTGGTCCTCTTCCAAAGGGAAGAAAACTTGTTAGATGTAAATGGGTTTACAGAACCAAGTTTAGACCAAATGGAAAAGTTGATAAACATAAAGCTCGTCTTGTTTCCAAGGGCTTTTCACAAGTTGAAGGCATTGACTATACTAAAACCTTCTCCCCTCTTGCCAAAATGGACTCTATCCGCCTTAGTCTTTCCCTTGCTGCCTCTTCCAAATAGGAAGTCCATCATATGGAAGTCAAAATCTGCCTTCTTGCATGGGGACTTGCATGAAGAAATATATATGGAACAACTTCCTAGATTTATAAAAACAAACTCTAGCCTTGTATTTTGGCTTAAGAAATCCCTTTATGGTCTCAAACAAGCCCCTCGGGCTTGGTATGCCAAAATGGATAGCTTTCTTTTAGATACTGGCTTTTCTAGGTGTCATTCTAACAATACTGTCTACACCAAGAAAGTGGGTATGTCTCTTATCATTCTTGTTCTTTATGTTAGTGATCTTATTCTTACTGGTAGTGATCCCAACATTATAAACCATGTGAAGTCCAACCTTAATAATTAATTTGAAATGACAGACTTAGGACACTTGCATTATTTTCTTGGTCTTCAAGTCCTGCAATCCAAGGAAGGTATTTCCCTTTCCCAGTCCAAGTATGCTTGTGATCTTCTACACCACTTTCACATGGAAGATTGTAAGCCAACCCCTTATCCCTTTCAGTCTGGAGCCAAAATTTTAGTCACTTGTACTTCCCATGAAGTTTATGCTACCTTATACCGTTAGCTTGTAGGAAAACTTTTGTATTTGACCCATACTTGTCGTGACCTTTCCTTTGTTGTTGGCCTTATTGCTCGATTTATGCAAAACCCACATGAAAGTAATTGGAAAGCACCTAAAATAATACTTCATTATGTTTGAGGTACAATTCAGTTTGGGATTCATTACAGTGCAAAAGCATCTCCTGTATTGGTTGGTTTCACTGATTCTGATTTGGCTGGTGACCCTAATGATCGAAAGTCTACTACAGGTTATGTCTTCACTCCTATTTCTAGACCTATTACATGGGCTTGCAAGAAACAAAGTTCCTCTTTCTTCAGCTGAAGTAGAGTATCATGGCACTGTAGAAGCTAGTAAGGGAGCTTTGTGCCTTCGTCGGATCCTGTCAGAGTTTGGCTTTCAAAAGAAGCATCTGACTACACTTTGGTGTGATCATAAAAGTTCCATTCAACTATGCCAAGATCCAATCCAACATCAGTGCAACAAACACATTGAACTACACATTCACTTCATGAAAAATCTCATTCATGACCATGTTCTTGAAGTAGAATATTGTTCAACCAATGATCAAGTTGCAAACATATTTACAAAGGCTCTCACAAAGGCAAAGTTTACTAAACTTCGATTAATTCTTGGAGTTCAGGAAGTTTTCACTAAGGGGGGATAGGCACTAATGCCTCCTTGCTTCTCTTATTGTGTCATATTTGTAAATCCTTCAATCCTATCCCAAGTTGTTCTTAAGGGGGGATGTTAGGATATTCTGCCACATAGGAAATACTTAAGTATACCTTTGTCTAGTGTAGAGTTAGATAAAATGTGTTTCTTTACTATATACTTTTGTAACTTACAATCCCACGGTCATGATATGTTCTAGACATGAACTGATCCAACGGTTCATTCTCTCCTCGATATTACCAACACTTGATCCTTGTCTTAACACCCGATTGGTCCATGATCTCTATTTAAAGAGCATGGAGGGTCATTTTTAGGGTGACCATCCATGAGAGAAGCTTATGTAAATTTTCTTTCTCTTATTAATGAATTTCCTAAAGCGGTCGCATTGGATGAGGCTATGGACCGTTTCCCTCATTGAGGGTTTTAACCACGTCAAGAATATCGGTGTACTGATATGTGATATGTTTGTGAGCAGTGACCTTTGGTGTTCTATATGAGGAACTTACCTTGTAAATTCCTACAAAACGACATCATGCATTCAACAAAACCAATAAAACAACATTCACAAAAAGAGAAATACAAAAAGCGATAGAAAAGCAGCAAAAGACATGTAAAGCGGACTTGCCCAGCAAAAGCTGAGATGAATGTGCCAAAGACTCCTAGATATGATGTAGAATGTCAGAGCTCCAAGATCGATATGAGGAATGAGCTTTGCAGCGTCGAATAAATAGGTTTTGATAAGGATGAGGCTTATGACACACAGGCCACAAATCTAGGAAAAAGTGACACTTAGCAAGAGGTTTGTAAGACGAATTTTGCATGTAACCTCTAGTTTCTAAAAATGGATCCCTAAAATCTAGGGATGTTTTTTTCTTTTTTGTTTTTTTGGGAAAAGCAGGCCATGTATGAAAATCAAGATTTCTCGATCCTAGACGAAACTGGTCAACCCACAAGCCTGGGGATGAAATTTGTGCAGTTTTTGGGTTGAGAAAGACTAGTTGTCCCTCATGAATTGTAAAATTTTTGGACTAAAGCCATCGATGTGAGTTAGAATCGCTCATTTTTTAACATGAATCCTAGTGTCGGGCTGAATTACACATTTTTCATAGGCAAGGGTGCCTAGTTGGATTGCACATTTCTGGAGCCTAGCAAACAACCCAGATGGATTATGTAATTTATGGAGGGAAGGTTAGTTCCCCTATAGAATTTCACGATCTTCTAGGTGAGCACCGCAACTATGAAATAACTAAGTCTGAAATGTCAACCTGCGGGTGGGAGACAATCAAGCTGACAAGCATAGGCTGGCAAGCCACTGAAACTCAACTGAAGCCTATGTACTTAGATAGTGCAAGACATGCTACTCAACATGGTTTGTAGGGAGGCTCGAAAATTAAGACAAGCCAAAATTTTAGAGGGTGGTTGCAGCCACTACCACATAAACCCTTTAGACATTTTGTTAATAGGAATCCACAAGCAGCCCCGGTGGAGAAAGCTTTGGTGTTGAGACTGAAGAAGTATATGCAAATGAGGAAGAAGATGAAGAAGAACAAGGAGAGGAATTAAATTTAAATTCTTTTTGAGATATAATTAGTACATTTGAAGAAGTTCTAGCAATACAAACTAGAAGTAAAAATTCCCAACAAATGCCCACTCCGCCTCAACAAAAACTCAACCAACACCTACTATAAATCAAACCCCAAATAATGATACTACAGCTTCCAAAACCTTAATTCTCCATAATATAATTGAATATTACATTATAGAGGATATGAAAGGAACTAGAGAAAACATAATCTTATATGAATTGAGCAAAATTAAATCCCAAAAGAACATTTTGCTAAAAGCTCTAGGTTCTGTTGATAAGTCTCCCCTTCCTCCTATCACATCAGCCAAAAATGGAAAAGCTATTATTAACCAAAATGTTGTTTCTGATAGCCATATTTATCCTATAATGGTTGGGGACAAATCCAACTCACAACACGTCCCTTCCTCCTTACTTTTGAATTTTCAACAAGAATGTTCACAACTTCCTAGTTGATTATGGGGCATCTTCTAACATTATGCCTTACTCAGTTTGTTTAAAAATCAATGCCCAACCCCAATAATCAGCTATTCAGATTGCACAATTAGACAGGAGAAAAAAAGTAAAGGTTTGAGGAGAGTTACCGAATATCCTCATTAGGATCTCCTCTAATCCTCAAGTACACCAAATCATAGATATCTTAGTCATTGACATTCCTAAACACTATGGTTTAATTTGGAGTTGAGATTGGTTGCAACAATTGAATGGGTATGTCGCTACATATCTGTCTCACTTTTTGCTTCCTTGTAATGGGAAACCAAATAAAATTACAGTAGAAATACCATTATCTTGGTATCTCGCTACAAATCTATTGGTAAATATTCCTTTGATCCATTCTTTGGAAACTTTGTTGCACAAATGTCTCCTTTCAAACAAGGTTCTCGACTTTCTCAAAATTGAGAATTTTTCTCAGATTGACTCTTCTCACTGTGTAAATTTTGTAGATATCCATGTAGATAATTCTATAAGTATTCCATTTTGGACTATATACTTTTATGACTTAAAATATAATGACAGAGTTGGTGCAGGTTGCATTCTCGTAAGCCATGATGGTGAAAAAACAATGCTAACTTGTAGGTTAGAATTTGAATGTACCAACAACATAGTTGAGTATGAGGCATCAGTGTAAGGTCTTAAAAACGTTATTAGTATGAATGTGAAGTATATTAAAGGGTTTGGTGTTTCAAAAATTTTAATTAAACAGGTCAAAAACGTTATTCACTATGTCTCTAACAATCTGAAAAATTACCAAACTTTAGTAGAAGATTTAATTTGTAATTTTTATTCATTCAATATCACTTCCATTTCAAGATTACAAAATTCAAGTGCTATTTTTTTGGCTAATGTGTCTTCAAATTTGATTCCTATGGAATATTTTAATCCTTACCAATTTTTAATAGAATTAATTTTGAAGCCTTCCATCCCAGATAACATCACTAATCTGTGAGTGTTCAATGATGATAATGACATAATTAACTTTCTTACATCTGAAGGTATATATGAAAATCATGTCATTGATGAAAAAACCCATGATCTTGAAATCAACAAATATTTCAAAGGTGATAATCTTAGAACTAAAAATTTCATTCCCAAGTTTGTGGTTAAGCTAGAGGACTTTTATGATCTTCAATATAGGTTCAAAAAACCTGTAAATACTAAAACAAATAGTCCTACCATGAATCATGAAATCATCAACTTAGGTACAGAAAAATATCCAGAAAATGTCAATATTAGATTAGGATGTTCACCTTCAGAAAGAATTGCATTAATAAATCTCCTCAACTAGTATAAAGATGTTTTTTCTTAGTTATACAATGATCTTAAAACTTTTGACACATCCATTATTCAACAGACAATCCCAATCATGCCGCAATCGAAGTCCATTCAATAAAATTTATGGAAATTCCATCCAAATATTGAATTTCAAATTAAGGTTGAGCTCAATAAACTATTAAAATTCAAAATAATATTCCTCGTAAGACTCTATGGTTTAATTTTGAGTCGAGATTGGTTGCAACAATTGAATGGGTATGTCACTACAGATCTGTCTCACTTTTTGCTTCCTTATAATGGGAAACCAAATCAAATTATAGTAGACATACCATTATCTTGGCATCTTGCTACAGATCTATTGGTAATGATTCCTTTGATTCATTCTTTGGACACTTTGTTGCACAAATGTCTCCTTCCAAACAAGGTTCTCAGCTTTCTCGAAATTGAGAATATTTCTTAGACTAGCTCTTCTCATTGTGTAAATTTTGTAGATAGCCATGTAGATAATTTTGTAAGTGTTCCATTTTCGACTATATACTTCGATGACTTAAAATCTAATGACAGAGTTGGTGCAGATTGCATTCTCGTAAACCCTAATGGTGAAAAAACAATGCTAACTTGTAGGTTAGAATTTGAATGTACCAACAACGTAGTTGAGTATGAGGTATTAGTGTAAGGTCTTAAAAAGGTTATTAGTATGAATGTGAAGTATATTAAAGGGTTTGGTGATTCAAAAATTTTAATTAAATAGGTCAAAAACGTTATTCACTATGTCTCTAACAATATGAAAAATTACCAAACTTTAGTAGAAGATTTAATTTGTAACTTTTATTCATTCAATATCACTTCCATTTCAAGATTATAAAATGGCAGTGCTAATTTTTTGGCTAATGTGGCTTCAAAGTTGATTCCTCTAGAAGATTTTAATCCTAACCGATTTTCAATAGAATTAATTTTCAAGCCTTCCATCCTAGATAACATCACTAATTTGTGAGTGTTCAATGATGATAATGAAATAATTAAATTTCTTACATCTGAAGGCATATATGAAAATCATGTTATCGATGAAAAAATCCATGATCTTGAAATCAACAAATATTTCAAAGGTGATAATCTCGAAACTAAAAATTTCATTCCCAACTCTATGGTTAAGCTAGAGGACTTTTATGATCTTCAATATAGGTTAAAAAAATGTTAAAATAATAAAACCAATTGTCCTACTATGAATCATGAAATCATCAACTTAGGTACAGAAAAATATCCACAAAATTTCAATATTAGATTAGGGTGTTCACCTTGAGAGAGAATTTCATTAATAAATCTCCTCAACCAGTATAAAGATGTTTTTTCTTAGTCATACAACGATCTTAAAAAAATTTTACGCATCCATTATTCAACATACAATCCCAATCATGCCACAACCGAAGCCCATTCAATAAAATTTACAGAAATTCCATCCAAATCTTGAATCTCAAATTAAGGTTGAGCTCAATAAACTATTACAATCCAAAATAATATTCCTCGTAAGACACTCTAAATGGGTTTCCAATTTAGTTCCCATTAGGAAGAAGAATGGTGACATCCGGTTATGTATCAATTTCCGGAACCTGAATAAGGCTTTTAAAAAAGACAACCTTCCCCTTCCTCCTATGAAACAAATTCTTTAAGACATTTTTGGATCTGAAGTGTTATATTTTCTTGATGGTTTTTCAGGTTACAATTAAATTCTAGTCCACCCAAATGATAGGCTCAAACAAAACTTTAGAACTAAATGGGGTACATACGCATATAAAAAGATGCCTTTTGGGCTCATCAATGCAGATGCGACTTTCCAAAGGGAAATGGGCATAGCTTTTAGAGGTTTGATTAACAAATCTATTTTTTTTTATTAGGATGACATCACCATTTACTCAAAAAGACAATATGATTACTTGCATAATCTGAAACAAAATTTTGAAAGATGTCGAAAATATGGAATCTCATTAAATCCTACGAAAAAAATTTGCACTCACCAAAGATAAGTTACTAGGAGTCATTGTATCAAAAGAAGGCATTTCCATTGATCCTAATAGAATTGAAACAATACCTAACATTCCACTACCTAATAACAAAAAAATTCATGCAATCATTTCTTGGACAAATTAATTTTGTTAGGAGATTTGTTCCTAATTTTACTCAAATTGTCCTACCTCTTCAAAATATGATCAAGAAAAACAACTCATTTAAGTGGAATAACCTTGAAAATAATTCTTTCAATTCTATTAAACAAGTTTTCATAAATTCTCCTGCTTCACTCTCTCGAATTTATGAAAAATAATTCATTCTTTACACTTTCACATATGATATATCTTATGCAGTTGTACTAACTCAAAGAAATGATCAAAATGTTGAAGTTCCAATTACATTTCATAGTTCCAATTTCCAATAAGAAGAATTCAAATACTCTAATGTTGAGAAACAAGCCTATGTTGTATTCAAAACCACCAAACATTTTAGGCCTTTCTTAATCAAGTTTCACACAAAAGTAATTGTTCCATTCCCTGCAATTCGAAATTTGTTAGTACAGAAAGATCTTGGAGAAAAAAGAGCCCATTGGGTTACTTCTCATCAAGAATAAGATATTGAAATCAAACTTGTCAAAATTGTACATGGTCAAGGGTTATGCAAATTAATGACTCTTTATTCTAATTTTCATGATGTTTATGATGAACAAGAAGCCTATGAGATACATCAGATAAATTCAAACTCTGATTCTTAGTATGTTGATTTAATATATTATTTGACTCATGGTACTGCACCTTTACATTTAGATACTAAGAAAAAGTGTTATTTGAGATTAAAATATTATGAGTATAAGATCATTAATGGTTTTTTATTTTGTAAGAATTATGATTCTAATTTGTTTCCTTGTTTAGAAAAATCAAATGCTGAGAAGGTTTTGCAAGAACTTCATGATGGACCTGATGGTGGTCACTTCAGAGGTGACACAACTACTCACAAATTTTTCACGCAAGTTACTACTATCCAACCTTATTCAAAGATGCACATGTTTATGTGCGCAAATGTAAAGTTTGTCAAACATCAGTGAGAAGAGTCAAAAGATCAGCACTTCCTTTACAACCAATGGTCATCGATCAAATATTTCAACAATGGGACCTGACGTCATTCATGAGATTGTTCCAAACTCATCAAAGCAACATAAATTTATTCTTACTGTGACTGATTTCTTTACACTATGGGTAGAATCTATGACTTTGAAAAATGCTATTTCTCATCAAGTTATTTCATTTATTGAACATAACATTATTATTAGGTTTGGTCTTCCTAACACTTTTCTTTTTGATAATGCCACTTACTTTTCTTCTGCTCCACTTACAATATTTGCAATTCAAAAAGGTATAAAACTTAAATATTCTGCTAACTATTACCCACAAGGTAATGGTCTTATAGAATCCACTAATAAGAACCTTTTAAAAATCATTAAGAAAATTATTGATGACAACCAAAAGAATTGGCACAAAGCACTGATTAATGCCTTATGGGCTAATAGGATAACACGTAAAACCTCGATAGGTACTTCTCCCTATTTCTTGGTTTATGGTAAAGAAGTTATTTTACCCCCAAACATTGCTTTGCCATCAATATCCTTAGTCCAATCTATCCAAGAAGAACCTTGTTCTAGCTTACAACATAGGCAAGCCCAAATCTTTCAACTAGAAGAAGCTTGAAACAAAGCTAATCAAATTTTCCTTAATCATCATAAACTTGTCAAATAATGGCTCGATAATCATACAATGAGTGATAAAACTTTCAATATCAAAGACTTAGTCTTAAAATGGGACAAAGCCCACGAAGAAAAAGGCAAACACACAAAATTCCAAAAGTTGTGACTTGGACAGTTTCAAATTGTCAAAAAATTAGGCTCATCTACTTTCATCCTTCAAACTTGATGAGCCTCATCGTTGGGTAATTATATGGGCCTTAATTCACCTTCTAGCTTAATCAAACCAACTTTTCTCACAAATTATTACATGTTTTTAATTATATTTTGTTTATGAGATGAGTTAGAGTTGGATATTATGCCTAGTGGACTAATATGCATTGAATGCAGGATTGAAGGAGAAAATCAAGGAATTTTGGCAAATACTAAGGTCAAAGCTTGAATGGGACAAGGGAGAGGGATTGTAGGAGGTAAATCCTCCTCATTTACTTCTCCTACCACTCAAATATTCCTCCATCAATCACACCAGCTTGGAGTGCAAGTAGCCAAGCCATGAGGACTAGAAGGCAGTCGAGCAAGTGAGAGACAAAGTGCTAGTTTATCTCGAGTTTGGGAGCTAAGCCTCCCAAATTTTAAGGAAGTCATTGGGGACTTTAGTTGTATAAGTAGAGAGGCCTAGAATCTCATTAGGATTCGAATCTTTGTTGTAAAACTCTAAGCTATTTTCAAGCTCCAGACTTGTGAAAGTTTTATTGATGTAATTTTCTATTTTGATAATAAGAATGAGTTTTGTTTTGAGCCAGTACTGAGTTAAATCAGAGGGCTGAAGATCTTGGGTTAGGGCGAAACCCTAGCAGGAAAGGCTCCTCTTTCTTGTATCTGTATTTTTAGATTAGTCTCATAGCTTCATTGTTCATTTGCCTTTAGATGTATTTTCATTGCAAGTAGTGTAGATTGGATTGGTTGTTTATTAGTTCTCTTCCATTTGTGCCTTACTTTAGTAGTAGGTTAGCAGGGATAAAAGGAGTACCACAAGGTTTTCAATAGGTTTCTTGGCCTCATTTCCTCCCTTTGGGATCATGATTTGAGGAAGGGACCCTTATTCAACCCCAAAAACACATATTTCTATTTCTTGCATGAACTTTAGAGTTTAATATATTTAAGTTAGCATTTGATCAGTTTTGTAAAGTAGGATCTCATTTCCATCTCTTCTATTTTCATTCTTGTAGTAGATCTCATCCATGGTTTCATTCCTTGCAGCAACTTTCCTCATGCATAATGTAGGCAGTTAGTTCATTAATTCTGCTTTTCTAGCTTATGAGAATGCTTCTTGTTTACATAGCTTTTTTGGAATTATACATGTTTTATGAAAAGCAGGTGCTTTAGGAGTAGACAAATACTTCACAGCCAGCAATCACCTTCCACTTCATCCACTATAGTCATTCCTTGTTTTCACCATTGCCTTCATTAATTTTCATCATTTTACATAGAAATTCTTCCAAGCACATTAAGTAAATCCAACCATCCTCTATCTTTCTTGTTGAATTCTAAATGATCCTAGATCTTTCCTCACTTCATTCCACCCATCTACCACCTTTTCTAAGCCTTCCATCACCTCCAACATATTCTATTTTTCTCTCAGCTGTATCCTATAGGTTTATAGGGAATCCTATAGGCTTATAGGGAATCCTATAGGTTTCTAGTACATCCTATAGGTTTTCCTAAAATGGCCTATTTTGAAGTTGAATTGAGGGAAAACCTCTAGGAAGTCACCAAAGGTCTCCCAAGGGTCTCTCACATCATCCAACCATATCCTAACCCTTACAGCCATCCTCCAACATCCTTAATTCACCCGCCACATCACCAAAAGAAATTAGTTTGTATACTTGATTTTGCATGAAAAGACAAAAAGACAAAAACAGATTTATTTCAATCCCTTTACTTGCACATTGGTGATGTTTGATGCTTCTTACTTCCATGCTTAGATAGTAGCATTTGGTTCATGTTAATTTAGCATTATTGCAAAGCATAGTTTCTTGGCAATTAATTAGGAAATGGTATAATTTAGCATTGAGTTTCGGTCTTTTTCATTATTGCAGTGGAATATCTCTCCCTTAGAGTATATTTCCCTTTCTTCCATCAAGAAACCAGGCTTCTTCTGACTCCATAGAATTCTGGCTTGAAAACACCAATGGTCTCTCGCTAGCTGAACTGTGACAAAAGGCATAACCATCACTCTTACTTTTGTATACAGCATTATCACCTCCAAGTTTGTATGAACCCCGGGTTGATAAAGTAAAGCTGGTAACCCAAGAGTTGCAACATTCTTGCTGCAATACTGGCACTCATCAAAACTCTAGATTGCATAGAGGAAAACTTACCAATAAATAGGAAAATTCTTAAAAAGTACTTTTCTTAAACACGGAAAATAACCTTTGTACATATGTAATTAATCATCTGTAAATTCGGTGTGAAACTTGTTTCAGTCATAACAGTTGTGACAAGCTCATCTTTACATCTCATTTGGGTCTTCTTTGTTCATAAGAGAATGGTTTTAAAAGTATGTTGATAAGTTGTAATACATGATCATCTCCATCATGATCAATTATTCGAGTCGCATTATTATTAACAAGAGAAAATATTCCTAAATTCTCTCCAACTTCTCCCTTATCTAGAATGCATATTTGTTCAACCTAATATAAGGTCATAAATAATATGCAAAAGAAGGTATATGATAAAATGAACAAATTGAACATCATTACATGTGTTGTTCCTTTTTCATATAACTTTATGTATCACCTCGCTTTCCTCGCCTAATTGAAAAAAATAAAAATACTAAAAGTAATTCTTTAAACAAATAATAATACTAATAATAAAAGGCAGTAATGGGAAGGTTGAAAGCACTCATTGTGTGGGAAGTGTATGTACACCCGTCAAGGCTATCGACACTCATTGGAAGTGGGTAAATGCATGCATGATACTAAGGTAACTTCATCAGGGTATTGTCCAAGCTCACTAGCAAAAAAGCAATGTCGGGTTAAGAAAATGAACATACATGTTAGATGGCATTAGATGTGTCTCGGTAGTCAAATCGTAAACATTTGTTTTACTTCTACATATCATAAATTCTATTCCATATTAAAGCAAGTTGTGAAGGTATTGAAGAATACTACTTTCTCATTATGTCAATTCTCATGAATTTGCTTGATTATGAATATCTTTAGTTATGAATTTCCACTTGTTTTCATACTAGTCTTTATTCTCTTCCTTTTTGGCCTTAAAAAAGAGAACTGGTAATCCCATCTTGTTGCCACTTATTGTAGCTAGAACAACCCCCCATTTTGGTTTTCCCTTCTCAATAATAAATAGGGACCCTTTGTTTTGGTCATTGTGATTTTATTTTTGAACATCTTTTCATGTGACATCACCCCATGTTTTACATTTTGATCGCATTATTTTTTGGTTTTATTTTCTTAGTGAAGACCTATATCACAAATGAGGTTTTTGAAATTAAGTAATGTAGCACCCTTAGTTCCTTCGTACTCTTAAAATAACTCGTCGACTTTCCTTATCATCTGACTTTTCCCTTGAGAAACACCCACATGCCCTTGAGAAACACCCACATGAAAAGAAGTGGATCAATCACATTATAAATAAATTGTATATATAATAAAAAAATAGAGCTTTTTCCTCTTTTTTTTACCAATAATAAAAATTATGTAAACATATTGTGTTATAAACATTTTAATTTTGTCCTTTTAAATGTGGAATGATTTCTTTTACAATATGTGACTTAACAAGTTGCTCGTTCATAATTGTTTTTGTTTATTAATAACTATGGTTAATATATGCAATATTTAGTATGAACACAACAATCAATTTTCAATCTCCAATTCAACTTTCGTTAAATCACTTCATTTTGAAATTTCGCATCTTATTGGTTTGAAGGCCCACTAATACCACGTTTCAAACAACAAATGATTTTGACCTATTGCATATGTAACAAACGCAGGTCAAATCCATGTACATACGACATTTTTCAATTCTCCAATCAAACATGAACTGTTGTTTTCTATCTACTCACTCCAATAGTGACTTGAAATTTGTTTAGATCTGTTTTACAGGTAAATGATAAAACGGAAAGTCATTTATGTAGTGGAACAGGCCATCCTTAAGTCGATTGCAGATTCCCTGAATATTTGGGAATTTGACAGACATGAGTGCAATCACTACACCCATGTCAGTCGGATTCCCGAATATTCAGGAAATCTGAAATTCGCTTAAGCTCACTGGTGCAGGCGTAATGATCCACGATGTTTTATTTCCAGTGTTAATACATGCTTAGCGTTGAGTTCCAAAACAAAAAATGCCGCATATATAAAAGTTATATCACTTCAAAGGAACCAAAACAAAATCTCATATTCCTCCACATAGATACATTGTAGATTCATTATGTTTTTTATTTTTATTTGATGTTTTTTAATTTTAAATTCACTAACAACACGTATCATGGTTTTGATTGTGTAGGTGGGAATAATTTCACGAATTAAGGAGATCGTTAGTGAAATAATGGAATTTCAACGATCTTGATGCCTTATCTAAACAAAGAAAAAACAAAGTCTGGCTACAAATATATAATTGGAGCGCTCTGAGCCAATGGATAGAATCCATTAATTTGTTTTGAACATCGTAGGCACATTTATTTAGGGTTCACCTTCATAATTGAACACATGTTTTTAGGTTTCACCTTCATAATTGAACAGACATAAGCATATTCCCTACAACGAATCCAATCCCAGGCATTCTGATTGAGTACACAGTGATTTTTATTTCAATTTGCACTAGATTAATCCAAAACAGTTCAGAATATACCTTTTCTGGTTGAATGGCGCTCTGTGCGCATTTATGTTTAGTTTCATTTCAGTTTTGAGCTAATTCCACAAGTGGTAGGAACTCATTATCTCTGTAATTTTTATAAATTGAGTTGGGACTCTAGAATATGTTAGACTAAACAATGCGCAGCAGAAATAAACTAAACAAACATACACATCACATTAACAAATCACAAAACCATAACACACAAATTTAATGTGGTTCACCCAACCAATCTGGACTACGTCCACCAGAACAGAGGCATCGGCAGTCCTATTATTCAAAGGAGATTACAACAAATTCTAATTCTTCACACATACTCTCAGCTCTTCCTATTTTCTCTACACTTTCTACACACTCTTACAATCCTCTACGGGATTACATTTCTATATAGCTGGAGCATAAAACTGAATCATAAATTCTCTCACAGCAAATATAGGATGCATTAACTCGTCCTCAAAAAATACTGGAGCTAATATAGCAACTAATCATATTGTTGTCACATACATGAGATTTTTCCCAAATTTAATACAACAGAAAATCTCAGCAATCTCCAACTTGACAAAAATTAGCCTGATGCCCTGTTCATTTATTATTTTTATCTTTTCTGCAAGCCAAGAGAAGCCAGACGCCAACGTAGCTTCTCTAACAAAACTGGTTTCATGAACATGTCTGCACAGTTTTCCTTCGTATGCACCTTTTCAAGAGAAACACCCCTTTCAGTGATAACCTGTCTTACAAAATGGTACTTGATAGGTATATGCTTTGATTTACTATGATAGGCCAGATTCTTAGCCAAATGAATTGCACTTTGACTATCACAAAATAACTTGATGTTGTCCTGTAACCTACCAAACTCACCAATCAAACCTTTCAACCAAACCGCTTCTTTGCAAGCATGCGAAGTAGCTATGTATTCTGCTTCAGTAGTGGATAAAGCAACAATATTTTGTAGCTTTGACATCCAGCTAATGGCTTCACCTGCAAGAGTAAAGACATATCTTGAAGTTGACCTTCTCTTATCCAAATCACCTGCAAAATCGGAATCAACATATCCGCAAACAAATTCACTACTTCTGTTATAAGTGATACAATAATCACTTGTGCCTCTCAAATACCGAAGCACCCATTTCATTGCTGACCAGTGTTCTTTTCCTGGATTTGCCATATACCTGCTGACAACCCCAACTACATGTGAAATATCTAGTCGAGTACAAACCATTGCATACATTAAACAACCTACTACATTGGCATATGGAATTCGAGACATATATTCCTTTTCTTCATTTGTACTAGGACATAAACTTGAAGAAAGCTTAAAATGGGAAGCTAAAGGGACTAAAACAGGCTTCACATTGTTCATACCAAACCTCAAAAGTATTTTCTCAATATACTTTTGTTGTGCTTACCATTGCTCCTGTCTCTAAAAATCACCATGCCCAAAATTTGTCTTTCTGCTCCTAGATCTTTCATATCAAATGTCCTAGCCATCTGAGCCTTTAACCTGTTGATCTCTGTTATGTTTTTGCTTGCTAAAAGCATATCGTCAACATACAACACTAAGATAATGAACATGCCATTACTTAATTTCTTAAATAAACACAATGATCATATTCACTTCTTATATAATTTTGACTCAACATGAAAGAATCAAACTTCTTGTACCATTGTCGAGGCGACTGCTTCAGACCATACAATGACTTCTTGAGCCTGCAGACAAATTTCTTGTTGTGATTTTGAACAAACCCTTCTGGTTGTTCCATGTAAATTTCCTCATCTAAATCTCCATGTAAAAATGCAGTTTTAACATCTAGTTGTTGTAATTCTAAATCAAGTAAGGCAACTAATGCTAATAAAATTCGAATTGAAACAATTTTTACAACTGTGAAAATATCTCATGAAAATCAATGCCTGCTTTCTGAGAAAAACCTTTCACGACCAGCCTTGCTTTGTACCTATCCTTTGAACCATCAACACACCTTTTCAATTTTTACACCCATTTACATCCCAAAGATTTTCTGTCCTTAGGAAGTTCTACCAGATCCCATGTGTCATTCTTGTGTAATGCCATCATCTCGTCCTTCATATCTTCTTTCCACATCTCACTTTTCGAACCTTCTACCGCTTCCTGATAACACAAAGGTTCATCGTCGTTAGCGATTAAAGCAACTGAAGTAACATAATCATCATACCTTCTAGGAGGACGTTTAATTCTTGTGGACCTCCTTAAAGATGTTTCTGGTACTTCCACAATTTGCTGATTATTATCTGTAGGAATTTCTTCATGATCAGCATCTGAATCATGTTCATGATCTACATCTGAAACTTGTTCATGACCTACATCTGAACCATGTTCATCTTGATCATCATCAATATTCGGAATGGTTTCAAATTGAATGTGTTGAAGCTTAGATACATTATCCTATTTCACTTTATCATTTACATCTGAATTTTCAAGTGAGGATTCATTAAATTTAACATCTTTGTTAATGATGATCTTGTGAGTAGTAGGATCCCACAATCTATATCCCTTAGTCCCATCACCATATCCAACAAAGATATACCTTTTTGATTTAGGATCTAATTTAGAATGCTGATGTTTTGGAACTAGAGCATATGCATCACAACAAAAAACTTTCAGTTTAGAATAATCACAAGGATTACCTTTCCATACCTCTTGAGGAATTTTTCATCCTATTGCAGTTGATGGTGATCGATTTACCAGATAGCAAGCTGTAGCAACCACTTCTGTCCATAATTCCTTCTGCAAATTGGCGTTACTTAGCATACTTCTCGCTCTCTCTAAAAGAGTCATGTTCATGCGTTCAGCAACTCCATTTTGCTGAGGAGTATACACAGTGGTTTTATGTCTTTCGATCCCAGCTTCCTTGCAATAATTATGAAATTCCTTTGAAGTAAACTCACCACCATTGTCAGTTCTTAACATTTAATAGTTCTTCCAGTGATGTTTTCAACTAATGCTCTAAACTGTTTGAAAATTGTAAACACATCAGACTTCTTCTTTAACATGTAGACCCACCCCTTCCTAGAGAAATCATCAATAAAAGATACAAAATATGACGAACCTCCATATGAGGTTGTAGGAGACAGACCCCAAACATCAGAATGGATATAATCAAGGATTCCCTTACTAGTATGTCTTCCAGCTTGAAACTTCTGCTTGCTTTGTTTCCCAAACAGACAATGTTTGCAGAAATCTAACTTATCAGACTTTAAATTAGGAAGTAACTTGCAATTAGATAAAATCTTTAAACCTCTTTCGCTCATATGGCCCAACCTTTGATTCCATAAACGAATAGAATTACTATCGTTTTCAGACACTATGGAAACATAATCTGACTCTGTTCTTCCTTCTAACTGAAAAACATTTCCAACTTTCTTCGCTTTCATTACTAGTAAAATTCCTTTTTAAATTTTCATTACTCCACCTTGAATAAAGGTTTTATATCCATTTGTGTCAAGTACTCCTAATGAAATGAGGTTTTTCCTTAGTTCAGGTACATGTCTTACATCAGTTAAAATTTTATTTGTCCCGTCAAACATTTTAAGTTGTATACTTCCAATTCCCACAATGTTACATGTGACATCATTTCCCATGTAAACTACTCCATCATTGATTGGTTTATAAGTTTTAAACCATTCCCTATGAATACACATGTGATTTGATGCACCAGAATCTAACAGCCAATGTTGATCATGACTAGACAAATCAACTGATAACACTTCATCACTCATACCTGTCTTGGATGCCAAACCTGTATTTATCGTGTTTGCTTCTTGCTTCGCTGGTGAAGAGTCTTCTTTGGATGCTTGTTGTCTCTTCCAATAGTCCTTTTTCAAATGTCTCGATTTGCCACAAAACCAACACTTTACCTTACTCTTCTTCCCTTTCGATTTTGAACGCGAGTCGCTGTGCTTACTGGAGCGTCTTTCTCTAGAACGACCTCTAGCCATCATTGCTTCTGATGTAGAGGTTTCAGAATTTGACCTCTTCCTTGTCTCTTCGGACAACAAAGCTCCAACAACATCATCAAATTCAAGGGTTTCTGATATACTTAGACTTATAGAAGTAACAAAATGATCCCATGGCTTGGGCAACGAGCACAATAAAGTTATAGCTTTATCTTCTTATTCAAATTTTACTTCTATACTTTCTAATTGTACCATGAGAGTATTAAAGACATTCAAATGATCAGTAATAGTTGTACTTTCCTTCATGCACAGACTATACAATTGTCACTTCAGAAGAATCCTATTAGTCAAGGATTTTGTCATGTACAGCATCTCAAGCTTTGTCCACAAACCAGCAGCAGTTTTCTCTGACACGATGTTAAACAAAACATCATCCACCAAACACAGTCGAATACCACTCAGAGCTCTTCCATCCAATTCATTCCATTCATCATCTGTCATGGGGTAAGGCTGTTTGGATCTTCCCAACAGCGCCTTTGCCACGCCTTGTTGCACAAGCAGATCATGCATCTTCACTTTCCAGATTTCGAAGTTATTTTTGCCATTGAAATTCTCAATCTCAAAACGAGCACTTTGAGTTTTTGCCTATTTTAATGAAGTGTTAATCTTTTAATTTTTTTACTAATTGACAAGTTGATTTCTATTTCTGAAGTTTTTTTTATAATTTTGTTTATCATAATCTTTTTACAAATTCATATTTGTATTATTAATAGATTTGAATCTATTAGTTATTTTGTTTATCTTTTTACTTCATACATACATCCTTTTCGTGATATGTGCATGGATGCTACAAGTAGCATTGAACTCATTTCAAATAATTTGATTTGAGTTTTTCTAACTTATAGGAAAGAAACAAAAAAAAATGTAAGACTACCTGAAACACATTCTCCTTGGTTCATGTAAATATCTTATCTAAATTTGGATCATTTTTTTATGTTCTTGGAAATTTGTAGATCTTGCATTTAAAATTATGTTTTCATTAATAGTAATTCTATTAATATTGAATTGTCAAATTTACTATCCATCTTTTATTTCCATAAGTTTAAGCCTAGGCTTGTATATACATTAGTAAAACATAGAATTGCATTTAGAGTAGGTTTGACTAAATGTGTTTTTCTCGTATCTTCAAAAAACATTAAAAAAATTGTATTTCCTCAAATCAAATCTCCATTCGTTGGAGCATCACCACATGAAGGTTAAATTGGTCCCAAAATTCCGGTCAGGACTTCCATTAACGGAAAAGAATTTAATCAGGACTCTGACCGGATAGTTCCTCCCATGTTGAGTAAGGAGATTTCCAAACCTCAACAAAAGGACAATAAATTATCACCCAAGTACTATGGTCCTTCAAAGATGTTGCAAAATATTGATACTATGGCATACAAATTGGAGTTTTCTGCATCTTCCCGAGTACACACAGTTTTCCATGTTTCATGCTTAAAGAAGGTTATCGGTGACAAACTTCTAGTTCAAACAGTGTTGCCAAAACTTTATGAAGAAGGAAAAATCATATTTGAGCCTGAAGCAGTCACTGAAACAAGAAACTGATAGCTACAAAATTGATCAATTTCAGAGTATCTCATTAAGTGGAAGAACTTACCTCCTAAAGATTCCACATGGGAGGATGATAATTTTTTACAAAAGCATGCATAACTACTCAAGCATTAACGACAACACTTTTTTGATGGAGAGGAGCATGCTAGGTCCCTATAATACTAGTGCATCCCCCTTATTTTTATTGTTAATGTATCCCTCTTATTGTTATGGTTGTGCCCATGTATCCCCCATATTGTTATTGTTGTGCCCCATGGAAGCCCATTATTGTTATTGTTCTTCTATTACAATATTGTTGTTATTTAGGCTCTCATTATATTGTGACCCCTTAGACTCCTATATATACAAAGGAGGTATTGTCATTTGTATCATCCAAGAATTTTACATTTATGTAATGTAAAGGAGGCTTCCCCCTCGAAGAGGATAATTTTTATGTCTTTGATCTATTTATTTGTGGGTTGGTTGCATAACAATGGCGGTATAACACTTCTTTCCATACTGCCACAAAAATGACCCTGTTTATGGCACCTTATGGATATCATCCACCATCCATCACATTGTCTCTAAAATATAATTCTAAGGTTCAAGTAGAGAAGATCACATCAATCATCAACAACAAGTTCTCCAACTCTTAAATGATAACTTAAATCTAGTGTAAAATTGAATGAAACAATAAGCAAATCAACATCACAATGATATAAATTATGACATGCTTCATTAGGTATTTTTGTAGCTATAACTTGTTGATGGCACTGGAAACTAGCAACATACAAGGGATCTCCCTGATATAAGGTCCCAATTAGACCTTACACTGTTTGGTGTAGGAGTCTCATCTGGAATACGACCCGACTATTGTTTACTTAAAGATATGCCTTGGCTTTAGCTATCTACACGAGAGAGAAGTGAAAATGTCCTTTTGAATGAGAAAGCTAGTGCACCTTGTGAATGTTTGATTGCAAATGTATCAAGGTTCTCTTACTGCGAAGGGGAAAATGAAGTGAGCCTCTAAGAGAGAAGTAATAGTACTACCCTAATGAAGACATGCGTAAAATAGAAGGGTTTGTCTAACATCAAGCGAAATAGTTCACAAGGATGTGATGATCATTATAAACATAACAACACATTTCCAACAGGAAGCACCGAAGTCACCAAAATAGTTCAATTACTCTAGTGCTAATGAAAGCAAAGATGAATCATAAACATTCAAAGAATAGTCTTAAAAACATTCACAATCCATGAGTGAAAATGTGTTGGCCTAGAAGCCTTAATTATTAATTAAAAGTACTAAGATACATAAATACAATAAACACCACTAGCTTTAATAGTGGAGTGTTAGAGCCACAGCTTACTCACAAAAAGTACTAATTGTGTCTCTCTAATGCCTTGTGGGAGAATCCAAGGTTAAAATTCCTTTACATGAGAAATAAGGATCTATTTATAACTTGAGTAATGACTTTTCACATCCTCATGACTCTTGATTTTCTAACATCTAGTAACCTTTAGACTTCTACAACCTTTGGAATTCTAAATGTTTTTGAATTACATTTGACTTTTCATATTACACAGATTTTGGAGTTCCATGACTCTTTAATTCATTACATGACTCTTGGACTTCCACTTATTTGTCTTTTACAATAAGTACAACAATACACTATGACTTCCACATCTGTAGAAAATCTTGTAGATTTACAAGCTCATGCAATGTACTAAAGCACAGGATAAGAATATAGTTCTAATTTTAACCAGCGAAATCCAATAGATTGATGAAAATAATATAAACAAGAAGAAGACAAATCAATGGAACATAACACAAGATTTATCTAGGGAAAGCCACTGCTCAAAATCCTGTTATCTATATTGCATATATCATAAATATGAGTGAATATAAAAAGCGTGTTCTCAGCAGAATAACTAGGCACAAGTATGCTCAACTCTCTCAACTCACATGTAAGCTCTTGGCCAACACTTAGCAATTTCTACAATTATCGAAGCCCTTATCTCCTTGTGCAATTCCCAGGATGAATAGCTCGTATTTAAAGGGAATTCATGCTTCTAAAACTACACAATCCAAACATAGGTCCTTCTCTGATTACATGCATGATCTATACAACTCAGTAAATCATACAACTGATAGTACATTGTCCCTGCACTCTAGTCTCAACTGGGTCTTTCACAGAATCAACATGCATGAGTTTCTGATGAGGGAATCTTCAATTAACTAGAGTGAAACTTGTGGATGCACTACTACACCAACTGACTCTTAACTCTCTATTAGTTCCATAAACAGTTTGGAACTGATTTAACTGAACATAACTCAGTAAATTGAGTTATCTCATTAAAACTGACAATTAAATTCATCATGGACCCCTAAAAATTAGGGAGAACATATACATGACTTCAAAAATACTTCTAACTCGAAATACCTAAGCTAATTAAGTTAATTAAACTTAATTAACTATTTAAAAGTTGCTTTGAGAATAGAATTCGATTTTAATTATCAATTTAATTCAAGGACAAATTAAACTGAAATTTCTTGTTTCCATTTCTCAACAACATAATCATATGAAGAGACTTGACATGTCACTATCTTGGATGAACAGGACTAATAGTGACTGATGACATAGAATTTATCTAGTGTTGACATAGCTTCCAATTGTATCTTGATTCTTCATGCAACTTCAATCATTGATGTCCTCTACCCTCCAAAGGGTCTCTGATCAAATGGAGTCTTTGGGGTGCATTTAATCATTAAGATTCAAGCGTGTTCTTAATTTTTTCCCAACTTCCTTTGTTTTTTATCCTTTCTTGATATTCCTCATGCATTCTTTCCATGTTGTTTTTAGAATATCTGTATCTACAATCACTCATGATAAGAAACTATCAGAGGAAAAATCTTATATACTACCATGTTTCGTCCATATTTTATGTTCATGCCTTTCTGGTGTGCTTAAGAGGGACAAAGGAGCTTCAAGGTGCATGGGCTCACTTTAAAAGGATGAAGGGATGAAGAGTGGAGACTTCAGGGCTTTGATATGTGCTCATTCATTTAAAGTAAAATGTAGTCAAGGGAGGGCACATGGTGCAAGTCTGAATGAGGAAGGGGAAATATTTGGGCTTTCCAAGTGTGTTTTGTGCTCAAGGGAGTGATGGAGGGCATAGGGTGCATTCCTAAAGGCTGAAGGATGAAGGATTCAGGCCTTTGAGATGTGGTCATCCACTCAAGAGGCCCAAGAGGGCACATGGTGAAGGACGATGCTTAGTTCCTTCAAAGTGTTCTCATGCACTCAAAGTGTCCAAGAGGGCTCATGGCACGTTGGGGAAGGTCGAAGGGTGAATCTTAAGGCCTTGAAGGTGCACCTATGTGCTTAAGGATGGTGAACTTCTTCAAACCAAAGGAGTTTTCTTAAGTAAGACATAGTCAAAGGAGGGCATAGTTCAGAGTAAGGAAGGTGGGAGAAGGTTAAGGAGTGCACCCTATTCCCTTAGAGGGTGAATGGTGTAGTTCCGAGCAATGAAGGATTCCCCATTGAGGCTTTGGAGTGTACTCATGCACTCTTAGCCTTAATGAGTTTGCTTTGAAACCAAATATTTGTCTAAGTCTAGAATATGAGGCGAAGCACGAACAAGATGAGTTTATACATTGAACCATGTGTGACACATACTGACTCCTCATCAAAACTTATAAAAACTTAAACAATGATGAATATATGTCAAAACACCACTTTATACATGATTCCCAAGTACAACAAGTGTAGTGTGTGTGACTACGACCCAAAAGTGTCGTTTTATGAAAACATAGATGTTATGACTAAAAAATGCACTAAAATATGTTTTGATTAATGCAATGATAGTTGTTACCATCCAAATACACTTGAAACACATAGAATAACATGAAACAACATTTGGTCATCAAAGAGAATCTAGATTTGATAGTGATAATAAGCTCCAAAACTCAAATGTAGCACGATTTTGGAGGGTGTTGTAGCAGGGAAAGTACAACAATACAAATCAATTTACCTCAAGCATGCTAAGAAGGATGATAAATTATCACCCAAGTACTATCGCCCTTTCATGGTGTTGCAAAGGATTGGTAATGCAACATACAAATTGGAGTTGTCTGCATCTTCCGAGTACACCAAGTTTTCCATGTTCCATGCTTAAAGAAGGTTATAGGTGACAAGCTCTCAGTTCAAAATATATTGCTAGAAATTTACAGGGAAGGAAGAATCATATTTGAACCTAAAGTAATTACAAAAACAAGAATTTTATAGCTACAAAAGCAACCAATTTCATAGTATATCATTAAGTGGAAGAAATTGCCTACTGAAGATTCAACATGGGAGGATGAGTATTTTATACAAAAGCATCAAGAACTACTCAAAAATTGAGGGAAACACTTTTTTAAAGGAGAGGGGCATATTAGGTCCCTATAATACTAATGTAGCCCCTATATTTTTATTGCGTTCCCCATAGTAGCCCATTATTGTTATTATTGTGCCCTTACATCATTATTCTTATGTAGGCCCTAATTATATTTGAACCCTTTAAACTCTTATATATACCAAGGAGGTCTTGTCATTTGAATAATCAAAGAATTGTTCATTTATGTGATGTAAGAGGATGTTGCACCCTCGAAGTGGATTATTATCTAGTCGTTGATATATCTTTTCTTATGAATTTGTGTTATTTTTCACTTGGATAGATAACAATTCTAGAATCGAGTTCATGGATGAAAAGGGAGACTAGAATTCTACCATAATAGAGCAAGAGAAATCGAGTTACTTGGGAAGCCATGTGACTTGATTAGGGGGTGGATTTGTCCATATTTGACCTAATTATATTGTTGGTGCATTTGAGCTTGTTTTTTACTGATGTATCTATGTTGAACTTGATGATTTCTCTAAGAGAAAGGTTGTTAGGTTTTTCCCCGATGTGGGTTTTCCAAGGATAAACTCTTGTGTTATTTTCTTGGTTGTTTCTTCATGATCCTACTGTCATAAATGTTATATTTTTTTATTTTTCTATGTAATTTCTTAATGATAGAATAATGGATAATAATGTGAAAGAGAAATAAATCATTAGAAGTAATTATCAATATAGAAGACTCTATGAAAAATCAACAATTGGATCCCTTCGTATTGATAATGGAAAATAATATACTTGTAATGAATTTAAAGACTATCTTTTCCACCGTGGGATTCAACATCAAACTATTGTTGCATACAATCCTCAACAAAATGGTGTAGCTTACATAATGAATAGGACTATTTTGAATATCTTTCACTACATGATGTTTCTCAAAAATGTAAAGTTGATGATTTGGGTTGATAAATTTATCTATATATTACATGTAAAAAATAGATGTCCATCTCATTCTCTCAAAAATAAAACTCCTTATGAAATGTGGTATGGCCACATTCCTTCGATAAGGCATCATAAGATCTTTAGTTCCACCTACTATGCCTTAATTCCAAAGGAGCCAAGAAGAAAGCTTGATGCAAGGAGTCAGAAATGCATCTTCTTGGTGTATTTAAATACCAACAAGGCATACCATCTTTACAATAAGGTAGATAAGATTTTTTTTCCTAGAGGTGTTTTTTCTTTAATATTCCAAAACTAACAAAAATGTTGAGACTTGATCACTTTGAAAGATTCAATCATGAAAAAAATTATCATGAATTTGATAATGAGATTCTACATCTTGAATGGGGGATACCTATATTGGATCAATCTATGGAATCTCCTTCTGAAGCATTGTCTCCCTCTCATGAAGTTCCATACACTTATTCAAATCAAGAAGACCCTTTAAGCGATTTGATTGAGAGGAATGGAAGGTTGAATATTGATGCAAAAAATCTCAATCAGTAGAGAAACTTGGGCCATCTCATAAATGGCCCCAAATGGCTTATAAAAACACTTGAAAATGTTCATCTTAATGAGGTCGAAAAGAAAAAAACCAAAAGTTCAACGAGACAAAATGGAGCTAATATAGATAATTTTAATTAAATTGATGATATGGATGTTTCATATGATTATGAATTTAATTTATCTAAACTTTGAAGCAACTTCCTTTAAATAAGTTTCTTCTTATGATGAATGTAAAGAAGCAATGCAAATGGAGTGTGTTGTTTTCATAAATAATGTAACATGGAAGTTAGTGGACCCTCTATCCCAAACCAAACCAAACCAATTGGCTACAAGTGGGTCTACAATAACAAGTACAAAATATAATGTTCACTTGAAAAGCAAAAATCCAAGCTTATGGTAAAAGTGTTTGCATATAAAGAAGGTGTTTATTATGAAGAGACATTTTCCCCCATTGAAGCCTAGAAATGTCCTCACTCAACACAGGCGAAATTTCCCAGTCGGGGTCTTGATTAGACTCTTACCTATTAATGGTAGTCCTGACTGGAATTTTGGGACTAGATCACCCTTTAGGAAGTGATGCTATAATGAATGGAGACTTCGTCTGAGACAAATAGGTTTTGTTTATAATTTTGAAAATATAATGAAACATAGTAAATAAAGCCTACTCTAAATGCAATTCTTACTATAAGTTTACTGATGTATGTACATGCCTAAGCTCAGACTTATGTTCATGGAAATGAAAGATGGATAAGAAATTCGGCAATTGAAGATTAATAGAAAAACTATTATTGAAAGCATGATTGCAAATACAAAATCTACAATTTTTCCAAGAACATAACTAAAGGATCCAAAATATGATAAGGCACTTATATGAACATAAGAAAATTTTTCATAGTGGCAGTCTAATAATTATTCCTTGTCTCTTTCCTACAAGTTAGAGACTCAAATCAAATTATTTGAAATGAGCTTAATTCTACTTAGAAGCATTCATGCACAAATTACTAATAACATATATTTATAAAGTAAACACATGAAAAAAATGGCCAATAAATTCAAATCAATTAGTATTTTATCCATTAATATGTACCAAGAATCTCTGGCAAATAAAATTATTAGAACAATTTTCAAAGTAAAAAATCAATATCATATCATCTTGCCCATTAATGAAAATAAAGCTAAAAATTTAACTTTCATTTAAAAAAATAGATAAGCTTCTCACAAATATCTGTTTTTCCTTTTCTCTTTGTTTTTTAAAACAAAAAGTTTAATAAAGAGATTGTAACGATATTCCTCTTTTATGCTGAAATATTTTCTTATTGCAAATTTATAAAAAAATCTAATACTAAATACCATGTAATCATGTTTATATATATATATATATATATATAATCAATGAAATTCGTTTAAAATATATATGTGAAATCATATATCAAAATGGACAAACACAAAGAATGGCATTCATAGAAATTGAAAACATGAGTCCTTTTAATTGGAATGAAGGGATGACAAAATATATACAGTATCTTGTGACTTTTTTTAAAGATGTACTCAACCAAGAATGATCCAAAACACGAAATACCACGAATGATCCAAAACACCACTACTAACATTTTCTAGAATTCGTTTTTATGAAGGCACAACGTTGACATGCAAAATGTAACAACACTCGGCCAAATTATAAGTGAGCAAGTCTAGAAGCTTGTGAAAAAAATGAAAGCGGGCTACAGTAAGTGTCACTCTGTGCACTCAAAGAAAAAGAAAAAAATTGAACCTTCTATTAACTAGTTTCTAATTAGGGGTGATTTTAAGGGCAAATGTTCACCTTTTGGCGAAACTAAGGGGTTTTAAATTTTTAGTGGGCGAATATTTTGTATCATAGTACATTTTTACAAATCACCTCAAACAGCCCACCTTATTTTAAGGGAGAGGGTAAAAAAGGTAAATTTAGCCCTTGAAATTAGGAGTTACAACCTTCCATTCGCCTATTTTCAAGAATAGGTTTTATTTAAGTGAATCCTATGGGCCAAAGGCCCAAATACCATATTTACAAAAGAATTATGGTAAATTAATAAATATATAAATAAATGAGAGGTATGGTAAATAAATAAAGCATTTTTTATATTTACTCCATAAGTCACCTTATATACATGCAAGGGTGTAAACAAATAAAAATATAAGTAAAGTGGAGGTATGGTAAATAAATAAAACCTCTTTTTATACTTACTCAAAAGGTATGGTAAATAAGTAAAAATATAAATAAACTAGACGCATGGTAAATAAATAAAACCTCTTTTTATATTTAGTCCATAACCCTCGTTCTATTTATGAAGGCTCAAGAAAGAGGTTTTATTTACGTGAATCCTTTGGGCCAAATATCATATTTGTAAAAGAGTTATGGTAAATTAATAAAAATATAAATAAGTGAGAGGTATGATAAACAAATAAAACATTTTTTTATATTTACTCCATAACTCACTTTGTATTTATGAATGGTATGGTAAATTAATAAAAATATAAATAAACGAGAGGTATGGTAAACAAATAAAACATTTTTTATATTTAGTCCATAAGTCACCTTATATTTATACTATGGGACAAATACCATGGACTAGATTGTTATTAATACCATGGAAAAAAAATTATTAACCCTAATATTAGTATTAATAAAAATAAAAATGGCACATGGTATTGACCCATGGTATTCACCAAAATGGCACACGGTATTGATCCATAGTATTCACTTGGAATGTAGCCTATTTAAATGGGGGAATTAAACCAGCATAGATCCATCTTTACTGTGGATCTACTAACCCCCCATAGGTATCAAATATCGTGATATGCAAACTAGCATAGAGTGAAAAAATATTTGATCCGATCAAGAGTAAAAATGGATGTTGTAATGTAATGTATGTTAAACATTTTAGCTTGGTTAAAATAAAAATAAAATAAAAATCATCTATTAATTTTATTAATTTTTATAAATTACTAATAGTAATTTTTAAGCTTCAGGTTTATGATAACCCATGGTATTGATCCATGGTATTCATGTGAGCATAGACTATTCAATGGGGAAATTGTATCTTAGATCCATCTTAATTCTGGGTCTACCAAGTGCTCAAAGGGATAAATAGATTTAATCCCCCTAAGAGTGGTAGATGTGGAGTTAAGATGGGTGTAGGTGGGTTTTTATGACAATAAAGATATTAAATAGACTTAGGAAATTATATTGTAAAAGCATCTTAAGGTGAATGGTTAAGGCATAGACATTGGACAAGTATATTTGTATACTTCTATTTTAAACTTAAACAAATCCAGGGCTAAAAGGAATGGATTGATTGCACTAGTCATCCTTCTATAACTTTCTAACATACGCTGGAGTAAACAGATTGTAATTTGGGTAATTTTACTAATTGCAAACGGGAACATACTTGAGTATTGGCAGGGTGGTTACGAGGTCCCTAGAAGTGGAGTAAACATATTGTAATTTGGCTAATTTTTCTAATTGCAAACAGGGACATACTTGTGTATTGGCAAAGTGGTTACTAGGTCCCTAGAAGTGATGAATTTGAATTTTTCTTGGTTTTATATATAGTATTAAGTTTTTTCTCATGCTTTCTGTGAATGGCACGGGTGAATTTTATCCTACACCCACTAGGTTATCGATATGTAATTTCGGTAATTTTGATTTCAAAAGATATTTTAAAGAAATGCAATGATTTCATTTGTGTATTCAATAAACACAAGATTTTATAATTGAATAAAATATTCGCCATGCCTGGTGAGAGATTCGCCAAAAAATTATATATACATATCATATTATTGATAAAATTGCCTTCCATTTTTCCTATATACCATGGAAATTTGCCCATTTATTATACATGTAAATTTAGCGGGGTTCTTAAAATTTTCCTTGCTTCCAACTACAGAGCTTCGAAACTCAAGCCCGACATTCCACCAAACTAAATAAAAACAGATCTTTAAGGATAGCAAGGTGTCATCGAACTAAACAATGCATTATTGATATTCCCATGTAAATTCCGTTAAGTGCAAGACCAGTGGGAAGATCTGATTGTTACTGGATAGTAATCAAGTTGCTCGAGAATCTTGGTTTTGCAGCATATTCCTTTACCGCATATGATCACAGGATTTCAAACCCAATTTGTTTTATTACGCTCCCTCATTAATTCCTTGCAGATGGAATGAATTCTTTGACTATTAATAGAACCGAAGAAGATTTGTTGTTTGCTAAAATTAGCTTGGCGGATTGACCTGCCTAGATTCGTTCCCGAAGTGGTCGTGGATTTGTTTAACTACGTCCAGGTTTGTGTTCAGCTGCAATACAAAGCACGAGAATATATAGTAGTTAGTTGTGTAACAATAAGTCATAATGTTTATTAAGGTTCCTAATAATAAAGTCCTATCATTTGCTCGGATTTAATTTTCTTTGTGTTATTGGTTAAACATATCTGTGACCAAACCAAAGAAACAAAAATGCATTGAAAGTTCTGAAAGGCTCACCCATGATACTTTTCATAAAACTTTTGAAATGAAGGCAATTCTTTGTATTGACCGTGGGTGAAATTTCCAAGAGTTAAAGTCTTTAGTCAAAACCACGTGAATGGACTGAGGGTGCTTTACCATGATGGAGGTAAGGTTTAGGCTTGTGTTCCAATGTATTGAATGAGAATTATGAGGACTTTGAAACCCCCACCCCCATTTTTTTAAGCAAAAGAAAATCCGACCTCGTTTATTTGATGCATGTGATGGTTTGTTCGAACGTGGTAGTTGAGTTATTCACACGGTGATGAGTTATATAAAAATGATGTATTACAAAATATAACATGTACAATATATCTTACATGAATTAATGATGTACAGTTTATCGGTTTTGAAGGAAATGATTTATAATGTATACATATTAAAAAAATATTTATATATATATATATATATATATATACATTATAAAATTACAATTCGTAATACATTATGTTTACATTAATACAATATATGTACATAATTTTTAGGGATTATGGGTTATGGAAATTTCACGAAGAAACCAAGTCGAATGGAGAGTAAGAAAGAAAAATGTTGCAAGTGTTGTTATGTGAGATAATGGTCAAAAGCAGAAAATGACACTTAATGCACATGAGAACAAAATATTTGAAGCAAAATGAAGATATCACAAGTAGGAGGGCCCCATTATTATGAAAATACACAACCAAACATGAGGGTTGTTGTAGCTACAACAACTGGCGACGCGCTGAGAAGACCATCTATGTTTAGGAAAAAAGGAAGAGAATAAAGATTAGTATGAAAACAAGCGACAATTCATGACTGGAAAATATTCATAATCAAGCAAATTCATGAGCATTTAAATAGTAAGAAAAGTAGTATTCTTAGACCTTCACAACTTGCTTTGATTCGGAATGCAATTTATGATATGTAGAAGTTAAACAAAAGGTTTACGATTTAACTATTGAGCCACACCTAATGTCATTCAACATGTATGTTTATGTACTATACTTTCTTGACCCGATATTGCTTCGCTACCAGCGAGCCTGGACAGTACCCTGATGAAGTTACCTTAGTATCATGCATGCATTTACCCGCTGCCAGTGAGCATCCATAGCCCTGGAGGTTTTACATACACTTCCCACACAATGAGTGCTTTCAACTTTCCTGTTACCACCTTTTTTATTATTATCACTTGTTTAAAGAATTTCTTTAGTATTTTTTTTTTTTCTGCAATTAGGCGAGGAAAGCGGGGTGATACAAAAAGTTATGTAAAAAAGGAACAATACATGTAATGGTGTTCAATGTGTTGTTCGTTTTATGATATACCTTATTTTGCATATGCAATTCTAGATAAGGGAGAAATTGGAGAGCATTTAGGAATATTTTCCTTCTTAAAAATAATGTGACATGAATAACCGATTATGATGAAGATGATCATGCATTACAACTTATTAATATACTTTTAAAACAATTCTCTTATGAAAGAAGACCCAAATGAGATGTAAAGATGAGCTTGTCACAACTGTTAAAACTTAAACAACCTTCACACCAAAAAATTTATAGATGATAATTACATATGTGCAAAGATCGTTCTCCATGTTTAAGAAAAGTACTTTTTAATAATTTTCCCATTTACTTGTAAGTTTTCCTCTATTCCATCTAGATTTTGAAGGATGAAAGTAGATGAGCCTACCTTTTTGGCAATCTGAAACAATCCAAGCCATAACTTTTGGAATTTTGTGTGTTTTCCTTTGTCTTTGTGAGCCATGATTAGTGAAATTTTGATTAGTTTTATTTCTAGCTTCTTCTAATTTAAATATTTGGGCTTACCTATGTTGTAAGCTAGAACTAGGCTCTTCTTGGATGGATTGGACTAAGGATATTGATGGCAAAGAAATGTTTCGCGGTAATATAGCTTCTTTACCATAAACCAAGAAATAAGGAGAAGATCCTATCAAGGTCTTATGTGTTATCCTATTAGGCCATAAGGCATTAATAAGTGCTTTGTGCCAAACTTTTTGTTTGTCATCAACAATTTTCTTAATGATTTTGAAAAGGTTCTTATTAGTGGATTATGCGAGACCATTACCTTCTGGGTAATAGTTAGTAGAATATTTAAGTTTTATACCCTTCGGAAATGTAAAATTTGTAAGTGGAGCAGAAGAAAAGTAGGTGGCATTATCAAAAAGAAAAGTGTTGGGAATACCAAACATAGTAATAATGTTTTATTCAATAAATGAAATAACTTGATCAAAAGTAACAATTGTCAAAGGTATAGCTTCCCCCATCTTGTAAATAAATCAGTCGTAGTAAGAATAAATTGATGTTTCTTGGATGAGTTTGGAACGATCTCAACAATGATGTCGAGTCCCCATTGTTTGAATGGTTGTTCGATGACCACAGGCTGTAAAGGAAGAGTTGGTCTTTTGACTTTTCCTATTGATGTCTGATAAAACTTTACATTTTCACATGTAACCATGTGAATCTATGAATAAGGTTGGCTAGTAGTAACCTACATGCAAAATTTTGTGAGCAATTGTGTCGCCTCCAAAGTGACCACTAGTTGGTCCATCACGAAATTCCTTCAAAACCTTGTCAGCATTTGATTTTTCTAAACAATGAAGCAAAGCAGAATCATAATTCTTACGAAATAAAAAATCATTAATGATCCGATACTGATTAGATTTTTATCTCAAAACACACTTTTTTTTGCTATCTAAATGCAAAGGTATAGTGCCATGAGTTAAATAATATATTAAATCAACATATTGAGAGAGAGTTTGAATTTACCTGTTGTATTTCTTGCACTTCCTATTCATCAAAAACATCATGAGAATTAGAATCAATAGTTTGAGTCATTAATTTACATAACCCTTGACCACACACGATTTGGCAAGTTTGATTTCAATATCATATTCTTGAAGAGAAGTAACCCAGTGGGCTCTTTTTTCTCCAAGATCTTTTTGTACTAACAATTTTCGAATTGCATAGAATGGAACAATAACTTTTGTGTGGGATTTGATAAAGAAAGGTTTGAAATGTTTGATGGTTTTGAAAATAGCATAGGCTTGTTTTTCAACATCATAGTATTTCAATTCTGCTCCTTGGAAACTGGAACTATGAAATGCAATTGGTACTTCAGCATTTTGATCATTTCTTTGAGTTAGTACAATTGCATAAGATAGATCAGATGTGAAAGTGTAAAGAATGAATTCATTTTCATAATTTGGAGAGAGTAAAGCAGGAGAATTTATGATGGCTTGTTTAATATAATTGAAAGCATTCTTTTCAAGGTTATTCCACTTAAATGAGTTGTTTTTCTTGATCATGTTTTGAAGAGGTAGGACAATTTGAGTAAAATTAGGAACAAATCTCCTAACAAAATTAATTTGTCCGAGAAATGATTGCATGGATTTTTTGTTATTTGGTAGTGGAATGTTAGATATTGTTTCAACTCTATTAGGATCGATGGAAATACCTTCTTTTGATACAATGAATCCTAGTAATTTACCTTCAGTGAGTGTGAAAAAATATATTTTAGGATTCAATGAGATTCCATATTTTCGACATCTTTCAAAAATTTGTTTCAAATTATGCAAGTGACCAGATCATCTTTTCGAGTAAATGGTGATGTCATCCATGTAAACAACGTTTTGTTAATTAGACCCCTAAAATCTATGTCCATTTCCCTTTGGAAAGTCGCACCTGCATTGATGAGCCGAAAAGGCATCTTTTGATATGCATATGTACCCCATTTAGTTCTGAAGGGTGTTTTTAGCATATCATTTGGGTGAAGTAGAATTTGATTGTAACACAAAAATCCATCAGGAAATGATAACATTTCAGGTCTATACACTTCTTGAAGAATTTGTTCCATAGGAGGAAGTGGGAAGTTGTCTTTTATATAAGCCTTATTCATGTTCTTTAAATCAATACATAATCGAATGTCACCATTCTTCTTCCTAACGGGAACTAAGTTAGAAACCCATTTAGAGTGTCTTATAGGAAATATTATTTTAGCCTTTAATAGTTTATTGAGCTCAGCCTTAATTTGAGATTCAAGATTTGGATGGACTTTCCGTAACTTTTGTTGAACGAGTTTCGATTGAGGCATGATTGGGATCGTGTGTTGAATAATGGATGTGTCAAAAGTTTTAAGATCATTGTATGACCAAGAAAAAACATCTTTATACTGCTTGAGGATATTTATTAATGCAATTCTCTCTGAAGGTGAACACCCTAATCCAATATTGACATTTTATGGATTTTGGTCTGTACCTAAGTTGATGATTTCATGACTCATAGTAGGACTATTTGTTTTATCATTCATAGTTTTTTTGAATTCATAGTAGGACTATTTGTTTTATCATTTACAGGTTTTTTGAATCTATATTGAATATCATAAAAGTCCTCTAGCTTAACCATAGACTTGGGAATGAAATTTTCAGTTCTGAGATTATCACCTTTGAAAGATTTATTGATTTTAGGATCATGAGTTTGTTCATCGATGACATGATTTTCATATGTACCTTCAGATGTAAGAAAGTTAATTATGTCATTATCATCATTGAACACACCCAGAGTAGTGATGTTATCTGTGATGGAAGGCTTGAAAATTAATTATATCAAAAATTGATCAAGATTAAAATCATCCAGGGGAATCAACTTTGAATCCACATTAGCCAAAAAATCAGCAATAGCATTTTGTAGTCTTGAAATGGCAATAATATTGAATGAGGAAAAATTACAGATTAGATGTTGCATTAAATGTAGGTAATTTTTCATATTGTTAAAGACATGATGAATAGCATTTTTGACTTGTTTAGTTATAATTTTTAAATCTCCAAACACTTTAATATCTTTCACATTCATAATAATAACATTTTTAATACCTTGCACTAATGCTCCATACTCATCTATGTTGTTGGTACATTTGAATTCTAACCTGCAAGTTAACATTGTATTTTCACCATGAGGGCTTACAAGAATGTAGCCTGCACCAGCTTCGTCATTTGATTTTGATTCATCAAAGTATAAAGTCAAAAATGGATTACTTACATAATTATCGACATGGCTATCTACAAAATTTACACAGTGAGAAAAGTCACTCTGAGAAAAATTCTCAAATTTAGAAAGTTGATAACCTTGCTCAAAAGGAGACATGTGTGTGACAAAGTTTCCAAAGAACGAATCAAAGGAATAATTATCGACAATGGAATTTGGTGTGACACTTGGTTCAATTTCTTCTCCAAAATCGGTAATAGTAGATTTCATATGTCTTTCTCTGCCTACTTTGATTTGATTTGGTTTCTTGTTACAAGGAAGCAGACAGTGAGACAGATTTGTTGCAAGATACCCATTCAATTTTGCAACCAATCTTGAATCAAAATTAAACCATAATGTTTAGGAATTACATCTATAACGATATATATGATTTGGTGGAATCGAGGATTGGAGGAGATCCTAATGATGACATTTGGTAACTCTCCTAAGACTTTTACTATTGTTCTCTTGTCTAATTGTGCAATCTGGATAGATGATTGTTGGGGTTCAGCGTTGGGCTTTAAACATACTGAGTAAGGCATAATATTAGAATATGCCCCATAATCAACTAGGAAGTTATGCACATTCTTGTTGAAAATTCAAAAGGAGGAAAGGAGGTGTATGAGAGTTGGATCTATCCCAACCATTATAGGATCAATATGGCTATCAGAAACAACATTTTGATTAATAATAGTTTTTCCCTTTTTTGTCAATGTGATAGGAGGAAGGGAAGACTTATGAACAAAACCTATAGCTTTTAGCAAAATTTTCTTTTGGGATTTAATTTTTCTCAATTCATATAAAATGATGTTTCCTCTAGTTCTTTCATGTCCTCCAAAATGTCATATTAATTTTTATCAAGAACAATTAAAGTTTTGGAATTCGAAGTTATAGTACCATTATTTGGGTAATGATTTGAAATTGATGTTGGTTGAGGAAAAGTAGATTTTTGTTAAGGGGAAGTGGGTGTTCGTTGAGAATTTTTATTTCTAGTTTGTACTACTAGAACTCTTGCAAATGTACCACTTATATCCCAGAAATAATTTAAATCTAATTCCTCTCATTGTTCTTCTTCATTGTTCTTCCTCATCTGCATCTAGTTCTTCAGTCTTAGTAGTAGATATCTCGCCACCAGGGGCCATTTGTGTATTATTATTAACAAAAGGTATAAATTGTTTCCTAGAGGTAGATGCTTCAGTTAGTTTTTCTTTGACATTCACCATTTCACTAGCTAAAGCTTTTGTGACCTTTTTAAAATCTCCATGTCAAAAGCATCTTTATCTTTCTTTTCCTCTTTTGCAGGAGTTCTTCTAACAGGTTGAGAGGCTTTAGTTTCTTCAATTGATGACTTGTTTACATTGACAGTGATTTCTTTCTCTACCTTTAAGGCTTTCTGCATGGATTTATTGAGAGTGGCTTTTGCAGCACGTTTAACAAACATGGAAATAGACACACGTAAGGAGGAAGTGTACAAATCTATTTGAATTTCAACTCCTAGTTTAGATGTATCAGGAATCTTGTTAAGAAGTTTGAGGAATCATTGATTAAAGTCTTTAATCTTTTCTTTTGGGCCCATTTTAATCCTAGACAACTCAAATAAGATAGTGGATGAAGTCTTGGCATATCCAAACATTTTAATTAAAAGGTCTTCAAAAGTATCCCAATCCTGAATTTTATTTGATTGTAGGCAAAAGTAAAAATTTGAAGCCTCTCCTTCGAATGTGTAAGGAAAGAGTCGACATACAACATCCTCTTCATCAACTCTTCTTAAATTGAGGGATAACATGAAATTTTTGATATGGTCTTTGGGGAGTTGTTTTGATTCAGGGTCAAACTTAGGAAGCCACTTTTTAGGGTTTTTAGGTAGATCATGTTGATCACCAAGAACATTAACTTCCCCAATGTTTGCCAAGGGCATACTCGTTGTGGTTGTTGACCAGCCATATTGATGGGTTGATGAGGTGGTTGATGAGGTGGAGGAAGCAGTAAAGATATGGGAGGTGGTGAAGGGGGTTGATTTCCACTACCACCAATAGCAGTGATAGGTATCCTATGTGGGTGTGCTGGAAATGGAATTTCAAGGGGTTTGATTCCTAATCTAAGGCTTTGAGATATAGTAAGAACACCCGGTTGCAGAGAAGAAGAAACAATAATACCAAAATTAGAGGAGACTCTTGATGATTGTCCTAGACTTTTTAATCCTTCAATTCTCTGTCTAATGGATTGGATGTCTTCAAGGGTAGTTTGATAATATGAAGAGGTTGGTGGGAAATTAAGAGAAGGTGAAAGAGTGTGTGATTGCTGAAGCGAAGATTTTAGAGTAGAATCAATGGAACTGAAATGTGGAGAAGTTACTTCAAAGGAAGCAAGGGAGATGGAAGAAAGTTTAGGTTTTACAGGTGTTGAAGAGGACGAAGGTCTTGACTCAGATTTTCTTGATGCTTATTGAGACCTGCTAGCCATTCATTGTCTGTGGCCCTCCTTCTAGCACTAAAAGTGTTGAAGCCTGGAAATTTCCTAACTCAACACAGGAGTAATTACCTAGTCAGAGTCTTGATTAGACTCTTATCCTTTAATGGGAGTCTTGACTGGAATTTTGGGACCAATTCACCTTTACGAAGTGATGCTCCAACAAATGGAGACTTGTTCTAAGACAAGCAGAGTTTTTTTGTCTTTTTGAAAATATAAATGAAACACAGTAAATAAAGCCTACTCTAAATGCAATTCTTACTATAAGTGATCCAAAATGGATCCTAAAACCTCTAAGCCTAAGTCTTTAATACTATCGGAAAAAATTATCACAGCAGAAACATTGAAGGAAAGGCGAAAAACAGAGCTAAGCGAAGGATGAAGTAACATTGCACAAGAGTCGTCGGATTGGACAAATCAAAGATCCAGATCAAATTGACAGATCGCATTGGAGGGATCGGCGATATCGCAATCAGCGGAGTGTATCGAAGGCGGCCCTATGGAAGTTGCAATCGCGATCCAATGACACAACGTGGACCGTTAATCGAGTGGACAGATCAATGGCTGAGATTAATTTATCGCATCGCAGGTTTCCAAGGGAAGGACTTACCAAAGGCCCGAAGACCATGTGATATGCGATTGCAATATATTGCATCACAACAATACAAAGGGGCGAAGACCCATAGCTGATGCGAATTGCGATTGCGATCAAGGCAAACTCAATGAGATTTATAAATGTGGCTCTATAAATTTTGAGTTCCGATATAAAAGTGTTTGTCAGGCTTTTTCTGTGTATTGGTGCATTTCCATCATAAAATTGAAATACAAAGGGAAATGACCAGAAGCGATAAAGCCAGACTTGAAAGGTTTATATATGCGGCTTTATGTTATTTGAGTTCTGTGGTAAGTGGGATTTCGGGTAGACTTCAGGCAATAAGTGGTATTGGAGAGGCTCCACCCGATTCCATACACTAGCCGACATGTAGCACGTAGCAAGGAGAGAGAAAACCGCTTTTCAGGCGGGTGATCTTTGCGCAAGTAAGTCATGCGAAATGCACATCAACCGTCAGATCAAATGGTCGCAGATCAACAGTCAGATCAAATGGTCGCAGATCAACGGTGCAAAATGCATGAGCAAGTTGGATGATCGGGACGGATGCGAATCGTCCGATTGAAGGTAGATCAACAGTGGGCTTGTGACAGTGATATAACACGGACCCGATAGGATTATAGGTCGGATTCAATATCTTTTGAGTTCCGGCTTTGGTCTGTTGGTCAAATTTTTCATTAGTTTTCAATGTAATTCTGTGTATTGTTGTGTATGAACGAAAATTGCATTTTTGGGGATTTTCACCCACGCCCAAAGAACTTTCCATTTGAAAATAGGTGGCCACCATACCTTAGAGCGTTTTTGCCATGATTGCTTAACGCTCAACAGGGATTTGAATGGACAGTGGCTAGGAGTCAGGGAGCCCGAAAATGAATGCAAATCGACGACACCAATAGGCTTAAAAGCCATTCAATGGCAGCACAGTAAGGAGGTCAGTGGAAGACAGTCCCAGAAAGACAGTGAGTCAGTTAGATTGAGGCAAATTGAATAGAGGAACAGGATAGAGGGAGAGTCTATGCGCTCTTTTAGACTCGAGGATTTCGAGCAGATCCCTCTTTGATGTCACTGTAGTTGAGACTCTGTTTTGAGCTCACTCTTGTAATAATCTGTTATTAAAGACTTAATATAGAGGTCGACACGGAAAGCTGGACCAGGAGACGTAGCCAGGTAGTCTAGTGAACTCCTTGATTATTTGTTGTGTTTATGTGTGTGATTGTTATGTTTCTAACTACTCATTGTCTATATTATTCGCAATCTTTTCGATCCGTTGCACCAAATAATATAGGCATTCTTGCACATGAGTCTGTAATACCTTTATATTGATTTAAGATCTCATTTTGAGATCAATAAGTTTATTGATGTATGTACATGCCTAGGTTCAAACTTATGTTCTGGAAATGAAATATGGATAAGAAATTCGACAATTGAAGATTAATCAAAAAACTATTATTGAAAGCATGATTGCAATACAAAATCTACAATGTTTCCAAGAACATAACTAAAAGATCTGAAATATGATAAGACACTCGTATGAACATAAGAAATCCTTCACAATGGCAGTCTAATAATTACTCCTTATCTCTTTCCTACAAGTTAGTAAGGCTCAAATCAAATTATTTGAAACAAGTTTAATATTACTTGAAGCATACATGCACAAATTACTAATAACATATATGTATGAAGTAAAAAGATGAAAAAAATGACCAATAGATTCAAATCAATTAGTATTTCATCCATTAATATGTGCAAGGAATTTAACAAATAAAATTATTAGAGCAATTTTCAAAATAAAAAATCAATATCATATCATCTTTCCCATTTAACTTTCTTAAAACATAGACAAACTTCTCACAAATACCTCTTTTCCTCCCTCTCTTTGTTTTTTTTAACAAAAAGTTTAGTAACAAGATTGTAGCAATATTCCTCTGGTTGATGCTGAAATGTTTTTCTTTTTTGAAACTTTATAAAAAAAACTAATACTAAATACCATGTAATGATTAATAGAACCGAAGAATATTTGCTGTTTGCTAAAATTAACTTTGGCGGATGGACCTGCCTAGATTCGTTGCCAAAGTAGTCGTGGCTTTGTTTAACTGTGTCCAGATTTGCGTTCAGCTGCAGTAAAACGCATGAGAATATAGATTAGTTAGTCGTGTAACAATAAGTCATTATGTTTATTAAAATTCCTAATAATAAAGTCCTACCATTTGCTCGAATTTTTTTTTGTGTATACCTGACCAAACCAAAGAAAAATAAATGCATTGAAAGTTCTGAAAGGCTTACGCATGATACTTTTCATAAAACTTTTGACGTGAAAGCAATTCTTTGTATTGAACGTGGGTGAAATTTCTAAGAGTTAAAGTCTTTAATGAATACCACGTTAATGGACTGAGGGTATTTTTATCATGGCGGAGGTAAGGTTTAGGCTTGCGTTCCAATGTATTGAATGAGAATTATGAGGACTTGGAAATCCCTTAAAAAAACAAAAGAAAATCTGACCTCCTTTATTTGATACATGTGATGGTTTGTTCTAACATTTTAGTTTTTACATATTGTACAAACATGGTCGTTGAGTTATATAAAAATCATGTATTACAAAATATACAAGTATATGTATTAAATAAAATTCAAACCATGTTGATTTATTTGTACAATATATCTTACATGAATTAATGATGTACACTTTATCAGTTTTGTGAAGGAAATGATTTATAATGTATACATAATTTAAAAAAATATTGACATTTATATATACATTATAAAATTACAATATGTAATATACTTACATTATATTTACATTAATACATATATATGAACATAATTTCTTGGGATTACGGGTTATTGAAATGTCATGAAGAAACCAAGTTGGATGGAGAGTAAGGAAGCAAAATGTTGTAAGTGTTGTTATGTGAGATATTAGTCAATATTAGAAAATGGCACTTAATGTACACGAGAACAAAATATTTGAAGCAAAATAAAAATACCATATGTTACAAGCCATTTTGTCACATCCGATCAGTAAGCCTCTTAATAGGATCAATAAACATCTTATTTCCCCTTGTCATCATCTTGCACAAATCCCTAAGCATGTTCCCTTCATCCCCTAGAATTTTAGCCCTAAACTACATCATCTAAGCCAGTTTTAGGACCAATGCTCCCACTATGCCTATTGGGGTGTGATCACCTACAGGTTCCTCTACTGTGGCCTACGTTGGTCACCAGCAGGTTACTCCCCTTTGCACCTATGTGGTTCTAGAAATCTGAGAGAATGATCGGGATTCCAGAAGCTTCCCCTTGTAGAAGTTTCTAGAAGTTGTTTTAACTACTTACCTTTGATAAAAAAAAATCGAATCCTATCCTCCCCTACTTTGGATTTTTCACCACTTATCCTTTGATCATATCCCTCCATCAAAGGTGGATCTCAAACCCTAGATTGGTAATTGGATAAGAACTCCCAACTTACCCTACTTCTCTATATATTCCCATCCTTTTATGTGGTTGGGGGTTGGCTTTTGGATAGTGATTATGCCCTTATGCATTTGTAGTGAGTGGTTATTATCTCATGCATTTAGGGTGATTGGAGGTGAATATTGTGACAAGAAAAGGATAAGTCAACAACTTGGAGGATCTCTTCTATAAGATCAACTGCTACTTATGGTTGTAATCTCCTTCAATTTATCTTAATGCAAATAATTAATTGTTTTCCTATATGTAATGTTGTTATTTCATATATTTCAATACCATGTTTATCTATTGAATGAAGTATTTAAATGATGTTGCATAGATCTCCTAGTTTCTTGGCTTGTGTTATATGAATGTGCACATTCTAATTTTGGCATTCATAGATGGAATTGGAGCTTCCAAGATAAAGAAAGAGCGAAGTGTGCGAAGGATTCCACGTAGGTGTCACTCCGTTATCTATTTACTTTAAGGAAAATCATTAAGTTCCTTGTCTCTCTATTGTTCTTGGTTAGCCAATGTCCTAGGGAAGATACTTTTGTTTGCAATAGTAAATCTCACATAACAAATTAGCGACTCCACTAGGGAACAAATCATTACCTTGGTGGTTTCCTTGTCCGTTATGTTTGATTACCTCCTTAACCGAACTTTGTTGTATCATCTAACCAAGAGCATATCTAGGAAGTGATTTCATTGATCCGCTTTGCAATTTTTGTGTCAGAATCCTCTCTCCGAGGCCCAACACTTCCCTAGTGCCTCTGACAGAGCATTGCACCTAACCCAAGCCCACTCTGTACCAGCATTGTAATGCACTGGTCCCTCTTCTGCACCAATGTTGGTCTCTGTTTTTGCACAAATTGTTCCTTAGTTCTTGAGCCTCTCTTTGGTAAACCTACTTCCAGATGAACTTCCTTGAGTCATGAGTGTCTTATGGTCTCTCTAAAGCCTCCATTTGGTTTTCATTTGTGTTGTTTGACTTTGGTAACAATTGGTTTTTATTTTTCTTTGTTCTTATCATTTGGTCGCTTGCAAACTATTTCTGTTTGATTGTTGATCGCTTAGATGAGTTTTTTTTAGTGCTCATTCCAAAAAGTGAAATTGAATCAGTAATTGAACATTTGCATCTTAATTTTCTTCATTTCAAAAATTAAGTATGGTGAAAAGAAAAATTTTGCATTGCCATTTAAGCTTTTGCATGTGCATTAACATAGGAATAGTGGCATCTAAAGGGAAATTGCATCTCGCATATTGTTTGTTGCATATTGTGTGTTGCATCTTAATTGTTTTTTCCATTCCTTAGCTATATTTTCATTGAAAGAGAAAACATTTCTATTTTCTCATGCAAGATTTGCATTTTAGGGTATTCATGTGACATTCGTGGTGAGCCCCAAAACTGAAACAAAATCAAAGATAAATAGTAAAATTTATCGAATCAACCAAAGGAGCACTTGTAACATTAACACAAACATCTAGAGGTCTAGGCTAGAGACATGTTCTGGTGTCGTTAAACATAGAAGTTGTTGTTTTATTCAAGCGTTGCATCCCAGGGGTGAAATCTCATTCCACGTATGTGAGTTTATAGGAACTTACTCCATGTACCTTTGGGTATATTTGCGGCACTCCATGTACGTAAAGTGTATGGTAAATCTCTCATCGAATGGTTACACATTAGACAACACTACTACGGACTGCACTACCATGTACCGTCACGTGTATTTTTGGAGTCCCCAATAGGTTGATATCCATCCATAGGTAACCAAGTTTTCCACCTTGTATATCGTGATACATCAAACATAGCGTTTGGGGAGATTAGCTACCATATGTTAAGTCATTTGTTCACAAAGGTGCATATTGCAGTTCACGATTGCTTGGTAATTTTTTATGCCTAGATTACCCTATTTTTGATTTATTTCTTTTTGTGTTAATAAAATTTATTATTCAACGTGGAAGAAAAAAATTCCCCTCCCCATCATTCATGTAGAATGAAAAATCAACCTCCTCTTGCTCTAGAGGCTACTCCTAACCGTCATCCAAAGCATAATAAAATGAAAGCTACTAAATCGGGATCATCAAGAACTACTTCTGGCGCTCCTCCCTATATTGATCAGCCAGAATCATCTGTCCCTTCGAGTTCTGAACCCGAGATTACATCTATTCCTATTGGTGACCCTAATACAATTGAAACATAAGTCCCTAAAACTTTGTTACCTAAGGTCATTGAATCTAAGCTCCCTGAGTCAGAAACTTTTTTTCCTGATGGTATTGAACCTGAGGAGCCTCAACCATATTCACCTGATTATTTGGGACCTTCCTCTTCTCTTCCTTTGTATTAGACAAAACCAATATATCTTGGGCCTAACGATGAACCTCTTCATACAGACTTGTGAGCACTGAAGAAACTTATCAAGAAGAGGCTCATCATTTTACTCTCATTCATTGGGAAGGACTTTATTTTTAGCAAACCAATCCTCTTCCATCTCTTCAAGCTTCGACACAATCTCCTTTGCTTGATTATTTGGGCCCACCTGTGGATCTCCCACAGAAATCTTCATTGGACTGTTATCCATGACTCGAACCAATTCAAACTCCCAGCCTATGTCCACCACTTTGGTTGAGACATCAAGTGAAACTTCCTCATATATGTTTGTGATATCACCATAAACTCATTTGTACAGTGGCTCGTCCGTCCCACTTGGCTATTAGTCATTATCTCATACCTTTTCTAGTGTGGCTTCCAGTCCTTGGACCTCTCCCATGTCATATGATTAAGGAATAATGTTTGGTACTTCTCTTATGAATACCACATAGTCTTCTCTTCTCCCTCCACCTACACCTACAATAGAGGAATAGGTTGGCCCTTATGTCAGTGGGAAAATCTACCCTCAACAACCTAACCCTCCATATGTTGGGTACCCTCCATCTAGATCGCATTTTCCTCCATCATCCCCTCCTCCTGTGGAAGGGAGGCAACCTGTAGTTGGTATACCTCAATATGATAACCTGCCTAGTTATAGTCCTCCTTATCCTAGAATGGATGCCAGTGTTTGGCAACCTAATTCACCCTTTCAACCTGGTTCTTTTTAGGATCGATTTCTAAATCCTCAAATTGTACCATCATCATCACAAATTCCTACCTATCTATCATCACCTCAACAAGCTCAAAAAAATGTGAGCCAACCTTTCCAACCTATTCAAACAATTTCTAGTTATCCCCAGATCCCAGTTAGCTAACTTATACAAGGTCCCTTACCTTCTCAATCGCTTCCACAAGGTACTCCTCAAGTTTCGGTGGGTCAAATTCTTCAAAATTTGGCACAGTCTCAATCAAACACATACCAGGGGGAGATGAAACCCCTGTCAAGAAACAATATGGATCACATTAGGTTCATTTTCAAGGCCAGCAAATCCAAGCTCAACTATTCCAACAACTTTATCACCATCCTGGGTCTGGGAAACAAACTCACTTGTATGTTGGTTATCAGAACCTTCCATATTCTAGTAACTAGGTACCTTATTATCAGAACCCTCCTTACCTAGGAATGCAAGTTCTTGTTGCTGAGGCTATCCCTTCATATCTAGTTCATCCACCTCAGAACTTTAATCAACTATTTCCTTTTGTGGCTACTCTTGAATTATTGAATTTAACTCGGCTTACTAACGATTGCATTGCTCATTCGCCATGGTGGTCAATTATTCCCACTAATTTTCCTTCTAATATCCCAAAGTTCAATGGGAATAATGGAGAAGACCTGTCAATGCATGTTATGACGTATCATCCATGGTGTTCATCCAACTCCCTTAATGATGATTCTCTTCGACTTCGTCTTTTCAAACGAGCCCTTATAGGTACTGCATCTAAATGATATATCAAGTTACCTAGAGTGTCATTTCACAACTTTGGCACTTTAGCCACTGCCTTCCTCACACATTTCAAGTTACCCATCAGATACAAAACTAGAATGGAACTATTGAAAAACTTCAAACAATTAGACACTACTCACATTTCGAATCACATTCATGAGTGCATGCATCATCACCGGTTGGTCAAGGCTTGTGTTCCCAATTAGTTCTTAGTTGAATGGTTCATCAAATATCTATTAGCTCCCATAACAGAAGATGTGGCCAAAGGTGGAGTCATGGCCAAAGAGAAATTTATTTCTCGTACTCAACATTGAGATCTGGTTTATACCCAATCAGGCATGCTCTATGACAAGATACCAAATACTCTGAGACCTTCAAATATTTTTCCTCCTCCACTTGGTAAAGAATCTCATCCTTCTGATGGAATTATTGGTTCTTCCAGTTCACAGTCGGTGAGTAAACCATCTGGTATTGCTCTTATTGCTCCTCCACAAAACCATCAATCCCATCCTTCTATGGCTTCTTCTTCTGAGATAAATTTCATTTCGTCTAATAAAGGCAAGTCTCAATAGCAACCTGGAAGCAAGAAGAAAGGTACAAGTAACAAAAAGAAATATTCCTCACTGCAGGATAAATAAACAAATGCATCTTTCGATCAGAAATGAAAGCCTCGATACCCATGCTTGATTTGTAAAGAGGATCACTTAACACGTGATTGTCCACACCACACTAAAGTGAATTAGTTTCTTAAATCATCCACTCCTCCTACCATGTTGACCGACCTGTTTCCCAATCAGGAGACTCATATGGTTTCTCGGGACATTTCTTCCTCTAACATGATTTTGATGCTTTCCTCCTCAAAGATGAAATTCGACGTCATGGTGGCCACTCGGAATAAGGACTATGGTAATGTGAATCCATGAAATTTTTAGGTTAGTGATCAACCTGCCATTTTGACACCACCTTCATCTGATCTTGTTCCACCTCTGGTTCCTATGAAATTGACTATCAAGCCTCTAATGGGTGTTATCCATAATTCTACTTTTAACCCTCATTTGAGAGACACAAAAATTATAGCGTAGTTCAAAACTTGGCTCAATTTCCATCAGTTATGTCGACTCTTGAGGTGTTGCAAAAATGTCCCACCCAAAAGAAGGCCTTGTTGGAAAAAGATAACTCAAATTATCCATAGTATTGTATACATCTTTTCGATGTTTGAAATCCCAAAGGGGATCCATCTTCAGGACATATATGAGTGATGATTGAAAAGGGAGTTGAACCAGCCAGGGAAGGTGAATAAATAATGAACAAATGTAATTTTCTTTTAAAAATCCGACTAAATTGCTAACAGTATTCGAAACCTAAGACACTATACCTTTGAAGTGGTCCTTGAATAGTTGATATGTCTAATCAGGGGAAGCTAATTTTCACTGATCCTCACTCCCACCATCTCTGTTTAGATTGTGTGGATATTTCATAATTTTAAGGGCTTCTTTGATTTTCCTCCTTTGTTAGTGCACCTCCCAAGCGATAATTTTGGCATTCTCTAGACAAACATGATGATTTGTCTTTGAGGAGTGCTTAGCAAGGGCTGAGGTGTGCGATCTTCCATTCTTAATGTTGGCTCCATGCCATTTTACTCTTGTTTTTAAAGAGCTTACTATCTCTCCAATATAACTGCTATCACATGAAAAATCAATCTTATAAACTCCCTTAAGTTGTTGATGATCGATGCAATCCTTAACAGACCTCATTCTTTGTCTAATCATTCTAGATGTTGTAAACTGAGTGAATATGTCCTTCTTTCCTAAAATATTTCTGATTTTATCTGTAACACCTTGAATCAAAGGAAGTAGAACTTTCCCATATTTGGCTTGAGGGCCCTTAGAGAGGATATTTCCTTCAACTCTCTTTATAACTTTCTTAATATCCCTATTCTTGTATCCTAAACTCTTAAAAATCGAGGTCAAGTTCTCAATTTCCTCATTAAGGTGATCAAAATATGATATTCCTAGGGCCCTAGCAGCAAGAGTGTTAAGGACACCAAATTTCTGGGTTGGATGGTGGTAAGATTCAACATGAAGATAGCTTTCAGTGTGGGTTTTCTTCCTAAAGACCTTATGTCCTAAAGTACCATCCTCCTTTCTGATCACAAGGACATCTAAAAAAGGAATGTTACTATTTTCTTCAATTTCCATAGTAAACTTAATTTTAGATGAGATCGAGTTAAGATGATTGAAACACTTCTCAAGCTATGCCCTACCATGAGTCCACTTTTTGTTGGTGTCATCAACAAATATTTCCCACCAAGCTAGTTTCAAAGGGTACGAGTCAAGTGCTTTCTTCTCAAAGAACTCCATGTATAGATTGGTGACAATTGGTGAGAGGGGAGATCCCATTGCAATCCCAAATATCTTCTCATAATAACCTCCTTGGAAACTGAAAAAAGTGGAATGTAAACAAATCTCTGCAAGCTTAGTTGTTTCTAGATCAATGACCTCTTTTATAACATGAACCGCCTCATCCAAGGGAATTTTGGTAAATAAGGATACCACGTCGAAACTCACAAGAATGCCATCTTTATCAACCATCTCATTTTTTATAAGCTTTACAGATTCATTGGAGTCTTTAATAAAAGAATATTTATTTCCAACAAGAGGCTTAAGGATCTTAGCAACATATTTTTCTAATACATAGGTTGGGGACCCAATGGTGTTGACAATTGATCTAAGAGGGACCCATTCCTTATGGATTTTAGGTAACCCATAAATTCTAGGGATAACCTCAAATGAAGGAATTAGCTTCCTTTCTGCTTTATCATCAAGATTGGACTACAAAATTTCTTTCTTGACCTCTTTAATAACCTTGGGAATGGGGTTGGAGTTAAGCTTTTTTTAACTTCCACAATTTAGATGTTCATTCATTTTCTAAATGTAGTGGGGGACCTAATGGTGTTGACAATTGGTCTAAGAGGGACCCATTCCTTATGGATTTTTGGTAACCCATAAATTCTAGGGATAACCTCAGATGAAGGAATTAGCTTCCTTTTTACTTTATCATCAAGATTGGACTACAAAATTGCTTTCTTGACCTCTTTAATAACCTTGGGGAAGGGGTTGGAGTTAAGTTTTTTTATAACTTCCACAATTTAGATGTTCATTCATTTTCTGAATGTAGTCCTCGTTATTCAAAACAATGGGCCCCTCCTTTATCTTCCTTTAGAAAAACAATCTTATCATTATCACAAATGGCTTTAAGAGAAGCCCGTTCTTCATTATTTAAATTACTCTTTTGGGACTTGGCCTTCCTCATAATGAGAGAACATTCCTGCCTTAATACCTCTTTGTCCTCCATAGAGAGGCCATGAATCCCATCTTCAATGCTACAAATTATTCTTTCAAATGGAATGTTCTTAGGGGTAACAAGGAATCTGAAACCTTTTCTTAGAAATACTAACTGTCTCTATCTTCAATTTTTGGGAAGAAAGATTGACAACCTTCTTCTTAGGCTCAAACTTCAAACCAAGGTTATTACTATTTCCAAATCCTTTCAATTAAAATCTAATCTATTATTCCCGGAACTTCCATTCCTGTCACAGTTGCAATCATTTGGAAAAACCCTAAAAAACAAAGTTATAGAATTACCAAATTTTCTTTCACCATTTTCCATGTAGGAATGCCCATACCCTTCCCCACTAAATCCCTTAACTTCCATATTAATCTCATTTAGGGTCCTACGCTTACAACATAATAATTTGACTTCCTCAGAAATGTTCCCATCATTTTTTAATCTCGAATTGCTACATTCAACCATTAATTTTATAGAGTTGTGATCTCCTTCATTAGAAAATGTAATGTTTCCTTCGTTCCTAATATTCATATTCATGCTCCTAGGCTTAAAAAAAGTGTTGATCTCATTAGAACTATTTTCATCGAATTTTACATCAGAATTGTTGTCATCTCCACTTCATTAGTGAAAAAACCTCCAGAATAAACAACGTTTCCCATGTCCCCAATATTCTTTTTGATCCTTTCAAAAATGTTGTCATCCTTTTAATTGTTGCATTTAACCTCTATTTCCTCAGGTTTCTAATCTCTAGGTTTAGAAAAATAACACTAACATCGTTTCATGTACTCCTCAACCTGTTGTTATTCGAAATGTTCTTCTTTACAAAATTGCTACAACTGAAGGCCTTGTTGTTAGTTATCAAATGTGTGGATCCATCAGATTCCAACCTGGACATTTTCTCTCATGAAAACTATACCCCATGACTTCCATCCCAATTAGCTTTTAGGAGTTAGGTCATTGTCCATGGTAAGAATATTCACATTTTTTTTGTGGATGAGGGAGCATCGACCTGCATCATGTCTTTGTCTTGCTGGAAGGCGATTGGTTCACCCCAACTAAGTCAATCGACCACCACATTAAAATACTTTGATGGAAGGACATATAAACCTTGTAGGATTCTGAATTCCCTCTAGTTAAACTGGGGGGGAAACTATCTTCGTTGAAGTATAATTTATTGATGGACCTCTTGATTATAATCTTCTACTAGGATGTACATGGGTTTATGATATGGTTGACATCGTTTCAACTTATTTCTGAATGATTTCCTTTCCTCATAAAGGTTGGATCATGGCCATAGATCAACTCACCTTTTTCACCTGTAATTCTAATGTTACTAGAAGTGTCCCTCTTATAGCAGAATCCATACATTCCTATTAGCATGTGGGATTTGGATTGTTGAAGGATTCATTGCTTATGGGAACCTTTTTGCTCCATCCTCCTCTCCTTACCATCTCCCCCTCTTTGGTTTCTTATATCAATATGATATCATCTTCTACGATCCTAGGTGATCCATGGATTGTACCTAATGAAGCTGACATCCAAAATCTTAGCGACTAAATGCCGCTCAACCCTATTGATTAGGATTACGAAGCCAGCTATTTGTCTTGTGCGGCCCATAATTTTTCCTTGATTAATTGGGTAGATCAATCACTAGATTATGGCATGCCCTATGATGATTTCTCGTGCATATTTTATACCGATGAAAGCATCATGGAGATCATGATGTCAGATGACACGTTGTGGGACGAACATCACCATCATTCCTCCTTACCTGATTCTATTGAGGATAATCTTAGTGATGTATACTTACCTAACTTTTTCGAGCCTTGTGTGCATCTTGTTATCATTGTTGGTCCCTTTGCAAAATGGGGTATCGAATTTATGACATGTAACCCTCACTTGACTGGGGGGCATGGTTATATCATTGTCATTGTTAACTAATTTTACTAAGTGGGCCGAAGTGATGCCTACATTTAATAACACTGGAAAAGGGCTGCATACCTTTTCTTCAACCACGTTATTGCTAGGTTTGGTTTTCCGTAAGCAATAGTTACAGATCATAGGAGGAATTTTCAAAATCATATGATTATCAAATTAGCTACCAAATTAGGATTTTCACATGAAAATTCCACTCCCTATTATCCTCAAACTAATAGAAAAGTTGAGGCTATCAACAAAGTTCTTAATACTATGCTTCAACGTATGATAGTGGTCCATAAATCGGACTGACACTTTCTTCTCTGTGTTTCCTTGTGGCCATACTGAACCTTAGTTAGCACTGCTACCAGATTCACACCCTTCTAGTTGGTTGATAGTCTGGAAGCGATCCTTCCTATCGAATGCAAAATTTCATTGGTGAAACTAGCTATCAAACTTCTTCTCGATACTTCCACAGAGGAGGAGCATCTTTTACATCTAACTCATTTGGATGAAACTTGGTGCGATGCCTCTTAAGCCAATGAAGCTCATAAAATACGCATCAAAGAATAGTATAAGAAAAGTGTCAAGCCTAGAGTCTTCTCAGAAGGAGATCTGGCTCTCTTATATGACCAGGAGGCCAATAAGTTAGGTCCAAGAAAGTTCCAGCCTATGTGGTTGGGCCCATACATTATCAAGTCAGTCCTTGCAAAAGGGGCCTATGAGTTAGTAGAACTTGATGGAATTCCACGGGCACAGCCTAGAAATGGTGTGTTCCTTAAAAAATACTATTATTGATCCCATGCGTAGTACACTATGTGCATATTATCTATAGGTGTGTTGAGTGTCTTTGTAGTGTGTTTTTCAGAGTTTCCCATGGTTTCTATTGATTTTTTTTTTATTTTGGATTACAAATTTCAACCTCTCTCAAACCATATATTGGTTATGTTGATGGTGCTAGCTGTAGTACTTAGAACCTATCCTCCGTAGCATGGGCTATCTTTTCTCCAAATGGAAATCTAGTGAGCATGTAAGGGATTTGCATTGGTCACTCTACTAACACCATTGTTGAGTATAGCGCAGTGGTTGAGATACTATCTGATGTTGTTTCACATGGAATCCATCATATATTCATCAGGCTTGACTCACAAGTTGTAGTACTACAACTAGCTAATATCTATTTAGTGAGAAATCCCACCAATCTTCACATGGTTTTGAGAATGCCTCTTCTAGAAAGACATTTCGATTTCATACGATATGAACATATTTCTATAAATTTGAACACATTGGCAGATTCCCTGGCTAATTTTGTTTTAGATAGACATTTGCAACAAATGTAAATAACTTTCAATTCACGTCACATCATATTGAAAGTAGAATAGGAACTAGGAAACACTACATCTATATATATATATATATCTATATATACACATTAAGTTTGGTTTTACAAAATGTGTGCCCTGAGACACATATGGATACATCGCCCATATAAAATCTTCATGCACACATCTAAGTAGATAAATCAATGGCGCTCATCATAAAATGGCACTACACAAGCTATTTTGCACGGTAATCGACCAATACGACTAGGCACTTTGATAGTGTGTCACTGAGATCACAATGGAAGTTGATCGAACACGGTCTCATCAATTCTATGTGTCAGTCCCTCAACGTGTTGCTCCACCTCTGATAGGATCTCAGCTACCTCAAGATCTCAAAGCGTGTCTCGTCCTACCGCAATGGCTTGTAATGGTTCCACTACCTCCTCTTATGGTTGTCTCTGTGTGCGACAGAGATATGCAACACCTACTGGTTGAATAGGTCCAATATCTGCTTGAAAACATCAAATAGTTTAGTCTTGAGAAAATTAAAAAAACAAAAAACAAAAAAAAAATAGAAATTGTAAAATTTTCAAAAACTTAATGGTCAAAGTATCTTAACTGAAGCATCCCATTGCTCACCCTCAGGTAATGCGAGCTCAGGATCATCATGTGAATCCATCCTTGCGTAAGGATAATCATCAATAATGATGAACTGTCTCCAAAATCATCCAAATAAGGTTGGCGAAAAGTTGATCATTGATGGACTTGCATGTCCGCTCATGTGATCTATCCACCTCCTCATATGTGGGATCCTCGAATCAATGGGATTGTGTACAACCTGGTGAGGTTGAAGTAATGGTACCTGCTCTAGAGAAAAATAGAATAAGATAACACCATATCATAAGCTCTTAAATTTCCCCTCCTTTTCTTTAGTAAGTTGTTCCTTCAAATTTACAAAGACACCCTCCCTCTGATTGAATATTGTTAGCTCTAGACACACTATCCTATACTACATGTATGACTTTCTCGCTACATTCAGTGTTGAACTGCGTACCAATATTGTAATAATGAACAAGATCATTCTCAAAGGTAATTGGGTCACATCCTTTATGTTGATCTTTCCATCTCTAGTAGGAAGGTCTCAAAGTCTACAATAGGTAGCGATATAGTCTTTCACCGTCTCACCGCCACTTCTTCCACCTAGAAGAGAGACAGAGGCACCTGCTTTGAAAAACTTGTTAGAGAGTAAATATCCTCTACCTGTATCTCGAGTATATTTTACAGAAACTTGAATGCTTTTGCTTGAATATCCCATGAATGGACAAGGTATTTCAACAACTCTATTTTTTGCCTCATACCAAGAAGCCAAAAGAATTTCAATAACTGTTACAAGTCAATTTGGGCACATCAACCCTGACTTCCAGATCCATATTATTAGGGTTCATCAATCGCTAATTCAATTTTTTTCATTCCCTAATGAAGTCAACCTACATCATGCTTGCCTCCCAAGAGTTTCCATGTCACCATTCATCCAAAAAATGCCCCTAAGGAGATCAGCGTAGGTGGCCCTTTATCAGGCTGCATTGCAATGCAGGAACTGCACTGTCTGGGTGCACTACAACACAGTTGGCCTTTGTTTCACTTGCACTGAGCGAGATTCATCGAATTTTTGAAATGAATCCAATGGATGCTTCTGGAAGTTTCCAGATGGATTGAACTCGCTTTTGGATGGGGAAGAGGATGAATGAACCTTAATCCATTATCCCTTCCTCCATGGAACCACTTCCCAATTTTGGCAGAGCATTCATGAGGGCCATTAATGGCTTAACCTCCTCCATTCAGCTATAAATTGACCAAGCATTCAAAGGTTGGTCTAGGTTGGAATTTCTTGAGCTAAGGAAATGTTTTTTGAAAATTGAATGATATTATTAAGAGTATTGTAATGATGTCAAATTGTTGCTTCATGAGGAGAGAAGGGTTTGAAGCTGGAAGGAAGACACTGAATTGAGCATGAATCTTCATGGGTTGTAATCTTTCCTTTTATCAATAAAGAGTTCTAAGCTTTTTCCATTCGTGCATTTATATGATGTATATCGTAGTCTGGATTCTGTGATATGTTTAGTTAACAGATCATTATTGTATGCTTTGATGGGTTTCTGTCTCGGCTTGTGTGCAGGTACTTTCCAAGTGAGTTAAGTACGGAAATGAGTGGTGAAATCAGTCAAAGGAGAAATGGATCGAGCGAAAATTACAGGTTTGTTCCTTTTTCCTCCTTCTCTTATCTGTTAACTTTAGGAAAAGCAATGAATTACTTTGTCTGTTGTTTCTAGACTAGCTACTATGTCTAGAGGGTTAGGCATTTGTAGAAACACTAAATATGCCCAAAACAAATTGACGACTCCAATAGGGAGCGATGCTATCCCTTGTGGTAGCTTATCGATCTCTTAAAACACTTTGACATATTGTACCTTCTGTCATTTATTGAATTCAAGTCCAATTCACTGAAAATTGAGTCAAAGTTGAGCATAAAATTGTCTTGTTGTAATCAGCTCACCTTTATGACTGACACAGTGCGCTGCAATGCACCTTCTACATAGACTCAGTGCGATTCAGTGCATTGTCTCTAAATGTGGCCTGTGCTGATCCCTTTAGGGTCAGTTTTCCCATCTAGGAACTGAAAACTTTTGTCAATTTTCAGCAGTTTGAATTGCTTGTTGGATGTAGATGAGGTATTGTCTCTGAAAATAGTCTTTGTTCCTTATTTTGACCCAATTTAGACTATATTGTTGGATGTTTTTTATGTATTGGTTTTATCATTTGTAGTCCGTTGTTGAAAGGTAGTTTCTTCCGATTGTTTTTTCAAAAACGAAGTGCTGTAAAGTCTTCGTTCATAAATAATCGATTGATCTATTTGTGCATTTGATTAATATTTTTGTTTAAAGTGTCAAAAGTCTTCATTTCTTTAAAGTTGAAAGTGTCATTCAGTCTTCCTTTCGCTTTAAGAGAAATTTTCATAAATCGACATTTTTTGTGAAAAGAGTTTATGAATCGTTTGTGCATTAGTTTTTCTTATTGCATCATTCACATTAAGAGAAATTGAAAAGAAAAAATACATGCAATTTGCATTTTAGAGTTTGAGTTTGTGTGTTCAAAAGGAATGGTTTAGGGAATTTCATTAGTTTTTGGTCTTCGTTGTTTGTTCAAAAAGTACTTGTATGCTCTATCCCTCATAGCTAGGATTTTCATTTTTGAAAACAAATGGAAAGAGTGCTTCTCATTCTAGTTGCATTCTTAGGAATTTCGAAAAACATCTTGTGGTGAACCCTCAAAGGAAAATTTTAAGCAAGATCAACCTAAAATTTACATCAATTAACCTAATAATGCATTGGAACTTAACGAAAACATCTAGAGGTCTAGGCTAGAGACGTGTTCCGGTGTCTTAAAACCTAGTGGCTATCGTTTTCATTGAGGTTGGGTGATTCCTCCTCTCTGATTCGATAAGTACTAGTACGGACTTGTGCTCCCTGTACCGTCAAGTATATAGTGGGAGACCCTAATAGGTTGAAATCCTTTATCCCTAGGAAGTCAAGTCTGCCACCTTACGGATCACAATGCACCAAACATAGCATTCGGGAAGGCGTATATTGTAGTTTTGTGATTAGTTTGGTAAACCCTCTTGTCTAGAATCTCCAAAGTAGCCACTTTCATTCCTTTTCGACTCCTTAAAAGAAAAGATTCATCTGAGAACATGTCCTTTTAGGCTCATTAAACATTGAAAGAGACTAGAGTCATCTTTTGTTTTTTCTCGACTCTTAAAAAATGAAAAATCAAAGTTATGTTCTAGTGTCGTAAAAGTTAATTGACCGCGAACAACATCCTTATTCCTCAGTTGAGTTTAGGTTGATAAGAACAATCAGCAATTCTAGAGTAATATCAACCTCCACTCCGTCGTTCGAGGAGAGTTACGAGCAAACTGCCCTTGCCACTGGAAGCGTCTCCCATCCGGTCAAGGCGGACTCATCAAACTGAGTCTAGTTCATCAAGATTTTTTGGTACTTCATCTAAATTACCAGAGTCGCCTATCCGAGCTAGTACTGAGCCTCCAGTTACTCCAACTATTTCTGGTACATCTATTACACAAGAAGAAGTTACTCAACTACCTGAGGCCACTATAACAGAAACAAGTGAAAAAGTAACTGAAGTTTACCCACACCTTGAAGTTACTTCAGAACTTGAACCAGTTCAATTGGAATTTGATCCAAAACCTTTAGCAGTTGAAACTGAAGACATTTCTGAACCTGAAGTTGTTCATGAACCCTCCTTTGAAACTGAAGTTCTTTTACCAAAACATTTGGACTTAGACCTTGAACATTCAAAGTTGTTACTAAAATACCTTAGTCATCTGTAGTTCTTGAAACTCCATCTTTAACAACACAAGTCTTTTTCGAACCTAACGGTGAAATCCTTCCACCTATATTAATTGCTATAGAGGAAGAAGTTGAGGAAGATTCTACCCCCGGGACTCCACATCATTTTGGACCTGGTTTGTATCTTTATTCTCAATATCTTCCTCGTTCCACTGCTACCTCTTAGATACCACTTGATTCATTAGGTCAAATTTTGGGTTAGTTAACCATGGCAGAACAACCACAAACATCCCAGATTGCTTCATCTGATGCAGCTGCGACAAAACTTTTTGCTGCTACTTCTTCGATGTTTACTACCACACCTGGGTCACATCTATATGGACAGCTATTCATCCCGGCTAGTTACCAGTCTATGTCTAGAATCCACTCAGGGGTTTCTTCTTTGCCATGGTCATCACCCATGTCGTCATCAGGAATTTTACCTGGTTCTTCTTATCAAGGACAACAGTTTGATCCTACTTACCAGTATCAAACTGGGAAATTCAGTGAACAAAGACCCATATATCCTCTTAACACTGGACTGCCACCATATGGTCAACAATATGCCTATTCATTGCATCCTCCCTATCAAGGAGGACAACCCTATGGTTATGTTCCGTCATATTCAGGTCAACGTGAAATGAGAGTCTCTCAGTGGCAGCCAACTATTCCATCACAACCAAGGCTTGTGTATCCAAAAAAACCTATGAAAATTGAGCCAATTATTTCAACCCAACCTATCGTAAATATGGAACCATAGATACAATATCAACTTCTTATATCTCAACCTGTGCAAGTTAGTTCTGCTACCTTGCAACCACAAGTTTCGAGTCAGCAAACCCAAACTTCTCAGGTTGTTATGCAACAACTGCTTGTTTCTAGGGTACAATTACCTCAGGTTAGTGTGCCATTATCTGGAGCGACTCAAGTTGCTACTGGTTTAGTTTATCCTCAGCCTAGTCAAATTGGCATTGGGGGGCAATATCAAACTTCACAACCGATACCCCAACAACCTTGGTAGCCACAGTATCAACAACCTCCTTTTTAGAATGTCCAACCTCAGTATGGGTTTGCTTTCCAAGCTCAACCTGGGAAACGACAATATCAAGCGCATCAGGGTCCTGTGTATCAATCCCAACCCGATTACAGACAAATGCAAGGCCAACCTAGTTTTAATCCATATACCAGATATGTCCTACTGCCCTATCAAGGATATCTACCTTATGCGAGTATGCAAAGGCCTATGGCACAAGAAATTCCATCTTATCATGGATATGCTCAGCCTGATTTGAATCGGCAGTTGCCATTTGTGGCAACTTTAGAATTACCAAATTTGAACCGGCTTACCAATGATCCAATTTTGTATGCACCTTGGTGGCCAGTAATTCCTCATAAGTTGCCTTCTGATATTCCAAAGTTTAATGGAAATCCTGGAGAAGACCCATCAAATCACGTTATGACTTATCATTTATGGTGTTCTTTGAACTCCTTGAATGATGATTCAGTAAGACTCCGTCTTTTCCAAAGAACACTTACTGGTTTGGCTGCTAAGTGGTATATTGAATTGTTGAGAGCTTCTTTTAATAATTTCACCCATTTAGCCACTACCTTTTTGACCCACTTCCAGTTACCCATCAGATATGAAACTGGAACGGAACTTTTGACCAACTTTAAACAAACGACTTCTACTCACATATCAGATCATATTCATGAGTGGCGTCGTCATCATCGAATGGTTAAAACCTATGTTCCTGATTAGCTTTTAGTTGAGTGTTTCATTAAGTCCTTATTGCCATCTATCACTGAGGATGTGGCTAAAGGTGGAGTTGTTACAGAAGAGCAAGTGATTGCTTGTGCCCAATACTTGGATTTAATTTACACACAATCCAGCACGCTCTATGAAAAAATTCCACATGCACCACGCCTAAATCAATCCATTCCACCTCCATCATCGAATACAGACTCTCATGCCGGAGACGGTGTGATCGGTTCCTTGAGCACGCAAACGGTAACTAAACCATCTGTTCAATCACTTGCCATGAATCAAACTATAAATGCTTCTGAGGTTCCTGCTTCCAAGATTAATGTCATGTCATCTGACAAAGGTAAGAATCAAAAGCAACCAGGAAACAAGAAGAAAGGGAAAAATAAAAAGAAAACTGAAAACCCTCCTCAAGATAAACAATCTTATTCCTCTAATTTTGGAAAGAAACCTCATTATCGATGTCTGATATGTAATGACGAGCACTTTACAAGAGACTGTCCTCACCACTTGGAAGTTTCTAAGTTGTTAAAAACTTCTACCGCATCCGCAGTGTTTACAGATCCGTTTCCAAACCCGGATACCAATATGGTTGCAACTGAAAATGCTTCCACTTCCTAGGTATTAATGTTATCCATATCAAAACCCAAAGATGAGATTTTGATTCAGACACGTAGTAAAGATTATGGTAATCTGCCATCGTCGTCAAATAATCAGGCCATTGATCAACTTGGTTCTTCGACTTCGACCACATCGGAAAACATTCCACTATCCATTGCACCAGAATTAACAATAAAGCCACCTAAGGGAGTTGTGCATAAATCAACGTTTAACCCTCGAGCTCGAGCTGCTCAAAATTATAACATAGTAGAATATCTTTCTCAGTCTCCTTCTACTATGTCGATGCTTGAGGTATTACAAAATTTCCCTTCCTAGAAGAAGGCTTTACTATCAGCAATAGGTGGAGTAGATCCAGCGGATTCTAATCTTGTGGTTTTTAATCACTCAGGATATACACCATAGTTACCAGCACAATTAGTTTTTCTAATTCAGGTTAAAGCTCTCAACAAAAATATTCATCAAATGATCATAGATGAGGAAGCTTCTACCTGCATTATGTCAATGAGCTATTGGAAAACACTGGGGTCACCTACATTGTCAAGATCACCAACCGCATTGAAGGTTTTTTATGGAAAAGCTTATACTTCATGTGGGATTTTGAATAATTTGCAAGTAGAACTAGGGGGAAAAACAGTAACTATTGAGGTTGATGTGGTTGATGAACCCATTGACTACAACATTTTACTTGGACGACCATGGGTTTATGCTATGGCTACTGTTGTTTCCACGTACTTTCGTACAATTGCATTTTCGTATAAAGGTGGAATAGCAGTTATCGACCTAACCTCATTTTTTACCTCTAGTCCTAAAGTTATGGCAAGCATTCCATTTGTTAACGGATCCCCGCTTTCACTTCAATCTGTTGGTGTAGGTATTTTCAAAGATCCCTCTCTAATGGGTACTTTCACACTTCCTCCACCATCTGGAATGTCAGAAGTTGCAAGAGTCGAGACATGTAATACGTTATCCTCTACTTCATCTGATTTAAAGAGGATCACCAATAGTTTTGAAGATGAAATTTTTACTGAGGTTATGCCACTAAGTCCCATTGAACTTGCATAACAATCAATTTTTCTTGCTTGTGTAGCATTTCCAGATCCACATTCGCCGATTGTATGGGTAGATCGTTCACCTGAACACGGTACTTCTTCCGATCCTTTTGCTTGTATATATTCTATAGATGAGGAAATCATCCAATCAATGATGATAGGAGAAGAACCATCGGAAGATTACCATCATCATTCCCATCTTCCAGATTCTAGTGAAGATTATTCAGATGAGCTAGTACACCCTTCAATTGTAGATTTCGTTTTGAATTCTGCTCGAATAGATTCGGTAGATTCTGAGCATAATTTGTCTAACACAGAAGAAACAATTTCTATAGACATTTCGACCAAGCCTAACATTGTAGAAAACATTCATGTTGGAAAATATTGTTCTCCTTTGGAACTTGATATTTACCGTGCTCTATTTCGTGAATTTAGAGATGTATTTGCATGGTCTTATGAGGAGATTCCAAGCATTGATTCAAGCATTTTTGAACATCAAATCAAAATGTACCCTGATGTCAAACCAGTACAACAGCAGTTTTGACATGTACATCCAAAGAGAGCTACTGCCATTAAGACAGAGGTTGAAAAACTTTTGCGTATTAGCTTCATTTACCCTGTACCTCTTACCAATCGGGTATCAAATATTGTTCTCATGATGAAAAAACAAGGAACAATCCGAGTGTGTGTTGATTACCGGGATGTAAATAAAGCATGTCCAAAAGACAATTATCCTACACCCTTCATTGACCAGATTATTGACGAATGTGCTGGATGTGAAATCCTTTCATTTATGGATGGATTTTCATGCTACAATCAAATCAATATCTGCCCAGAGGATCAGTAAAAAACTGCGTTTATTTGTCCCTAGGGCACATTCGCATATAGAAAGTTACCTTTTGGTTTGAAAAATGCAGGGACTACATTTCAGAGGGTAGTGAACTATGCCTTCCATGACATTAAGAACATTGTACAACCATATCTTGATGATTTTCCTGCTCATTCACGAAAGCGGACTGATCACCTGCAACATCTTAGAGCAATTTTCTTACGGTGCCGACACTACAAAATAAGGCTCAATCTGCACAGGTGTGTGTTTTGTGTTGGCTCTGGTCAATTGCTTGGATTCATGGTCTCAAAAGATGGAATTCAACTCGATCCAACTAAGTTTCATGCAATAATTTACTTGGCTCCACCTTCGAATTTATTAGAGTTATAGAAACTTCAAGGGAAGGCAAACTTTTTGAGGAGGTTCATTCCAAACTATGCTGAAATGGCTAAAGGTTTTACATGTTTGTTGAAGAAAGAGGTACCCTTCCATTGGGATCAGGTTGCGCAAGCTTCCTTTAGTGCTCTTAAAGATTCCCTGATTACAGCATCATTAATGTATGCCCCAAACTATCAACAAGACTATTACTTGTATCTCGCCGATGCAGATACAACCATCGAAATGGTTTTAGTCCAAGGAGAATATGGAATAGACCATCCAATATATTATTTTTGTTGTAATCTCAATGATATAGAAAGAAAATATTCTTATGTCGAAAAGTTAGCTTTTGCAGCCGTTCAAGCTGTGCAGAGGTTTCGTCACTATATTATCCTACGTAAAACTATGATTATCTCTGATTGCAACCCTATGACATATATTTTGTCATGCCAATTGCTGGGGGGAAATATTCGAAGTGGATAGTGATATTGCAAGAATTTGATTTAGAATTTGTTAAGTCTAAGTCAAAGAAATCTCTTGTATTTTCTAAACTACTTTCCAATCTTCCCTCATCCTCCAATGATTTAACATCAGAAACATCAATCTTGGATGAGTCTCTATTTCTCATCTCGTCAAGTGATCCATGGTATGAGGATATACTGATCTATCTCTAGACCCAAGATTTTCGGCCCAATACCTCTCGCTCTCAACAATGACGTATCCGATACCAAACCAAAAATTATCTGATTGTTGGAGACACGCTCTATCACCATGGTATCGATACAATTTTATGTAGGTGCCTCACTCATGTGGAATCCGAGAAAGCTTTGAATGAATTTCATTCAGGTGCTTGTGGTGGAAATTTGTCTAGATATGCAACAGCACAGAGAATTCTCCGTGCTGGTTACTTTTGGCCAACAATATTCAAAGATTGCATAATTTCTGTCAAAAGTTATCATGCATGTCAAATATTCAATCAGAAAGTTAGACTACCACCTACACCTTTGCATCCAGTAGTTTCTATTGGACCATTCGCTAAATGGGTCATTGATTTTATGACATGTAACCCCACCTTGACCGGGGGGCATGGGTATATTATAGTCGCTGTTGATTATTTTACCAAATGGGCTGAGGCGATGCCTACATTAAACAACAGTGGCGAAACGGCTGCATTGTTTTTCTTCAACCACGTGGTTGCCAGGTTTGGTGTACCATAGGCCATAGTCACAAATCATGGGTTGCATTTTCACAATCACATGATGGTTGAGTTGATTGCTAAATTAGGACTGTCACATGATAGTTCTACTCCATATTATCCCCAAGCTAATGGACAAGTTAAGGCTATCAAAAAGGTCCTTAAGCACATGTTGCAATGAATTATTGGAGTGCATAAACAAAATTGGAATTTAATCATGTTCTCAGATTTGTGGGCATATCGGACCTCAGTGAAAAATGCTACCGAATTCACACCCTTTCAGTTGGTGTATGGTTTGGAAGCAGTCTTGCCGATTCAATGTGAAATTTCGTCACTCAAACTCGCAATTGACCTGCTACCTGACACTTCTAAGGAAGAAGCATGTTTCTTGGAATTAATCCATCTGGATGAAACCCATCGTGATGTTTCATTGGCTAACGAAGCACACAAGAAACAGGTAAAGGCACAATATGATCAAAATGTCAAGCCTCAAGTCTTCTCAGAAGGTGACCTAGTCTTGCTTTACGATTAGGAGTCTAATAAAATTGGAGCAGGAAAATTTGAACCACTTTGGATGGGCCCTTATATTGTTAAGTGCATTTTGACGAAAGGTGCCTACGAGTTAGTAGATTATGATGGAATTCCATTGTCTAAGCCCGGAAATTGGTTGTATTTAAAACGTTACTATGCTTAGTTAAGTATGCTAAAGCTCATGTAAATATGCTTGGATGCATGTGTGAGTGTGTGTCTTTTAGGGTTTTTATTTGGTTAAGTAATCCACTTTTCATTTGTTACAGATGTCAAACTTTTCAGAACCATTTCTTGGTTATGCCAATGGTGCTAGTCATAGTACGCAGAACCTATCTTCTGCAGCATGGTCTATTTTCGCTCCGAGTGGCAAGTTAATGAGTTTTAGAGGGATTTTTATTGGTCGATTGACAAATAATATCGCTAAGTATAGCGCATTGATTGAACTTCTCTCTAATGCCATTTCACTTGGCATTCATTGAATCATCATTAGGCTAGACTCACAGCTCGATGTGCTACAAGTTATTGGCGTTTATACTATTCGAAACCTTGCAATTTATCGTATGTTCCTTAGAGTTTGTTTTTTGGAAAGGTATTTCAAATTTATTCAATATCAACATATTTCCAGAAGTCTAAACAAATTAACTAACTCTCTAGAAAATTATGTGTTAAATAGACATTTGCAACATATGTAAAGCAAATATTTTCAATTAGCATCATGAGTTGGATAGGATTTCATCACTCAATCATAATAAAACCCTGAAAGTAAAATAGATAATTGTAAAAAGTTTTTACAAATAGTTTGTGTCCAAGAAAAAGATTGGTCATCTGACCTAAAAACTAAAATGTATGCATAAAAAGCATCTTAGTAAACTAGTGGTGCTCATGATAGCAGGTCACTCCCTGGGCTATCATGCGCAAGAGTCTCATCCAACGATCTGGTACACCGATGGTGTGGCGCTACAGTCACATAGGTAGCTCCTCAATCCAGACATTTGGAATGCCCAGGGTTAATCCCTCTATGTGATCTTGCAATTCAGTCAGAGTCTCGGCCAAATCCAAGTCTTGGAGAATTGCTCTCCCTATAGGTCTCTGTGCTGGTCCATCTACATCTCTTGGGTCTCCCACAGGTTGAACAGGTCCAATATCTATATGCATAAAAAATTGATTTTGGTTTAGTATTGGAAATAATCAAAAGCACAAAAAATGAAAAAAAAATTAAAATAAAATTCAAAAACACTTGGTCAAATAGTTTACCAATAGCACCCCACATTGCTCCAGCTGGTAGTGGTAAATCTAGATCGCCATGGAAATTCATTCCTGAATATGGATATTCTATTAAAGTCATCTCCTGTTGATTGAACCATTCAAAGAATCTAAGGGTAAATACGATCAAAGAGTGAGCACCATGCCTAGCCATAAGATCTATCCACCTCTGCATCCGTGGGTCTCTTGGTCTAGATACACCCAATGAAATGAGTTGTGGCTGCAAGAGAGGTATTCTCTCTAAGGCAAAAGAGATCACGATTGATCTGTAGCCAAAATTCTTGATCTTTCCTCTTTTTACCTTGGTCAGTTGCTCTTTCATAGATGAAAAGACAGCCCCGCACCAGTTGAACACTTTTGGCTCTAAACATTCTAAAGCATACTGCATGTATGATTTGTTGGCCAAATGAAGCATGGAACTACTAGCTAATATGGCAATGGTAAAAAGGATTGTCTTTAGCAGTAAATCACTAACATCCTTAATAAGTATCCTTCCATCTCTGCTAGGTTGGGCACCCTACCTATAGAACTGTCACACATAATCTTTCATTGGTCTACCCATGTGGGAAAGACCTGTTAGTGAAATGGGGGCACTCCGCCTCGACAGTCCAGTTAGGAAGTATATATCATCAATGGTAAAAGGGACCTCTTTGTCCTGAATGTGAAAGACTGATAGGTCGGATCCCATGATTGAACAAGGAACCGTAGAAGATCCATCTGTTGTCGCATGTTGGATAGCTGAAAATACTTGAGTAACCCACAATTTCTTAGGGCCTTGACTATTCCCTGGTTACTCAAGGATATGATATATTGTTCTTCATGCTCTCGTTCTCTCCATATGATTACCATTTCAATTCCTGAATTGGAAAAGAAAACCCTAGGGACCTCAAAACCCTAAAATGTTCTTGACTACAATAGAAGAAAAATAGAATGAAATTAAAGAGAACGAAGTTATTTCCTACCTAATCTGAACAGCACAAGGAATAATCCCTTCAATCCTCTGCAATCAACTGGTGAACTTTGGGAAAAAACTACTCCAGTGATCAGAAGGTAAAAACGAGATTGTGAAAATGAATGGTAAGAACTAGTTTTTATGTTTATTTCTCGCACATTAATCAAGTAAACATTGGTTTTCATTTATTTAATCCATGAACATGTATTGTTTAATCTTTTAATGGAATCTTGAGCATGATTCACAACTGGAAAGCAGTTATGACGTGCTTACATGTAAATTGAACATCTTTGACCACAAAGCAAACTTTGATCACTTTTTAAAGCTTTGTTGAAAATGAAAAAGGAACCCCCTTGGATTCCTCTTTAAAGCTCTTTTCAGACTCTCTAAACATGAAAATATTGTCGAGCACTTGTCGTTTCTATCTCATTAATGGATTAGAATCAATATCTACTTAGTATAGTTTTTCCCCTTCTTTGGACTAAGTTAGATTAACTACAAAAAAGGTACTCGTTGGTCAAACATGATCAATAGGTTCTCTCTTGTATTCTTTTATGCTTTTTTGGGCTTGAGAGAAAAATGTACAAAAAAGAACTTGTGGAGTCTTCTTTTAGTCCCTTTTTAGACTCTCTAACTGTGAAAAGGACTGAGTTATCTTTGTCGTTAAACTCGTTAAAAAACATTAATACCGACAAACTTGTCCATCTAGACAAGACCGAGTTCCACCTTCGCTAGACTCGTTAAAACATCAAATAGAGATGGATTCACCTGAAGGGTGAAATTATACAACAAGCATATGTTATCCTCCTCAAGCTTGATAAAAATAAAGAGGTACTGGTCAGAAATGACCGGGGAAAATGGAAAAAGCTGGGAACACTTTATGGTAGCAGGTTGCTTTTGAACATGACACTTTCACCTCATCACCGTGACTATGTGGGTTGGGTCATTCAGCTTGATGGTTATCACACCATTGGTCTATCATACCATCCATAACTTTATTTTGGATCAATGCTACCAATTCACTTCATTGTCACCGATATGTTCAAGAGAAGTCATTCAGTTCAAAACTTCATCCTTTACAATACTATAAACCTTCATTTTCATGCTCATCATTCCTGAACCTTGTGTCATTAGTTGATGTTTCATCTCCAAAATCATTTACCTCGTTTCGTGTCATTGATGTGGGACACATCAAGGCCCTCCTGCAATGAGTCACTTCTTGTTGACATCAGAACATCATCCAAGAAGTTGACTTAGAAACACCCCTTCAGTACCTTGAGGCTTACATACATCAATGGCAGGTTTCTCGCTTCTGGCGATAGGTTGACATCAATGGCCTTCAACCAAAAGTGTTCGACATCAAATCATTTATTCACACCATGCGAAATGTACTACAGTACCTTGAGGGTCATTATCATTATTGGTGATTCCTCCCGTGTCTGTTAACATCTTACATCATTGGCTGGTAATCAGACAATGTCTCTCCATGTTCAACTTCAGATCATCTATTCACATGGTTAGACTTGTACTTGAGTGAAAGATTGGACCAGATTGAAGACCTCAGATCTAGTTTCATCCATCTGGGCTACAATATATTGTTCAGGAGTACTATATCAAATGTACAATGGCCTTACATTCACGGTCATCCATTCGTGGGTCTATATCTGTAGACGACTGTATTTTTACATGTAATGAAAGTTTATAAGTTGAGCATGGGTATGCCTTCCCTCAGCTAGTTCATGAGTGTTATGAACCCAACTCAAGAAAAGATAGAAAAGATAGATCAACGCCTTAGAATTCAACCTCTTCGAGGGGGCAACCTCCTTTACATTACATAAATGAACAATTCTTGGATGATACAAATGACAAAACCTCCTTTCTATATACAGGAGTCTAAAGAGTCACAATATAATCCAGCTGACCTAACAATAATAATATAAAGCCACAAAAATAACAATAGAGGGATTCTATGGGGCACAGAAATAATAATATGGGGGTAATAGGGGCACAACAATATAAATAAGGGGTATAACTACAATAGTAATGGGGTAATCACTAGTATTATAGGGACCCAACATGCCCCTCTCCTTCAAAAAAGTGTTGTCCTCAACGCTTGAGTAGTTCTGGATACCTCTGCATAAAATTCTCATCCTCCCATGTGGAATCTTCAGCGGATAAGTTCTTCCACTTGATAAGATACTCTGAAATTGATCGATTTCGTAGCTGTCGAGTTCTTGTTTCTGTGACTGCTTCCGGTTCCAATATAATTTTTCCTTCCTCGTCAAGTTCTGGCAATATTGTTTGAACTGGGAGCTTGTCGCCTATAACCTTCTTTAAACATGAAACATGGAAAACTGGGTGCAATCGAGAAGTTGCAGGAAGCTCCAATTTGTATGCCATAGTACCAATCTTTTCCAACACCTTGTACGGACCATAATACTTTGGTGATAATTTATTATCCTTCTTAGCTTGCTTTAGGGACATTTGCTTATATGGTTGTAGCTGTAGGAATACCCAATCACCTACATCAAAACTTCTTTCACTGCGATGTTGATCTGCCTGTTGTTTCATTCTATTTTGTGCCAACACGAGGTTATCCTTTAAGAGTTGGAGGACTTGTTGTTGATGTTCGATGTGATGTTCCACTGCTTGAACCTTAGAATTTTCTCTTAAATATGATGTGATTGATGGTGGTTGGTACCCATAAAGTGCCATAAATGGGGTCATTTTTGTTGCTGTATGGAAGGAAGTGTTATACCACCATTCAGCCAGAGGCAACCATTTGACCCATTGTGTCTGTTTATCAGATACAAAGCAACGAAGATATCCTTCCAAACATTTGTTTACTATCTCAGTTTGCCCATCAGATTGAGGATGATAAGATGAGCTATGAGCTAACTGAGTACCAAGACAAGAAAATAATTCTGTCCAAAAATTTCCAGTGAAAATGGGATCTCTGTCACTTACAATAATCTTTGGGTTTCCATGTAGCTTTTGAACTGTTTCCATAAATGCAGTAGAAACTGTACTGGCTTTAAATGGATGTGATAATGCACAAAAGTGTGCATACTTGGTAAGTCTGTCAACTACCACCATGATGACACTCTTTCCCTCAGACTTGGGTAAACCTGTGATAAAATCCATTGAAACCTCCTCCCAATGTTGGCTTGGAATGGATAAAGGTTGTAATAGACCCGGTGTCTTAATTGTTTCAACTTTATTTTGTTGGCAAACCAAACATTCCGCCACAAACTTTTGAATATCTGATTTAAGGCCATCCCAAAAAAATTCCTTCTTAACCCTGTGGTAAGTTTTTAAAAATCCTGAGTGCCCTCCTAAGGGAGAAGTGTGCAATTCCATAAGAATCTTTTGTTTTAGCTGGGAATTCTTACAGAGGTATAAGCGATCTTTGTACCATAACGAATCATTTTGCCAGCTAAATGTATCAGAAGTACTGGAATCTTGTTGTAGCTTTCGAATAAGTGCCCACACTTCTTCGTCATTCTTCCATTCCTCCTTTGCTTTGTTTATCCAATCTGGTTGGATAATAGAAATGGCACACAACAATGCTTCCATATCCTCATCCTTTCTTGAGAGTGCATCTGCCACCACATTTTGCTTCCCTTTTTTGTAGATGATTTCAAAGTCATAACCCAACATCTTTGTGACCCACTTTTGTTGCTCTTCAGAGGATAATCTTTGTTCTAAAAAGTATTTAAGGCTATCATGATCCGTTTTTACCTTGAAGTGTCTTCCCATTAGGTAGGGTCGCCATTTCTTAAGTGCATGGAGTATTGCCAACATTTCCTTCTCATAAATAGCTTTGCTTAAAAACTTTCCCTTGATTGGACGACTTTCAAAAGCAATGGGTCTTTCATCTTGCATTAGAACAGCACCAATTCCATTTCCTGAAGCATCACATTCCACAATAAAGGTTTTTGTGAAGTCTGGTGTAGCTAAGACTGGTGCTTGGCACATTGCCTCTTTAAGATGTTTAAAGGCCTTTGTTGCTTCCAGAGTCCATGAAAATGAATCTTTCTTCAATAATGTTGTTAGAGGTGCTGCTATTCTCCCATAATTCTTAACGAACTTGCGATAATACCCTGTCAACCCAAGAAATCCTCGCAGATGCTTTATGGATGTGGGGATTTTCCATTCCTTAATGGCTTTAATTTTGCTAGGGTCTACCTTAACTCCTTCATGAGATACAATATGACCCAAATATTCCACCTCTTGGACTCCAAAGAAACATTTGGATCTTTTTGCATATAATTGTTTCTTCTCCAATAGTTGTAGCACCTTGTCAACATGTTCAACATGATCCTTCCAAGACTTGTTGTAGATTAGTATATCATCAAAAAATACTAACACAAATTTTCTAAGGAATGGTTTGAAAATTGAATTCATCAAACCTTGAAATGTTGAAGGTGCATTGGTAAGGCCAAAAGGCATGACCAAAAATTCATAATGACCCTCATGAGTTCTAAATGCCGTTTTTGGAATGTCTTCAATCTTCATTCTGATTTGATGATATCCCGAACGAAGATCCAACTTGGTGAAGTAAATTGATCCATGCAATTCATCCAGTAATTCATCAATGACAGGAATGGGGAACTTATCTTTAATAGTGAGCTTGTTGAGCTCCCTATAATCTGGACACATGCGCCATGATCCATCCTTCTTGTGCACCAATACTACTGGAGCTGAGAAAGAACTTTGACTCGGTTGAATTATACCAGCCTCTAGCATTTCTGCAACCATACGTTCAATTTCACTTTTTTGGACATATGGATATCTGTACGGCCTGATGTTTGGAGGAACACTTCCTGGAATCAGATGAATAGCATGATCATGATCACACATAGGTGGGAGACCTTTGGGAGTCTCAAATACCTTGGAATGATTGTCCAGGACTTTTTGGAGATCTGGAGAAATAGATGATTCCAATGTGGAAACATCTAGCGAACATAATTGTGCAATTACACCTCTTTGCTCCTTTTTTAGAAGCTTTGTCATGCCATTAGAGCTGATTATCTTTCCTGGTTTCCCTGCAATACCCCTTAATTCAACTTCCTTTCCTTCCACAGAAAATTTCATGAAAATTTCTTGAAAATTAAAAGCTATTGTACCCAAGGATTGTAGCCATTGGACTCCTAGTACAACATCAGCACCTCCCATTGGAATGGAAAGCATTGGGCTAGTCAATACATATTCTCCCATGGATAGCTTGATATTATGGCACTTTCCAGAACAATTTATTGTTCCTCCATTTGCAATCATCACTTGACACTCTGGTGCTGGATATAGGAAGCAATTCAATTCTTTTGCTACCCTACAATGAATAAAATTGTGGGTGCTTCCTGAATCAATCAACACTATTACCTTTTTCTTCTTGATTTGTCCTTCTATCTTGATGGTTTGAGGAGTGGTAATTCCCGCCAATGCATTACAAGATATGGTTGGATTTATTTGTTCTTCATCTAGGCTTTGTTCCTGGAATATATTCTCTTCTTTTGACCTTTCTTGCTCCTTTTCTTCTTCCTCTTCACAATCTATGTAGAATAATTTCTTCTCAGCACACTTATGACCTTTTGTGTATTTGCTATCACAATTGTAACAAAGCCCTTTTGCTCTTTTTTCTTCCAATTGTTGTGGTGTCAACCTTGTAGGTTGTGGAAGACTATGGGCAACAACACTTCCGTCTTTATAGTTGTGAATGGTATGCTTCCTAGTTGCCATAATTTTGCTTTCCATTTTTCTTGCTAACCTGAATGCCTTCTCTAATGAATCAGGTTCCCAAAGGCGCACATCATGTTGGATATTATCCTTTAAAGACCCTATGAACACATCAATCCTATGCTCCTCTGGAATATCTTTTACCCTTATGTTCAATTTTTGGAACTCCTCAATGTGCTCCATTATTGAACCCTTTTGTTTGAGACTTATCAATTGGCTAAAAAAAGTGTTGCTTTTTGTATCCTCATAATGTGCTATCAATTCTTCCGTAAAAATTGCCCAAGTGATAAATTGTTTACGAGAACAAAGCCATTGATACCATACAAACTGATTTGGTTCCAAATATAAAGTTGCCATACGTACCTTTTGTGTGTTTTGCACATTATTGAGATCGAAGAATTGCTCCATCTGTAATATCCATGTGGCGGGATCCTTGCCATCAAACTTCCTCATATCGATTTTTGGAATGTGATGATTCTTTGATCCAACATTAGCGTCTATGGAATCATGATTAACATTTCTTTTGTTCTCATCATGAGTTTCCTTTACTACCTTTTCACCATTAGTAAGTATTTCTTGTAGAAAATTAGTCAAATTTGTCTTCAAATCTGCCATGCCTGTCTTCAAATTTGTGTTCAAATCTATCTTCAAATTGTCCATCTTAGCTTCCATGCCATTCATCCTAGCTTCCACGCCATTTATCTTAGCATCTGTTAACTTTTGTGAGCGTGACATTTGTTGCACTTGTTCTTGTAATTTTGATATATCATGTAGCATTTCTTCCTCTTCTTCATGATTCATGCTAGAGCTTTCAGGTTCCTTACTAGGTGTTTGCATTTTCTTTCCTCGGGGCATCAGTTACCGATAATAATGCTCTACTATGCCCTTTGAATTCCTTCAAAATAAATTTTCAAACCAAGCTTAAGCAAAAATTTAAAAAAATCTACACACCTTTTTTCACTTTGTAGGAGCTCGATATTGCCTCTGATGTATCTCTGTATTTTCCAGTCATCTAGTTCTGAACTTGTGACCTGTAGTATCTCTCTGTGTCCTCTTTCCAATGCCACAAGTCTGACCCAAATTGGATTCTCCAAGGAAGAGTTATGCGAAATCTCCCACAGTGACTTGATATAGACTAGTTCAGTAGAGCTAACTTGTACGACGTGCCGTGAGTCATTGTTTCGACCTATGGATCTAAAAAAACACCCACAAGAAACTACAGTCCGTCCTCTTTCTGCACCTTTTTACGAAATTTCAATCCGATCCTCAGAGAGAAAGTTATGATGATTTTCCCCAGGTCACCTGTTTTGAATGTAATTCAGGAGTCTGCAAAAAGACCAACTTCCTCAGATCATATCTCCGAAAATATCGCGCGAAAAGCTCTGAAATTCAGAACCAAGGTTCAACGCCAATTCTTCTCACATGGGTTTTTTTTGCGACTTCTGAAACGTCACAGAAAAAAATGTATAGCGAAAATGCCACGATGACCTGTTTGGAGCAGCGAAACCCTAGAATCCAAAGCTCTGATACCAAATGTTATGAACCCAGCTCAAGAAAAGATAGAAAAGATAGATCAACGCCTTAGAATTCAGCCTCTTCGAGGGGGCAACCTCCTTTACATTACATAAATGAACAATTCTTGGATGATACAAATGACAAAACCTCCTTTCTATATATAGGAGTCTAAGGAGTCACAATATAATCCAGCCGCCCTAACAATAATAATATAAAGCCACAAAAATAACAATAGAGGGATTCTATGGGGCACAGAAATAATAATATGGGGGTAATAGGGGCACAACAATATAAATAAGGGGTATAACTACAATAGTAATGGGGTAATCACTAGTATTATAGGGACCCAACAATGAGAAAAAATCAAATTATCATGATATTTATATTGTAATTGATGTAGGTCACCTTCCACTTCGAAACCTTCTCTCCAAATGGTAAAGCATCTCACTCAACATGTTTATTTTTGACTCATGCTTTAGGGGGCAACTGTTACAAGTCAATTTTGGAACATCAACCTCGACTTCCAGATCCGTATTATTAGGGTCCATCAATCCCTAATTCAGTTGTTTTCATTCCCTAATGAAATCAACCTACATCATGCTTGCCCCCCAAGAGTTTCCATGTCACCATTCATCCAAAAAGTTCCCCAAAGGAGATCAGCGCAGGTGGCCCTTTATCAGGCTACATTACAATGCAGGAACTACACTGTTTTGGTGCACTGCAGCGTAGTTGGCCTTTCTTTCACCTGCGTTGAGCGAGATTCATCGAATTTTTGAAATGAAACCATTGGATTCCTCATCCAATGGATGCTTTTGGAAGTTTCCAGATGGATTGAGCTCACTTTTGGATGGGGAAGAGGATGAATGAACCTTAATCCATTATCCCTTCGTCCATGGAACCACTTCCTAATTTTGGCAGAGCATTCATGAGGGCCATTAATGGCTTAACCTCCTCCATTCAGCTATAAATTGACCAAGAATTCAAAGGTTGGTCTAGGTTGGAATTTCTTGAGCTAAGGAAATGTTGTTTGAATGAGATAAGTAAGAGTATTGTAATGATGTCTAATTGTTGCTTCATGAGGAGAGAAGGGTTTGAAACTAGAAGGAAGACACTGAATCGAGCATGAATCTTCATGGGTTGTAATCTTTCCTTTCATCAATAAATAATTCTAAGCTTTTTCCATTCATGTGTTTATATGATGTATATCATATTCTGGATTCTGTGATATGTTTAGTTAAGAGATTGTTATTGTATGCTTTGATGGGTTTCTATCTCGGCTTGTGTGTAGGTACTTTTCAAGTGAGTTAAGTACGGAAAGGAGTGGCAAAATCGGTCAAAGGAGAGATGGATCAAGCGAAAGTTATAGGTTGGTTCCTTTTTCCTCCTTCTCTTATCTGTTAACTTTAGGAGACACAGTGAATTACTTTGTCTGTTGTTTCTAGACTAACTACTAGGTCTAGAGGGTTAGGCTTCTATAGAAACAGTAAATTTGCCCAAAAAAATAACCCACAATTTTTTAGCACCTGGATAGTAGCAAGGTCATTTTCCGCATTCAAATAATGTTCCTCATGTTCTATTTCTCTCCGAGTTAATGCCATTTTGTGCTAATGGGTACCTAAAACATCAACAAGGAATTCATTAGACTATTTCCCATGCAAAAAATTTGACAAAATTTGAGGCCAAACTGAAAGAAAACTTGGACATATGTGCCCAATGCACTCGAGGAGTGTTGGACAAAGCATTTCACATTTGTCTCCAGTGTTTCTCTACCTAGTTGCAATACCTTTTTCGACACAAGGGGAGTGCGTTGATCCCAAGGTGTTTTTTATGAACCCTAGGGGCCTCAAAACCTTGAAATATTTGCATGAAAACACAAAAATGAATTGTGGAAAGGTAGAGAAAGGTTTTAGTTCCTACCTAGAAGTGACAGAACTCGTAATGGTTCCCTGGATTGGTCGCAATCAGTTGCAAAAGGTCAATCGAAAAAGGGCTCTAAATACTCACTATTGAAGGTAAAATGTGAAATAGTGAAAATGAAAAGTCATTTTGAATATTAATGGTCATTTTCTTATTAGTTTATTCATTTTTAGCATTTTTACCTAGATATGCTTCATTTTTACTATGAAATGGGTATGTTTAATCCTTCTTGTGGTGTTTTCAGTAGGTCGATAGTTGTTAGCGGGTTTTTATTATCTTTTGAATAGGTTATTTTGACCAAAGAGTATACTTTTATCTCTTTTTTGGGCTCTATAAACCTACAAAAAAGGAACTCCCCTTGAGCCCCCTTTCAACCATTTTCAGACTCCCAAAAATGAAAAGATTGTCAAGCACTGTCTTTTCAAACTTGTAAAAGTAAATGAAAATACGTCTACCCAATATAAGTTTAACCCTTTTCAGGATTGAGATAGATTAGCTACAAAAAAGTAATACCTTAGTCAAACATGGCTAAGAGGTTCTATTGGGTATTTTTTCTACCTTTTTGAACCTAAGGGACTACCTAAGAAAAGAGACATTTGGAGTTTTATTGTTTTCCTCTTTTTCAAACTCTCTAAACATGAAAACATTCTCAAGTTTTACCTTTGCACAACTCTTTAAAACATCAAAAAGTGATGGACTCGTCAATCATGATGAGGCCGAACCACTCCTTCTCATGGTTAGTTAAATATACTCAGAGGGATTCACTTGAAGGATGAACTTGCAGATCAAGCATATGTTATCCTCCTCAAGCTTGTTAAAAAATAAAGAGGTACTAACCAATATGGTTGAGAAATTGGGAAAACAAGTGATTCCATTATTCTAATGGAAGCGAGTCACTCTTGAACATGACACTCTTCCACTTCATCTCTATGGTTCTTGGGTTGGGTAATATTCTTTTCTTCTTTTTATCATACCATTTTTCAGAGCCTCCATTTCATTTTTGGGTCAATGTTGCCAATGCCATTCAGTGTCATCAGTGTGTTCAAGAGAAGTCATTTTGTTGATCTCTACTACAATAATCTTAAGAATTCATTTCATGTTTGCCTTTCCTGATCCAGTTTCATGTCAGCATAATTTTGATCATTCTGTTTCAATCATGATACTTGTTTCATGTCATTGATGGGGAATACATCAAGTCCCTCCTGCGACGAGTCACTTCCTGTTGACATCAGCACATCATCCAGGAAGTTGACTTAGAAACACACTTTTGGTACCTTGGTACTTTCCTACATCAATGGAAATTTTCCTCACTCTCGGTGACAGGGTTACATCAATGATATTTGACCGAAATATTCTATATGTTGTTCGACATCAACTCATTTATTCACACCATACGGATTGTACTATAGTACCTTGATATCTATTAACATCATCGGTGGTTTCTATCGCTTATGTTAACAACTCAAATAATTGGTCAGTAATCATATGGTGTATACCATGTTTGACTCTAGCTTATTGATTTACATGGTTAGACTCATACATTGGTTTCTCATGTGAACGAGATAGAAGACCTTGGATCTAGTTTCATCCATCCAGACTGTGATTTCAGGAGTTATACAAGATCAAAATAAATGTTGGCCATGACCATATTGACAGACATACAATCATGGGTCCACAGGTTGCATCTATGGATGCATATTTTGATCATCGTACATGTTATGTTAGCTTATGAGCTGAGTATGGGTATGCCTCCCTCAGCAAACAAATATTTCATGTTGTAAATGTACTGTAACAGATCAAGCTCACCACTTTGCGCTTTAGGGGGAATTCTATTATAGGCCATTTTTTCACATCCAATCTGTGAGCCTCCTAATGGGATAAATCAACATTATATTACCCCTTTTCATCTTCTTGCACAAATATCTAAGAATGTTCCCTTCATCCCCCAGAATTTCATCCCTAAACTGCATCATCTAAGACGGTTTTAGGACCAACGCTCCTAGTATGCCTACTGGGGTGTGATCACCTATAGGTTTCTCTACTATGGCCTACGTTGATCACCATCAAGTTTCTCCCCTTTGCACTTATGTTGGTTCTATAAATATGGGAGAATGATCAAGATTCCAGAAGCCTCCCCTTGTAGGAGTTTCTAGAAGTTGTTTTAATTGCTTACCTTTGATAAAATATTCGGATCCTATCCTCCCCTACTTTCAAGTTTTCACCACTTATCCTTTGATCCTATCCCTCTATCAAAGGTTTATCTCAAACCCTAGATTGGTAATTAGATAAGAACTCCCAACTTATCCTACTTCTCTATATATTCCCAGCTTTCTATGTGGTTGGGAGTTGACTTTTGGAGAGTGATTCTGCCCTTATTTTGCTATAGTGAGTGCTTATTATCTCATGCATTAAGGGTGATTGGAGGTGCATATTGTGAAAACGAAAGGATAAGTCAACAAATTGGAGGAGCTCTTCTATAAGATCAAATGCTATGTATGTTTGTAAGCTCCTTCCATTTATATTGATGAAAATAATTCGTTGCTTTCCTATACGTGATGTTGTTATTGCATATATTTCATTACCATGTTGATCTATTGAATGAAGTATTTATATGATACTGCATAGATCTCATAGTTTCTTGGCTTGTGTTATATGACTATGCATTTTCTAATTTTGGCATTTGGAGCTGGAATTGGCGCTTCCAAGATAAACAAGAAGTGAAGTGTGCGAAGGATTCTAGGTAAGCCTGACTTCATTATCACTTTACTTTAAGGAAAAACATTGAGTTCCTTGTCTCTCTGTTGTGCTAGGTTAGCAACCGACATAGGGGAGATACTTTTGTCTATAATTGTATATCTTGTATAACACCACTAGTAAAATACACAACCAAAAATGGGGGTATGTTTTAGCTACAACACCCTCATAGAAAAATGAGCCACCATCTAGACTCTCTTTTCCTTGGAAACTCAAAATAGTTGTAAATTTCATCAGATGGATGTGAAGACTACTTTCTTGAATGGATACTTGAAAAAAGTGTCTTCATGTCTTAGTGAGAAGGTTTTTTTGTGAAGGGGCAAGAAAAAAAAGTATGTAAACTCATCAAATCCTTATATGGCCTAAAAAAAGGGCCACAGGCTTGGTATAAAAAAATTAACTAAGAATCTTCTTAAATTAAATTTCAAACACTTTAATATTGATGATGCAACTTTGTTTGTCTTGAGAAATTGTAAAATGATTGTCTATCATGTGGTATATGTAGATGATATGTTGATAATAGTGAATAATGAAATCTATATTGCATCCATAAAGAAATAATTGAATAAAGGATTTGAGCTAACAAATTTGGGATACCTTCAATATTACTTGGACATTGAAGTGAATCAACATCCAAGGTATATATTCCTTTCTCAAGTGAAGTACATTGGATAATTGTTGAACAAGTTTGGCATGCCTGGATGCAATATTTTGTCTACTTCTATGGAACAAAAACTAAATCTCACATATAAAGAAGGGAATGAGTTTGAGGATGCAAATAAGTATGGACATCTTATGGGAAGTCTATTCTACCTCACCACTGCTAGACCAAATATATCATTTGTTGTTGGAATCCTTTCTAGATTCATGAAAAATCCTTGTGAATGATATTGATCTATTGCACAAAGAGTTCTACAGTACTTGAAAGGAACCCAAGACTTTAGACTAAAATATTCACAAGTGGATGACTTCAACTTGATTGGATATTTTGATTTAGAATTTAAATAAGATAAGGAAAATGAAATGTATACTTTAGCTTATCTTACGGGTCATGCATATGCAACTGCCTCATGGAGGTCACACAAACAATTATTTCTAATAGATTCCATGACAAAGGCAAAGTATGTGGCAGTTGCAGAAGCAACATAAGAGATTGTGTGGATCAGGAAAATTCTTGAAGACTTGTAGGAGAAAAAGGTGAATTCTACTCCCCTTGTGATTAACAATACTTCTAATATCAAGTTGGCCAAGAATCCCAAATTCAATGATAAACCCAAACATTTCAACACAAAATATCTTTAAATTTGTTATCATGTAGAGGCCAAGACTATTCATCCAAGACATTTTTCCACAAATAAGCAAATTTTAGACATCTTCACCAAAGCACTTGGAAGAAAAAAGTTTGAAAATTTCAAAATGATGCTTGGACTCACAAACACCCCTTTGGATTAATGGGGCAAGGGAATCTTAGACACCTATTCCTTGGGGATTTGGTGAATAAATTTCAAATATGTAAATAAAATGAAATATGAATATTTAGAATAGGAACCAACCATGGATGATGAAACCCATGGGTCACTCTTGGATGTTATATGAGTCTATTCTCATTAATGCAATAGAAATTCAGTTTTAGGAGTTACCATCATATCTTGACAGTAAATAATAAAAGGAGATAAATATTAAAATATAATAGACATGGAAATAAACACAAACCATGCCATATACACAAGAGAAAATATTTACATGGTTCACCCAATATGGGAAATCTCCACTACGAAATTGCTAGGCCCTTTATTATGTCATCAACAAACTCCTTGACATTTTCACAATCTCATTTTTTTACCATTCCCTCATAATGTACCAAAATTAAATAAAAATGGAGTCATCAGCAATTCAAATAGGCCACATTACATTAGAATGATAAGGGAAAAAACATGGGATGCAAAAACCTTGAGTCCACAAACATCCAACCTAAAATTGACTCTAGGATAGAGTCAAGTTTACCCTAACTACCTTGACACTTTTCCTTGTTCCTCTCCTATATCCTTGTTTCTTTAGATGTGTTTATTTTGTATTTTGTTGAACAAAAAGTTAAGACGCAATCTCATGCCTTTCCCCATCACCACCTCCTTCCCACAACATTGGAATTGTGTGCACCTCCTAAGATAATGTGTTTCATGTTGCAATATGACCTCTTAGTGATATTCCTAGACAATTAGCCTACTTCATGTAGAGTGTAGAGCATGGATGAACAAGCTCCACATTTGTTTATGCCCATACCTCCACATGACTAAAATCATGCGTTTCCTTCCTTACCTTAGCCAATTTCAAAAGCATTTTTAAATTTTTGTCAAGGTTTGAATTAGGATTCACCAAGGCATAAAAATTATGTTTTAATCATGGAAATTTGTGAGTTTTATCAAGGAAAAAATAACAAAAGGAATAACCTATGTTAGTTCAAATCATTTAGGATCCAATTTAGATCACACCTCCCTAATCGGATGCTTTTAGTTCTCAAAATATTTGACTCTTATTGGTAGTGTTTTTTCCCTATAAATTTATTGATTTTGGATAAATTTACTTCACACCATACTTCAATTATGAAGAGAATTTGAATGTTTGAATTCCCAAATAAGGATACCCCATTTTAGCTTGTCACATTGTACCTTTAGCTTAATAAGGCACAAAGAAAACAACCGTTATCCTCGTCTATAAATTAGTGTACCTGATAAGTGGTAATATTATTGGAATTCCCACACAAATCATGATGGTGAAACAAAATACTTGAGAAAGAATTTATCCTTTGCATGTATAATTATCTCTCAAGTCTTTGAGCTTATCCGGTGAAGAAATGCATAATTCTTCACCCTTGAACTCTCTCATCTTGGCCATGTCTAAAACAATACCACTTGTTGTCTACCTTCACGTCTCATGGATCATTAAGGAAAATAAAACAACAATGTTACATATTTATTGGCATCTTCTTCTTGTGGATGTGCTTATGGAACTAAGGAAAGAGTCATAATACATATTTCCATCATGGTAGGAGCACATATTCCCAACAACATATGATCCCTTCTTCTCAAGTTCTATCAATTTTAAGCCTTTTGAAGCGAATCAATATATACAAATTCTTTAAAAAAATATAAAGTAAACAATGTGACACACACAATACATGAATATTTACCTTATAAACCCTAAACTAGGAAAACTAGCCTAACTTACAACCTTTTTTTTGGTATATTATCTTAACCATTCACAATACAACATTTACTTATTTTGAAACATCCAAAACCTTAATATACTAACCTAGATTAGACTATAACCCTGATCCTTTAACTAGCATTATAGTCCAATGGACCAAAAGCCATTGGCTAAAAAAGCACAAAAATAAAATTAAAAATAGAACAATTTGGCTTTTGTGGTTTATCACGTGCAATGGGTTTAAGCAGCATGCATGTCATTGTACACACGCATGCAATCCCACCCATTTAGCACACTCACTAAGGTGAAGACAAGAAGAAATTCCAACTGGAGATGAACATGTATTCTGACAAGTTCATGCACACAGCCACAAGCACATGCTTGGATATCAACGCAGACATTATGCATCAACATGTTGTTGGTTTGGTCACACCTATGACAACCATGCACATGCTATCAGATGACTTGGAAAAAGCAACCATATCATTGTACCAAGATGCAACGAAGGCAAGATTTCTCTTCAGCAAGATGTCACCATTGAGCACACAAACACTATTGAGCTAATTTATTAACACAAATTAACCAAAGTATTCATTATCAATCCAGGTTTGTAAAACCTAGAGGCAAGTCCACAGTGTATGGATATCAGGTATAGCCAAGCATAGAAGATAAATTTTGAAGAATTAAAGAAGTACATATTACAAATATAAGCCTATATTAACAATTTCTAACTCACTTTTGCAATGTATGAAAGATGAATTGGCTCTTAACTTAAGAGATCCATTTGTGTCCTCTCTCAATTATCACTTAATGAATAGAAATCAGAAATCATGAATTAACAATAGCATAAGATGCATAAATAAATAATGAAAGAGACGCTTAACTTAAGAGATCTTTGGGAATTTTTCATCATTTTGCTATCATTGTAAAACTGAAAGTACATAAGAAAACTGCTTGCATGTAACAAAGAAGAATTCTAGTTTTAATCTATCAATTCAATAGAAGGAGAATTCAACTTGAACACTTTGTTGTTCCTTCTTACTAAAATGATAAACAAACTAAGATTCAATAATATAAATCATCACACATCAATTCATAAGCAAATCTGAAACAAAGCAAGTAAACATATTCTAAAGTAACCAATTCATGAAAATTAAGCTAATCTAACAATGAAGTGTACTTAGCTTGGAGTGGGGGCCCTCCACCCTTGCCTTGCACACTTGAGGTTGCTATCAAATGCTGAAACTTCAATCACTCATCCACATCAATGAACAACAAAATGAAAGTAGAATAGGTTCTTCAAATTAATCTCCAAAATCCAAATGTCTCAGCATAAAGTTATACAAAAATTACATATCATAAGCCTTCAAAGTCTTGGCTTAAATAGAAGTTTATGAAACAAACTGATCTAAAGTCTCTCTAACAATAATATCTATTCATATCCATCTATATAAGTCGAATCCATCCAATCTATCACTAGAAATATGGACAATCCCATGAAGTCATAAAACTTCCCTATTTCCTAGGGATTTTCTGGGCGACTAGTCATGTTTGACCAGCTTTGATCCGAGCTAATAAAGCTTGTTTTGACTGACCCAAGTGGAATTAGTTCAGTTCTAGTTCCCAAGATTTCCATCCATGCATTTATCTCAAGCCCAAGTGTCCTACAAATATGTCATCCACATAGCTATTACGGGAACTTCTGATTTTGTCCAAAATTTGCACTTGAAATCAAATTTTCATAAAAACTTTAGAAATTGAAAAATTAAAAGTAAATACCTAAATATGCATGAAATACATCAAAATGGGATGGATATAATGGAAAATATATGGAAAATATAAGGATTAAGTAATTTTCCTCAAGAAAACGTTGACCAAAACTGAGGGCCAACATCTCCCCCTTACTGATCTTCAAGCATGTCCTCATGCTTGCTACTTCCTTTTGGATCTTCTTACCCCTGTTGTGCATGCTATTCAGGACCCTGATGCCTCTTGTTGTGCTACCTTTAACAAATAGTCCATCCCTGTGTCATGTTCTTCTCTATACAAAGTAGCCTTAACCTTATGTTTTTCATACTTGCTTTTGCACGTGTTCTTTTCCTTAAGCCACTTGAATGCCTGCTTGCAAATTAGATCATTATTCCTCTTTAATTTTCCTATTTCTTCAGTTAATTTTTCATTTTCCTGAACAAATTTTGCATTAATCTTCTTATTTTCCTTGTTTTCCTTCTTCAAGTGCTTTTTCAAAATCTAATTTATTTCTATTTGATATGTTAATTCTCTAATTTTGCTCAAGTGTAATTCCCTTTCAAGTTCCTGTGTGTTTTTCATAAATGATGTTGCTGCCACATCATCAAAATAGGAGTCCTTCTCTAGAGCTTCTTCCTCAATAATATCCTCTGCCTGTTTCCTTGTAGAACATGTTTCCACAATTTGTATTTTTTGGTCTCTGCTACTTGTTTCAATTGGACTCTTCTTCCTAAGCCTCCTAGGAGTGGACATAATGGATGTTTCCTTTTCAACCATGACTGTGTTGGTTTGCTTCTTAGATCTAGTTCTAGGATAAAGAGGTGAACTCATAATGCCCCTGGTTTCCTGCTCTACTTTGTTTTGTTCCTCAATGACCTATTCCTCATACTGGTTTTGGTTCAAAAACTCTCTCCAAATCAACCCCTAAGTTTTTATTTGATACTCTACCAAAATTTTGATTAACCCTTGATGATAAATTTGTGCTTCTTTTGGCTTGTTTTCATTTTTCACTGATTCTATCATCTTTAGGAGGCTTCGAAAGAGGAAATATGGTAGGTTTATCTTGACCTCTCCTTTAATGTGTTGAAGAAGTCTAATATGATACAAATGTGCCACATTGTATCCCCTATCACAAGTGAGGAATTTTTGAATAATCAAAACCAGTTCTCCCCATGGTTCATTGAACCACTCCCTAGGTATACCTTTGGCTCTGTCAAAGGTTCTCTTTCTATTTTTCTCCAGGAATAAAGTCCATGCTTTATCCTTGAAATGCAAACCCTTATGGTAATTTTCTCCTATCATTGGAAGGTCCAATGCTTGTGAAATGAATTCCTGAGTCACTCGAATTATTATGTTTGCTACTATTGTTTGCTCATGAGTATAATTATTCACAAATTCCCTTGTTATACCCTCACTGTGGCCATTAAATATTTGTAGGAATCCTATGAGCCCTGCTTGATACAATTTTTCTACTGTTTCCTTCCTCCAGTTCTCTATTTGAAATTTTGGCTCTATCTTTGTATTCATATTTTCTGTGAACCAATGAATATATCCCTTTACTGTCATTAACTTCATTTTTTTAATAATGACAAATAACAAGCATTTATTCATAAAAATATTTTCTGGCTCAACTTATAGAAGGCTTACCTTTTCCCTTGATGCTTTTTAAAACAATTAAATCAGTCTCTTTTGGCCTCTGTCTCTCTCTGCAGTAATACTGTCCCTGTTTCAACACTCTGCTCTGTTCATGCAATCAAACATCCTTCTTTATACACACCTCTGTAAAAAAAATTGAACTCTATTTTGAAATAAAAATATATAAAGAAAACAAAAATCATGTTACAATTTTTGTTTTTCTTAATATAATCTCCTGCTATCAAACTCAGACTAGTTTTTTTATTCACTGAGTTTAAATTGAGGCACTATGTATAAATCGACATGCAACACTTCACTGTCGATAATCAATGAATTGTTTCACACATTATAAACATTGTACTCTGTGTTCATTGATAATTTCCATTTTACAATTAAACTAAAACTTGGTCTTTTGTCACATTGTCTTATCATAAAAAAAATACATGTACAAGTGTAGTTTTAAGCTTGGCTAGCTATGTGTTTTTCAAAGGCTACATGTTTCAAAACTACACAAAAAGTCCTCATTTCATTACTCAACATGCAATCAAAATTTAATGAGACTCTATTTCAGAATTTCTTGGAAGATCTGGATCTTATCAGTCGAGTTTTATTTTGTTTTTCTCCACCCTACAGTTAATAAATCATTCATTAAATTGAAGCTATGTCACAGTTTATTGATTGTGCAATTAAGCCCACTGCCTGTGCATTTAAACTTCACTATAAAAATACTTCGTTTTAACTGCAAACTTAACAATTTCATGGAGGATACCTGACTGTTGTTGAAGTGTCGTGTTCCCCTTGATTTGTGGCCCAATTAGTTGCATTTCAAATGCCCCTGTTTGTTGACTAGTGGCACAAACAAAAACTACATAAATGACAAATAGTCCATTGAGAGATCTCGGCAAAAAATCCCAATATTTCCTCTAAAATCTCCATCGCATTAAGGAAATGACTCGAATTTTTTACTTACCTTTGTTCTCCATGAGATTCTTGCTAACTGACTCCACTTCCTCCATCAATCTACTCAGCTTACCCTTCTTATCTCTCCAGTTCCTCAGCGCTATATTTCTACCTCCATTTCCTCGGTTTGTTTTCTCTGTCAAACCGTTTTTACTTCCTTCAACTGTATGCCAATGGAATATACCGTCTTTCTTGAGCCTCAAATAGCTGTGATGGAAAAGAAAATTTACGGTTCTGAGGTCTCTAACTTCAAAAATGGTGGAGCTCTTCTCTGTTAAACGCATGTTTATCTTCTGTTGTTTCAAAATGTTTTGACCGTTTTGTTTGTTGTCCTCTAACCGGAATGTCGTGTACAGATTTCATTGGATAATGCCTTCATGGCTGTCCCTTTTACTGGAATTTTGTGCATATACCATCAAATTGCATACTAAATCGAAATTATTTCGATAGAATGGAACCGTTTATAATTATTTCAACCCTGCTGTCGACACCATATGGTTCATCATTTTTGCGTTTGCGTTCATTTTTTTATTATGATTTTAACTTAGCCTATGTTTAATGTATCTGTAGCCGTCCTCTTGCATACCAACTCACCATACCTTGACTGTCATATGTACATTACTTTGTTGCCACGTCGATTGCATGACTGTCATATGTGACTTCGCCGGTTATTCATTCATCATGTTTTTCGTTGGGTTTGCATTGTATTACCACTAGTCATGCTATAATAACCTTACACCATCGTATCATATTACCATCGGGCTTTGCCATGATAACCTTACGCCATCATATCGTATTACCATTAGGCTTGCCATGATAACCTTTTACCATCATATAGTATTACCATTTGCCAATAGTATTACTTTTTATGTGCTATGATAAGTTTGATACATAAATCATTTCGATTTTGTATGTTTTGCAATATATCTCATAATGCGCATATCCCTTATGTTTTGCAATGTATCTCTTTAATTTTAAAATGACCATTTTGGTCATGTTTAAAATTATTTCCCATAATACTAATGTTTTATTTGTTTGTGCAGGTTTCAACTTATTGCATCCCATTTGATCCCTTTTGCTTTGAGGAAAAATACTTAGGGTTATATACTTAGGGTTATGGAATGAATATGGAATGTAGAAAGTAAATATAGGATGTATATAGGATTAGGTATAGGATCAATGCAGAATTTAAATGTATGATGTACATAGGATAATGGGTATGTAATGAATATGCATTCAGGTACTAACTTAATTTTAACAAGTTCTAAAAATTTCTAAAAAAAATTCGAATTTGCAAGTGCAAAATTTTGTACTCACAATACTTGTACTTTCCTGACAATATTGGATGATGTCTTCTGTTGCTTGACAATATTGATGATGTATTATGATCAAATGTCTTAGATAGATTGAAATATAGAATTTATTTATGTCTTTTATTCTATCATCCTTCATTGATTCCGCTCCATTGCTTGTCAATGTGTCGATGTCGTTCAGGTCCTTCTGCAATTAATTCATAATAATGCAGGTCCCTACTATCATGTACATTTTTATGCAATATGTACATGTTTTTGTTAACATTTCAAGTCCCTCTGTAATTAATTCATAATAACTTAGGTCCCTGCTTTCATGCAATGTATACATGCTTTTTTTAACATTTCAGGTTCATGCAATATATACATGTTGTTTTCTAACATTTTAGGTCCCCAACTGTCATCAATTTCAAAAAATATTTCAGGTCCCAACTAACATTGGTTCCAAAAATATTTCAGGTTCCAATTGCGAACAATACAAGTTCTGTCAACAATTCAGCGGCACAATTTTCTTGTGTGACCTTCCCCCTTGCTTAGCTGAAGACTTGTCCTCAAGTCATGTTTCTTTGGAGGATTTTCTGCAAAACAAAGTTGTTATAAAAATAGAACAAGAAGTTGTGAATTCATACAATCCAAAATGAGTTGGTTTTCCTCTATGAATTCTTGTTTGCTTGGTGCCAGTTTCCTGGTTTTCACTAGCAAACTTTTATTTTTGTTTTTTTATTATTATTATTTTCATTATTTATTATTTTTTTATTTTTTTTTATTCTTCTGGAGTACTAGAAGGTACATGGCTATGTTGTTCCATTACTTCCAGATCTGTCTCTTGTATCAGTTGTTTCATAAATTCTTCTTTGTTGATAGGCTTATTGTAAACTTTAAGCCTATGCCCATTTACCAGAAATGACGTAGATTATTGATCAATTGTTTTGATTTGAACAACTCCATTGTCAAAGATTTCCTCTATTTCATATGGCCCTAACCAATGTGTTGTGAACTTGGCCTTGAAATCTTTGAATTTGGAGTCAAACAGGTATTTCCCAGTCTCCTTTGTTGAATGTTTTTTTCTTGATGAATTTGTCATGCCATTTCATTCTTTGTTGCTGCACCAATGTTGTGTTTTCTATTGCCTGTTGTCGATATTCATACAGTTGGTTTAATTACATTATCCGTTGCTGATGTGCTTCAGACAATTCTAGTCCTAGTTCTGTTGCCAACTTAAATGTGTGTATCTGAAATTCTATGGGCAGTAAGACTTCTTTTCCATACACTAACTGGTATGGACTAAACCCAGTTGTGTTTTTCCATGTTATTTTGTATGCCCATAGTGCATCTCTTAACTTTTCTGACTAGTCCTTCCTATTCAGCTGTATTGTTTTTGTCATTATGTTTTCTAGGACTTTATTTGTTGCTTCCACTTGTCCATTTGCCTGAGGATGATACAGTGTTGATTTTCGGTGCTTTATCTTATACTTTTCCGTAAGATCCCGAACAAGTTTTGAAGTAAACTGTGCTCCCTAATCAGTTACAATCTATCTAGGCACGCCAAATCTCACAAATATTTCCTCAAAGAGAAAGGTGACCACTGTATTTTTTGTTTCCTTTGTGACTGATTTTGCTTCCACCCATTTAGTTACATAATCTGTACATACCAAGATATACTTCTTTCCACTTGATGGTGGATTTATTGGTCCTACAAAATCTAGAGCCCATTGCTCGAATGGTTCTATGAGAACTTGTGGTTTAAGTTGAATCTCATCTAATATTATTGGTCTCCCGATTCTTTGGCAACTGTCACATCTCTTGACATAAGCCTTGGAGTCTTTGAAGACTTCTGGCCAGTAGTAGCCCAATTGCAACACCTTATAGGTTGTTCGCTTCTCTGCAAAATCACCACCACATGGTTCATCATGACATGCTTTCAAGATTTCTATTATCTCATCTTCTCTCACACATTTTCTTATTATTAGATCAGAACTAGTGTAAAACAGATCACCATTTACCCAACTATATCTAGAGCTTTCTCTAATGATCTTTCATTTTTGTTTCTTTGTAAATTGAGTTGAGAATTTTCCTGAGTATAGATAGTTTGCTATTTCTACAAACAATGGTGTTTTTGTTGTTATTGCAAAAAAATTCTCATCTGGAAAGTTATCTGCAACAGGATTTGTATCATTGGGTGTATGTAATCTTAATATAAAATCAGCCACTTGATTGTCTTTCCCTGGTCGATCTTGAATTGTAACATTAAATTCTTGCATTAACAGGTCTTGTTATTCTTCCATTTGTGATTGATTTGTTCATTAAGTATTTGATTGTTGAATGGTCTGTATGAATGAATACTTGGTATCACGTTATGTAATGCCTGAATTTTTTCACTGCATGTACTACAACTAACATTTCTTTTTCCATGACTGGGTAGTTCAATTCTGCTGGTGGTAAGTTTTTTCTTATGAAGTATATAGCATAAGTGAACAGGTTTTCCTTCTATCCAAGCGATGCACCTATAGCTGTATCAGATGCATCAGTTGAAATATGAAATGGAAAAGACCAGTTTGGTCCATGAAGAATGGGTGCAATTGATAATTTTTCCTTCAATTTTTGAAATGCATTTTGATAATGATTTGTCCATTGGAATTCAACATCCTTTGCTAGTAACTTGAATAGAGGTTATGCTATTTTGCTAAAGTTTTCTATAAATCGCCTATAGTAGCCTGCATAACCCAAGAAACTCCTTACCTCCTTTTGAGTTGTAGGTGGAATTAAATTCACAATGACTTGTATTTTAGCTGGATCCACCTTAATTCTTGATGAGGAAATATGGTGTCCCAAAACTATCCCTTAAGTTAACATCATGTAGCATTTTTCATTACGTAGGGACAAACTTGTTTATATGAATTGTTTTAAGACTTTCTCAAGATTTTTTAAGCAATCGTCATATGTGTTTCCATATACCGTGAAATCATCCATATAGACTTCTACACATTCATGGATTAGATCAGCAAATATTGCAAGCACTGCTCTTTGGAAAGTGGCAGGTGCATTACATAGTCCAAATGGCAAAACATTATATGCGTAGGTTCCCCATGGGCAGGTAAATGTTGTTTTGTCTTGGTCTTCTATTGCTATTCTAATCTGATTATACCCACTAAACCCATCTAGGAAAGAGAAAAATTTCTTCCCAACTAATGAGTCTAGAACTTGGTCAATGAATGGTAGTAGAAAATGATCTTTTAATGTTGCTTTGTTCAATTCCCAGTAATCCACACATATTCTCCACTTCCCATTTTTCTTTGGCACAATCACCAATGGAGAGACCCATTGACTATCTGAAATAGGATAGATGAACCCAACTTTAAGTAGTTTCTGCAGTTCTTCCTTCACTATTTCTTTCATCATGGGATTCATTCGTCTTTGAGGTTGTCTTACTGGTTTAATGTGTTCATCTATATAGATGTGGTGAATACATGTGTTGGGATGAATTCCTTGCATCTTTGTATAATCCCAGGCAAAAGCTTTTGAATATTTTTGTAACAATACTATTAGTTCTTGTTCTTGTGATGATTGCAAATGGTTACCAATGTTCGAATGTTTTTCAGGATATATCTCAAATGTTTTTGTTGCTGAATTGGTAATTGTGTGTACAGGAAAAATGTTTGTAAAGGATTCTTACAAGGATTGGATTGTACAAGTTTCGTGAAAACACTGATTCAAAATATTACTTGCAGCTTCATATTGAATCTCTCTAAGCTGCACTGAAATATTTGGTTCTGAGATGAAAATATCCATTAAATTTTCATTCTCTTCTTATTCTATAAGATCAAAGACTTGATTGATACTTAGAACTGATTTGGTTTGTTCTTGTTCTTGTTCTTCAAGCATTGATTCTAAAGAAGTTGATTGTGCAGGAGAATAAAGTGTAATTTTTTTCCTCTCATCTCCATGTGGAATAATCATACTTCCAGATCTGCATCCTATAAAGGCATCAGCAGTGGCTAACCATGGCCTGCCTAAGATTAGAGGATGTCCTCCCAAATTTGTTTTTGGTTGCAAGATGAGGAAGTCAACAAGATACTCCCATGAATCCAAAGAGACTATAATATCTTCTAGTATTCCTTCTGGTACAACTTTAGATCTATCTGCTAACTCTAGGATTGTAGAAGTATATCTAATGTTGTTTAAATGTAGATACTTCATTGTCTCCATAGTCATTACATTTATAGCAGCTCCCAAATCTATCAATGTGTTTGGCACTAAGAAATAATTTATTGAAATAGTAACCATAGGGATACCAAGATCAATATATTTTTCTACTGATGTTTTTGTAGACATGAGGCTTGCTAATTTTCCAAGGACTTGGATTGTAGGAGGATCCTTCTTCGCTTTACCAGTTTTCTGGATGCATAATTCCTTTATTGTTTTAACATATATTGGTATTTCTTTGATTTCTTTCAATAAGGGAATTTTTACATAATAGTTTTTCAATTAATCCAAAATGTCAAATTCAGGAAGGTTCATTTCAATTGGCTGCTTTACTAACCTCTCAGGATAGGGTGGTGTTTGAGTTATAATAGTTTTTCCTTTCTGAATTTGTTTTTTCTGAATGTGATGTTTTAGGTTGTTCTCCTTGATCATTTGGTTCTTCTATGATCGAAGGAGAATCCTTTTTAAGCACCTTTCCAGACCTTAAATGGACATCATTTATGGGAAGAATAGAATATGTTGGAAAATATGCTGCTTCTTCAACATTGTATGCACGTTTATCCATTTTATTGCTTGGATTTGCCACTGGATGGGCTGGTAGTTGAGTTGGTCTGGGCTAGTTTGATGGTAGTTGTAACTGTTGTGGTTGTGTTAGTAGTGGTGGAGAATTCTGTTGTGTAAATGGCATGGATAATGGATATGTAGAATTCTGTTGCGGAAATGGCATGGATTGTTGATCTGAAAATCACCCTAAGAGTGACCTTAGTTGAAGATTTATTAAACAAAAAGGTATTACAGACCCATGTGCTGGTGTGTGTGTGTGTGTGTGTGTTATGTGTTATTGAAACAACGGATTGATCAGATTGCCAATACATAGGAAATAAATGGAAAGACAGTAGAGAAATACAGTAAGAAATACAAAGACACAAACAATTTTTAATAAGGAGTTCACCCTATTCTCCAAGGCTACGTCTCCGGTCCAGCTTCAGTGGTGGCCTTATTTTATTGTGTCTTTCAACAGAAAAATTACAATGCAGGGACTCAATGTGAGTTCTCCTGAAGTAGATTTTGCTTGGCAGGGTGGTTCTTGGATTCCCCAAGCCACTTGGAGTATACAGACTCTTGTTCTTCCTACTAGCTCTGTGACCCTTGGTCTACCGTGGAAAGAGCCAACTGTGATGCTCAATCCAGATAGATTCCTCTATGGGAAGGCTTGATTCTTCAAGCTCTCTGGTGCACGATGCTGCTTGTGGTCATCTCGGTCCTCTGCCTCCTCTGCTTGGCTTTACTGCTCTCTGTGCTCAGTCCTCCTCTCAGGGTTCATTGTTCACTGTCCCTCTTCTTGAATCTCCATGTCTGTTCGGTTCCTCTCCCACCTACGTTGATTCACCTGCCGCCTGTGTGCTTGGATTTCCCTTTTCAGCATCAGCATGAACACTCGAGAAGTAGCCATGTGTCTCCATTGGAACAGCGCCAACCTATTCGTCGATTTGTTTCTTTCTCCACCATGGCAGTCAACGGATTCCAAATTCCCTTAAATCATGGCTTAATTCCCTGTCAATTCCGCTCTGTTTATCGGACGCAATCTCAACCGTCCGATCTAGGCTCCTCCAGATCCAACGTCATTCGCATGTCGAGTGCGGTTGACTTGCTCGACCAATAATGCGCGATCACGATGGTTTTTCTCTCACCTCCACTGCCATGCGTCGATCACTAAGTGTGATCGCTCTGCTTTCTCCAAAACCACTTACTATTCAAGGGCTCCCTGATCAATACTGCCAGTTTCCAGGGCACGGGTCCCGCCTTTTTACTTTAGCGCCTTTACCTTTTTCCGCCCGCAATCCTCTGGTTCCTCCACGTGACCGAGTGCTTAAGGCTCCTCCTTTTTGGACCTGTTTGCCTAACGCGCATCAAAAATCAGCTCCTTTTCCCGATCCAGGGCTCCCAGGGGCTATTTTGATCTCCTGTGCAGTCTCCATGGGCCTCAGTCAGTGCACTTTGACTGAGGTCCTCGTCATTCCACGCCAGTTGCCATGGCCACTAGTTCAGGGTGTTTTCGATTGTTGTTTCGGTTTTCGTTCAAGATTTGTTCGACTTGATTTAGTCATGGTTCTTTGACAGCCATTTATGGATCCGATTCAAATCACGGCCTCCTAAGTGAAAGGCTTTTGGACCACCAAAAGTTGGTTTTCTTCAAGAATCGACTAAGTGAGTAAATTGTTGTCTCACTTGTCCAATCTCAATCCACTTCGCACTGCTCGGCTTCGAACCTTTAAGCCCAATTCTAAGGTATTCCACCTATCCACTATGCGTCATCCTTACCTTCCTGTCTAGCACTGTATCTTCCTGCAACTCATTAAGATATTCAGGTAGTAGGTCATCAACAGAAGGTAATTGACTCTGCTCTTTAGGGTCCTCAATCATTGAAGGTTCAAACAACCTCAAGCAATTTGCATTCACGACTGAGTAGATGTGCATGTTAGCTGGCAGATCAAGGCGAAAAGCATTCTCACCAATCTTCTCAAGTATCCTGAAGGGTCCATACCTGATAGGTTCTAGCTTCTTGCCTTCACCTTGCATGCTGTCCTCGCTGATACACAGCCAGACTTGGTCTCCAACTTGAAATCTATGCTCCATCTGATGCTTATCATGCCTAGCCTTATACTTGGCCTGGCTCTTTTCCAACTATTCCTGTACTGCCTAGTGGATCTCCTAGATCTGTTCAATGAACCTAGTTGCCCTATCCACATCACTGTGTCCACCAACCATGGTATCTTTACCAAAGACAAAATACAAGGGAGACCTTCGTATGAAACCAAAGCAGGTCTCCAAAGGAGATCTCTGGGTGGAAGAGTGTTTGGCTCTATTGTAAGCATGTTGCACATAACACAAGTGTTCATCCCAAAGCATAGGGTGTTTGCTGCAATATCCTCTCAATAACTGGATCACTATCCTGTTAACTACTTATGTCTGGCCATCTATTTGTGGATGAAAAGTTGTGCTTTTCTTTAATTTGGTGTCCATTAGTTCCCACAGACTGGACCAAAACTTTCCCACAAATTGGGTGTCTCGATCAGATATAATAGAAGTGGGTAATCCAAAATGAACCCATACATGTTCAAAGAATAAGTTTGCAATTTTTTCAGCTGTAACCTGTTTACTACAGGGTATCAAAATACACATTTTGTTGAACCTATCCACAACAACATATATATAATCATGACCTTTCCTAGATTTAAGCAGTCCTCCAACAAAATCCATGGAAATGCTTTCCCAAGGGTGACAAGGAACTGGCAATGGATTGTACAAACCTAGTATTTTGTTGTTGGGCTTGCTTTTAGCACACATAGCACACCCCTTTACATATCTAGAAACTGTCTCACTCATTCTTGGCCAATAGCAGAACCTTTGCAACTGTGCAACTATTTTACTTACCCCAAAGTGACATGATATCAGAGAAGTGTGTTCTTCCCTAATTATCTTTGCTCTCTCAGTTTGTGGAATGCAGAGTTTCCCACAATGATATAAGAGTCGGTCCTTCACATGATAGTCCAATTCTTCTACTCTTTTGCCTTGACTCAAAGTTGCATATACATCTTTAAAGTTCATATCCTGAGCATACTATTCTATGTAGCTTTCATGTAGCATAGAATTATGCTGAAGTATGGTAGACGCATCTATAATGGGTCTAGATAACATGTTTTCAACCTTGTTATGTATGCCCTTTTTATATCTGATGACTAAATGAAACTATTGTAGAAAACCCATCCATCTGTAATGTCTTGATTGTTGCAACTTAGTTTGGGAGTGTAGGTATTGAAGTCGCTAATTATTAGTATGTATTACTGTTTCTTTGCCCATTAAGTAAAGTTTCCACTTTTTCACACTCTAAACTAATGCATACAATTCCTTATCATATGTAGGATAGTTAACTACTGCAGGATTAAAAGTCTCAAAATGATAACATATGGGTTTATCACACTGTGTCAACACTGCTCCCATGGCATAGTCACTGGCATCAGTTTGGATCTCAAATGATCTTTGTAGATCTGGCAGTGCTAGTATGGGTGTTGTAGTAATTTTTTCTTTCAAGGTGTCAAAGGCTTTCTGCTGTTTGCCTCCCCACTGAAACACCTTGTTCAATCCTGTCAAAGCATGTAAGGGAGTTGCAATTGAGGAAAAATTTGAAATGAACTTCCTCCAATATTGTGCTACTCCTAAGAAGCTTCTCACTTCTGTAGCAGACTTGGGTTTAGGCTAGTTTACGATGACTGCCACTTTAGAGGGATCTATTTTCAATTCACCTCCCCCTACTATATGACCCAAATAATTTAGAGAGGTTTTTCCAAATTCACATTTGGAGAGTTTAACATAAAGTTTTTCTCTTTTCAAAACATCTAATGTCTGCTTAACATGCTTTAAATGTTCTTCCCACATTTTATAAAAAATCAAAATGTCATCCAGACACACAAAAACAAAATCATCAAGAAAAGGTCTGAGTACATCATTCATTAATCTCATGAAAGTAGCAGGGGCATTGGTCAAGCCAAAAGGCATAACCACCCATTCATACAATCCCTACTTTGTTTTGAAAGCAGTCTTCCATGCATCTTGCTCTGCAACTCTGACCTGATGGTATCCACTGTGCAAATCCAGCTTGGTGAAATAAACTGCTTCCTTCAATTGATCTAAAAGATCATTTATACAAGGAAGGGGATAACGATTTTTTATCGTTATTTTATTCAGTGCTCGATAATCAATGCACATTCTCCACGAGCCATCTTTCTTTCTCACCAAAACAATTGGTGACCCACATAGTGATGTGCTAGGCTTGATGAACCCTTTCTCGAGAAACTCCTGCACTTGCTTCTTGATTTCAGCATTCTCTAAAGTAGATAACCTGTACATCCCAATGTTACGCAAAGGAACATCTTGCTGCAAAATAATATCATGTACTATTCCCTTTTTGGGTGGCAGACCTTGAGGTTCTTGAAACAAGACATCATACTCAGAAACAATCTTTTCTATATCAGCATGTTGATCAGAATACAGCCCTCAAATACATTGGTTTTATCAGTTTTCTTTTCCTTTACAACCATCAGTAAGAACTGTTTGCATGAATTTATCATTCTTTTCATATGTCCTGAGTTTATGAGAGTATAATTATTCTTGAGCTTATGAGCTCTTACAAAGTATTCGATTCCATATTTAACAAGTAGATACTTGTTCTCGGCTCTATAGAAAATAGCCTTTCTATCATACAAGTAAGGACTTCCTAAAACAATCCCACATATATCCAAAGGAATTATATCTAACTCAACCTCATCTACAAATGCTGACCCAAAATAAAACTTGAGTTTGCACTTTCTAGTCACTTGTAGTTGTGCTTTATCATTCAACCATCCTAATGGGTATGGCTTCTTATGAGGTGTAGTTGCTAATCCCAATTTCTTTACAATTGCTTCAGCAGATTTACTTGTGAGCCACTATCAAACAAAGTATCAATCTTTTGATTTTTGTAAACAAATCGAATATGGAAAAGCTCATGCCTTTTTCTCTCATGTTCTTCATCAATAATAGATTGAGCAGAATTACTAGTAGATGCTTCAGAATTCTTACCTATTATACCTGTGGCTGCAATGATTGTTTCATCTCCCGAGTCTAACCCCAAATCTTTCTAAATAGCTGCAGTAGTCTTCTTCTTCTTTCCCTCAGACTTCTTAGGTCTTAGCTCTGGATGCAGAATCCAACAGTGCTCATCACCGTGCCCCTCCTTTTTACAGTGGGTGCATGAGGCTTTGCCTTTCTGTGCAGTGTTAGCCTTCCTTGCTTTCCACTTCTGCTTTCTTTTCTCCTTGCTCTTGCTTACAATGGGTTTGGATGGTCCCCCAACTTCTGGACTTTCATTCTTTCCTCTAGCTTCTAGATGAGTAGCTTGTACAGATACCTCATTTATACTAGTGGGATTAAACATGAGGATGGTATGCCTCATGTAGCTGTGTATACCACCAATGTACTTCAAAAGAGTTTTTGGTGAGTCTAATGAAATACCCAACATCAATTCTCTCTTTTGGAACTCTTGAGTATACCCTTGTACACTTTTCCCTTTCAACTGCCAAAGGGTTTGCCAAATCATCATGGCTTGTTGCATGTAGGCCAATGGATAGAACTACTTTTTGATTGCAGTAACAAATTCATTCCAAACAGAGGTGGTCTTACCATGCTTCCTCATATCAACTTGGGTTCTGCCTTCCCACCAAACCAAGACAGTGCCCCGTAGGCGAAGGCTTTCCAGCTGAATCTTTCTCTTGTCTGAGTCTATATTTTGTACTCTATAATACACATCAATTTGTCTAATCCAATTGTCCAATTTTTCAGCATTTAGCTCTCCATCATATTGGGAAAATCAAATTTAACATCTAACTTAATCAAAGATGCCTTCTTATTATGCACAGGGCTACTAGGAGGTGTAGGGAAGCTTTCTTCTTTCCCCTTTCCTTTGGAGTGGTCATGGGAATGAGATTCATCTTATTCTTTATCTTTCTTAGAGCCTGATGAATCTTCACCCTTATGCTTTCTAAAGTCCCTATACATTTCTTCTACCATGGACTTTATAGCTAGGCAACTTTCTATGAATTGAGAGTCTGGCCCTATAGAACCTTCTTCTAACATTGTCTTTCGAGAATAGACTCTCCCAATTTCAAGATTAGTTTCCACCAACTCTCCTTCTCCTAATTTGAGCTTTGATCTAGTGAGCATCCACATCTAAACCAACACAAGCTTGTCTAACCTTATAGCCTAGGGCTCTGATACCACCTGATCTGAAAATCACCCTATGAGTGACCTCAGTTGAAGATTTATTAAACAAAATGGTATTACAGACCCATGTGCTGGTGTGTGTGTGGTCTGTGGTATTGAAACAATGAATCAATCAGATTGCCAATACACAGAAAATAAATGGAAAGACAGCAGAGAAATATAGTAAGCAATACAAAGACACAAACAGTTTTTAATAAGGAGTTCACCCTATTCTCCAGGGCTATGTCTCTGATCCAGCTTCAGTGGTGGCCTTATTTTATTGTGTCTTTTAGCAGAGAAATTACAATGCAGGGACTCAATATGAGTTCTCCTGAAGCAGATTTTGCTTGGAAAGGTGGTTCTTGGATTCCCCAAGCCACTTGGAGTACACAGACTCTTGTTCTTCCTACCAGCTCTGTGACCCTTGGTCTACAGTGGAAAGATCCAACCGTGATGCTCAATCTAGACAGATTCCTCTATTGGAAGGCTTGATTCTTCAAGCTCTCTGGTGCACGATGCTGCCTGTGGTCAGCTCGGCACTTTGCCTCCTCTGCTTGGCTTTATTGCTCTCTGTGCTCAATCCTCCTCTCAGGGTTCACTATTCACTGTCTCTCTTCTTGAATCTCCATGTCTGTTTGGTTCCTCTCCTGCCTGCGTTGATTCACCTTGTTATAGACATTTTTGGGCACTACAACCCCAAGCATGAAATGTCCATAAACTAAGGGCTCCTAAGTCCCTAAAAGTGTTGTTCTAACCCCTAAAGGAACAAGGTCAACAGATTACAGCTTCTCCCAGAAGTTCTCCATGAAAAACTGCTCAGAATTCGTCAAAACAGGATCATTTCAGCTGCTCCACTGGCCAAGTGCATTGCATCTCACCTAAATACACTGTGTGGGTGCGTTGCATTTCAAAAAGACCTTCTATGGGGTGCAATGGGCGAGAAATGACAAATGGCAGTGTCATTCCGCGAGGTGGAGAGGCAATGGAAGCTTCCAGAAACTTCTCCTGTGACACTTGCCTCTCTGAATTCGACCAAGGATGAGTAAGAGATAATCAATCTCCAAGTGGAAGAAAGAACTATCAGAGGGAAGACACTAATCAAATCATAAGCTGACTCATCTCAATTACAGATATCTATATATGGATCCCTCATCCCAGAGATCCAGAGGCTGGAATTTTAAATATTGTAAGGAATTGTTGTTGGTTTCTTGAGACAAACATCAGATTGTTGGGTGATCTAAGCTTTGTATGAGGTGAAGAGGGGCTTCCTTGCTGAGAGGTTGATGCTGGGTCAGAACAACTAGTTGTAACTCTTCTTGCCTCTTTCTTGTTTATCAATAAAAGTTATTCAAGTTTTCCTCCATGCTCTTGTGTCATTAATGTTTGCTGCATTTGTATGGTCAATTTACATCTGATCCTAGATTGTTTATGATTATAGATCCATGTATTTGTATAGTGATATGCTACTGTGATCTTACAGGTACTTTATGAAGCTGGGCATGTAAGGGAACAAGTAGCGAAAGACTATCAAGGAAGAGAGGAATCAAGTCAGGAGATTAGCGCAAGATAGAGGTTGGTCTTTCCGTTCCTCTCTATCTATAATTCATAAAGGAAAAACGAAAGTAACTTTTCTCTGTTTGTTTCTAAGGCAGCTGTCACACCTTAGTGGAATAGAGCAGTTCTATATAGACACTTTTCCCTGTAACAAAATGGCGACTCCACTAGGGACATATTAGTTTGTTTGTTTATCATTCTTTGTTGTCTGTTTCATAAACTTACAGGTAGCATTCGAACTACATTTGCCATAGCAAATGCAAAGTAGATAAATGCTATTTCAATCCATCTACTGGATCTGTTTATGATTTAAACAACTGATTCACAAACTATCTGATTGCCCTTGTGGTAGCTCTTAGATCCTCCTTAGATCTACCCCTGATTGTTGCATTACTGATTGCTTTTTGCTCGGCCAAAACCCAAGAACTGAACTGCAAACTGTGACCCAGAACCCATACAGAATCTCGTTTTTGGCCCGGCGCAGGTACTATTCAGAGAATCTGAACTTCAGCGCACTTCCTGAGTGGAGAAGGTGCATTGCATTTCAAATTCTCTGTGTTACAGGTGTGCTGATTAGACTAGGCTCTGTGCAGTTTTGGTTTCTGTGATTCATTCTTTCCAGTTCTATTCCTGAATTTTGCTGCCTGTGATCAGTATATGTCTATTTGAAACCGCTTTTCCTTGCTATTATTCCGCCTCCTTTGTACAAAAGAACTGTAGATGTTTTTGTGTGTTTGTGGAGTCATTTTCAGTTCTCCTTTGCAAAAGTAGCGTAATCGTACTGTCGTCCTTTGATTTGAAACTGTCGCAAGTGTCGATTTCGATCATAGGAAAGAGCTTGATTGTTGTCAATGGTCGATTATCCTGTTACTATTGTTTTTGGTCTGAATTTGAAGTTTTCTAGTGTCAAGAACAAGTATTCATTTCAAAATCATAAGGTGTGGTGATCGTCTCCATTTTATATTTCGAAAGGAAACTTGTTTATATTTGTCGCTTGAAAAGAAATTCAGATTTGTGCATCAACTTTCTTTTTAGCATTCATATACTAAGAAATTCGAAAACAAATACATGCATGTGCATTTGCATATAGACAGTCTGATTGGTTTGATTTAGGGAAGTGCATTTAGAGTGTGCTCTTTACTCTTTGTGAAAAGATTCTGTCTTTCTTTCCTTAGTAGCTAGGATTTTCATTGCACAAAGAAGATAAAAAGTTTGTTTATCATCTTAGATTGCATTTTAGGAATTACATCTACATCTCGCGGTGAACCTGAAAGGCAAACTTCATAAACAAGATCAACTATAAAATAAATTCAATGAATCTAACAACACTTTGGAACTTAACGCACAACATTTAGAAGTCTAGGCTAGAGACGTATTCCGGCGTCGTAAAGCCTGGTAACTGTTGTTCTCACTGATGGTTGGGTGATTCCTCCACTTTGAGGCGATAAGTGCCAGTACGGACTTGTGCTCCCATGTACCATCGAGTATATTTTGGGAGACCCCAATAGGCTTAATCCTTTATACATAGGAAGCCATGTCTGCCGCCCTATGGATTGCAATGCACTGAACACAGCATTTGGGAAGATTGACTACCGTACCGTAAAAAGTATTCTGTAGTTTTGCGATTGGTTTGGTAATCCCTTTACCTAGATTTCTAGAGTAGTCCCTTTCGTTCCTTTTCAGACTCCTTAACAGAAAAGTTCCATCTGAGCACTTGTCACTTCAGGCTCATTAAAAATCGAAGGATACTAGAGTCATCTTTTGTTTTTTCTCGACTCTTAAAAATTGAAAAAACAAGTTGTGTCAAAGCGTCTAAAATTCATTTAATTCAGAAACATACTTCCCCTTTATTTTTAGTTGATCGAGTAATCCGCAATCGTGGAAGAAAGTCAATTGAAACCCCATCGTTCGCGGAGGCTTACGATTCAACCGTCTTTGTCTCCGGAATCGAAGCTAGTACGGACAAAACGAACTCGTTTAACCGGTTCCAAATCTCCTGTTAAAGTTAGAACAAGTGTTCCAACAACATCAGAGACTCTGGTTACTCCAAACATTTCTAGAATCCCTGCCTCTACAGAAGAAGTTCAGCAGCCACAGAAGGACAGTAGTATTGATCCTAGTTTGAGGGTAAACACTTGTGTTACTGAACCAGTTCCATTTACAACCAGTTCTGAGAGTCTTACTCCTCAAACATCTATCGCTGCCGATTCCATACCTTCTTCGGCACCAGAAATATTCTACGGACCTGATGGTCTACCCCTTCCACCTGGTCTGATTGCCATAGAAGAGATTGTGGAAGATCCTCCAACTAGTACTCCATCGCAATTTGGAGTCGGGATCACTCTATATCCTTCTTCCTCAGAAGTTAGTCTACCGCCAGCGGAAGCTCCTGTAGAATTGCTAGGTAATATTTCGGATAGACTAGAAATGTCTGAACAACCGTCAACATCTAGGACTGTGTCGTCTGACATGGCGACGACAGAACTCCCTGCTATCACTCCAACAATGTTCGCCGGTATACCATTTGTCCCAACTAGCTCTCAACCACTAGAAGGAGCCCACTCAGGGGCCTTTTCGACAGTATGGTCTGTTCCTGTTTGTTCATCCGGAATAATATCCGGAAACTCTTATGTTGAGTCTCAACAAATTGATCCATTTGGAGGTCAATTTGGGCAGTCCGGCCCTCAAGGGCAAACCATTCCCTTGAGTTCTGGATTACCACCGTATGGGGGGAAGTATGCCCTTTCATTATCCCCTCTGGGAGGACAACCATACGGGAGTTCACAAAAAAATTCGGGTTACGTTGGAATTACCTCTAGCGGTTGGGTACCGATACTACCTCAACAACCAAGAGTTGTATAGTCGATGCAACAATGTTTACCTATGTCAAATATACCAACTACGCCAACTATTGTGACAGTGTCGCAAGTTCAAGCGCTGCTTGTTGTATGTCAACCTCAAATTTCTCAGGTTGTAATGCAATAGCCCCTTGACCCTGCGACTCAACCACAACCGCCGACTGGTGGAATGACATAGGTTCAGACGGGTACAATTACCCCTCATCCTGGTCAAACTGTTAGTATCAGGCAACAGCACATGGCTTCACAACCATGGCTAGTACAATACCAACAACCGCAATTCCAACAAGTATACCAAGGTTCTGAGAAACAAATCTTTGCAAATAGTGGACAGTCGTATACTCAAAATGGTCAAAATCAACCATTTTACAATGGTCATGCCCACCAACCTTACCAAAGTTACCAACATCAAATGCATTATGCCGGTATGCAAAGACCAACTGCTCAGGCAATCCCATCTTATCCTGGGTATGCTTCACCTAACCTGAATCAGCAGTTACCCTTTGTGGCAAATTTAGAGTTACCTGATTTAAATCGGTTAACAAACGATCCAATCGCTTACGCCCCTTGGTGGCCAGCGATTCCGCATAAAATTCCATGAGATATTCCTAAATTTAATGGAAATCCGGGTGAAGATCCATCGAATCATGTGATGACCTTTCATCTGTGGTGTTCATCAAACACCCTAAATGATGATTCGATAAGGCTTCACCTTTTTCAGAGGATGTTAACTGGTCCAGTGGCAAAATGGTACATCGAATTGCCTAGAGCTTCATTCGACAACTTTAGTACCTTAGCCATAACCTTTCTAACCCATTTTCAATTATCAATAAGGTACAAAACGGGAACGGAACTCCTTACCAACTTCAAATAGACGACGGCCACTCACATATCTGATCATATACATGAGTGGCGACGTCATCGTAGAATGGTAAAAACGTATGTTCCTGATCATCTCTTAGCTAAATGGTTTATCAAGTCATTACTACCTTCCATCACGGAAGATGTGGCAAAGGGGGGAGTCGTAACAGAAGAGCAAGTTATCGCTCGTGCGCAATATTTGGACTTGATTTACACTCAGTCCGGCACGCTCTACGATAAAATACCTGACGCCCCTAGACCGAAATTCTCAATTCCTCCTCCTCCTAAATCAAACAATGACTCTCATGCCGGCGATGGCGTGATTGGCACAATAGACACGAAATCGACAAAGGCTACATCCAAAAAGGCCCGTAAGATTTCAGGTCAAAATGCAAAAGATGAACTTCTTGCCTCGGAAGTAAATGCCGTATCGACAGATAAAGGCAAAGAAACCAAACAACCAGGGGGCAAGAAGAAAGGTAAAGGGAATAAGAAGAAATAGGAAGAATCATCAACTGAAAAATCTTCTGCAAAGCCTCCTGGAGATAGGAAACCAAAAAATCCATGCTTTATATGTGATGAGGATCATTAGACCACAAATTGTCCACACAGAGCTGAGCTTAAAAAATTCTTCAAGAATTCAAAAACCTCCGCAGTGTTAACTGATCCGTTTCCAAATCCAGGAACAAATCTGGTTGAAAGTGGAAATGCTTCCCCGTCTCAAGTGCTAATGTTGTCGGTTTCAAAACAGCAAAATGATGCTTTGATATCGACGAGGAACAAAGATTATGGGAATCCACAGCTGTCGAACAACAAGGATAAAGATCAACCTAGTAGTTCGACAACAACTTTGACAGAAGTTGTGCCGCCCATCATTCCTGAATTGACAATAAAATCGCCAAAGGGAGTAGTACACAAGTCGACGTTTAATCCTTGCGCTAGAGCGGCACAGCATTATAATATAGTGGAAGATTTGGCCCAATCGCCATCCGCTATGTCGACTCTTGAAGTACTACAAAATTTCCCATCCCAACAGTAGGCTTTATTATCAGCCATTGGTGGGATAGACCCAAAAGATTCCAATCTTGTATCCTTCGATCACAAATGATACGATCCTCAATTACCAGCTCAACTAGCTTTCCTTGTTCAAGTGAAATCCCTCAACAAAACTGTTCATCGAACAATTATTGATGAGGGGGCATCTACATGCATTATGTCGATGAGTTGCTGGAAAACTTTAGGATCTCCAACCTTGTCGCGATCTTCGACGACATTAAAAGCATTCGACGGAAGAACATATACCCCATATGGTATTCTAAGTAACTTGAAGGTTGAACTAGGAGGGAAAACAGTAGAAATAGATGTTGAAGTAATTGATGGAAATCTCAATTACAACATCCTACTAGGAAGACCATGGATATATGCCATCGTTGCTGTTGTGTCGACTTATTTTAGGAAGATTGCATTTCCCTTTCAAGGAGGGATTACAATCGTCGATCAACAAAACTTCCTCCCCAATGGTTCTCAAGTTACAGGAAGCATCCCTATGATCCATGGGAGCCCCCATTCGCTTCAAAATATCGGAGTAGGACTACTAAAAGATCCTATATTAATGGGAACTTTCGCCCTTCCACCTCCAATCAATCTGGCGGAAGTAGCGTCGGTAGGAACCTGCAATATGATATCTTCCAAAAAGATATCGGAAAACGATATCATGGATCATGCAATGGTTTTGCCCCCAAGCCCAACGGAAATATTGTAGCAATCAATGTTCCTAGCCTGGATGGCAAACCCAAATCAACACTCATCAAGCGTTTGGATAGATAGGTTTAAAGAATATAATACCCCTTCAGATCCTTGGTCGCGAGTGCATGTCACCGACGAAGGAATTGTCCAATCAATGGTAATTGAAGGGGCACCATGGAATGATTCCCACCATCGTTCCCTTCTTCTGAATTGTGGAGAAGATACTCCTGATGACCTTTATCATCCTTCAGTTTTTTATTTTCTATCAAATACTGTAAACACGGTGGACTCCGAGCGAAACTTGTCCAACATTGAAGAGACTATCGCCATAAATATCTCGACCAAAATAGATGTTGTAGAGAATATTTATGTTGGCAAATGTTGTTCTCCTTCAGAACTGGAAATATATGACGCTCTTTTTCGCAAATTCAGAGATGTCTTTGCTTGGTCATATAGTGAAATGGCAGGCATTGGCTCGAGTATCATTGAATATGAAATTAAGATGTATCCAGATGTCAAACCAGTACGACAACGGCTACGGCAGGTGCACCTCAAGAAAGCCGCTGCCATTAAGGAAGAAGTTGAGAAACTTCTCCATGCTGGTTTCATTTACCCAGTTCCTCTAACCGATTGGGTATCGAATATTGTCCCTGTTATGAAAAAACAAGGAACAATTAGAGTGCGGGTCGATTATAGGGATGTAAATCAAGCTTGTCCAAAAGATAACTACCATACACCCTTCATCGACCAGATAATTGATGAATGCACCGGATGCGAAATATTTTCATTCATGGATGGATTCTCAAGGGTATAATCAAATAAATATCCGCCCACAGGACCAGTCAAAGACTGCATTTATTTGTCCATGGGGCACATTCGCATATCGAAAATTACCTTTTGGTTTAAAGAACGCAGGGGTGACGTTTTAGAGGGCAATGAATTATGCCTTCCATGACATCAAAAACATCGTTCAACCATACCTTGACGACCTTCCGGCTCATTCGCGAAAGCGGACTGATAACCCACAGCATTTAAGAGCGATATTTCTACGTTGCCGACACTACAAGATACGACTCAATCCACACAAATGTGTATTTTGCGTCAGTTCTGGTCATTTGCTTGGCTTTGTAGTCTCAAAGGATGGGATTCATCTCGACCCATGTAAGGTCCAGGCAGTCATAAATCTACCTCCACCTTCAAATTTGCTTCAGATTCAGAAACTCCAAGGGAAAGCAAACTTTCTGAGGAGGTTCATTCCAAATTACGCCAAACTTGCTAAAGGTTATACACTTCTTTTGAAAAAGGGAGTACCCTTTGTCTAGGATCAGGTTGTGCAAGCTTCCTTTGATGCTTTAAAAGAATCCCTAATGAAAGCATCATTAATGTACACTCCTGATTATCAAAAGGACTTTAACTTGTATTTGGCTGCAGCAGATACAACCATCGCAATGGTTTTAGTTCAAGAAGACAACGGAATTGAACATCCTATATATTATTTAAGTAAGAACTTAAATGATACAGAAAGCAAATATTCTTATGTTGAAAAGCTGCCACTCGCAGCTGTTCAAGCGATACAGAGATTTTGACACTATGTCCTCTTTCGAAAAACTACCATTCTGTGAGATTGCAACTCCATGACTTATATATTGTCGCGACAGTTGCTGGGGGGGGAATATTCAAAATGGATAGCAATTCTACAAGAGTTTGATCTGGAATTTGTAAAACCCAAATCAAAGAAATCTCTGGTTTTCGCAGAATTATTATGCGATCTCCCATCATCGGCCAATGATGAAACATCCGATGAAACAATCGTGGACGAGAGTTTGTTTCTGATATCTTCAAGCAATCAGTGGTATGGGGATATAATCATCTATCTCCAAACCCAAAAATATAGGCCAAATACCTCTCGCTCCGAACAAAAACGTATTCGATACCAAGCAAAAGACTACATGATCGTCAGTGATACACTTTACCGTCGCAATATCGATACAGTTCTGAGAAGGTGCCTCACGCAGGAGGAGGCCGAAAAAGTCCTGAATGATTGCCATTTGGGTGCGTGTGGGGGGCATCAATCCAGTTATGCTACAGCGCAAAAAATCTTACGAGCAAGATACTTCTGGCCAACAATGTTCAAAGATTGCATAACCGCAGTCAGAAGTTGCCATGCTTGTCAAATTTTCGATAGCAAAACCAGAAGACCACCCGCACCTCTGCAGCCAATAGTTGTTGTTGGGCCATTTGCCAAATGGGGCATCGATTTCATGACATGTAACCCCACCTCGACCGAGGGGCATGTGTATATCATAGTCGCAGTTGACTATTTTACCAAATGGGCCGAGGCGATGCCTACATTAGATAATACTGGTGAAACAGCTGCCCTCTTCTTTTTCAATCATGTAGTCACCAGATTCGGCGTACCACAAGCTATAGTCACAGATCATGGATCGCATCTTCGCAATCACATGATGGTTGAATTAGCTGCCAAACTAGGGTTGTCTCACGACAGCTCTACTCCATATTACCCACAAGCCAATGGACAAGTTGAAGCAATCAACAAGGTCCTGAAACGCATGCTGCAAAGGACGATTGGAGTTCACAAAAGAAGATGGCACCTAATCCTGTACTCAGCTTTGTGGGCTTACCGAACATCGGTAAGGAATGCAACCGGGTTTACACCATTCCAACTGGTATATGGCCTGGAAGCAGTCTTACCAATCCAATGCGAAATCTCGTCCCTCAAACTCGCAATTGATCTCCTCCCCGGAACTTCAGAAGAAGAAGCAAGTTTCGTGGAACTAATCCAATTGGATGAAACCCGTTGTGATGCCACTTTGGCTAATGAAGCCCATAAGAAACGAGTCAAAGCGCAGTTTGACAAAAATGTCAAACCCCATGTCTTCTCAGAAGGTGACTTGGTCTTGCTTTAAGACCAAGAATCCGATAAATTGGGAGCAGGTAAATTTAAGTCTTTATGGATGGGCCCCCATATTTTTAAGCGGGTGTTAGCAAAAGGAGCCTACAATTTAATGAATTATGACAGAATTCCACTGGCGCAACCTCGTAACGGGTTGTACCTCAAGCGTTACTATGCGTAATGGTAACCTGTATTCTTTTGTTATGTTTTTGTTTTCACTAAAGTGTTTATTTTGGTCAAGTAATCCAATCTTTACATTTGTTGCAGATGTCAAACCTACTGGAGTCATGTGTTGGATATTCCGACGGAGCGAGTTGTAGTTCGCGGAACCTATCTTCCGCGGCCTGGGCCATTTTTGATCCAAGCGGTGAGTTAGTAAGTTTCAGAGGGGTATGTATTGGTCGATCAACAAATAACATCGCTGAATATAGCGCGTTGATAGAACTTCTCTCTGATGCCATCACACATGGTATACGCCGACTGATTGTCAGGCTAGACTCACAACTCGTCATACTACAACTCACTGGTATCTATTCTGTCCGAAATCCAGCTATTATAACATGTTCCTAAGGGTTAAGATTTTGGAAAGACAATTTTATTTTATTCAATATCAACATATTTCCAGAAACTTAAACACATTAACTGACTCATTGGCAAATTATGTGTTAGATAGACATTTGCAATATTTATAAAAAGAAACATACCATTAATGTTTGCATTTGGATCATGTAACTTAACCAAAATAAAACTCTGAAAATCAAAAATATATATAATTGTTTATGGTTTACACATAATGTTCTGTAACCAAGACAAAATTGGTCAAATGATCAAAAAAATCAAAATGCTAGGGGGCACCCTAGTCTAATGATGCTCGTGATAGCAAGTCACAGCCTGTGCGATCATGCGTAAGAGACGAGTCCATCATCTTGGCACACCAGTAGTATGTCGCTGCAACCTCAAAGGTAGCTCGTCAGTCCTCACATCTGGAATACCAAGAGTGAGGCCCTCAACCTGCTCCTGTAGTGTTGTGAGAGTCTTGGCCACATTGAGGTCGCGAAGGATAGCCCTTCCAACAGCCTCTCTTGCTGGGGCGGCAGCTGGCACTCTCAGGCGTGCTACTGGCCGAACAGGACCTACATTTGCGTGAACATATGAGTTTGATTAAAGTCTTGATAGAATAAAGCACAAGGACATTATAAATGAAAAACGATAAACAGGAATATGGTCAAAGAATTTACCAATGCTGCCCCACTGTTCGCCATCCGACAGTACTAAATCTGGATCACCTCCACTTTTGCATTGGCCGAATCGTTCACCTCCATTTGATTGTTTACCCATTTTGAGGAACAGCTGCGAAGAGTGATCTCACTAGCCATCCTTGTAACACTGCCGTGATTGGAAAATTCCAAACCTTACCTGGAATCAGTTGCTACCCATTTTATCACTCGTTCCTCAAAAGACGAGTCTCATTTAAGCTCTTTTCAACTGAATCATAAAATATGAAAAGATTGTCGAGCCATTGGCCTCTCCAGCTCGTTAAAGGGACCGGAAGTGCTATCTCTCCTCTAAATTTTAATCTTTTTGGACCTGAGAGATTATTACACAAAAAGATCGAGCGCTTGTTTTGTTCGGCTCGTTAAAAGTATCGAAAATTCATCCCTTCTGTATCGTTTTATACTTTTTCGGACTTAAGGGATTAGATGACGAAAAAGGAATTTTGGAGTTACCTTTACGTTCCTTTTCAGACTCTCTAAAATTGAAAAGGACCGAGTTATCTTTGTCGTTAAACTCGTTAAAAGTTTAATAGCGACAAACTTGTCTATAGACGAGAACGAGTTTCACTATCGCTAGGCTCGTTAAAACATAGCGATGGGTTTGCCCGAAGGGAAAATTATAGAACAAGCATATGTTATCCTCCTCAAGCTTGACAAAAATAAAGAGGTACTGGTCAGCAATGACTGGGGAAAATTGAGAAGAAAACATGAAGAAACTTTGTTGGTAGCAAGTCGCTCTTGAACATGACACTTCGACTCCGCGTCCGAGTCGGGTTGGGTTGTTTCATTCACCGGTCACATCACCATGGTCCCATCATACCATCCACATTTGGGGTTAATGCTACCAATCCATCACATCAGTGTCGCCGATATGTTCAAGAGAAGTCATTCAGAGAATTCACCTGTGTCTCACCCACTACCATACATTTATACTCCATTCTTTCATGACCGCCACCCTGAACCTTATATCACCAAATCGTTTTCACCTCCATTAAAATCATTTGCTCCGTTCCATGTCATTGATGTGGGATTCATTAAGGCCCTTCTGTGATGGATCGCTTCTTGTCGACATCAGCTCATTATCCAAGAAGTTGATCTAGGAACACCCCATTCAGTACTTTGAAGCTTGCATGCCTCAATGGCAAGTTTCTCACTTCCGGCGACAGGTTTACATCAATGGCCTTTGACCGAAAGATTTTGCATGTTGTTCAATGCCAAGTCCTTTATTCACACCAGGTGAATTGTACTGCAGTACCTTGAGGGTCATTATCATTATCGGTGATTCCTCTCGCGCATGTTAACAGCTTACATCATTGGCTGGTAATCAGGCGATGTCTTTCCATGTTCGACTCCAGAACATCTTTCACATGGATCGACTTGTACTTCGAGTGAAGATTGAACGAGATTGAAAACCCCGGATCTAGTTTCATCCATCCGGGCTGCGATATATATTCAGGGGAATAAAGACATCAAATTTACATCATTGCTTCACAGATAGTCATCCAATCAAAGGGATGATGGCTCTATCAGAATCATCAGTCTACACTCAGACGATTGTCTGTCCTATGTACATGAAAATGAATTTATAAAGCTGAGCATGGGAATGCCCGCCTCAGCTAGATCATGAAAATATTATGAAGATAATGTATTGTATTGTATCTTATTACAGGTCTCCTCCCAGCTTGAAAGAACTTCGGACCCTCATAATAAAGCATTTCACCCGACATCAAAAGATTAACGACCTCATGCTTTAGGGGGCAACTGTTATAGACATTTTTGGGAACTACAACCCCAAGCATGAAATGTCCATAAACCAAGGGCTCCTAAGTCCCTAAAAGTGTTTTTCTAACCCCTAAAGGAACAAGGTCAACAAATTACAGCTTCTCCCAAAAGTTCTCCATGAAAAATTGCTCAGAATTCGTCAAAACAGGATCATTTCAGCTACTCCACTGGCCAAGTGCATTGCATCTCACCTAAATACACTGTGTGGGTGTGTTGCATTTCAAAAATCCCTTCTATGGGGTGCGATGGGCGAGAAATGACAAATGGCAGTGTCATTCTGTGAGGTGGAGAGGCAATGGAAGCTTCCAGAAACTTCTCCTGTGACACTTGCCTCTCTGAATTCGACAAAGGATGAGTAAGAGATCATCAATATCCAAGTGGAAGCAAGAACTATCCGAGGGAAGACACTAATCAAATCATAAGCTGACTCATCTCCATTACAGATATCTATATATGGATCCCTCATCCCAGAGATCCAGAGGTTGTAATTTTGCATATTGTAAGGAATTGTTGTTGGTTTCTTGAGACAAACATCAGATTGTTGGGTGATCTAAGCTTTGTATGAGGTGAAGAGGGGCTTCCTTGCTGAGAGGTTGATGTTGGGTCAGAACAACTGGTTGTAACTCTTCTTGGCTCTTTCTTGTTTATCAATAAAAGCTATTCAAGTTTTCCTCCATGCTCTTGTGTCATTGATGTTTGCTGCATTTGTATGGTCAATTTACATCTGATCCTAGATTGTTTATGATTATAGATCCATGTCTTTGTATAGTGTTATGCTACTGTGATCTTACAGGTACTTTGTGAAGCTGGGTGTGCAAGGGAAGAAGTAGCGAAAGACTATCAAGGAAGAGAGGAATCAAATCAGGAGATTAGCACAAGACAAAGGTTGGTCTTTCCGTTCCTCCCTATCTATAATTCATAAAGGAAAAATGAAAGTAGCTTTTCTCTATTTGTTTCTAAGGCAGCTGTCACACCTTAGTGGGATAGAGCAATTCTATATAGACACTTTTCCCTGTAACACACCTGCCACCTGTTTGCTTGGAGTTCCCTTTTCGGCGTCAGCATGAATGCTCGGGAAGTAGCCACGTGTCTCCATCGGAACAGCACCAGCATGTTCGTCAATTTGTTTCTTTCTCCACCGTGGAAGTCAACGGATTCCAAATCCCCTTAAATCGTGACTTAATTCCCTGTCAATTTTGCTCTGTCTATCAGACGCAATCTCAGTCATCCGATCTAGGCTCCTCCAGATCCAACGTCATTCGCACGTTGAGCGTGGTTGACTTACTCGACCGATAACGCACGATCACGACGGTTTTTCTCTCACCTCCGCTACCACGCGTCAATCGCTAAGTGTGATCGCTCCGCTTTCTCTAGAACCGCTTACCATTCAAGGGCAACCCGATCAATACCGCCGGTTTCCAGGGCGTAGGTCTCGCCTTTGTACTTAGCGCCTTTACTTTTTCCGCCCGCAGTTCTCTGGTTCCCCCACACGACCAAGTGCTTAAGGCTCCTCCTTTTCAGCACAGGGGAGACTAGTGATGCGTGTTAGCGCTAACACACATCGAAAATCAGCTCATTTTCCCAATCTAGGGCTCTCAGGGGCTATTTTGACCTCCTACGCAGTCTTCATGGGCCTCAATCAACGTGCTATGACCGAGGTCCTCGTCGTTCCACACCGGCTGCCATGGCCACTGGTTTAGGGTGTTTTTGATTGTTGTTTTGGATTTCATTTGAGATTTGTTCAACTTGATTTAGTCATGGTTCTTTGACAGTTGTTTATGGATCCGATTCAGATCAATTGTGGATATTGCTGGTATGGAAATGGCTATTGATATTGTTGCTGGTATTGTTGAGGTGGCTAATTTCCATAACCATATCCTCTCCAACATTGTACATGTTGGTTTTGATATTGTTGTGGAAGCCAAGCTTGCCATGGCATTGGATTATTCCAAGAAATTTGTGGTGGATACTGATAGTTTCGTTGAGGGAATTGTTGTAGATTTTTTGAGGAATCTTTGGGTCTTCTCGGTGCTACATAATAGAAACCTTTTGTTCCTTGCACTTCTTCCATTGGATTCATTTTCAATTCCTTCAACCTTAGACAGTTTTCTGTTGAATGATTTTCTGTACAAAGACCACACACTTGAACACTATCCAAAGGACATTCTCTTAATGCATGTTTCTTTCTACATTTGGGACAAAAGATTGCTAAATTTTGTTCTTGTTCTTCTTTCCTTTTGTTTGCTTTTAGAACATCTACTTGTGTCCCTAATGTACTTAAGAGATAAATTTTGAAGTTTTCTAGCAAGCTTCCTATCTCTGCTCTTGTTACTCCTGCTGCTGCTGATTTTGCTGCTTTTGAACTAACATCTCTCCTTCCAGTTTTTGATCTTCCTCTAGAATATTTTTGACATAAATCTGCAATTTCATTAAATGGCAAGTTTGAAATGTCACCCTTGCCCATTACATTCAGAATGTCAAGGTATTCATCTCTTATACCTTTGAGAAAGATTGTTCGAATGGTGTCTTGGTTTAGAGAGTGTTGTTTATATTTTTGTAGATTATATGCAAATATTTCTAGGTATTCTTCTAGACTCTCGTCTTCTTGTTGTGTCATTCTGAAAACATCCTCTTTCGAGTCCCTAGGCCTACAATAGGCTTGATATTTTTTAAGAAAGATTGATTTCATTTCATCCCAAGAAGCTATTGTTTTCTCTCCTAAACCCATGAACCATTTTAAGGCTACTGCTTTCAATGTAGCAGGAAAGAGACAAAGTTTGTGTATGTCATCAGTGTATCCATAAGTTCTACACAAGATATCAAATTCAAACATAAAGGAATCAGGATCTTCCGTTGATATTCCATAAAAATTTGGCAATACATAAGGTGGAATATTTTTCATTTTTACATATTCTCCTAATACTGCACTTGTATCCAATATTGAAAAGCCAAAAGTAGTTTCCTTATCACCACCATCTTCTTGTCTTTTCCTATCCTTTTCTCCTTTCCTATCATTTTCTCATTTTTCCTCCTCTTTGTGTCTTCTCCACTCTCTTTGTTGTCTTTCATATTCAAGTCTTTTTTCAAGAGTAAGAATAATAGATCCATGTCCCTCTTCTACCATAGCTTCAATTGTCTCAATGTCAACTTGAGGCTCAGGTTGTTCAAAAATAGGTTGATCTATGGACTCAAAAATGGACTGGTTTTCTTTAACAATTTCTTTTTGTTTTCCTGAAGTAGGTGTTGTTGTTGGAGTTTGTTTTCTTTTCACCTCCCAGGCTAACAAAGTTTTCCTTTCAATTAAAGTTAATCTTTGTCCTGTTCTTTGTTTTTCTTCCAATTCCTCAATTGTTAGTTCACCAAAAACTAGTGTCGTTATCTTTGATGGTCCTACTTCTATTGATGGGGCGTTTTGTTTAATAAATCTACCTTGAGGATCTCTATTTCTAAGAATAAAGAAACATGATCCAGGTGGATTTTGGTGGCCACCCACCTATCCCATTTGGACCCCCACAACTGTCTCTTTCAGTTTTTCTGTTTCCTTAATTATAGCACAGTTTATTATTTTTAGCAGTTTTTCGGGTCCTAAACTTCCAGAGACGCTTTGAGGCCCTAAACGACGTTTTTTGGGAAATCCACTGCCAGCAATTTTCTAACTAAAAATTGTCTTTTTCGTCGTAGTCCTCGGAGAGATATTTCCAACAGGCTATCATGCGCGTCAAACGGAGATAGTATGACCAATTCACGACCCCGGGAAGTTGATGTACCAACTTACCCAAAAACAGGGCCCACAATTTGGCGTTTCATCTTCTAGGGTTAGGTTTTGGAATGTGAAGGGTTTTCCATTGTTTCTCAACAATAAATAGGCCCTCGAGCCTCATTGTAACACAGTTTTTGGAGAACAGTTCAGAGGCATGTAGCCGACACATCTCTTCTCAGAGATAAGCTACCATCGCCCTAGCTGGGTTATTTCCATTTCTATTTGTAAGCATATTTCAGTATTTTACAGTAATGAAATGAAGTATTATTTCCGCTGCATATTTGTCTTTATGGTTATCTCTGTATTTTATTGCATTCCTGTTTAAATCCGGATCAAAACATAACCAAAAGAAATGTATCTTAACTAATTTTATTCTTCTTTTTTTTTTTTTCAATTTTTATCCTCTTTTTAATGTTTTTGTTTATCTTTCTATTTGACTATGCTGATAATTGCCTCCCCAACAACAGCGCTAAAATGTTTAGCTAATTTATAAAGAGAAATTAACACAAGCATTCATTATCAATCCAGGTTTGTAAAACTTGGAGGCAAGTCCACAGTGTATGGATATCAGGTATAGCCAAGCTTACAAGATAAGTTTTGAAGAACTAAAGAAGTGCATATTACAAATATAAGCCTATATTAACAATTTCTAACTCATTTTTGCAATGTATGAAAGATTAAGTGGCTCTTAACTTAAGAGATCCATTTGTGTCCTTCTCTCTCAATTATCACTTAATGAATAGAAATCAGAAATCATGAATTAAAAATAGCTTAAGATGCATAAATCAAAAATGAAGGAGACTCTTAAATTAAGAGATCTTTGGGAATTTTTCATCACAATTCATTCATCATTATGCTATCATTGCAAAATTGAAAGTACATAAAAAACTGTTGCATGTAACAAAAAAGAATTCTAGTTTTGATCTATCAATTCAATAGAAGGAGAATTCAACTTGAACACTTTGTTTTCCATTCTTACTAAAATGATAAACAAACTAAAATTCAATAATATAAATCATCACACATCAATTCATAAGAAAATATGAAACAAAGCAAGTAAACATATTCTAAAGTAACCAATTCATGAAAATTAAGCTAATCTAACAATGAAGTGTACTTAGCTTGGAGTGGGGCCCTCCACCCTTGCCTTGCACACTTGAGGTTGCTATCAAATGCTGAAACTTCAGTCACTCATCCACATCAATGAATAGCAAAATGAAAGTATAACAGGTTATTCAAATTAATCTCCAAAATCTGAATGTCTCAGCATAAAGTTATACAAAAATTACATATCATAAGCCTTCAAAGTCTTGTCTTAAATAGAAGTTTATGAAACAAACTGATCTAAAGTATCTCTAACAATCATATCTATTCATATCCATATATCTAAGTCGAATCCATCCAATATATCACTAGAAATATAGACAATCCCATGAAGTCATAAAACTACCCTATTTCCTAGGGATTTTCTCAGTGACTAGTCATGTTTGACCAGCTTTGACCGAGCCTAATAAAGCTTGTTTTGACAGAACCAAGTGGAATTAGTTCAGTCCTAGTTCCCAAGCTTTCCATCCATGCATCCATATCGAGCCCAAGTGTCCTAAAAATATGTCATCCACATAGCTATTACAGGAATTTCTGATTTTGTCCAAAATTTGCACTTGAAATCAATTTTTCATAAAAACTTTAGAAATTGCAAAATTAAAATTAAATACCTAAATATGCATGAAATACATCAAAATGGGATGGATATAATGGAAAATATAAGGATTAAGTTTCCTCAAGAAAAAATAGACCAAAACTGAGGGCCAACAGACACCATCATGGACGGCCAAGCTTGGCATCAATTTACCACCATCAACCATCACAAGGATGTTAAATAGTTGGACTCACCACAATGGTCCAAGTGTTAGTGATGTCTTGCATGGCTTGCTTAGGCCATTTTGTCTCACATGGGTATATGTGCATTGTAATGTAACGTCTTGTCAAGTGTAAGTTCAAGTGTCAATAGTTGGATGTAACAGTCATAGAGTAGATGAAGAGTCATGAAAGTAGATGAACTATCACAAAGAGGAATGTCAAGGGCCACCCCACCCTTCACTATAAATAGTCCCTCATAACTCATTATAGAGGCTTTTGGTCAGCCAATCTTCTGATAATACTATCTTAGAGAGAGCTTGGACAGTATTGTAATGTACCTTGGCTTCTCCACTGCGTAGATCTAGTATATCTCCTCGGAGGAGTAGTAAATTGTGGCTATAATGTTCCACTATTGGAACAAGTGGTTGGACATGGATGTATTGTATGACCAGAACTTACCCTTATTAATATAACAGAGTAAGCATGTTTCATGCATATGTCATATTGTATTCCAACTATCTTGTTTTGATACGAATTTAAACGGGAACGCAAAAAATTACAGAGATAACCATAAACACAAAGATGCAATAGAAATAATACTTCATTTCATTAATTTAAAATACTGAAATATGCTTACAAACAGAAATGGAAATAATCTATCTAGGGCGATGGTAGCTTATCTCTGAGAAGAGATGTGGCAGCTACATGCCTCTGAACTATGTTACAATGAGGCTCGAAGGCCTATTTATTGTTTAGAAACAATGGAAAACCCTAAACATCCAAAAACCTAACCCTAGAAGATGAAACTCCAAACTGTGGGCCCCGTTTGGGTAAATTGGTACATCAACTTCCCGGGGTCGTAACTTTGGCATACGATCTTTGTTTGACGCACACAATATCTCGTTAGAAAGATCTATCCAAGAAATACAACTTTGGGAAGAGAAACATCAATCCATGGACCCATGTTGCTCCTAGTTCTCCAAAAAAAACGTCGTTTAGGGCCTCAAAACGGCTCTTGAAGTTCAGGACCCAAAAAACTGCTAAAAATAGTAAACTGTGCTACAATTAAGGAAAATGAAAAGCTAAAAGAAACAATGGTGGGGGTCCAAGTGGACTTGGCAGGTGGCCAACAATATCCATCTGGATCATTCCTCCCCCCTTAGGAAGCAATGGTCCCCATTGCGTTGAGTTCCTCCATGAGATGAGGAAACTTCTGCTGAACTTGGTCCCTGGTGAGCCACTTGCCTTGGTGAAGGAGTTGGCTTGCTTTGATAACTCAATAGAGTTGGATATTCTTCTCACAAGTGTGCGTGATCTGTGTGTCCATGATCCAATTAGTTGCAGCTTGTTCCATGCAATCTGGATTTAACTCTGTGGGTGTGCGCTGTTCTGCAATGTTGGCTGTGTCTAGTAATGGTAGAAAGTATTGTCGAAGGTGGTCCACATTGAACACTGGGTGCAGGCCAAGGAATGGGAGAATATTGAGCTCAAATGCATTGTCTCCCATAGCCTTGGTAATGGTGTAAGGACCATATCATAGTGGTCTGAGTTTTTGATAGGCTCCGGTAAGGAATTCCTTTTGCAAATGCAACCAGACTTTGTCGCCCACCTAAAACTTATGTGGTACCCAATGTTGATCATGTCGCTACTTGTACTTGGAATTTTATTTCTCCAAAATGTCATGGACCTGTAGGCAAATATGTTGGATGTGCTCAATGAAGTTGTTTGCCTTATCTATTTCAGACTGGACATGATCCGAATCTACGTGAGTATCTACAAATGGCATGGTCGCATCAATGGGACATAGTGGCTGGAATCCCAAGCCCACCTGAAAATGGTTGTGGCCAGTCGAGCTGTGGAGAGCCCGGTTGTAGTTGTGTTGAACATACGGGAGGCTCCTATCCCATGTGAGTGGATGCTTTGAGTTGTACATGTGCAAAATGTGTATGATCATCCTATTGACAAACTCTGTCTGGCCATCTTTTTTAGGATGGAAGGCTATGGACTTCGTGATTTTGGTGTCCTGCATCAACCAGAGACTAGACCAAAATGTACTGACGAACCTACTATCCTGATTTGAGATGATATACTGTGGGATCCCAAAGTGTACACACACTCGTTCAAAGAAGAGTTTAGCAGTCGCTTCTGCTGTGATATTCTTCTTGCAGGCCGCCATAATGGCCATCTTCATGAACCTCTTAATGACCACAAAAACACAGTCGTTTCCATGCTTAGTGGAAGGAACACCTGACATGTAATCCATGGAGATGGATTCCCAAGGTCAACTTGGGGTAGGAAGCAAGGTATAGAGGCCTTGCTTCTTGATGGTCAGTTTGGAAATGGCGCAGGAAGTGCATGATTTGATGTACTTCCTGACATCCTGTCGAAGATTCGGCTAATAAACATACTTGTGTAGTACTGCCACTGTTTTCTCGACCCCGAAATGCCCAGCAACACGACTGTAGTGTGCTTCCCAAATCATCTTGGCACGCTCGCTTGAAGGAACACAAAGCTGACCCACATGGCATAACAGGGCATCCTGGTGGTGAAAATCTGGAACATGCTGGCCCTCCAAGAGTTTCTAGTGTGTGTAGTCGAATTTTGGGTTGCTTTTGTAGAGAAGTGGCCAATCAAAAGTCTCATGCCCACAAGATTTGAGCATGGTGGTTAATGCCATGATCGGTGGTCGACTGAGGCAATATGCAACATTATTGGGGTTGTCCTTCTTATACTTGGTATCCAAATGGAACTGTTGCAGGTATTTGGACCACTTATGATGGCAATCATTCCCAATTTCCCTTGGGTTTGTATGAAATGCAGGGGTTGGTGGTCTATGTGGATGACCGTTTCCTTCCCCAAAATGTAATGCTTCCATTGTCGGCAGGCCTACACAATGGAATACATCTCTTTGTCATAAGTGGGATACTTTCGAACTGTGTTTGAAAGTGTCTCACTCTAATATGCCACTGGATGCCAATGTTGAGTAAGGACTAACCCAATAGCATAGTCAGAGGCATCTGTCTCGACCTCAAATGGTTGTTGCAAGTCTGGTAATACGAGCATTGGTGGCAAGCAAAGGCAATATTTCAACTCTTTGAATGCCTTCTGTTGAAATTCAGACCAAAAGAATTTTTCTTTCACTCCTCCCTTGGTGACTTGACTCAAGGGCCAAGTAATATGAGAAAATCCCAACACAAACCTGCGGTAGAAGTTGGCAAGACCTAGAAAGCTGCTGAGCTCTGTCAAAGTGGTTGGATATGGCCAATCCCAAATGACTTGGATCTTGGCTGGATCCACATGCACCCCCTGTTCATCAATAATGTATCCCAAATACTGAACCTGGGTCATGCCAAAAGTGCATTTCTCCAAATTGGCACATAACTTTTGTTGTCGCAGTGTTTGGAGAACTTGTCGGATGTGGTGGAAGTGCTCTTCCCAACTCTGGCTGAAGATCAAGATGCCATCCAAGTATACCACTACAAATGAGTTGGTGAATGGCTACAAGATGTCATCCATTATCCTCATGAAGGTTGCAAGAGTATTCATCAATCCAAAAGGCATAACCAACCATTCAAAAAGGCCCTCCTTGGCTTTGAAGGCAGTCTTCCACACATCGGAGGGTTCGATTGGTACGTGGTGATATCTTGACTTCAAATCTTGCTAAAATATTTTACCCCCTTCAGTTGGTCCAGGAGGTCATCAATCCACGGGATCGAGTACCTATTACAGACAGTCATCTTGTTCAGTGCCCGATAGTCAATACAGAGTCTCCAAGTCCCATCCTTCTTCTGTACTAACATGATCGGGCTCCCATAGGGCGATGAACTCAGATGGATGTGACCTTTTTGTAGTAGCTCCTGAATCTACCTCTTGATTTCATCGTTCTCCAGAACGGAGTGCCGATATATTAGCCTATTGGGCAGCGGCGCACCTGGGGTCATATTGATGGAGTGCTTGACCTGACAGTGCGGAGGAACCCCTGTGAGGGAGGCAAAGATGTCCTCGTAATCCTTCATGACCTTGTTCATCTGTAGTTGTCATGTGGAGGGGCCCTGTCTAGAGGTTGTGGCCACCGTCTTCTTATTTCCTTGAGGGCATATCATCAGGAAAACAAATTTCCCAGTTTTGGAATTGATCTTACTTCATTGTTTTGCAATAACCAAAGAGATGGAGGTAGGCGGTGCTACCTCCAGTATCCTGTACAACTTATTTCCCAAAGTAACAATAACAGCACGGGACCTTGATTCATACACAGCATGTCGCTTCCACAAGTATGGTTTTCCTAATAATACATCACAAACTTCAAGGGGAGCAGTGTCACACAATACCTCATCCGTGAAGGGCTTGGTGTTGTATGTAAGGCAACACTACTAGCTCACGCGAATATCCCATCCTTGTTGAAGCCACATGATGGTGTACGGTTGTGGATGTGTTGTCATCGGTAAGCCCAGCCACTTCACGACCTCTGCCGAAATGAGGTTCTTTTGGCTCCTGCTGTCGATAATGAACTGTAGTAGGGAGCCCTTTACCCACATCTGGGAGTGGAAGATACGATCCTCCTCCTCTGGGTCTTTAGGTTCCTCCTTCTAGATCTTCATGGTGGCAACAGAGGCGTTGGGCTCCACATTGATAATCTGCTTCCCTTTGTCATTCCCCTTGTTGGGTTCTGACTCAAAGTCAGAACATGCATCTAATTATGAAACCTTTAGCTCAGCCACCAGTGACTGCTTGGCCCAGCACTCACTTGTGTTGTGAGTGGAGCTCTTATGGAACTCACATCACTTTCCTGTGTCCTTTTTTGGCTTCGCGGCACTATTCTTTGCTTGCTTTGGCGGGTTGTCTTAGACTACCCCGCCTTGGCTTTTTCCTTTGTTCTGCAGTTTTGGGGCACCTTTCCCTTGCTTTGGATTCGTAGATCCAAAGTCTCACTTCTTCTGTTTAAAATTTTTCTCGACCTTGATGGCATATCGGTATGTCATGCCAAGTGAGGAGATGTTCAGGAATTATATTTCTTCCTAGATGTACTTGTGTAGGCAGCCGCGGTATTTGAGTACCAAATGCTACTTTGAATCCTTGATACCCAACTTTGTGCGAAGGGTATGGAAAATATTGGTAAACTCCAGCACGTCTTGGTCCCTTCCCTACCGCAGCATGGTCCACTTTATGTATTGATCCTTATAGCTTCTGACAGGGTAGTACTGCTCCTTGATGGCATCCCGAAATGAATTCCAAGAGGGTGCAACTAAAAATAGTGAGCCTTTACTTTCATCCTCCTGCTCGCAGTAGGTTTCCCACCAGTCCTTGACGTGGGGAGCTGCTTTGAGAAGAGCGAAAATAATATTTTCCCGACTAGAAAAATCATGAACAAAAAAATAACCCTCTAGCATATTTAACCATTTATTGACGGCATCTGCATCTATTTAACCCTAGAATATGGGGATTTCAAAATTAACTTGTAACTTAAATGGTGTGGTGTTTCCTAAGTAGCTGTTGGAAGCCAATGTGTCGCTTCTTGGTAGCCGCTGAAAGATTTGGGCAAAATTGTCCATCATCGTGTTCCTTTGCCTGCTCGAGGGCTTCTTCAAGCACAATTTTGATAGGATCTCCTGCCCCCTCATCTTTCTTTTCATCCACCATGGGAGGCTATTAGGATTTGCGAGGCTGGTCTTGCAAAGGTTCGACCAGTTCAAACCCTAACTCCTTATATCTCGACCTCGTTGGGGACATGCAAAGAAAGACAGAGAAAAGGTAGACCGCTCTGATACCATTGATCCAGATTTAAACAAGAACACAAAAATTACATAGATAACCATAAACACAAAGATGCAGCATAAATAATACTTCATTTCATTAATGTAAAATACTGAAATATGCTTACAAACAGAAATGGAAATAAACCAACTAGGGCGATGGTAGCTTATCTCTGAGAAGAGATGTGGCCGATACATGCCTCTGAACTATGTTACAATGAGGCGCGAAGGCCTATTTATTGTTGAGAAACAATGGAAAACCCTAAACATCCAAAAACCTAACCCTAGAAGACGAAACGCCAAATTCTGGGCCCCATTTGGGTAAATTGGTACATCAAATTCCCGGGGTCGTAACTTTGGAATACGATCTCCATTTGACGTGCACAATATCTCGTTAGAAAGATCTATACGAGAAATACAACTCTGGGAAGAGCAACATCGGTCCATGAACCCATGTTACTCCCATTTCTCCAAAAAAACATTATTTAAGGCCTCAAAATAGCTTTGGAAGTTCAGGACCCGAAAAACTGCTAAAAATAGTAAACTGTGCTACAATTAAGGAAACTGAAAAGCTGAAAGAAACAATGGTGGGGGTCCAAGTGGACTTGGTGGGTGGCCACCAATATCCACCTGGATCATGTTTACTCTAAATGGTATATGTATATGTTTGCTTACGCATGCATGTATGGACTATTTTGTATATGTATGAATATTACTAAAATGAGTTGATTGGTTTAACCATCACTTTAGATTTTTAACTAACTTGCTTTCCAGTTTGTGATGCATCTTCACTCATGTGTTCCCTTCCAAGCTGCATGTTATCACAGGTTTCCAAGGGGCACACTCACCCCACTCTCCCTATGTTAGAACCTTTTATGGACCTTCCTTGTCTCACCACAACTGTCACACCCTTGCTACCAACAGGAACATCGTACTTGTCTCTATGTGAAATCATGGTCAAGACATTACCGTACAACCCAATGTTGGGAATCCTACGCCAAACTTTCTGAGGTCTAATTGGGACTTCTTACTAGGGAGATCCCCCAACATGTTGGCAGGTCCAATACCGTCAACATTTTTGGTGCTAGAAGGAGGGCCAAATTACAAGTTGTGTCCTCTCATCCTATTTTGAACCTTTTCATATCTATCATGGAGTCTTGTACTCTGCTCCCTCCATGATTTTTTTCTCATATCGAATCTATCACCATCACGAGGGAGTTCTTTGATCTGTTGTCCACATACACGTATGATGGTGAAGGCGAAGTGGCCTAACCTGAGGTCTTACATGACTTCCTTGCATTTCTCCACGAGGATGATGGATGTTCTAACGAACAGGCTAGTCTGCATCTTGCATACACACTTGGTGAATCTCCACATCGGTGGCTGTGAATCCTACTGGCTAAAGGCATGCACTCATTTCAACGCTTTTGTGATCTCATTGAAGATACTTTCTATCATTTTGATCCAGAGTATCTTGACCAAAAACTATTACAACAATGGAAGGCTCCACATGAATCGCCTATGTGTTATAGACATTTTTGTGCCTTACAACTCTAAGCATGAAATGTCCATAAACCAAGGGATCCTAAGTCCCTAAAAGTGTTGTTCCGACCCCTAAAGGAATAAGGTCAACAAATTACAGCTTCTCCCAGAAGTTCTCCACCAGAAATTGCTTAGAATCAGTCAAATCAGGATCATTTCAGCTGCTCCACTGGCTAGCTGTGTTTCATAGCACCCAAATACACTAGCTAGGTGCGTTGCAACGCACCTAAATGCACTACCATGGTGTGTTGAGTGGGAAATGACAAATGGCAGTGCCATTCCGCGAGGTGGAAAGACAATGGAAGCTTCCAGAATCTTCTCCAATGACACTTGCCTCATTGAATTTGACCAAGGGTGAGTAAGCAGCTCTCAGTCTCCAAGTGGAAGCAAGAACTGACAGAGAGAAGCCACTAGTCAAATCATAAGCTGACTCATCCTCCTTGCATACATCTATATATGGATCCCTCATCCCAGAGATCCAGAGGCTGGAATTTTGTACATTGCAGAGAATTGTTGTTGGTTTTGAGATAGATATCAGAGTATTGGGTGATTTATGCTTTGTTGGAGGTGAAGAGGGGCTTCTTTGCTGGGAGGTTGATGCTGGCTCAGGAATCATCGATTGTAACTCCTCCTAGATCTTCTTGTTATATCAATAAAACTATTTGAGTTTCTCCTACATGCTTGTGTATCATTGATGTTTGTTACATTTGTATGTTTAGCTTAAATCTGATCCTAAGATTTTTATGAATATAAACCCATGTCTTTATATAGTTTCCTTCTTTTGTGATCTTGCAGGTACTTGGTGAAGCTGGGCAAGTAAGGGAGCAGGTAGCTGGAAGCTGTCAAAGAGGAGAGAGATTGGATCAAAGGACTAGCGCAAGACACAGGTTGGTTCATCCTATTCCTCTTCGTTTATAGTTCATAAAGAAGAATACAAAAGTAGTTTTCTCTATTTGTTTCTAAGGTCACTGTCACGCCTTAGTGGGATAGGGTCGTTCTGAATAGACACTTTTCCCATTAACAAAATGGCGACTCCGCTCGGGACGATTGTCTAATTAGTTTGTTTGTGTTTCTCTTGTTGTTTGTTTCATAAACTTAGAAGTAGCAATCGAACTGCATTTGCCATAACAAATGCAAAGTAGACATCTGCTACTTCAATCCATTCACTGGATCTGTTTATGATTTGAACAGCTGATTCACAAATGATCTGATTTCCCTTTGTGATAGCTCTTAGACCCTCCTTAGATCTACCCCCTGATTGTGCATTACTAATTGCTTTTACTCGGCCAAAAACCAAAGACTAAACTGCAAACCGTGACCCAAAACCCGGACAGATTCTCGTTTCTGGCCCAGCGCAGGTACTGTTAAGAGTTCCTGCATTTCAGCGCAGTTCCCGAAAGGGAAACCTGCGCTGCAATCCAGTTTCTCTGTGTTACGGGTGCACTGATCAGACTAGCCCTGTGCAGCTGAGGTTCTTGTGCTTTATTCTTTCCAGTTTTGTCTCTGATTTTTGCAGCCTGTGATTAGTATATGTGTCTGTTTAAAAACCCCTTTTCCTTGCTGTTATTCCGCCTCCTTTGTACAAAAGAACTATAGATGTTTTTATGTGTTTGTTGAGTCATTTACAGTTTTCCATTGCAAAAGTAGAATAGTTGTACTGTTGTCCTTTGATTTAGATCTATCGCAAGTGTCGATTTCGATCTTAGGAGAAAGTTTGATTGCTGTTGATGGTCGATTATACTTGTACTATTGCCTTTGGTCTGAATTTGTGACTTTCTAGTGTCAAAAACGAGTATTTATTTCAAAATCGTAAAGCGTCATAATCGTCTTTATCTTTTGATTTCGAAAAGAAGCTTGTTTGTGTTTGTCGCTTGAAAGCAAATTCAGATTTGTACATCAACTTTCTTTTTAGAATCAATATTAAGAAATTCAAAAACAAATACATGCACATGTGCATTTGCATATTGACAGTCTGTTTGGCTTGATTTAGGAAAGTGCATTTACAGTGTGCTCTTTGCTCTTTGTGAAAAGATTGTGTCTTTCTTTTCCCCCAGTAGCTAGGATTTTCATTGCTGAAAAGAGATAAAAGTTTGCTTATCATCTTTAGATTGCATTTTAGGAATTACATCTACATCTCGTGGTGAACCCAAAAGGAAAACTTCATAAGAAAGATCAACTTAAAATAAATTCAATGAATCTAACAACGCTTTGGAACTTAACGCACAACATTTAGAGGTCTAGGCTAGAGACGTATTCCAGCGTCGTAAAGCCTGGTAACTGTTGTCCTCACTGATGGTTGAGTGATTCCTCCACTTTGAGACGATAAGTGCCAGTACGGACTTGTGCTCCCACGTACCGTCGAGTATATTTTGGGAGACCCCTATAGGCTTAAATCCTTTATCCATAGGAAGCCGTGTCGGCCGCCCTATCGATCGCAATGCACTGAACACAGCATTTAGGAAGATTGACTGCCGTACCGTAAAAAGTATTCTGCAGTTTTGCGATTGGTTTGGTACTCCCTCTACCTAGATCTCCAGAGCAGTCCCTTTCGTTCCTTTTCAGACTCCTTAACGGAAAAGGTCCATCTAAGCACTTGTCACTTCAGGCTCATTAAAAATCGAAGGAGACTAGAGTCATCTTTTGTTTTTTCTCGACTCTTAAAAATTGAAAAAACAAGTTGTGTCAAAGCTTCTAAAATTTATTTTAAACGGAATAATCATCACCTTTCCCTCGTTGGTCTTTGAAATTAGTCTCCCTTCATCGCAAGTTCTTGCAGAATTGCTAAGAAATCTTTTGGATAGACTAGATATGTCTGAACTATCGTCGACATCTAGGACTGCATCATCCGACATAGCAGCAGCAGAACCTCTTGCTGCTACTCTAACAATGTTCGATGGTATACCATCTGTCCCGGCAAGTTATCAACAACAAGCCGGAGTCCAATTAGGGATTGTTTCGACGACATGGTCAGTTCCTATTTCTTCATCCGGATTATCATCTGGTATTTCTTATGTTGAAACTCAACAAAAATTGATCCAATGTGTCTTCAAAGGCCAATCTACCCTTTAAGTACTGGATTTCCACCATATGGAGGGCAGTATGCCTTTTCATTGTTCCCTCCTGGAGAACAACTGTATGGGAGTTTACAACAAAGTTTAGGTCAAACTGGAATTACATCCAGCAGTTGGGTACCAATACTGCCTCAACAACCAAGGGTTGTATATTCAATGCAACCAGTCCACCCTGTGTTGAATATTCCCACTATACCTGCTATGGTGACTGCGTCACAAGTACAAGCGCTACCTATTGTATGTCAACCCCAAGTTTCTCAGGTTGCAATACAACAGCCTCTTGTCTCGACGACTCAATCACAACCTCAGGTTAGTGCCTCCTTATCTAGAGTGACTCAGGCTCAAACAAGTACTATGACTCCTCATCTGCGTCAATCATCCAGTATTGGACAACAGCAAATGGTCCAACAACCAGGACTGGTTCAATCTCAACAACCGCAATTCCAGCAATCATATCAAGGACCTGAGCAACAAGTCTTTGTAAGTAATGGGCAACTGCATTTCCAAAGCGGTTATCAACAACCATACTATAATGGTTATGCCCATCAACCTTGTCAAAGTTACCAGCATCAAATACATTATGTTGGTATGCAAAGACCCACTGCTCAGGCAATTCCATCTTATCCTAGGTATGCTTCGCCTAACCTGAATCAACAGTTGCCCTTTGTAGCAACTCTATAATTACCATATCTAAACCGGCTGACGAATGATCCAATTGCTTATGCCCCTTGGTGGCCAGCGATTCCGCATAAACTTCCGTCAGATATTCCTAAATTTAATGGAAATCCGGCTGAAGACCCGTCGAATCATGTGATGACATTTCATCTGTGGTGTTCATCAAACACCCTGAATGATGATTCGATAAGACTTCGCCTTTTTCAGAGGACGTTAACTGGTTCGGCAGCAAAATGGTACATCAAATTGCCTAGAGCTTCATTCGACAACTTCAGTACCCTAGCCACAACCTTTTTAACCCATTTTCAATTACCAATAAGGTACGAAACGGGAACAGAACTTCTTACCAACTTCAAACAGACAACGGCCACTCACATATCTGATCATATACATGAGTGGCGACGTCGTCGTAGGATGGTAAAAACATACGTCCCAGATCAGCTCCTAGCTGAATGGTTTATCAAGTCATTACTGCCTTCCATCACGGAAGATGTGGCAAAAGGGGGAGTCGTCATAGAAGAGCAAGCTATCGCACGTGCGCAATATTTAGACTTAATTTACACTCAGTCTGGCACCCTCTACGATAAAATACCTGACGCTCCTAGACCGGAATTTTCCGTACCTCCCCCTCCTAAATCAAACAATGACTCTCATGCCGGTGATGGTGTGATTGGCGCAACAGACACGAAATCAACAAAGGCTACATCTAAAAAGGCCCATAAGATTTCTAGTCAAAATGCAAATGAGGAACTTCTTGCCTCGGAAGTAAATGCCATGTCGACCGACAAGGGCAAACGACTGAAGCAACCAGGGGGCAAGAAGAAAAAGAAAGGGAAGAAGAAGAAACAGGATGAGTCATCTCCTAAAAAACCTTCTGCAAACCCTTCTGGGCAAAGGAAACCCCCTGCGGGGTGTCATATATGCGATGAGGATCATTGGACGAGAGATTGTCCACATAAAGCTGAAGTTAAGAAACTCTTTAATAGTTCAAAAACCTCAGCAGTATTGACTGATCCGTTTCCAAACCCGGGAACCAAACTGGTTGCTAATCAAAATGCTTCCCGATCCCAAGTGCTTATGTTGTCTATCTCAAAGTAGCAAAATGATTCTTTGACAAGGAATAAAGATTACGGGAATCCACAACTGTCGAATAACAAGGCTAATGAACAACCTAGTAGTTCGACAACAACTTTGACCGAAGTTGTGCCACCCATCATTCCTGAACCAATGATAAAGTCACCAAAGGGAGTAGTACACAAATCGACATTTAATCCTAGTGCAAAAGTAGCACAGAATTATAATATAATAGAGGACCTGGCCCAATCGCCGTCCGCTATGTCGACACTTGAGGTACCACAAAATTGCCCCTCCCAAAAGCAAGCTTTATTATCAGAAATAGGTGGGATTGACCCAATGGATTCCAATCTTGTGGCCTTTGATCATAAAGGATATGACCCTCAGTTACCAGCTCAACTAGCTTTCCTTATTCAAGTGAAAGCCCTCAACAAAACTGTTCATCGAACAATTATTGATGAGGGGGCATCCACATGTATTATGTCGATGAGTTGCTGGAAAAATTTAGGCTCACCACCCTTGTTGCGATCTTCAACAATGTTAAAAGCATTTGATGGACGATCATACACTCCATACGGGATTTTAAGTAACTTGCAAGTTGAACTGGGGGGCAAAACAGTAGATGTTGATGTTGAAGTAATTGACGGAAACCTCGATTACAACATCCTACTGGGAAGGCCCTGGATATATGCCATGGCCGCAGTTGTGTCGACCTACTTCAGGAAGATTGCATTTCCCTTCCAAGGGAAAATTACAATAGTCGACCAACAAACATTTCTCCCCAACAGTTCACAAGTTACGAGAAGCATTCCAATGGTCTATGGAAGCAATCATTCGCTTCAAAATATTGGAGTAGGCCTCCTAAAAGACCCCGCCTTAATGGGTACTTTTGCCCTACCGCCTCGGAGTAATCTGATGAAAGTGGCCACAGTGGGAACCTGCAATATGAAATCTTCTATATCTAATGGATTCGGAAGATTCCTAAACATTTTGTCAGCATGGATCATCGCCCTAATAGAAATATTGTAGCAATCAATTTTCTTGGCCTGGGGGGCAAACCCAAATCAGCGCTCATCGAGTGTTTGGATAGATAGGTCTAAGGAATATGGCACCTCTTCAAATCCTTCGTCGCATGTACATTCAACAGACGAAGGAATCATTCATTCAATGATAGGAGAGGCACCGTGGGAAGATTACCACCATCGCTCCCGTCTTCCAAATTACCACGAAGGTTATTCCAGCAACCTTAATCATCCTTCAGTTTTTGATTCTCTATCAAATACTGTAAATATGGTGGATTCCGAGGACGGTTCTTATCTCGTGTCGACCTCGTTAAAAAATGAAACAAAGAGTCATGAGGATAGTTCTTTTATTGTATCAACCTCATTAAAAAATGAAACAAATCCCCTTTCCAAATCTCAAAGGTAAACCTTCATTCCAACCACCGAGTTGAATGCAATGAAGCTTGGGGGGCATGCACCTCAATTTGCGTTATTATGCTGGGGGCATGCAAACCCGCATTGAGTAGTTTTAGCACATAGTTCAAGCTCGTTAAAAAATAAGCATAAGACATGAGCAAATGTTTCCACCCGTGTTTAAGCTCGTTAAAAAATGAACTATTCCCCGGTAAATAACCACCGTGAATGTAGTACTTCAGCCATCAAAGCCTTGGTCGTGTTTGCACCATCACCTCCACTTTTCATTTGGCCGATCATTCACCTCCATTTGATTGTTTACCCATTTTGAGGAATAGTTGCGAAGAGTGATTTCACTAGCCATCCTTGTGACACTGCCGTGATTGGAAAATTCCAAACCTTACCTGGAATCAGCTGCTACCCATTTTATCACTCGTTCCTCAAAAGATGAGTCTTCTTTAAGCTCTTTTCAACTGACTCGTAAAATATGAAAAGATTGTCGAGTTTTGGCCTTTCAGCTCGTTAAAGCGACGGGAAGTGTTATCCCTCCTCTAGATTTTAATCTTTTTGGACCTGAGGGATTATTGCACAAAAAGATCGAGCGCTTGTTTTGTTCGACTCGTTAAAACTATCGAAAATTCATCCCTTCTGTATTGTTTTATACTTTTTCGGACTTAAGGGATTAGATGACGAAAAAGGAATTTTGGAGTTACCTTTACGTACCTTTTCAGACTCTCTAAAAATGAAAAGGACCGAGTTATCTTTGTCGTTAAACTCGTTAAAAGGATTAATAGCGACAAACTTGTCTTTAGACGAGAAAGAGTTTCACTATCGCTAGGCTCGTTAAAACATAGCGATGGGTTTGCTCGAAGGGAAAATTATAGAACAAGCATATGTTATCCTCCTCAAGCTTGACAAAAATAAAGAGGTACTGGTCAGCAATGACTGGGGAAAAATTGGGAAGAAAACTCAAAGAATCTTTATTGGTACCAAGTCGCTCTTGAACATGACACTTCCACTCCGTGTCCGAGTCGGGTTGGGTTGTTTCATTCACCGGTCACATCACCATGGTCACGCCATACCATCCACATTTGGGGTAAATGCTACCAATCCATCACATAAGTGTCGCCGACATGTTCAAGAGAAGTCATCCAGAGAAGTCACCTGTGTCCCATCCACTACCATACATTATACTTCATTCTTTCATGACCGCCATCCTGAACCGTATATCATCAGATTGTTTTCACCTCCATCAAAATCATTTGCTCCGTTCCATGTCATTGATGTGGGATTCATTAAGGCCCTCCTTTGACGGATCACTTCTTGTCGACATCAGCTCATTATCCAAGAAGTTGATCTAGGAACACCCCATTCAGTACTTTGAAGCTTGCATGCCTCAATGGCAAGTTTCTCACTTCCGGCGACAGGTATACATCAATGACCTTCGACCGAAAGATTTTGTGTGGTGTTCAACGCCAAGTCCTTTATTCACACCACGTGAATTGTACTGCAGTACCTTGAGGGTCATTATCATTATCGGTGATTCCTCTCACGCTTGTTAACAGTTTACATCATTGACTGGTAATCAAGCGATGTCTTTCCATGTTCGACTTCAGAACATTTCTCACATGGATCGACTTGTACTTCGAGTGAATATCGGACGAGATTGAAGACCCCGGATCTAGTTTCATCCATCCAGGTTGCGATATATATTCAGGAAAATAAAGACATTGAAATGTACATCATTGTAGCACAGATAATCATCCTACCAAAAGGATGATGGCTCTATCAGAATCATCAGTCTACCATCAGACGATTGTCTGTCCTATGTACATGAAAACGAATTTATAAAGCTGAGCATGGGAATGCCCGCCTCAGCTAGATCATGAAAACAGTATGAAGATAATGTATTGTATTGTATCTTATTACAGGTCTCCTCCCAGCATTGAAAGAACTTTCGATCCTCCTAATAAAGCATTTCACCCGATAAACGGCCTCATACTTTAGGGGGCAACTGCTATAGACATTTTTGTGCCTTACAGCTCTAAGCATGAAATGTCCATAAACCAAGGGATCCTAAGTCCCTAAAAGTGTTGTTCTGACCCCTAAAGGAACAAGGTCAACAAATTACAGCTTCTCCCAGAAGTTCTCCACCAGAAACTGCTCAGAATCAGTCAAATCAGGATCATTTCAGCTGCTCCACTGGCTAGCTGCGTTGCATAGCACCCAAATACACTAGCTAGGTGCGTTGCAACGCACCTAAATGCACTACCAGGGTGTGTTGAGCAGGAAATGACAAATGGCAGTGCCATTCCACGAGGTGGAAAGACAATGGAAGCTTCCAGAATCTTCTCCAATGACACTTGCCTCACTGAATTCGACCAAGGGTGAGTAAGAGGCTCTCAGTCTCCAAGTGGAAGCAAGAACTGATAGAGAGAAGCCACTAGTCAAATCATAAGTTGACTCATCCTCCTTGCATACATCTATATATGGATCCCTCATCCCAGAGATCCAGAGGCTGGAATTTTGTACATTGCAGAGAATTGTTGTTGGTTTTGAGATAGATATCAGAGTATTGGGTGATTTATGCTTTGTTGGAGGTGAAGAGGGGCTTCTTTGCTGGGAGGTTGATGCTGGATCAGGAATCATCGGTTGTAACTCCTCCTGGATCTTCTTGTTATATCAATAAAACTATTTGAGTTTCTCCTACATGCTTGTGTATCATTGATGTTTGTTACATTTGTATGTTTAGCTTAAATCTGATCCTAAGCTTTTTATGAATATAAACCCATGTCTTTGTATAGTTTCCTTCTTCTGTGATCTTGCAGGTACTTGGTGAAGCTGGGCAAGTAAGGGAGCAGGTAGCTGGAAGCTGTCAAAGAGGAGAGAGATTGGATCAAAGGAATAGCACAAGACACAGGTTGGTTCATCCTATTCCTCTTCGTTTATAGTTCATAAAGAAGAATACAAAAGTAGTTTTCTCTATTCGTTTCTAAGGTCATTGTCACGCCTTAGTGGGATAGGGTCGTTCTGAATAGAAACTTTTCCTGTTAACACTATGGATTTTTGGCAGCGCTTCCATGATTTGTAGTTTCAAGCTCCAAAGAGCTAGATGAAATTTCCTTATCTTTGTGATAGATTCAAGTATTGTCTTAACAAGTCAATCCATACCGAGAAGAAGTTCAAGCTCAAACCCCACTCAGCATACTTCGGTGATGGATCTACGCAATCACAGATGGATATGGTCATTGTCACAAGTGACTATCCGTCATCCCCTTATCAACCAACTCTGCCATTGTAGAGTGATGTGGGAAAGCATGAACACACATTTGCTGAAATGTCATGTCCTCCTGACATCACTCCTTCCAATTTTCACGTAGACTTGGTTGTGAGTCCCATACCTCGTCACATGTATTTTATACCTCAACCTTCGTCTTCTTATTCTAGTGATCATCCTCTGGATGACACTATCTTTTGTTCTTCCATTATGGATTCTACACTTGTTTTGAATGAGGATTGATCTATCGATGGAGTCGGTGTTGCACAACCAAAATGAGCTTCCATTCATGAAGAGCGTGATGGGGAGCTTGAACATCCACCAACAATAGGGTACCATCCCTATCTATCTGTACCTCCTCGTTCTTTTCCAGACATCCTTAATGATCTTGCCATACTTGATTTTTCATGTGCATCTTTATCCATAGATGCACCCATTTTTTATCATTCGCAGGACACATAGAATATCAATCCATCACTTGACAACAGATAGGACCAATCATTCATTGAAAATCCACTTGATATTTCATCTGTATTTTCCCGAAATGCAAAGGGTGAACATCCTTTCTTCTCATCTACCCATTTGTGTGATTCATCAAATCATGAGGATGCCAACCAACATCTTGAGTTTTATGATCTTGGCTATCGTGATCTCTTTACCTCATCATCTGATCACGATGTTGATTCACTTATTGTTAATCCATCTAAACTACTGGTCCATGATGATCTATCTATCGACGAAGTTGAAACCCCCCATACTGTCAAGGAATTTCAGCCTGAGCTTATGGTTATTTCAGGCCCTTGCTG